>CM065701.1:18987972-18997972 GCA_017654935.2 Phymorhynchus buccinoides | reverse complement strand
TCCCCCTCCCCCCTCCTCTTCCCTCCTCCTCCCCAATCCGCCTCTGGGTAGGGAAGTTGGAAGGGAAGCTCAACGTTTCTGGGAGTAAGTCTATATGACTTGGCAGCTTGCTAAACTTTATTTTGCGACCGAGGGAGCACAAGTTTTTTCTTCCAGAACCCGTGTCGTAAGATTTTCCTAAGACTGGGAGAAGCATTAAAAAGCACTTGTAATGTGTGTTCGTTTGCTTGTTTGTTTGTTTGTTTGTTTGTTGTGCTTGTTTGCGCTTTTATGCGTGTATGCATGCGTGTGTGTTTTACAACGAGAGCTTGGTGTTACCGATGGCGTTGTCATGTTCGTTGTTGTTGTTAATGTTTAGGTAGCGTGTTTCAGTTGTTGCAGCGAAAGTGAGGGGCAAGAGTTTAGTCTGGTCTCTCTCTCTCTCTCTCTCTCTCTCTCTCTCTCTCTCTCTCTCTCTCTCTCTCTCTCTCTCTCTCTCTCTCTCTCTCTCTCTCTCTCTCTCTCTCTCTCTCTCTCTCTCTCTCTCTCTCTCTCTCACACACACACACACACACACATACACACACACACACACATACACACACACACACACACACACACACACACACACACACACACACACACACACATACACACACACACACACACACACACACACACACACACACACACACACACACACACACACACACACACACACACACACACACACACACACACCAACAAAAAGCTTGTGGCTTACTCCTTTATTGTCAATAAAGATCATTTTGACTTGTCTTGACTTGATTACACACACACACACACACACACACACGCACGCACGCACGCACGCACGCACGCACGCACGCACGCACGCACGCACACGCACGCACGCACGCACACACACACACACACACACACACACACACACACACTCACACACACACACACACACACACACACACACACACACACACACACACACACACACACACACACACACACACACTCCTGAGAATCTGGTTCAATGTCTACAGACTTTTACAACTTCGCAAGTCACAAGTTGTAATTAGTCCGTCACCAAAGGTGATCGGACTATTGCGATGGGCTGGTTTATTTTTTTTTTTATTTTTTTCTGTCTGTCCCAAGGATATCTCCCGAACCGCTTGACCGAATCGCATCAAATTGTGTGTGAAGGTGTGCCTCCTTAATAGGAAGAGATCGGCGCAAACCATTTTGCCGTCGTGACCTTGACCTTGACGTACGACCTTGAAAACCGAAAATCTATTTTTAGCCATATCTCGGGCACCGATCAACATAGGATGTTGAAACTTGGTATGAAGGTGGTTTGGCTTATGCCCGTTCTGATGATGGCATACCGATCAAGGTCAAGGTCAAGGTCAAAAAGATCGCTGGAGCCTGAAAATCGGAGGGTCATTTTTTTTCTCCTTCTGTCTGTCCCAAGGATATCTTTCGAACGGGTTGACCGAATCACGTCACATTTTGTGTGCTGGTGTGTCACCATGAGAGGAAGGCATCCTCGCAAACCATTTTGCCGTCGTGACCTTGACCTTTCAGGGGCCATAACTCCCACACCGTTAGTGTTAGAGTCTTCAAATTTGGCATGAAGGTACTTTGGCTTATGCTCGTTCTGATGGTGGCATACCGATCAAGGTCAAGGTCACGGTCCGGGCGATCAGTATGCCTTGAATGTGGTAGGGGTCTACACATTGGGTTTTAAGCCATATTTTCCACATTGGTACTTGACAGAAGCGCTTCAGATTGTGTGTGGTACTGTATACCCTAGAGAAGAAAACATCCGAGCAAAATTATCGCCATGCTGACCTTGACCTTGAAGTGTGACCTTGAAAACCGAAATTTCCTTCTTTGCGCTATATGTTTCTTCTTCAACCTGTATCTCGTGAACTAGAAGACAGAATCCCTTCCAATTTTGTGTCAGGATGTGACACTCTACGGGGTGTCGCAAGTGCGTGGCATTGCTGGTGACGGACATGTCTGCCGCTCGACGACGCCCTTGTTGAAAGTTGCCCCCGTGGGGATACCGGGGGAGGGGGGGGGGGGTTTTGTATAAATAGTTCCCCCAACTTCTGGGAGTTCTGATCTTGTAGCTTCCTCTAATCTGTCACTCTCTTTGACTCTGCCTTTTCCCTTTGCTTAATGTCTGTCATCTACTATCTTTCTGCCTTGCCGGTCCATTCCCCATTTCAAAAAGATTTCCTCCAGCCGAAGTCAGACATGCTGGGCCTAACATTATTTCTTACTTAGGCGAATAACGGCAGCATGACGCATCTGCGCTCATAATCAACGGGAATCGGAGCGATCGAAGAAGAAGACGAAGAAGAAGAAGTTGAAAGTTGGCTGAAAGTACACGACTAAGAGCTATGGCACATACAACCACGGCTGCATTCGCGAATTCCTAAAACTAACTCCTCCTAACTTCTCCAAGACCGCGAGAAAAAACCCTGAATACAATTATAACTTTGTTCTTCGTTTCCTCTGTTCCTCTGTTCCTCTGTTCCTCTGTTCCTCTGTTCCTTTGTTCTCCCAAGGAGAAGTTAATAAGCATGATAAGACAGATAAGGCGGGGAAAGTTGCAGTGAGACAGTGTGTGTGAAAACAGAACGTCATAATCATATTTCTTGGGAAATATCCTTAGTTTTACACAATTACAATGTCATGTCATTTAGGTCTTACTTGAGAAGTAGCGTTGACCTCAACAGACAATTTTTAGTATCTGTTTCAAAGAAATTCATGTGGTAAAATGATATCCGTAAGTTTATATGTGAAAATGTTTATGCCTAAGTTATTTCAAGGCTGGGATAATTAAACAAAATGTCTTGCTTTTCTTCAAACAAAGAAAATAAGTATTGTAATATCATTAATTTTGTGGGAAAGAGCAAACAGAAAGCAAAATGTAGGGCCTACAAACATAATTATATTTGATTGAAAAGACAATAGTTAAAGAGCAAAGCAGAACGAACACACACACACACACACACGCGCGCGCGCGCACACGCGCACACACACACACACACACACACACACACACACACACACACACACACACACACACACACACACACACACACACACACACACACACACACACACACACACACACACACACACACACACACACACACACACACACACACACACATTCACTCACACAAATACACACATACCAACACTCGCACATATACAAACGTCTGTTAAGTCCTCTCGCGGTCTTTTTGTCCTTATGTGCACATTAGTCTAAAATGACCCTGTTTCCGATTTTGTGTGAGTATTTATTGCAAGTACTCATTTCATTACTCGCCATGTTACATTACCACACAAAATTTGAAGCCATTCTACCCACTGGTTCATGAGATACAGCTCGGACATGAAGGAAGGAAATTTCGGAATTGTGAGTCTTCCTTGGCGGAGGTTTGCACTGGCGGTTCCAAATTCAGGATCTGAATAGGTTGTGACATGTTGATCAAGAACATATAATGGCTATGGGATACCCTAGGCTTATTGTAGGTCATGGTATCCGCGAGAGGACAAATGTCCTCGAAAGGACTTAACAAACGTCGTTGTACACACACACGCCCCCCCCCCCCCCCCCCACCCTCCCCCCTCCCCCCAAGCATTAATGATCACAAAACAGTGGGTTATATTGCATATTAAAATTCAAATTGGGGGATTGAATGCCGAAAACGTGTCCCTCTCAGATATCACAATATTTATCAACATGAATTACAAATTCGCAACCCCACCCACCCCCTGCCCACCCCCAGCCCCCAGCCCCCAACCCCCACCCTCTCCCCTAACTCAGACCCATAGAAAAGACACTGTAATGGGAATAAGACAGACAAGCGGCCATTTCCCCCTATATGAGTAGTGAGGACAGAAACCCTGATTATGCCCCCCTTGAACCATGAACATCAGCAGTAATCTAACACTGGCTGCTACTGACTGTTTCATAGATTTTTTGACCTTATTTGCAGATTCCTTACCTTTCTTTGTATTGAGGAAAACAGAAAAAGGTTTACCCAAGCACTCAAAATTGAATCTCATATTTTTTTTATTTTAAACCCACATCGATTCAAATTCCAGTCTTTGGATAGAGCCGCCATTGTTAATGGGATCACGAACGATAACCCTATCAGCCCGGCTCGTCGTAACGCTCCAGTTGTCTATCTTATTCCCATTACAGTGTCTTTGCCCATAGCCGCCTCGTTCTCTGTTCCTGCACTGCTTCCACTCATCTTTAATTCATTTTGTTTGAGATGCCAGACTATGAAGCATGTTTTATTCATAGTCACCATTTACAATATTCCCTTTAGGGAACATCAGCTATCTGTAATGATTGTCCAAACAAAAGAGCAGGCGTTGTGTGTGTGTGTGTGTGTGTGTGTGTGTGTGTGTGTGTGTGTGTGTGTGTGTGTGTGTGTGTGTGTGTGTGTGTGTGTGTGTGTGTGTGTGTGTGTGTGTGTGTGTGTGTGTGTGTGTGTGTGACAAGTGTGTGTGTGTGTCACAAGTGTGTGTGTGTGTCACAAGTGTGTGTGTGTGTGTGTGTGTGTGTGTGTGTGTGTGTGTGTGTGTGTGTGTGTGTGTGTGTGTGTGTGTGTGTGTGTGTGTGTGTGTGTGTGTGTGTGTGTGTGTGTGTGTGTGTTATAACAAATTTAAGATTTTAAACGCTGAATAGTTCACCCTTTCGCCGTTTCACTCTGTCATTGCCACTGCCGCCTCTTGGCACCACAATGATTTAACACCCGTGTCACTTAAAGGCATCAAACGAGGGTCTGGTATCCAATGACCTTATCAGTGTTCTTAATTTTGGGAGGTAAGGACAGGCCCTATTTTATGCATGTCACACAAAGGATTCCCCAATATTGCAGACATAATCTTTTCTCTACCCAGGTAAGCTTAATGGAAAGTTGTGGGTGAAAAATGACTGTCGTTGAAAGGGTTAAAATGAATTAATTTTCTAGGCCAGTCATTCATCTATCACAAAAGTGGGGGAAATTAAAGTGGACAATCTACACTACCCTGTGTGTGTATCACTATTTGTATATTTATTATCATTTCTATTTTTGATACATTTTTTGTTTGTTTCTTTCTTTCTTCGTTGTTGTTTTATGCTTCAGTAGCGCAACGTCGAGTACCGGTAACGCCTAGTAACGGTAACACCAAGTACTGGTAACGCTGAGTACAGCAAATTTAAAGCGATTCGGTTAAGAAACGGCGGAGTTATAAGGCCCCGTTTCCCGTTGGTGCTGCTCTGAGAGTGATGCGCTCTCCCTAGTAATGGTAACGCCAAGTACTGGTAACGCTGAGTACAGCAAATTTGAAGCGATTCGGTTAAGAAACGGCGGAGTTATAAGGCCCCGTTTCCTGTTGGCGCTGCTCTGAGAGTGATGCGCTCTCCCTAGTAATGGTAACGCCTAGTAACGGTCAAGTACTGGTAAAGCTGAGTACAGAAAATTTGAAGCGATTCGGTTAAGAAACGGCAGAGTTATAAGGCCCCGTTTCCCGTTGGTGCTGCTGTGAGAGTGACGCGCTCTCCCGATTGTCTTCACATTTTCTGGCAGGATTTGCCCCGGCCACAGCAAGCATGACAGCAAATGTGAAGCGATTCAATTAAGAAACGGCTGAGTTATTTCTGAAAAGGTGAAGCGGCGTATATCGCGCGCGTTAGGGCTCACAGCAAATTTGAAGCGATTCGGTCGAAAAACGAGTTATAAGGCCCGTGTTTTGCTTCACACAGACAGACAGACAATCGGTCCAGCAATGCCAGAGATACGGGCGCCGAGAGGCCGGCGGATACGCGTTTCGCGCATTTGCCAAACCACGCAAATGACATGGCCGCCTCGGTTGCCGTTGCCAACAGCAGGGTTCACAGCAAATTTGGCGATTCAAAAACAGAGTTATATGGTCAACACAGACAGACAGACAATTTGAGAGATACAGGCGCCGAGAGGCCGGCGGATACGCGTTTCGGGCATTTGCCAAACCACGCAAATGACATGGCCGCCTCGGTTGCCGTTGCCAACAGCAGGGTTCACAGCAAATTTGAAGCGATTCGGTCGAAAAACGGCAGAGTTATATGGTCCGTTTCGTGTTTTTTGCTTCACACAGACAGACACACACGACAATTGGCGGAATCGCAGCAAGTACCGGAGCCTACGGGTAACGCCTAGAGGTAATGCCAAGATACGCGTTTACAGCATTTGCCGAACCGCGCAAATGACATAAGGCCCCGTTTCTGGCGCTGCTCGAGAGTGACCGTCTGCCATCGCCCCAGTTAGGGCTCACAAGCAAATTTGAAGCGATTCAGTCGAAAAACGGCGGAGTTATAAGGCCCCGTTTTGTGGTTCTGCTCACAGAGTAATGCGCTCACACAGACACACACTGGTAACTTGCCTTTTTACTATATGATGATTCCGCCTTATCTGTCTGTCTGTCTTTCTGTTTGTCTTTATAACTGTCTGTTCCCTTTTAAGAAACGCCTGTTCAAAAGGGATGGTTTATGTTCTTAAAGCGTACTAATATACGTACTGTAAAAATGTACTGTTTTTTGCATAGTATCTGTTACGAAGCCCCGTTTGCAATAAAAAGGAAGGTTAAGAAAACGATTATAAGCGTTTTGTGCACACACACACGCGCACACACTTGCACTATATGATGATTCTCTCCTCTCTGTCTCTCTGTCTTTCTGTTTGTCTTTATAACTGTCTGTTCCCTTTCTGCCTGTTCAAAGATCTTGTTCTCGTACTCGTACTGTAAAAATCTCTTTTTTGCATAGTATCTCTTACGAAGGTTCAATCTCTCTCTCTCTTAAGACGATCGCGCGTACTCACACACACGCTCACACACGCACTCTCTCTCTCTCTCTCTCTCTCTCTCTCTCTCTCTCTCTCTCTCTCTCTCTCTCTCTCTCTCGTCAATATTTTTTAAACTTTTCGATTCGCAAGTAAAGCCAATGCTACTATATACAGGGGAGCTCTGGGGATTAACTAAATTTCAGTCTATAGAATCAGTTCAATTGTTTGCATGCAAGCGTAAATTAGGTGTTAGCCCCCAAAGTCCAAATACAATGATATATGGCGAAACAGGTCGATATCCTCTGTATATTGACAGCGCTCTAAAGTCGATACAATATTGGTTTAAACTCCAAAGTATGTCTATCCATAGATTTCCCAAACAGGCACATCTCATGATTTTGAATAAGATTCCCGAGTTTACCCACGGTCACTCTAATTATCATAACTGGTCTATATCTGTTAAAAAATGTTTTGATACTTTTGGTTTTTCAGATGTTTGGCTTAATGGAGGGGTGGGAAATGAAGCTATTTTTCTTAAAGAGTTAAAGCAGAGAATGATTGATTGCTACATGCAAGATTGGCATGCAAACATCTCTGCAAGTGAACGATTTAGTACGTATAGATCATTTAAGTCATCGTTTCAATTAGAAAATTATTTGTCAGCCATTACTATTAGTAAATTCCGTTATGCCTTAGCAAGATTGAGACTTGGACTGTGTGATCTAAACATCAATAACAGATATAATGAAAAATTAAAGAAATGCCCATTTTGTAACAAGATAGAGAGTGAATTTCATTTTGTGTTTGAATGTCAAACATATGCTTCTCTAAGAAAAAAACATTTATCAAAATACTATACGTTCGTAATCAATGAAGAATGTCTAGCTCGAATGTTACAATCTGATGACGTAATGCTCCTAAGTAATTTAGCAATGTATGCATTTCATGCTTTCAAGACTAGAGATGTACATGTTAATAACTGAATTAAGAGCTGAATACTGTATTTTTGTGACTGAATTGAAACATTTAATTTTGTTGCTTATTTTTATATATCAAATTAATTCCCTTGATTCTATTTGATTATGATGTAGGAAGTTACATCCCTTTTTCGTTATTCGTTTTTGGTTCTCCCATGATAACGTGTACCCATTGTATACAGGCCGGTGGCCTTACGATTAAACTTTCCGACTTCCGACTTCTCTCTCTCCCTCTCTCTCTCTCTCTCTCTCTCTCTCTCTCTCCCCTCCCCCTCCTCGCCCACACACCACACACACCATCCACACACACACACACACACACAGAAACGCCAGAGTTCATTATTACTGCGACTGACCCAGCCTTTAATTAGCACAGACTTGGCTGGAAGACAGTCGAAAGGTTCTCTCTGTCTGTCTCTCTGTCTGTCTCTCTGTCTCTCTGTCTGTCTCTCTTTCTGTCTCTTCTATCCCCCCTCTCCCTCTTTCCACTCTTCTTCTCCTTCCCACCCACCTCTCTCTCTCTCTCTCTCTCTCTCTCTCTCTCTCTCTCTCTCTCTCTCTCTCTCTCTCTCTCTCTCTCTCTCTCTCCACCTTCTTCTTCCTCTGTCCATCTGTCTGTCTCTGTCTCTCTGTCTCTGTCTCTCTCCCCCCCCCCCCCCTCTCTCTCTCTCTGGGCTGGGTGTAAAAAAAAGTATGTATACTTCTCATTGCCCTGTATAAATAAAATTTCGTTCTCTCTCTCTCTCTCTCTCTCTCTCTCTCTCTCTCTCTCTCTCTCTCTCTCTCTCTCTCTCTCTCTCTCTCTCTCTCTCCATCTCCCCCCTCTCTCTGCCTTTTTCTTCTTCTTCTTCTTCTCCTTCTTCTTCTCTCTTCTTCTTCTTCTTCTTCTCCCTCTCTCCTCCCCCTTCCCACTACTACCGCCTAACTAAACATGCCAAGGGTCAGTCCGAAGGGTCAGACAATAAACAAGCTAGAAGGTCAAACAGGTCGCGAATTCCACGAATTGCTTGACCATCAGTTACTACACTCATCGACGCTGCATACACTGAAGCTCTAGGCGTTCAAGAATGCACTAGTACATGATCATCTCCAAATATGGAACACTCAGGGTTTTTTAGCAAAATTGTATCGTCCTTTGCCGACCTATATGAGTGTATATATCATGCATGGTGTGTGTGTGTGTGTGTGTGTGTATGTGTGTGTGTGTGTGTGTGTGTGCGTGTGTGTGTGTGCGTGCGTGCGTGCGCGTGCGTGCGTGCGTGCGTGGGCGTGCGTGCGTGCGTGCGTGCGTGCGTGCGTGCGTGTGTGTGTGTGTGTATGTGTGTGTGTTGAGTGTGCGTGTGCTGGTTGTGTGTGTGTTGTTTTTGTGTGTATGTTGTTGTGAATAGTATGCTGTTATTTCATGCTTGTGAATTGTGTGACAATGCATACGTGCGTTAGGCCTATTATAAGTAGTAGTAGTAGTAGTAGTAGTAGTAGTAGTAGTAGTAGTAGTAGTAGTAGTAGTAGTAGTAGTAGTAGTAGTAGTAGTAGTAGTAGTAGTAGTAGTAGTAGTAGTTACAGCAGTTGTTGTTGCTGATTGATATGTGCTATTGTTTTGTCTGCTCATGTTATTGGATCTTTGTTTCATGTTTAGTAGGATGGGCGCTATATACATTTTCCTCATTCTTCTTCTTCTTATTGTCTACGATTACAAAGGAGTATGAATTCGTTCGTGTATGTCCCCCCCCCCCCCCCCCCCCCCCCCCCCCCCTGTCCCAAGGATATCTCCCGAACCGCTTGACAGAATCGCTTCACATTTTGTGTGGTGGTGTGTCACTGTGAGAGGAAGGCATCCGCGCATATATTATTGCGGTCCGGACCTTGCTCTTGGCGTATGACCTTGAAAACCGAAAATATTTAAGGGGCTATAATTTCCACACCGTAGGTCTTAGAGTCTTCAAACTTGGCATGTAGGTACTTTGGCTTATGGCCGTTCTGATGATGGCATACCGATCAAGGTCAAGGTCAAGGTCAGGGAGATCGGTAGGCCTTGTTAGTAAAGTGTTATTGTCCTTTGCCGATCTACGATTGCAAAGGAGTATGAATTCCTTCGTGTGTGGGTTTTTTCAAATCCTGTCTGTCCCAAGGATATCTCCCGAACCGCTTGACAGAATCGCTTCAACTTTTGTGTGTATGGGGGGGGGGGGGGGTGTCACTATGAGAGGAAGG
>CM065701.1:18977972-18982972 GCA_017654935.2 Phymorhynchus buccinoides | reverse complement strand
GATAAATGTGCATGTTTCAGATAATATCCTTAACAAATGTTGAGCTGTATATATAAAGGCCACAACACCAGCTATGTTGGCACGAATAACAACCGCATTTTTGGCACACACACACACACACACACACACACACACACACACACACACACCTATAAACTACTCGTACAGCCTCTTGAACATTCATCTTCCCCACACTGGTACATCTACCTAACGACTAGTCAGGCCTACTACCCCCTGCCAGGTAGAGTCTTTTCCTCAGAAGCCTTTGATGAAACACATATGCGGAGCACGCCTCCTGAGACAAACACAACAAGGCTAGCCATATAAACGAACCCCTTAGATCTTGCACATACATAGTATACAGGCGTACGCTTATTAATAACATAACTGACTTTTTAGTTGAACGGAGGTCATGGGCATCGTTGTCCGAACATCAGGGACAATTATAGCAAATTGTTATGATGAACTGTTCAGTGTCTTTTGCAAAACGTATTTTAGTATTTGCAGAGAGAATGTAACACTGTGTGAAACTATATATAGACTGTGGTATTTGTAATTTGGTTGTTGTTGTTTTTAGTCACATAGATTCGTTTCTATGAAATTCGGGCTGCTCCCACCTGGAGAGCGCGTCACCGCTAGTGTAGTGCCACCCATATTTTCTTCTTGTGGGAATAGGGGGGGGGGGGGGGGGAGGGACGTAGGAACCCTAGCTATCAATTTGGTTTGTACAAACAAGCGGGATTTAGCCATTCTCTTATTATCGACGTTTGTGTGCTGTTGGATGTTTGTATGTGTGCACAACACAGGGGTCAGACTTGTTTTAAGTCCCAATCCGGACGCCTATACGTTCAGTTCGATTTTCCTGTCGAACTGGAAAAGAAAGGGTGAGGCCGGGACTC
Organism: Phymorhynchus buccinoides; assembly: GCA_017654935.2. Taxonomy (NCBI): domain Eukaryota; kingdom Metazoa; phylum Mollusca; class Gastropoda; order Neogastropoda; family Raphitomidae; genus Phymorhynchus; species Phymorhynchus buccinoides. The sequence continues at coordinate 18,982,073 of CM065701.1, read as the reverse complement.
GAACCCAGGTAACTCACGCATCGAATCGGCGGACGAACGTCTTAACCACTCTGCCGCCTTCCTTTCATAAACGTCGAGCTGAATGCACCGGAAGAATATTTATATGTCTTGCCTTTTGGGTGGGGGAAAAAACCCACATTACAGGTTGCCATTATTATCAGGACATGAGAGGAGACAATCACGCCAGTTTTTAGCATGATGTGTTCAGTAATTTAGACTTTGGCGATTGGAACAAACTAGTGCTTTAAAAAACAAATATCAATTTCACCGGTCATTTCGTTACACTGACATCCCAGTCCTCATCTACCAGTACTGGGGATTTTGTTGTTGACTTTTTTGGGGGTGGTGGTGGTAAACGTTTTTGAAATTATGATTTCCTGAGCAGTATTTTTGTTGTCATTGAAAGAAAAATCCAGAAACCAGTGGGATTACAAATATGTGCTTGCCTTTTGGTAAATTGTCACAAGTATCGTTGGCAGGCCAGACATGAAGCTTCAGCATAAAGTAATAGATAACACAAAAAAAGATTTATCGGATCAAAAACATGTATTCCTCTCACGAAATAATTTTTATTCAATTCTATCTAAAGAAACGAACACACTGATCACATAAAAAGGAAAAGGAATGGGTAAATCATACATTATAATGGACATTTTCCATCCCGTTTACTTGGTTTTCCTCCATCATAATAACCTGTCAGGGGACATATGGAAAAGGAAGAAATACTCAACATGTATTGAGATTACTAATAGAAAAGTCTATAGCAGCAGCAGCAGCAGCAGCTTTAAACCCTTTCACCGCCAGCCATCTTTGAGCCAAAAAATATCATTAAAGCTACTTGGCTACAGACAAGATTTTGTCTGCAATATTGTTGAATTTCTCTGTGACACATTTAGAATAGGGTCAATCCTTACTACCCGAATTTAGGAACACAATATAATTGAATAATAGACCCTGATTTCAAGGGTTTTAATGACATGGGTGTTAAATCATTGTGGTGCAAACATGCTACATTGGCGGTGAAAGGGTTAAACTTTCAGACTAAATGCAGGGTACGATCTCTAAAAATGAAACCTCCACATTCATTCGTTCTTGTTCTTTTGTTTTGTTTGTTCTTTGTATAATGTATTTATGTAAGTCTTCGCGTGGCATGTCTAACTTCCATTAGGCCTACCCAAGTTCATTCATTTTCTCACCGCGAATGGCACAAAAACGTGGAGCATTAAGAGCCCAAAATGGCCCAGCTTTTAAAAAACACACCCCCCAAAACAACAACCCTACAACATAGACGATGGAAAAAAAAGTTTCAAAATACAGAAGAACAAAAAGAGAACACTACATCAAAAACAAGCGCGGATTCGCAATCGTTTGTGGCACGCCCAGCGGTCTATTTTTGCCACTCCAATCATTACATACACTGAGTCGCCTCCCCTGGTTTTTCAATAATTTTAATCTGTAGACCAGAATGTTATCTCTGCACCATTTCGTAACTTTTTATATCTTTTGGAAAACATTTAAAACTAATTATCCTACTTATACTCATCGAAAGAAGCACCGCATACTCGTCGTGTCTGTTGCAGTGTCTGTATTACGTATGTTTATTATTTTGTACGCTTTAAAATGAAGATTCATGTGCTCTGTTCAGTATATAATTCTTTCCATACGTTAGGACTGTAGATATGTATATATGACAACTGAAATGTTACTTTATGCCCAAGTATTTTTTTCTCTTTTACAATATGTGCGACAATTTTGGACCGACAGACCGACCGACAGACCGACCGACCGACAAAGTGAGTCATAGGTTTGTGGCTTGAGCCACAAACAAAACTTGAGAAAAAGAACAAAGAACACAGGTTTTAAAAAACCACAATAGTAGACGGAAAGAAAAAGAAGAAAACAAAGTAAACGAGACCAAAAAAAAAGATTCAAGAGTGAAATAATTAAGAGAAGAAAAGTCTTATGAAATAATAACATAAAAAACAACCCACGGGAGATCGAGGTTAACCCTTTCACCGCCAAAGTCGCATTTTTGCACCACAGTGATTTAACACCCATGTCACAAAAAGGCATCAAATTGGGGTATAATATTCAAAAACCCTATTATCTTAGTTTCGGGAAGTAAGGACAGACCTTATTGTATATGTGCTACAGAAGAATCCCCAATACTGCAGATGGATTTTGTTCTCTACCCAGGTACATTTAATGGAAATTCTTGCCTGAAATATGGCTGGCGGTGAAAGGGTTAAAGGGAGGAACAAATCATGAAAGCAGCACATTATGCAAGTCAGACAAAAGGCAGAGAAAACAGAACAGAAGAAAGTCAGCCACAAAATAGCAAAAAGGACAGAAAATACCGAGCATATAAAATTATTTTCAAAGAAACGACGCTTTTTTATTTTTTACATTTCCTAAAAGATTGTAATGTCATTTATATTTATAGATTATTTTAAAATGCATTTTTGGATATAATTAAGACAAAGACAGACGGACAAACAGAGACAAAGAGTTAACGGATATAATGTAATTATGCACACGTACGCAAGCACGCGTCGCACATTTACAAACGCATGTATATACAGACATCTGCAGGCGCACGCAGGCATGCTCATTCCTACCCTAACACACAGAGACACAGACACACACACACAGACACACACACACACACACACACACACACACACACACACACACACACACACACACACACACACACACACACACACACACACACACACACACACACACACACACACACACTTGTCTGAATCACATTTAGTGGAAGGACGTTAAACTGACGAACAACAACAACAACAACACACACACACACACACACACACACACACACACACACACACACACACACACACACACACACACACACACACACACACACACACACACACACACACTTGTCTGAATCACTTTTAGTGGAAGGACGTTAAACTGACGAACAACAACAACACACACACGCACATACACTCACCCCCCCACCCCACCCCCCACCCACACCCACACCCACACCTATTCGCCCCCCCCCCCCTTATTCACACTTTGTTGATGTCTTTGTCCTTTGCCTGACCTATGATCGACACAGGAGTATAAGATTGTCGCGATTTGTTTTTTTGTCGGTTTGTTCTTCTCCCTCCCCCACCCCACCGCTTCCTTATTCGTACCTTTCGCTGTTATGCGGCCCCAGTAGCCAGAAACGGGCATATAACGTACAATACTGCTACAGTTCAACATAACCAGGACTAAGCTTGTGAAATGACCCCCCCCCCCCCCCCCCCCCCCCACCCACCCATCCATCACCACCACCACCGCATCTCTGATCGCCCCAACCCCACCCCATCCCCCACACACCTCCTCCCCAGCTTCGCAACCAACAGCACAAAGATTCGGCTAATGAAAGGGAATTCACGTTCTGTTACATCAGAGGTCTGTAGCTTCCATGCATCGGGAATCAGCGCCGGTAAATTACGCTCTTCATGTGGCCCGACGGGAGATTACTCTAGTGGCTTTTAAAAAAAATATTTCCCTTGGCCAAATATGTCGAAGATCCGATTAACGTCCTCCAGCCTTGAGAACAGGCACATGTGGGACAGACCCACTGACCCACCACGATTAAGTCCCTTGGGGTTTTTTTCTGGGTATAAGAGGGACAACACGTGAAACCCGTGATAGCTACAGCTATCTGTATTAATAAAACAAATCGGGACTTTACTGGTTTCGTACTGCCTCTGGGCATTGCCTCCAGTATTGTTCCCACCATATTTGTATTTACAAATGTCTCGTATGTATCTGGTTCAGACCGAGAGGACGTAAAACACCATTTTCGCTCGCACCCGTGATTTTTACACGTGATCTGGTGGGTCTTTTATAAATAATTATAAAGATGGATGGGACGATTCTGGAGGTACTGCAATACCAGGAAAGTCCCGGTTTCTCCGAGGTTCTTTCCGTATATTTCAGTCTTGCCTTTCTTAGCGAATATTTTAGCAAACGTTTAAAGCTAATTACGTTTCCTTCTCGGCCTTTTGGCTAAGACAGTGATTCAGGAACATAATTTTTTGTCTATACCCTGGTTGGTTTGTTCAGCCC
>CM065701.1:18957972-18965472 GCA_017654935.2 Phymorhynchus buccinoides | reverse complement strand
TCTCGCTCTCTCTGTGTCTTGCACCCACTCTCACATACTGGCATCTCGTCTCTCTGTGTGTGTTTGCACCCACCCACACTCACAGACTGAGCAGAGAGAGAGAGAGAGCGAGAGCAGAGAGAGAGAGAGAGAGAGAGAGAGAGAGAGAGAGAGAGAGAGAGAGAGAGAGAGAGAGATACACCTGTTTCTATTCTCTCCACCCTCGCAACTCAGACCCCTCTACCATCTTCAATGTTTCTTTTTCTTCAGTTTTGTCGACACCTCTTGAGATAAAGAAAAAGAAGGAAAGCTGGAGAAAGGTAGGGTAGAAGATACGTAAATACGGGGATAGGTAGTAGTGTGGGGGGGGGGGGGGGGGGGGGGGTCCGTAGGACGAAGGTGTGTGGTGGTGAGGTGGGGGTGAGGGTGGGGGTGTAAAGTTATCGGGGATTTAAAAAAAAATGGATGACTTATCTTTCAGTCAGCTGTTTTGAAACTGTACATCTAGTACGGAACTGTAAACTTTTCTTTAAACTACAGAATGTTTAAAACCTCTTTTTGTGTTGACCCATATTACTTAGTCTTGCCATATAGCTATATGATTACTGTGTTAAAATTCAGAACTACTAATAATAACTTGCCTGTGAACACGTTGCGTTATACTGGTACACCCAGACATGAAAGAATTTGTGAAAAATGTAATGTACATGATGTGGCAGATGAGTTTCACTACTTATTTGTTTGTCCATTTTGTGACACTGACAGGAGAAGGTACCTCCCTAAGTATTGTTTTACTCGCCCTAATGCTTATAAATTCAAAGCTTTGTTCTCTACAAAAAATAAGAAACTATTACTCAAACTAAAGCACTTCATTACAGTTGTTAACGGTTCTTTCAGATAAATGTTATCAATTATGTCTTTTTCCCATTTTGTTTGTAATTTAGTAATACATTACATTATTTGTAATATTGTGATATGTTTTCTTTGAAATGATTTTGGACATCACTCTTGGGTTAATTCTTGGAAATTTATTTATGTGTGTATGTTTTTATATTTCTGTGCCCAAATGGGGTATGAAATAAATTTCTTGCCTTGCCTTGCCTTGCCTTGCCTTGCCTTGCCTCTTTCGCAAACACTCTATTATAGAAATTTGGAGGAAAGTGTTCTTGAAAAAACCCAACACATGCAGACTTTACACTCGTATGCGTTCAGGACAAGACAGAGAGAAACAAAATAACCCGTATCATTTAACAATATTTGTTTTAAATATCTGAATTTGTTAAAATTGCTACGAAGTGGTTTTTACAATGCTTATCTTACAACCAATCATATAGTAATTTAGTAAGTGTCCGTGTGTGTGTCTGTGTGTGTGTGTGTGTGTGTGTGTGTGTGTGTGTGTGTGTGTGTGTGTCTGAAACACAAAACGGGCCTTATAACTCCGCCGTTTTTCGACCGAATCGCTTCCAATTTGCTGTGAGCCCTAACGGGGCGATGGCAACGGCAACCGATGTGCCCGTATCATTTGCGCGGTTTGGCAAACGCGCGAAACGCGCATCCACCGGCCTCTCGGCGCCCGTATCTCTGGCATTTCTAGGCCGATTGCCTTCGAATTGGGCAGGTAGATGACCGGGGCCGAGCACTATCGATGTGCCAAACCGGAAGCGAATCGGTTCAGAAACGCGCGCTATATGCCGCTTCACCTTTTCATGAATAACTCCGCCGTTTCTTAACCGCATCGCTTTAAATTTGCTGTCATGCTTGCAATGGCCGGAGCGAATCCTGGCAGCAAATTTGAAGAGAATCGGGAGAGCGCGTCACTCTCAGAGCAGCGCCAATGGGAAACGGGGCCTTATAACTCCGCCGTTTCTTAACCGAATCGCTTCAAATTTGCTGTACTCAGCATTACCAGTACTTGGCGTTACTGTTACTAGGCGTTACCGTTACTAGGGAGAGCGCGTTGCTCTCAGAGCAGCGCCAACGGGAAACGGGGCCTTATAACTCCGCCGTTGCTTAACCGAATCGCTTCAAATTTGCTGTGCTCAGCGTTACCAGTACTTGGCGTTACCGTTACTAGGCGTTACCGGTACTAGGCGTTACCGGTACTCGGCGTTGCGCTAGTGATGATAATTTATCACAATTTTGTTAAATATTATCAATGAGAGATTATGTGGGTTTTCCATGTTAGTTGTTTTTTGTCTAATACCATCGATGAATGGCGAATAGACGCTAAAAAAACCCAACCTCTGTGCTGATCTTTTAATAAACATTAAATTGTTAATTACGTGATGGAAAACTTTCAATTGGCTTCTCTCGACCAAATTGTAACAGTTTAAAGGGCCGCGACAGTGCTATATCTTCACAGATATTATGAGAAATTGTGTATTCACAAGGGCGAACTGTTTCTTCGAATATGTTCGCTACGATCTAAGGAAACGCCCGCGCAGAGTGAGTGAGTGAGCGTGAACAATGCCTTCCAATGTTCCTTACTGTGTGTCCGTTTGTCCCGCAGCGAACATGAATAAATAGTATCTATAGGCCTACTTGACTTTCTCCTTGTCTACTTTCCTGCAGCCCAGTTCTGTAACCACTTCAATAGTAAACTTTGCTACCAAAACAACATCCCCCCCCCCCCCCCCTCCCCTCTCTCCTCTCTCTCTTCTCTCTCTCTCTCTCTCTCTCTCTCGTCTCTCTCTCTCTTCTCTCTCTCTCTCTCTCTCTCTCTCTCTCTCTCTCTCTCTCTCTCGCTCTCTGTCTCTGTCTCTCTCTCTCTCTCTCTCTCTCTCTCTCTCTCTCTCTCGCTCTCTCTCTCTCTCTCTCTCTCGTCTCTCTCTCTCTCTCTCTCTCTCTCTCTCTCTCTCTCTCTCTCTCTCGTCTCTCTCTCTCTCGGCCTTAAAAGCGTGTACGTTTGTAGTATCATTTCTTCCCTAATTCATGGTCTGATTGAAGATTTTATCTGAATGGTCATCTCCATTAAAGATACACTGACCCACCACGATTAAGTCCCTTGTTTTTTTTTTCTGGGTAGCTGTGACCCATAAAACATATGCCCCTGTGACGTAAGTGTCCCACGCGACCCCTCTTTCTTTATCTACACCCACCCCCCCCCTCTCCTTTTCATTTCTCTGTCCAGCCGCCACGTTAATTGCCACCCACCATCTAAAGAATGCCGATTAAGGGATTGGTCCCTTTCAAGTTAGATTTGTCTCCCCGGTCAGCACGTACCACCTACCGAGGTTATCTCCCTTCACCCCCCCCCCCCCTTATCTACCGTCTCATCACGAGATAGTGATATCAAGAGTCGGTTCCCTTTGTAAGACACCGCGCCCTTACCCATCACAAGAAAGTGACAACCACGGTTATCTCCCTTTGAAGACGGTTTTGCTTTTCCGAGCACGAGAAGGATTTTGAATGTCGGCATGTGATAAGGATGTAATAGGCGCGTGATTGTTCGGTACATTTAGAACATCATCTTGTGACGTGTCGACTGCTATAAACCAATAGCAGGCTTTCATTGTTTGAAAGTGAAGGCTATAATTGGCGTAGTGAGAAAAAGTTTTTCACACAAGACGCTGAAACTGACTAGAGCAACACCTCTCCCAGCCAGAATAGCCCACCTAGTAAGTCTTATTGATGACTGGTGATTGAGACTGGTTGTTTGTTTGACTCTAGTTTTGATCTAGATCCTATGTTCAATGATGAATAAGGAGTAGATAGATATGTTATAGAAAAGAAGTGGTAAACATTCTATTCTATTTATGTGCACTGATTATTTGTGTGTGTGTGTTTTTGACTTGAACACTTTTGGTACCAGAACCGGAGTTTATGCCTACTAACCCTTTTGTCTATTTTTAGTAGGAAACCTATGGGCCGCAATCTTGCACTATTTTTAGTAGGAAACCTATGGGCCGCAATCTTGCACTTTATGATACCCTTCCTTTCCAGGTGTTGGATGGAGAGTGATGATGGATTGATCACCTTTTATGTTTTTCTGATCTCAGTTTGTTAACTGAAATTCAGTTTATTTATTAACTAGTGCTATTGTACAAGGGAAGCCTTCTAGCCGGTTGGGATTCACTAATGCCCTGCCGACTGAAGCCCCTTGTCTCTAAGCCATAGAGATCTACATCCACCTTCTCCTGTGATTATCAGCAGGGCATCGTGGGCCGGACGATCATCCCGGACTCCACCACGCACCAAGACGGGACTGTCGCCAAGACGACCCGCACCCAGAATCCGCGAGGAGACCACGCCTGAACCGTGCCATCCCGCGAAGCCATAACCGGAACGACTGGGAGCTACTCTCATCTGACGAGCAAGCCCAGCCACACCAGCATTCGCCGATCACTACGGAGGAACTCAACCACAGCTAAGTCCCCCGGACTGCGCCAATCATTTGAACTTTCCTACGGACACTAAAGATAATTAGTAACCCTTCCGGCATGGGGCGAACCTTATAGAAAGACAAAAGTCTTGTGAATCCTTTCGGATTTCATTGTTTTTTTATCCATATTTTGTTTTGGCGCCATTGAGCTGCTTTATTATTATTGTTGCATAATCTTATGCAGATTTTGGGAGTAAATAAAATACAAGTGTCAAATAATCCTGAACCCTTTGGTCAGACTGATGAGAGTGGGAGTCTTGTAATTTCATGTAAAACCCTACTTCTCTCTGTCTGCCATTTAGAGCAATTCAACCACTTGTATTTCTTACAACCATCTGACGAGCCAGAACCCGGGCACAAATATAAATTTATTAGATGAAAAGGGGCCGGGAAAGTTGCTCATCTCCCATACCCTAGAGAAGTGGGCTAAAGGCAAATTTTCTAAAGTCTTCCCTAGAGACTTAGCCTTTTAACCCATTACCTCGTCACATCTAATTGGGGGCTCGCGTCCGGGATATTTTTTTTTCATAAAGTCTAACAAATTTCAATTCAAACTGTAGTTCCTTTTCAAAAACTTATCTTGTGTCCACTGGGAAAGTTATTGTGATTTGGTTCACTGTGTTTTGATTTGATTTGTTTGAATGCTATTTATGACTTTATTTTGATGTGCATGCTATTTCTGTTTATGCTGAAATAGTTAAGTGTTGTTTGATACATTCAACTCAGCAGCTTTGTTTTTATTTTGAATAGTTGTATTTACAACCATGGCTGAGATTGTTAAACTTAGGAGGGAACTTAAAGAATGGGGAGAGTCTCTAGGATTGTCAGGCCAAGAGTTAGCAAATTTTGTCATATCTGAATATGACAAAGAGAAAGCTCGCGAGGTGGCTGAGAAAGACAAACAGCGAGCTCATGAGGCTCAAGAGGCTGACAAAGCTCGTGAGGCTCAAGAGGCTGACAGAGCTCATGAGGCTCAAGAGGCTGATAAAGTCCGCGAGGAGGCTCAGAAAGACAAACAGAGAGCCCATGAGGCTCAAGAGGCAGATAAAGATCGCGACGCTCAAGAGCAAATCCGTACTCATGAGTTAAGGCAGAGACAACTAGTGCAGGATGCCAAAAATAAAGAACTCGAACTTGAGGCCACTGAGCGGGAAAAAGCGCGAGACCATGAGCTAGCTATGAAGCAGCTTGAAAACTCAGCAGACTCTGAGACTGCTGCCCCTCAAAATTTTCCCCCTCCCATTCATACCTCAGCCATGACCTTCACATTGGAGGCATTCAATGAGGCAACCGAGTCTATCGATGCATTCCTCGATATATTTGAAAGACTGGCCCAGGAATTTGAGCTTGCTCCGGAAAAGTTCAACCTCAAGCTTGCCCAAAGTCTCAGGGGTGTGGCTTATGAGGTGTACAGTAAACTTCCGTCAAGCCAAATTACCGACTACCCAGCTTTGAAAGAAGCCCTGCTCAACAGATACCAGTTGACAGCGGACGCCTACCGGAAAAAGTTCCGGTCAACCAGAAAAGGTAGGGGAGAGTCCTATGCCCAATTTTCAGATAGACTGGGGAACTATCTGACAAAATGGGTGTCCCTTTCTGCCAAAACTGAGTCCTATGAGGATCTCCGGGAACTGATGGTTGGCGAGCAACTGCGCGAAACCATGTCCCCAGAGTTACGCACCTTTACTGCCGAACAAGGTGCCACAACTCTGGCTGACCTCATCCAGCTAAGTGACCGGTACACTCTAGCCCATGATGAACCTAGCGCCCCTAAAAGGCCAAAACTACAGCAAGTTGTTGGGTCCACTGTTTCACAGCAGAGCAGGTTTAACCCCAACTCCAAAAGTGGGTCAAACAGTTCTACCCATGAACGACAACCACTGGGACAACCCTTATTCTGCTCATACTGCAAGTCGAACACCCACAATCGGGATGACTGCAGGAAACTTGCTTACAAGCGGCAAAATGTTGCAACTATGCAAGTCGTCTCGACTTCGCAGAATTGCACAAACCCCTCCCCAGTACAGTGTCCAGGCACACCGTCAGTCGTTGGACAGGCGACTGTCAACAACATCCCTGTTCAGTGTCTCTATGACACTGGACTGTCATGCGACGCCATCGTCTGCGGATCCCTAGTCCCCGCGTCAGCATACACGGGAGACTTCATCTCTCTGCAAGGCCCTGATGCTGCAATCCCCCCATCCACTTTGCCAGTCGCCATAATCAATGTCGACACCAGATTTGTAAAGGGACCCATCAAGGCAGTGCTCATGGACAGTCCTGTCTATGACCTCATACTGGGATCACAGTATGTGTTTTTAGGGCACCCCTCTCAACCTGCTATTGTTTCAGCAGCATTCCCTTCTCCCCAATCCACAAACCAACTCCCTCCCTCCTTCCCAAAGAGCAAATCTCCCTCAGCAGGGAAGAAACCTCTCAACGCGGCAAACCAAATTGCCGCGCGAGCCAATCCAGATTGTCCCAAGTCCCCAAGTCCGCCACAACTTGGAAAATCCTTCCCAAGGAATGTCCGCCTAACGACCCAAGACCACTCGCCACAGGTACCTCAGGTGAAAGGCAGCACTGTACCCGCAAACACCCACCGAAGGTACTATCGGGACAGGCCGCCGCACGTACAGCCGTCACCTACCCCTCCCTTTCAGCGAGTGGCAGTCGACTTGGTCGGGCCTCTACCTCAACGGAAGAAGAAATTCCGGTACATAGTCACCGTGGTCGACATATGTACCATGCAGTGCGATGCCGCCCCAATCTCCTCACTTGATGCTAGCCAGGTAGCTGCGGCACTCAAAGCCATTTTCGCCCGAATCGGCCTACCAAACCACATCATCAGCAATGATGAATCCAGGCTAAAGGGGAAACTCAGGCAAGAGGTGTTTGCTATTCTGCAATCAACCTTGGGACAACTCAACACAGGATTGCCGCACCAACCTCAGTCGGAATCCATTCCACTGATCTCTAACCCACCTGCTCCTTTGAACTCTGTGTTGCGACCAGATGTTCCACCATTCCAGCCGACCCAGTCTCCCCACTAATTTGTCCCTGTCGCCCAAGTCGAAAGTGGAGTCGGCGTTCCACAGGAAGATTCCGGTACCAGAATCTTTTCTTCGGGGGGCCTCTGT
>CM065701.1:18942972-18952972 GCA_017654935.2 Phymorhynchus buccinoides | reverse complement strand
GCAGATGGCCCAATTCATTAAATCGTTGTTTGTTGTTCATTGTTCTTGTTCTCTCGTCTCTCCTCTCTCTCTCTCAGTCTCTCTTCTCTCTCTCTCTCTCTCTCTCTCTCTCTCTCTCTCTCTCTCCTCTCTCTCTCTCTCTCTCTCTCCCCTGGTCTCAGACTACCAGACTCACCATGCTCTCCAAGGACACTCTCAGTGGCATGGTGAGCATCAGCAGGAGCAAGCTGGTACCTCAGTCACATCGACAACGTAGAGGTCGCCCCCTAACAGCTCCTTGTCCCCTATGCAGAGCATAACAGCATTTTGATGTAGCCTTGGTGTTCTAGCCTATGTCAATTGGTCTGACACGGTCTTGAGGCCAAGGCGAGTTTATTATTTTGTGATAGCATCCTGTGGATTTTGTTGTTGTTGTTGTTGTTGTTGTTATTCCCTGGCTTAAAGACTCCAGGGATCATCCCAACAGCCGAAGCACTTGAACACTACGGTACAAATGCACCAGCTAGGGATGAGAACATCACGTGTGTGACCGGTTTTGATTACCCCGCCACCACGTGGCCAGCCACACTCCGACTTCGGAGGAATAGCTTGGGATTTAATACGGGAGAATTATACTACTCCTTATACTATACCCCCCCCCCCCCCCCCCCATCTAACCCTAATCTGGCTGATGAGAAAGAAAATAAGATGTCAGGAAATTTATATTTTATAGTCTAAAGAAATCTCGCCTCCCTCTAACCTCCTCCTCCTTACGTCCCTTCATCCTCCCATCTCTTCTCTCTTCCTCCTCCGGTCACCTCTCCCTCCTCTCCCCGTCCCTCTCTCTTCTAGAAGAAAGTCTCTCCATCTCCTATATCCAAGTCTCTCTCTCTCTACCTCTCTCTCCAAGACTCTCTCCTCTCAACTCCTCTCTCTCTATCTCTAGCACTCTCTCTCTCTCCTCAACTCTCTCTCACTCCACAGCTCTCTCATCTCTCTCCGATTCAGGAACTCTCTTTCTCTCTCTCTCTCTGTCTCTGTCGTGGTCATTCTCTCTTTCTCTCCCTCCTCTCTCTATCTCTCCTCTCTCTCTCTCCTCTATACTCTCATTCTCTCGGCCTTTCGGATCGTCTCTCCTCTCATCTTCCTCTCCTCGTCTTCCCGCTCGTCACTCCATCTCTCTCGATCTTCTCTCTCTCTCTCTCCCCTCCCCTCCTCCTCTTCTCTCTCTCTCTCTCACTCTCCCTTCTCTCTCTCTCTCTCTCGGATCTCTCCATCCTCCTCACTCTCTCTCCTCTCCTCTCTCTCTCCTCTCTCCTCTCTTGTCACGACTTCGATCTCAGCTCTGCTCTCCTCTCTAAAGTCCTACGGTCTCCCTCTCTCTCATTCGTCCTCACTATTTGTTTCTGTCCTTCGTCTCTACGAATGCTACACTCTGTATGTAATGTCTCTCTCCCCTCTCTCCTATCTCTCTGCTCTCCTCTCTCTCTCTTCGTTATCATCTCCTCTCCCTCACTCTATCTCTCGTCTTTAACTCATTCAGTCATCTCTCTAGAATCCCTTCCTCGTCTCCCCGTTGCTCGTCCTCGTCGTAGCTCTTCAATGATCTCCCCTCTGTCTCTCTTCCTCTCCTCTTCGTCTCTTCTCTCTCTCTCTCTCTACCATCCGTCCTCTCCTCCTCTCTCCCTCCCTCTCTCTCTCTCTCTCTCTCTCCTTCTCCTCTCTCGGTCCCTCTCTCCTCTCTCTCAGGGAGGCTCTCTGTCTCTCTCTCTCTTTCTCTCATCTCTCTTTCTCTCTTTCTCATCTCTCTCCCTCTCTCTCTCTCTCTCTCTCTCTCTCCCGCTCTCCTCGCGTCTCTCTCTCTTCCTCGCCTCATCTCTTCTCGCGCTGTCTGTCCCCTCTCTCCTCTGTCTCTCCTCTCTCCCCTCTCTCATCCCTTCTCTCTCTCATCCTCTCTTCTCTCTCTCTCCAGTCTCCTCTCTCTCTCTCTATCTCTCACATCAAACTCTCGTCTCTCTCTCGGCTTTTCTCGTCTCCTCCTCTCTCAACATCTCCTCCCTCCTCTCTCTCTCTCTCCCCTCTCCGTCTCTCCTCTCTCTCTTCTCTCTCACTCTCTCATTCTCTCTCACTCTCTCTCTCTCTCGGTACATCATCGCCCCTCCTCTCTCTCTCACTCTCTCTCATCTCTCTCTCTCTCATCTCTTTGTACTCCTCTGTCTGTCTCGTCTGTCTCCTCTCTCTGTCTCTCTCTCTCTCTCGTCCCTCTCTCTCTCCTCCCCCATCTCTCCAACTCTCTCTCTCCTCTCTCTGTCAATAAAGTTTTCCCCAGTGTCCTAGTGGGTCTCCTCTTCAAGAAGCTTCTGTTAATGACATTAAACAGTCCTCCTCTCTCCTCCAATCTTCTCAAATCTCATCCCATCCCATCAGGCAAATCCTCGTCTCAAGTCTCTCCTGCAAACTCTACAACAAAAGGACGAAAAAATCACAAAGTCTCGAGCTCAACTCTTCCGATATCCTCATCTCTACATCGTACATTCGGGTCCTCACCCTCAACAAGTCTCTCTCCGTCTCTCTACTCTCCATCTGCTCGAAACAAAATGTATTGACAACGTAGCACGCTAAGCGCACGTACAAACGCACTAATGTAAGGCAGGGCATACTCTCTGTTCACAATGCATCGAGCACACACACACAAACACGCAGACAGACTGTAACGGGCATATACACACACAAACCCGCACACTCACACACGCCCGCACGCCGCGCGGCCTGCGCGACAACACAACACACGCACACCACACACACACCACACAAACAGGCACACACACCACACACAGAAACAGCACGCACGCACTACGAGTAAGGGCACACACACACAGTACACACACATGCATACACACGCGTACATACACGCACACGTGCGCGCGCGCACGCACGCATGCGCGCATAACACACACATACATACAAACAACGCTCACGCACGCACGCTCTCCTCCTACATCATCAACACACTACCCCCGTCCGTCACTCGAGCACCACAAGTCACTTCTGCACACTCATCTCTCTCTCAGAAACAGGCACCTCTTCACTCTCATCGATCGAATCACCTCCATCTCCCCATCATCTCATTATAGCTCCTCTCATCATCTCATACATGAAAGATCGTATAAGTCTCATCTCTTCTCTCTGCTTCCAGGCATGCATGACCATCATACTCTCTCTCTCTCTCTCTCAACCCCCAACCCCCACACATCTAGACCTTTGCATTGCCTGCCACTTGAGTAGCTTTCCTCTGTCTCTCTGCCCTTCCTGTGGATCTAGTGTGTAGCTCCCGGGTGACTGGAAATCGACCGAATGTACACTGCAGCCTACGGCCGAAAGTTGACGATGCAGCCTACGACCGTAAAACTGACATTGCAGACCACAGCCGAATTTACAATGCAGTGTTAATGTCTGTACTGTATAATATTATTCACCTGAAGGCTGCGGTGCATTATTCTGCCATAAGCAGCATTGTATATTCGGCCGAAGATTGCAACGTGAATGTTCGGCCATAATGCTGCAGTGTATGTTCGACTCAAGGCTGCACCATAATCATACTCGGCCCAAGGCTGCAACGTTTATTCGGCCATAGGCTGCAGTGTAAATTAAACATAAGTCTGCAATGTATATCCGGCCATAGGCTGCACTGTAAATTCGACCCGAGGCTGCATTGTATATTCGGCCGTAGGCCGCGAATCTGTATTTTTGGTCCAAGGTTGCATGGTATATTCGGCCGAATTCCGCTTCCCCGTAGGCCTAGTATTGTCCTTGATATGGGCGGACCCTGGACCCCGCGCATAGAAATCTGTTGCTTCGAGCAACAGGTCTTACTGTCCGTCTGCATCTCTATCCCTCTGTCTCTCACAACACTCTCTCTATCTTCTTCAATCCTTTCATTAGGACAAGATTAAAAAACAAAAAAACTAAAATTCCTGAATCCGAGTGGCTGCCAAACAAAAAACGCACGGACCAAACAAAAAATGCGCAGACCAAACAAAAACGCGCGAACCAAAGTTAACAACAAAAACGCGCGGACCAAGCTAAAATTCACGAGACAAACAAAACCGTGCGGACCAAAGCTAACAAAAACGCACGGACCAAAACCGCAAAAACGCACGGACCAAAAACGCAAAAACGCACGGACCAAACGCTCGGGAACACAATTTAAATAAAAACTAGTTCACGAGATACAGCTTGAAGAAGAAACATATAGCGCAAAGAAGGAAATTTCGGTTTGCAAGGTCACACTTCAAGGTCAAGGTCAGCATGGTGATAATTTATGCTCGGATGTTTTCTTCTCTAGGGTATACAGTACCACACACAATCTGAAGCGCTTCTGTCAAGTACAAATGTGGAAAATATGGCTTAAAACCCAATGTGTAGACCCCTACCACTTTCAAGGCCTACTGATCGCCCGGACCGTGACCTTGACCTTGATTGGTATGCCACCATCAGAACGGGCATAAGCCAAAGTACCTTCATGCCAAATTTGAAGACTCTAACACTAACGGTGTGGGAGTTATGGCCCCTGAAAGATTTTCGGTTTTCAAGGTCGTACGCCAAGGTCAAGGTCAGGACGGCAAAATGGTTTGCGCGGATGCCTTCCTCTCATGGTGACACACCAGCACACAAAATTTGACGCGATTCTGTCAACCCGTTCGAAAGATATCCTTGGGACAGTCAGAAGGAGAAAAAATGACCCTCCGATTTTCAGGCTCCAGCGATCTTTTTGACCTTGACCTTGACCTTGATCGGTATGCCATCATCAGAACGGACATAAGCCAAACAACCTTCATACCAAGTTTCAACATCCTATGTCTATCGGTGCCCGAGATATGGCTAAAAATAGATTTTCGGTTTTTGAAGGTCGTACGTCAAGGTCAAGGTCACGACGGCAAAATGGTTTGCGCCGATTTCTTCCTATTAAGGAGGCACACCTTCACACATAATTTGACGCGATTCGGTCAAGCGGTTCGGGAGATATCCTTGGGAAAGACAGAATCCCCCAAAAAAACACACACACAAAAACAAACAAAAAAATAGACAAACCAGCCCATCGCAAAGTCCGTTCACCTTCGGTGACGGACAAAGAGAAGAAACTCTAAGTCTGTAACTAGAAGAGGGGTTTGAGAAGATGCTATTGGAATTGAAGACGGCAAAGACGGACAGTTTGTGTATAACCACTACAGCAGCCTCAGTAGCTCATTACGTCTGACAGTGAGTGGTGGTGCAGTTGCCACCGGCCCCCCGATCAATAAGAGGGCAACGAAGGGAATGGATCCCTCCCTCCCTCCCTCCCTCCCTTCCTTCCCTCCCTTCCCCTCCCTCTGTTTGGTTCAGATTTTGGTAGGAGAAGGTGGGGGCAAGTGGGTGGATGCCTCGTGCCTCCATACGGGGAGCTAGCTGGACGACGACCGCCCCCCCCCCCCCCCCCCGCCCCCTCTCTCCACGAGTCTCTCCCGTGGGAGGGGGGGGGGTCTTTCGTAAAAATAGTTCACCTACCTTGGTTTCATTAAATACATTTTTATTCAGATCAACAGGGCACGTATTCATTAATACATTGTCAACATAAATGAGCTGCAATTAACAAGCAAGAATAGTTCACCCACCTTCTGGAAGTTCTGTGCTTGTAGCTTCCTCTAATCTGACACTCTCTTTGACTCTGCCTTTTCCCCCTTTGCTTTCTATCATCTACTAGATCTTTTGGCCCATTCTCCTGCCCTTTTTTCTTCTGAAAAAAAATCTTCCAAATATGTTTTTCTCCTTTTGAGCTCCTCCGAAATCGGAATGTGTCGGCAGTACGCAGCGCGAGAGGAGACCAGTGAAAACTGAAAACCGGACACACGCGTGCGTACCTTATCCATTATGGCCATATGGTCAGGGAACGCAGAAGAAGGAGAAGAAGGAGAAGGTAGGAGGAGAAGGGTTAAGTCTGGGAAAAAACGAAAGACAGTGATGGAACGGAACGGACGGAGGAGAGAAGTGGTAGAAGGAATGACATTGGAGAGAGAATACGAATACGAATACGAATATGTGAATGTTTTCAATGACGGTAGAACAGATACGCTGGGTAGTTTGGTTGTCTTTTGCACACCATTGCCATCGCAACAAAATAAACAAACAGTCAACGAAGAAATGATCAACAGAAAAAAAGAAAAGAAATTCAATTAGGAACAACAGCGACAAAAATATACAAAGTAGCATGGCGCAATAAGGCAAAATGCACATAAAACGGCAATTCAAAGAATTGCTTAAGAGAGAGAGAGAGAGAGAGAGAGAGAGAGAGAGAGAGAGAGAGATGGAAGAGGAGAGAGAGAGAGACGAGAGAGAGAGAGGAGGGGGGAGATAGAGAGATAGGGGGGAGAGAGAGAGAGAGAGAGAGAGAGAGCGAGAGAGAGAGAGAGAGAGAGAGATGTGTGAACGTAACATGGAAAGCATGCCCCACTTTCTCCCTTTCTACATACCCCCCCCCCCCCTTTCTTTATTGGGGCCGCCACTTTAATTACAATTCAACATCAAACAGCTCGCCGATTCCGAAGCGCGATCTCTTTGAAGCCCGTTTTACCTCCCCTTTCAGCTTGTGACACCCACATTGGCGGTCTCCCTTTGTTCCCCGTATCTCCTTTCCCGATCACGAGAGGGAGAGGAATGTGACACATGCCAGTGATGTAACCGGTGATCGTTCTGTACTACTATGCATAATATTATAGCATCATCTTGTGACTTGTCGACTGCTATAAACCAATCATAGGCTCTCGGGTGCTTAAAATTGGAGGGGGAAATTTGACTAGTGAGGAAAGTCCCCACCTAAACATTCTCTCTCACAAGACGCTCCAAAACCTGGCTGAAGCAACATTGCAGAATCAACCTCTCTCCCAGCCAGTCATAATAGCCCAACTAGTGAGTATTATTGATGGCTGGTGATTGAGATTTGGTTTTGTTTGATCCTATTTTTTATCTAGATCCTATGTTCAATGATGAATAAGGAGTAGATGTGTCAGTGAAAAGAATTGGTAAACATGCTGTTCTAATTATGTGCACTGATTATTTGTGTGTGTGTTTTTGACTTTAACTATTTTGGTACCAGAACCGGATTTTATGCCTACTAACCCTTTTGTATATTTTTAGTAGGAAGCCTGTGGGTTGCAACCTTGCTAACTATGATAACATTCCTTTCCAGGTGTTGGATGGAGAGTGATGTTGGCTTGATCATAGACTTTGATCTAGCCGGGTACTGAATCATACCAGTTGATACCCCTTTTATGTTTTACTGATCTCAGTTTGGTAACTGAAATTCAGATTATGTGTTCTTAGTGCTATTGTACAAGGGCAGCCTTCTAGCCGGTTGGGATCCACTAATTCCCTGCCGGCTGAAGCCCCTTGTCTCTAAGCCATAGAGATCTACATCCACCTTCTCCTGTGATTATCAGCAGGGCATCGTGGTCAGGAAGTTTATCCCTGACTCACAAGCAACAAGACGGGAACGCCGCCAAGACGCCCCACACCCAGAATCCGCGAGGAGACCACGCCTGAACCGTGCCATCCCACGAAGCTGTAACCGGAACGACTGGGAGCTACTCTCAGCTGAGCAAGCCAAGTCAACCCAGCACTCGCCGATCCCTACAGAGGAACTTCAGCACAGCTATGAGCTAAGTCTCTAAGGCAGTGCCAAAGAACACTAACTGGAAACCAGGACACCTAAGAATATTAGTGACCCTTCCCGCTTGGGGGCTAACCTTATAGAAAGACAAAAGTCTTGTAAATCCTTTCGGATTTCATTGTTTTTCATTCATATTTTGTTTTTGGCGCCATTGAGCTGCTTTATTATTATTGTTGCATAATCTTATGCAGATTTTGTGAGTAAATAAAATACAAGTGTCAAATAATTCTGAACCCTTTGGTCAGACTGATGAGAGTGGGAGTCGTGTAATTTCATGTAAAACCCTACTTCTCTCTGTCTGCCAATTAGAGCAAACTACCACTTGTATTTCATACAATCATACGAGCCAGAACCCGAGCACAAATATAAATTTATTAGATGAAAAGGGGCCGGGAAAGTTGCTCACCTCCCATACCCTAGAGAAGTGGGCTAAAGGCAAATTTTCTACTTGCAAATTTAACACACTAAAAGTCCTTCCCTAGAGACTTAGCCTTTTAACTGCATTCCCTCGTCACAGAGAGAGGGATGGAGAGAGAGAGATAGGGGAGAGAGAGAGAGAGAGAGGAGAGAGAGAGAGGAGAGAGAGAGAGAGAGAGAGAGAGAGAGAGAGAGAGAGAGAGGAGAGAGAGACGAGAACGAGAGATAGAGAGAGGGGGGGGAGAGAGAGTATAGAGGGGAGAGAGAGAGAGAGATTTCAAACAATTCAAGCACTTTTAATGACTAGACCTTCTGCCCGTATCATAGGGAGGCTGGGGGAGGGGGTTATAAAGACACATAGGAGAGAGAGAGAGAGAGAGAGAGACAGTACAGAGACAGAGAGAGAGAGAGAGAGAGAGAGAGAGAGAGAGAGAGAGAGAGAGAGAGAGAGAGAGAGAGAGAGAGAAGGGAAACGAACGAACGAACGAACGAACCATTTTAATGAATAGGCCGTTGCCCGTGTCATAAGGGACCAGAGGGGAAGGGGCGCAAGAAAAACAAATCAAAACATTAATCTGTTCAAACAACAACAACAACATCAAACTAATACATTAAACTTTCAACAAATATAAGCACAACATAAATGTTGTATGAACGAGTAGCTGCGAGGTAGCAAATCAACTGCAACATCATGTGAAATGTAGGCTACATTCAAAATAGAAAACAAATCAATACAGTAAAAGAAATGAAATCTGAAGGAAAAAAGTTTGTGGCATATATATCTTAGAGAGCAATGCAAAGCATATTATTTATTGAGAGAGAGAGAGAGAGAGAGAGAGAGAGAGAGAGAGAGAGAGAGAGAGAGAGAGAGAGAGAGAGAGAGAGAGAGAGAGAGAATTCAAGTTGACTACTTTATTATCACAAAAAGATAAATTCATGTAAGTTGCAACAACATAACGGAAACAACAGTACTGGGAAAAAAACATTATAATGCTTGAAACGTAGATAAATAAACCAACTAATGCTAACATTAAAACAAATAATTAAATCAACGTTGAAACTGCAAACTATCCATAAAACTTACTGGAATGGAACACACCACACACACACACACGCACACACACACACACACACACGCACGCACGCACGCACACACACACACACATACACGCACGCACGCACGCACGCACGCACGGCACGCACGCACGCACGCACACACGCACACGCACACGCACACGCACACCTTAATTACCAGCATAATCCGCCCTTGGAAGATGCGGTTGCTTTTTCTTTATATACCTTGGCTCATTATATCACCGTAACCGTTCTTCCTGCATATCAATACGTTACGTAGCGTGAGCGCAAATCGGCAAAAACGGTACTAAGAAACACCTCTTTCGCCGACGTTTGCCAAACACGTTGTGTGGCTGTCATCGAGCTAGCTTCACGCGAACTATCACGTGACTAGCATGGGGTGAATACATTTCTTGTTTTTGATTGGTCCATTAATCCTTTAACCGCCAAAGTCGCATTTTAGCACCACAGTGATTTAACACCTATGTCACTAAAAGGCATCAAATTGGGGTATATTACCCAAAGACCCCATTGTCTTAGTTTTGGGAAGTAAGGATAGGCCTTATTTCATATATTTCACAGAAGAATCCCCAATACTGCAAATGGATTTTATTGTCTACCCAGGTAAACGTGATGGAATTTTCGGCTGAAATATGGCTGGCGGTGAAAGGGTTAAAGTTTGGTTAAAATAATTTAAACAAATTGACCAATCAGACAAGAGCTTGTAATATTCTTCCGCAAACGCTTTCTAAAGTGTTTATTAGGCCCCGTTTGGCGTAAGCGTTATTCGCTCGGCGACCGTTATCTAGAGAAACTAGACCCTGTTTA
>CM065701.1:18930472-18935472 GCA_017654935.2 Phymorhynchus buccinoides | reverse complement strand
AAAAAAGGGGAAGAAAAAGAAAAAGAGGAAAAAAGAAACAATTTGACGAATGCAATAGTATTCTCCCTAAAGGGGAGAATCCTAATAATAATCCTAATAATAATACTAGTTACGAACAAAGAGGTGGATGGATATTGAGAGAGTGAGTGGAGAAGTAAAGAAAAGGCATGGGAAAAGAAGGTAAAGCCATAAATAGAAACAGTATGACGTGTACAGTGCATGTGGGAATAGGTTTTTTATGGAAAAGTGAGCACACCAGAGGAATTCAATTATTATTATTATTTCAAGATTCAGATTATTCAGCACCCCCCTTTTTAAAAAAAGCAAAATTGTCCGCTCGAGTGGATTACAATCAACTTCAAAGTCTTTCGATTTTGTTCCTTTTTGTTATTGGTCTTTTTCTTGTTGTTTCTTTCTCTTCTTGTTCCTCTACTTCTTGTTCTTGTTCTTTATTGCACTTTCTTGATTTGTTTTCCTTCCCCGTTTTCGTTTACCTTTGGCTCATTTTCGAAGTCTACTTCGCTTTGTTCTTGGTGTTCTCAGTTGTTCTTCTTGTTCTTCGTGTTCTTCTTCTTGTTCTCCTTCTTGTTTTTGTCTTGTTGTTGTTGTTGTTTGTTGTTGTTGTTCTTCTTCTTCTTCTTCTTCTTCTTCTCCTTGTTTTTTCTTGTTGTTGTTGTTGTTGTTTGTTGTTGTTGTTGTTGTTGTTGTTGTTGTTTGTTCTTCTTTCTTCTTCTTCTTCTTCTTCTTCTTCTTCTTCTTGTTGTCTGGTTGTTGTTGTTCTTCTTCTTCTTCTTCTCCTTCTTCTTGTTCTTCTTCTTCTTCTTCTTCTTCTTCTTCTTCTTCTTCTTCTTCTTTCTTCTTCTTCTTCTTTTTCTTCTTCTTCTTCTTTTCCTTCTACTTCTTTTTCTTCTTCTTCTTCTTCTTCTTCTTATTCTTCTTCTTCTTCTTCTTCTTCTTCTTCTTCTTCTTCTTCTCTTCTTCTTTTCCTTCTTCTTCTTCTTCTCGGTAAATGAGCCCGCGATTCTGAAAAACATCATTCATGTAGGCCCCACATACTACCCTTGTTTGGAACCACAAGTTCTCCGTACCACCCTACACCCTTATTTCAAATCAATAAGAGAAGGGAGCCCACAGCAAAAACATTATTTTTTTAAAATGACATGTCATCCAATTTCATCTCCTCTCCACCTCCCTTTTCTATTCCCATCTCCCTCTGACTGTCTGTCTCTGTGTTTGTCTGCCTCTGCCCATCTGTTTGTCTGCCTAGTTCTCTGTTATATTATGAACGTGTATGCACTCACATACACCCCCACACACATACACACGCACACGCACACGCACGCACGCACGCACGCCACACGCACACACACACACACACACACACACACACACACACACACTACACACACATGCGCGCGCGCCTGTGCACGCACGGGGCAGAAGAGACACGCTTAGAGACACACATTCTCGACAAAGAGACAATCAGACAGACAGACAGACAGACAGACACAGAGAGAGGCGATAAACATGTAGATTAACACCCCCCCCCCTAAATTTTTCGGTTCTTTCCGTGGTTTTTGTTTTCCAGTGTTGCTTTTTTGTAGCGAACTTTTAGCAGTATGTTAGCAACATTTTGAGCTAATTATGTTTTCTCAATGATTGTGGTCACTAATGATTAATTCAGTTATTTACCCCTTCCCTGCCCAGTCGCGTGTCTACTACGTGGTGTGTGTGATGTCGTTGATGATGTCATAGCTTTTGATGTCATAGTCCTGGAATGATGGATGTTGGTTTAAGCATGAACACTACATTAATTAAGTGTAATCTAGGATCCATGGATTAAGCAAGTCAGGAAAGATATATCTCTAGACCATTTTCTCAGATTGAGTCTAACAGGTCTCTTTAAAATTTTATAATAAGAAAATAGATAATTTCTCTTGTTTTTTTTCCTTTGGCAGTGAAGGGAAGGGGGTTATGAGTTATTCCAATAGACGGAACAGCCAGATCGTTAGTTTCTAGATTTTCCCGTTGGTGACGTCACTGTCATATGACTATCAGGTTCCTACTAGTTATAACACTGAATGGGAATTTCCGTTCGCTGTTCCTATTGATCCTCCCCCTGTATTGTGCTATTATCGAATACATATTTTTGATTGTTTAAATGGATAAAAATATAACGTTAAATATAGAAAACGGTAGATATTTAACTGATCCACCTACAGTGAGAAAGGTAACACGGGGGAAAAACCCCGGAAAGAATCGTTGTTTAAACGGATGAATGAATTGACGTTAAAGACACTCTGACGCACCACGATTAAGTCCCTTGGTTTTTTTCTGGGTAGCTGTGACCCACATGCAAATTCCCCCAACTTCAAATTGAGGCTGCTCGTTAAAAAAAATGATGTTTCGTTTTTCAATTTGGGGACATTTGTATGGGAGTCAAACCTGGTCAAAACAAGATATAAGAGTGAAAACACGCGAAACCTGTTGATTTTGACACGTGATCTGGTGGGTCTTTAAACATAAAAAAACCGACAGAGGTTTAAAAGCCTGTCATCGCCAGTGTAGCTGCTCAGCACCCACTCTCATTGTTAACACCCATGTCACCAAAATGCATAGAATCAGGGTCTGTTATTTATTTAATTTCATATAGCGCGAACATCCATACAGTAGTAGTAGTCAAAGACTGTATAGGGGAAGATAAGCATCCGTCTCTTTTCCCTATATGAGTATATGTGAGGACAGAAACACTGGTTATGTCCCTTTTAAACAGGACACATTTTGCACGTCGATAGGCCAGTTGAATTCTCCGTTCAAGTTCCAGTCTGAGTTTTTGGATAGCCTCCACTGTGAAAAGTGTGTACTGTCCCCACTAACGATAACTCTATCAGCCCGGTTCGCCGAGCTCTTTAAGTAGTCCATCTTACCCTTTTAGAATATCTTTGATATAAGTAAAAAACAAATCTATGCTCAATGCACGTGTCCCAAAAGCAACATCATAAGATCAAAAACACGCAATAAAATCAACAAGATAGTCAAGGCAAGGCAAGGCAAGGCAAGGCAAGGCAAGAAATTTATTTCATACCCCATTTGGGCACAGAAATATAAAAATATACACACATAAATAAATTTCCAAGAATCAACCCGAGAGTGATGTCCAAAATCATTTCAAATATAACCCATACCATAATATTACAAATAATGTAATGTATTACTAAATTAAAAACAAAATGGGAAAAAGACGTGATTAATAGCATTTATCTGAAAGAACCGTTAACAACTGTAATGAAGTGCTTTAGTTTGAGTAATATTTTCTTATTTTTTTGTAGAGAACAAAGCTTTGAATTTATAAGCATTAGGGCGAGTAAAAAAATACTTAGGGAGGTACCTTCTCCTGTCAGTGTCAAAGAAAGGACAAACAAACAGGTAGTGAAACTCATCTGCCACATCATGTATATTACATTTTTCACAAATTCTTTCATGTCTTGGTGTACCAGTATAACGCAATGTGTTCACAGCCAAGTTATTATTAGTACATGTAGTTCTGAATTTTAACACAGTAATCATATAGCTATATGGGCGAGACTAAGTATATATGGGTCAACACAAAAAGACGTTTTAAACATTCTGTAGTTTAAATATAATTCGTCATTATCTACATGCATATACCAAGATTGTAAAAAGGTGTCCTTTTAAGCATCTTTTCACGTTCTCCTTGAACCACAATGGATTTGCATCAAGAAAGTTTTGATTCAACCAAACACTACTCAAGCCAGTTTCATTTAGTAGTGTATGGATATATTTGATGTATCTGTTTTCATAAACATTTGACTCGTACATTTTCAATAGGCATTTATAAACAAGAACTGATAATTTTTTCTGTCTGGTGGTTTGTTACAAGGTTAAATCAAAATGATAGCATTCTACATTTAACAGTTACACCAACAGGGAATTTACCCGTTTCCCCCCCCTTCCCCAAAAATCATGAGAGAAGGAGTCGACTGTCTTACTTTCAGAACCAACTTGTAAAATCTTAACTGCAGTCTCTGAATAATATCATTCATATCAAAGCCCCAAATTTCACAACCATATGTAAGGATAGGAAGTACAGTTTTATCAAATAGGTCAATTGTTAGATCTGCAGGAAGCATCAATAATTTAGCTTTCCTCAACAAAGCAAGCATGGCTCGGGAAGCTCGGTCATAAAGATCACGTTGTGCGACATTCATTTTGTTATTATAATTTAACTTTAACCCTAAGTACATAAAGTTCTGAACAACCTCTATTTTTTCAGTCGCTATAAGAAAGTCGGGAAAACGTCTAAAAACCTTACCCTTAGAAAAAATAAGAACTTTACATTTCTTGGCATTTAATTTCAAAATTCCATTTTTGACAATAGCGTTGAATATTATCTAAGCCTCTTTGCAATCCTACTGGAGTTTCAGAAAATATGACAGTGTCGTCTGCATACAACAACAAAAATCTACATACTTACCAACGTTCCAATGCAAAGAAATAAAGTAACAAAACATAACACGGTTCTTACTGACAAAACTAATGAACTTTGGATACTATGTAATTATACTGACAAATGAACATAAACAAACTCAAGCCAGCAAATAATTACTGGTATTTTAGCAAAGCAATGAGGAATGTAAAACTAACGTTCAACATAAGGCGTTCAAACTAACTATGCAATAACTTTTCCCTCGACGATAAGCATATGCCTAATGTTACAATGCAAAAAATGAATCTCCAGCAACGCAAACAAACTTCATTACCGGATTAGGATTAGTTGATGAAAAATTTAAGCTAAACAGAGTCAAGCCTCAAGGCTCACGTATGATTTTATACCATAGAGACATGGAAGTCCCATGCAATCCCATGCCTTTAATAGAGAGAATACTGTAGAGACAATTGTTGATCTGAAAAACAAAAATTTTTATTTAATTTGAAATTAAAATTATTCTAGACCCCACCCCTTTCTTTAAAAATTTAAT
>CM065701.1:18925128-18929972 GCA_017654935.2 Phymorhynchus buccinoides | reverse complement strand
CGCTTGTGTGAAATTATGTGTGTGTGTATCCGTGCGCAAGAGTTTCGTAGAGTAACTGTATAATGTTTTGTATTTATATTATTTATGCATGTGCATGCGTCGATAAATCCATAATAATGGTCCTTGAAGTATTTTATATCCACCCCAATGACATGGGCCTACGGCCTATTCATTACAAACGTTCAGTGTTCAGTGTTCTCTCGCTCTCTCTCTCTTTTTTTCTCTTTTTTTCTTCTTCTTCTTCTTGCCCTATTTGTCGAGAATTAGGCTGTTTTATGAGTCTGTAACAACCTTTATTTTCTCCTTCGGTCCACCCCTCCTTCCCCCACCATTCCTTGCCCTATTTGACTCTGTCCAAGAGACTTAGTGCAGATCAATAGTAGAGAACCAATGGGCAGTCAGACTCTTGTCTATATATCTGTCTGTGTGTCTGTCTGTCGGTCTGTATGTCTGTCTGTCATCTGTCTATCGCTTTAGGGCTCAAGTTTAGTAAAGGCTCATTTCTCTCTCTCAGATATCTCTCTGTCTGTCTCTGTGTGTCTCTGTGTCTGTGTCTGTCTGCCTCTCTCTCTCTCTCTCCCTCCCTCTCTCCATCCTCTCTCTCTCTCTCTCTCTCTTTTCCCTTCTATCTCTCTCTCTCTCTCTCTCCCTCCCGCCCTCCCTCCCTTCTCTCTCTCTCTCTCTCTCTCTCTCCCTCCCTCCATCCCTTCCTCTGCTCTCTCTCCCTCTCTCTTCTCCTCTGCTCTCTCTCTCCTCTCTCCCTCGCTCTCCCTCTCTCTCTCTCTCTCTCTCCCTCATCTCTCTCTCTCTCTCTCTCTCTCTCCCTCCCTCCATCCATCCTCTCTCCCTCTCTCTCTCTCTCTCTCCTCTCTCTCTCTCTCTCTCTCTCTCTCTCTACCTCTCCCTCTCTCTCCCCCCCTCCCTCTCCTTCTCCCCCCTCCGGCCCCCTTCTCTCTCTCTCTCATTATGTATTTATGTTAATGTGTATGTTTTGAAGTGGCATTGATTTACTTATTTATTTATTTGCTTATGTATTCATGTGATTGTTTATTCGTTTGTCACGTTATTCGTGCCATGTCATGATTGAGGCGCTGTGGGCCTAAATCATTACAAACATTTCGGAGTTCGGAGTTCGGAGTTCTCTCTCTCTCTCTCTCTCTCTCATTCTCTCTCTCTCTCTCTCTCTCTCTCTCTCTCTCTCTCTCTCTTCTCTCTCTCTCTCCTCTCTCTCTCTCTCTCTTTCTTTGTGTCCACGTTTCTAAATCTCTTTAGGGTTCGGTAAGGTTTGTCTCTGTCTCTTTCTTATTTCTCTCTGTCCAGACCTCCGCATCGCTATTGGCCACTGCAATAACCACCTTCTGCTAGAGTGAATGCCCTTGGTAGATGCTTGAGTACTGACCAAACAAGGGAATAACACTCGCCAATAACCCTATTTGAGGCCACTAAATGGCTGCCTTTTGCAAGAATGAATGCCTTTTTGGGTACTAACCAACAAGGGCTTCACTCTGGCTGTCAAGGGCGTTAATAACCCTACTTGCACTGGCCAATAGGGGATCAGGATAGGAGAATCGAGTTCCTACTTGGAGGCTAATGGGTTCACATCTCACAAGGTTGTTTTGGTGTGTTTTTCTGTTACCCCACCACGAAAAACTTTGTATTTTGCCTTTGTTGTTGTTGTTTGTTTGTTTGTTTGTTTGTTTGTTGTTATCGTACCCCGGCTAAAAGACTCCAGGGATCATGCCAACAGCTGAAGCACTTGAACACTATGCGGTACAAATGCACCAGCTAGGGATGAGAACATTTACGTGTGTGACCGTTTTTGATTACCCCGCCACGTGGGCAACCACACTCCGACTTCAGGGTGGTGGTGGTATTGGTGGTATGGTATTGAAATGGATACTTTCTCTCTCTCTCTCTCAGATGTCTCTCTGTGTGTCTCTGTGTCTGTGTCTGCGTCTGTCTATTTTTTTTAGTGTTCCTACTAGTTATGTCCACTATATTTTTATTTTTTTATCTTTTTTATTAAACCTTTTTTTTGCATTTTCATATAAATGAAATAAAAGTAGAATAACAATCAACAAACATACAACAAAGAAGCAAAGAAAGAAAACAAAGGGAAAAAAAAAAAAAAAAAAAAAAAAAGAAAAAAGAAAACCAGTTACTTGAAGAAAACCCAGCACCTGTTCAAGGCAAGGTTATGATCAAATCGGGCTGGCAATTGTAAGTTATAACATTCGCGTGCGTATCCACACATTTTAGTATACATTTTTTGTTGGTACCCCCATAGTTATCAGTGCACACACACGTGAACCCATATACCAGAAATATTGTTCATATATATAGAACGATTTTTTTATAATCATTTATCCCTCCCTCCCTTTTTTCCTTTTCTTTTCTCTATGTTTTATAAGTGAATAGGCAAGGTAAGCAATTTACACAATCTAATCTAGGTCTTAATAGTATGTTCAACTGGCAGCAATAGTTCATACAGACACAAACAGATCTTTGTACACTATGTTTGTAGTCTCCCGTACACGCATCTGATAAAATGTCTTATTTTTGGTATCGGACACATTTTTTATTTGATTAACCCTTTCACCGCCAGCCATATTTCAGCCAAAAATGTCCATTAAATTTACCTGGGTAGAGAACAAAATCCATCTGCAATATTGGGGATTCTTCTGTGACATATATAAAATAAGGTCTATCCTTACTTCCCCAAACTAAGACAATAGGGTCTTTGGATAATAGACCCCAATTTGATGCCTTTTGGTGACGTAGGTGTTGAATCACTGTGGTGCTAACATGCGACTTTGGCGGTGAAAGGGTTAATGTACTGATTGCGGTCTACATGAATATCATGCACGAAAACAGTAGAGTTATTTTTGTAGACGGAAGTTTTTCGCGTGAATCATGACTCACAGACACCGCCACAATCGTATCGTATTGGGGTCAAATCGTATGCAGTGTGGCTGGCCCTTAGAAAGCTTAAAACTGTATTGCTTTCCCATGACGGAGGTTTGCACCCTGTCAGTGCTTTATCGTGACTTAGGCCGTGTACACACATTTAGACGCGTAAGTTCTGTACGGAAACCCCTAAGTAAGTAAAATAAAGAAGGATAACAATTTACTTATTAGGGGAAATTCGGACACGTGCGCAAATCTTTTCCCTTCTTTGTTTTACTTATTTCGGGTTTCCGCATAGAATCTCCGCATATATGTGTGCACGGCCTAAGACATACGATTCTGGTACATCCATCCAGTAGTCCCTTCGATCCATGCCCCTTAATTCATTTTTTTTTCTTTTTCCCATCCCTGTGCTCCCCCCTCCCCCCCCCCCCCCTTTCTGACCTAGACCCAAAAAGCCTAAATAGTTACAAAGAGTGATAACTTCGCAACCTACAAAACCTTGCAAATAATGAAACCAACTTTCTCGATAATCATGTTCAAATTCTGATCGCTTCTCGGCCTTTTGGCTAAGACAGTGATTCAGGAATATAAATTTTTGTTTATATCCTGGTTGGTTTGTTCAGCCCGTCGTACATGGCGAAAGCCGATACGCGACGTTAAACTGAACTTCCATCCAACCAACTTTCTCACTTCCCACCTGGAAGGTGAAAAAGTGGAAGATGGGAAGTTGTTAGTGTTGTTGTAGGCAGTCTCAGAGTGAGTTCACAATGATCCCCAGCTGTAGTAGTGTAGGTGAAAGTGTGGGAGTAAAAACAAATATATAAACCGGCTTCAGTCAGCTGCGGAGTGCGAGCTCTTTGTATATTCAGGCTTTTTGCTAGGTCCGAGAGGCTTAGCTCAGATCAATAGGAGAGAGGACCAGTCAAAAGATTGACCATCGCCCTCTCGGTTCTCTGAAGGGCTTTACGTTTTTGCCAATGTGGGCAATCGTGTAGATTAAGGCCCCCCTTCCATTTCTCGGTTCTTTTCAATGTTGACTTTCTTAGTGTAGACTGAGCGTTTAATTTAACCCCCTTTCAACGCCAGCCATTTTTTAGCTTAACATTTTATCATCAAACTAATCCGGGAATAGAAACGTTTTGTTTGCGTTGCTGAGGATTCATTTTTGGCATGTCTAACATTAAGCCTATGCTTATCTCGAGGGAAAAGTTATTGCATAGTTAGTTTGAACGCTTAGTTGAACGTTAGTTTTACATTCTTCATTGTTTTGCTAAAATACCTGTAGGTCTTTGCCGGCTTGAGTTTGTTTATGTCCATTTGTCAGTATGATTACCTGGTATCCAAAGTTCATTAGTTTTGTGAGTAAAAATCGTGTTATGCTTTGTTACTTTATTTCTTTGCGTTGGAATGTTGGTAGTATGACTATCTTGTTGATTTTATTGCGTGTTTTTCATCTTATGATGTTGCTTTTGGAACGTGCATTGAGCATACTATACCAAATATATTCTAAAAGGGTAAGATGGATTACTTAAGAGCTCGGCGAACCGGGCTGATAGAGTTATCGTTAGTGGGGACAGTACACTTTTCACAGTGGAGGCTATCCAAAAACTCAGACTGGAATTTGAACGGAGAATTCAACTGGCCTATCGACGTGTAAAATGTGTCCTGCTTAAAAGGGACATAACCAGTGTTTCTGTCCTCACTACTCATATAGGGAAAAGAGACCGGATGCTTATCTTCCCCTATACAGTCTTTGACTATACTACTGTATGGATTTTCGCGCTATATGAAATTAAATAAATCCAGACCCTGATTATATGCATTTTGGTGAAATGGGTGTTAACAATGAGTATGGTGCCGAGCAGCTACACAGGCGATGACAGGCTTTTAAACCTCTGTCGGGGTTTTTTATGTTTAAAGACCCACCAGATCAC
>CM065701.1:18910128-18915128 GCA_017654935.2 Phymorhynchus buccinoides | reverse complement strand
TTGTTGCTATCCTTGCCAAAAGATGGGCTCCAAATATCGAGTAATTGAGAAAACAAGCAAAAAACGGTAAAGGTCTGTGAACACGTTAACACTATTCACAAGATATTGCTATTTCCCCATGGCAACACAGTGAGCTGTAAGTCATATTAAGAGTGGGCTGTCACTGTGTTGCCACGGGGAAATAGAAACATCTCGTGAATAATGTTAACGTGTACACATACCTTAAACAGGGTCTAGTTTCTCTAGATAACGGTCGCCGAGCGAATAACGCTTACGCCAAACGGGGCCTAATAAACACTTTAGAAAGCGTTTGCGGAAGAATATTACAAAGCTCTTGTCTGATTGGTCAATTTGTTTAAATTATTTTAAACCAAACTTTAACCCTTTCACCGCCAGCCATATTTCAGCCGAAAATTCCATCACGTTTACCTGGGTAGACAATAAATCCATTTGCAGTATTTGGTGATTCTTCTGTGAAATATATAAAATAAGGTCTATCCTTACTTCCCAAAACTAACAACAATAGGGTCATTGTATAATAAACCCCAATTTGATGCCTTTTTAGTGACATAGGTGTTAAATCACTGTGGTGCTAAAAATGCGACTTTGGCGGTTTAAAAGGTTTAATGGACCAATCAACAACAAGAAAATGTATTCACCCCATGCTAATCACGTGATAGTTCGCGTAAAGCTAGCTCGAAGACAGCCACACAACGTGTTTGGCAAACGTCGGCGAAAAGAGGTGTTTCTTAGTACCGTTTTTGCCGATTTGCTCAACGCTAACGCTACGTAACGTTAGCCCTTGTCAACCCCCAGTGTTGATATGCAGGAAGAACGGTTACGGTGATATAATGAGCC
This sequence comes from Phymorhynchus buccinoides, assembly GCA_017654935.2. NCBI lineage: Eukaryota > Metazoa > Mollusca > Gastropoda > Neogastropoda > Raphitomidae > Phymorhynchus > Phymorhynchus buccinoides. Next base: position 18,914,270 of record CM065701.1, on the reverse strand, counting down.
AAGGTATATAAAGAAAAAGCAACCGCATCTTCCAAGGGCGGATTATGCTGGTAATTAAGTGTGGTGTGCGTGTGCGTGTGCGTGTGCGTGTGTGCTTGCGTGCGTGCGTGCCGTGCGTGCGTGCGTGCGTGCGTGCGTGTATGTGTGTGTGGTGTGTGTGTGTGTCGCGTGCGTGTGTGTGTGTGTGAGGTGTGTAGTGCGTGTGCGTGTGTGTGTGTGTGTGTTCCATTCCAGTAAGTTTTATGATAGTTTTGCAGTTTCAACGTTGATTTAATTATTTGTTTTAATGTTAGCATTAGTTGGTTTATTTATCTACGTTTCCAGCATTATAATGTTTTTTTTTCATCCAGTACTGTTGTTTCCGTTATGTTGTCAACTTGCAACTTACATGAATCCCTTATATCTTTTTGTCATCGCGATAATAAAGTTCCTACTCTCCCTCTAGTCTCAACTTGAATCTCTCTCTCTCTCTCTCTCTCAAAGTCTCTCCGCAGGCCTCCTCTTCTCTCTCTCTCTCCTCTCTCGCTCTCTCTCTCTCCTCTCTCTCTCTCTCTCCCTCTCTCTGTCTCTCTCTCTCTCTCATATCTCTCACTCTCTCTCTCTCTCAATAAATAATATGCTTTGCATTGCTCTCTAAGATATATATGCCACAAACTTTTTTCCTTCAGATTTCATTTCTTTTACTGTATTGATTTGTTTTCTATTTTGAATGTAGCCTACATTTCACATGATGTTGCAGTTGATTTGCTACCTCGCAGCTACTCTTTGATGCAAAATTTATGTTTTGCTTATATTTGTTGAAAGTTTAATGTATTAGTTTGATGTTGTTGTTGTTGTTGTTTGAACAGATTAATGTTTTGATTTGTTTTTCTTGCGCCCCTTCCCCTCTTGTCCCTTATGACACGGGCAACGGCCTATTCATTAAAATGTTTTTCGTTCTTTCGATTCGTTCGTTCGTTCGTTCATTCTCTCTCTCTCTCTCTCTCTCTCTCTCTCTCTCTCTCTCTCTCTCTCTCTCTAATATGCAACCTCTCTCTCTCTCCCCACTCTGTCTCTCTCTCTCTCTCTCCCTCTCTCGCTCTCTCTCTCTCGCCTCTCTCTCTCTCTCCTATGTGTCTTTATAACCCCCTCCCCCAGCCTCCCTATGATACGGGCAGAAGGTCTAGTCATTAAAAGTGCTTGAATTGTTTGAAATCTCTCTCTCTCTCCCCCCTATCTCTCTCCTCCCCACCCCTCTCCTATCTCTCTCTCTCTCTCTCCGCTCTCTCTCTCGTGGCGTATCTCTCTCTCTCTCTCTCTCCTCTCTCAATCTCTCTCTCTATCTCTCTCTCACTCATCTCTCTCTCTCTCTCTCTCTCTCTATCTCTCTCTCTCTCAATCCCCTCTCTCTCTCCCTCCATCCCTCTCTCTGTGACGAGGGTAATGGGTTAAAAGGCTAAGTCTCTAGGGAAAGACTTTTAGTGTGTTAAATTTTCAAGTAGAAAATTTGCCTTTAGCCCACTTCTCTAGGGTATGGGAGGTGAGCAACTTTCCCGGCCCCTTTTCATCTAATAAATTTATATTTTTGCTCGGGTTCTGGCTCGTATGATTGTATGAAATACAAGTGGTAGTTTGCTCTAAATGGCAGACAGAGAGAAGTAGGGTTTTACATATAAATTACAAAGACTTCCCACTCTCATCAGTCTGACCAAAGGGTTCAGGATTATTTGACACTTGTATTTTATTTACTCACAAAATCTGCATAAGATTATGCAACAATAATAATAAAGCAGCTCAATGGCGCCAAAACAAAATATGAATGAAAAACAATGAAATCCGAAAGGATTTTACAAGACTTTTGTCTTTCTAGAAGGTTAGCCCCCAAGCGGGAAGGGTCACTAATATTCTTAGGTGTCCTGGTTTCCAGTTAGTGTTCTTTGGCACTGCCTTAGGGACTTAGCTCATAGCTGTGCTGAAGTTCCTCCATAGGGATCGGCGAGTGCTGGGTTGACTTGGCAGGTTGCTCCCAGTCTTTCAGGTGAGAGTAGCTCCCAGTCGTTCCGGTTACGTTTTTTTTTGTTTGGTCGGTGTGCGGTTGTTGCGGTGGTTTCGCGGGATGGGTTGCACGTTTGGTGGCAGGCGTGGTCTCCTCGCGGATTCTGGGGTGTTTTGGTTTTGGCGTCTTTGCGGCGGTGCGGTGCCCCGTCCCTTGTTGCTTGTGAGTCAGGGATTGAACGTCCTGACCACGATGCCCTGCTGATAATCACAGGAGAAGGTGGTTGTAGATCTCTATGGCTTAGAGACAAGGGGCTTCAGTCGGCAGGGAATTAGTGGATCCCAACCGGCTAGAAGGCTGCCCTTGTACAATAGCACTAAGATCACATGAATTTCTGTTGCCAAAACTTCAGTTAACAAAAAGGGAGATTCATTCAGTAAAAACATAAAACATTAAAATGGGTATCAACTGGTATGATTCAGTAACCTGGCTAGTATCAAAGTCTATGATCAAGCCAACATCACTCTCCATCCAACACCTGGAAAGGAATGGTATCATAAAGTGCAAGGTTGCAACCCACAGGCTTCCTACTAAAAATATACAAAAGGGTTAGTAGGCATAAAATCCGGTTCTGGTACCAAAAGAGTTAAAGTCAAAAACTCACACACACAAATAATCAGTGCACATAATTAGAACAGAATGTTTACCAATTCTTTTCACTGACACATCTACTCCTTATTCATCATTGAACATAGGATCTAGATAAAAAATAGGATCAAACAAAAACAAATCTCAATCACTTAGGTTACATCCCAGCCATCAATAATACTCACTAGTTGGGCTATTATGACTGACTGGGAGAGAGGTTGAGTCTGCAATGTTGCTCAGCCAGGTTTTGGAGGTCTTGTGAGAGAGAATGTTTAGGTGGGGACTTTCCCCACTAGTCAAATTCCCCCTCCAATTTTAAACACCCGAGAGCCTATGATTAGTTTATAGCAGTCGACAAGTCACAAGATGATGCTATAATATTATGCATATTAGTACAGAACGATCAGGCGCCGGTTACATCACTGGCACGTGTCACATTCCTCTCCCTCTCGTGATCGGGAAAGGAGATACGGGGAACAAAGGGAGACAGCCAATGTGGATGTCACAAGCTGACAGGGAAGGTAAAACGGGCATCAAAGAGATCGCGCTTCGGAATCGGTGACCTGTTTGATGTTGAATTTGTTGTGACGTAGTTGTCACGGGGGGGCGCGACCCGCTTTCTTTCTTTATCTACACCCCCCCCCCTCTCCTTTTCATTTCTCTGTCCGGCCCGGGCCGCCACGTTAATTGCCACCCACCATCTAAAGATTGCCGATTAAGGGATGGTCCCTTGAAGGTCAACTGTACTCCCGGTCAGCAAGTACCACCTACGGACAACCACTGGAAAACCTATCTGCTCATACTGCAAAGTCGAACACCCCCAATCGGATGACTGCAAGGAAACTGCTACAAGCGGCCAAAATGTTGCAAACTATGCAAGTCGTCCAACTTCGCATGAATTGCACAAACCCTCCTGTGACCGTAAGGTCCCGCGAGGACCCCCCTTTCCCCCCCCCCTCTCCTTTTCTTTTCTCTGTCCTGGCTCGCCACGTTATTGCCACCCACCATCTAAGAGGGGCCGATCCGGGGATTGGTCCCTTTCAGTTCGAATTTTCTTTCCCGTCGGCAACGTACCACCTACCCGAGTTATCTCCCATTCACCCCCCCCCCCTTTTCTACCGGCTCATCCACAAGAAAGTGACAACCGAGGTTATCGTCCCTTTTCAACAAGCGGTTTTTCTTTTCATTTCATCACAAGGTTAGGAATGTCAGGAATGTGCTAAGGGTGGAATAGGCGCGTGATTTGTTCAGTACATTTAGAACAGCAAATTGTTACCGTGTGTACTGTATACACCAATAGCAGGCTTTCATTGTTTTGAAAGTGAAGGCTATAATTGGCGTGGGAGAAAAAGTTGTCACACAAGATGCTGAAACGTAGCTAGAGCAACCTCACAACCAGTCATCATAAGCCTCACTGTAAGTATTATTGATGGTCATGTGATTGAGATCTGGTTTGTTGACTCTAGTTTTTTGATCTAGATCCTTGTTCAATGATGAATAAGAGTGAGTGTGTGTAGGT
>CM065701.1:18907209-18909628 GCA_017654935.2 Phymorhynchus buccinoides | reverse complement strand
TTTTCCCGGTTGTTATTTCGATTTGCGCAAATGACGTGATGTACATACCCGGATCGGCGCAGTTGAGTAAATTGTAAATACGCGCAATTGAGTAGTAACCGTTATGGAGTTAGGAAGGTGATAGAGAGAGGAAGAGTGTGTGTGTGTGTGTGTGTGTGTGTGTGTGTGTGTGTGTGTGTGTGTGTGTGTGTGCGTGTGCGTGCGTGCGTGCGTGTGTGTGCGTGTGCGTGTGCGTGTGCGTGTTCGTGTTCGTGTGCGTGCGTGCGCGCGTGTGTGCGTGTGTATGTATGTGTGTGTACAAACAAAGATCGAACCATGGGATCCCGTTTCGGTAGGGACCGAAACGTCTCTCTCGATCTCTCTGCAATTTTCTTAATCGGGCGATCGTTTCTCGCTCTTTGATGAAAGAAGGGTGTAATCTCAGCCTTGAAATAGGCCATATAGACGAGCTCAATCCATCGACGTCAGACTAAAGGATGCAGCGCTTCGCAAAGTCCTCTCCATATTATTAGATCCCGAGCGAAGCTTCGGGAACTATTGTTTTTGTTTCATCCGTCCGTCCGTCCATCCATCCATGCGTGCGTGCGTGCGTGCGTGGGTGCGTCCGGCCGCCTTTTCTTGAAAACCATTCAGTCTATTTGAATCACTTTTAAGGGCCAACTACACGTCAGCTAAAATCGCAAGACTGTACGATACGATTCGATCACGCGGTCTCCAAGAACAAAGGTGATTCGCGCTCCGAGATCACGAGATCGAATCGTATGGTACAATCGTGCGATTTTAGTGGACGTGTGGCCGGCCCTTAAGTGTACACGTTTATAGATAATATTGCCTATCGACTGATTGCTTTAGTTTTATTTCAAGGTCAAGGTCATGCTGATTAAGGAGTTCAACCCCCCCAAAACACTTAATCGCTAATATCTCGCGGAGTTTTGCACGTATTTCAATGCGTTTTTTTCTTCACCACGTTTTCTTGATGAAAGGGCTATGACATTATGATCACGAATTTGTCTGCGCGTTCGTGAAGGTGCGAATCACGGGGGTTTGTACCCCAAGGCTGTATCTCAAGACTGTTATTTACTGCGGTGGTGCATCACAATACATGAAAGGTCCCATACAAAAATAATAACCGTGCTGACCTCGACTTTGAAGTTTGACCTTGAAAACATAAATTTCTTTTTGTGGCCATGTGTTCAAATTTGGTACAAGAAAGGTCAAGGCCAAGGTCACAACGGTTATAGTCTGCCGATAGGACCGTCTGTAACCGATCATTTACATCCACACGTTTTTGAGACATGTATTATTCATAACGTTTTTTGGGGTGGGCAATTGCCCAGTATCTTGTCATTGGAGCGTAGATGCGTCATCACGCTGCTGTTGTGTGCCCAAGTTCAGCCGCTCGGGAACTTATCTGCCGCTCGGCGATAGACTTGTTTTAGGCCTGCTTTGTTATCATCAAAAAAAGGCAGATCAGAAGAAAGGCAGACAAAGTGTCTTCTACGTGCTAGGATGCCGCAACGATAAGTATTAATTAACCATCATCACAACTTATCTGCCTAGCAACAACGCACGACGCACAAAGATGAGTACTCTTTTGACAGGATGAGAAAGTGAATGTGCTATTTATATAAAATGCACGAACTATCAACTAAAGCCGTTGACGAAGGAAAGAAAATCAGGACAGTAAGTTGTAAGCAGCCCAGTCTATACAAGAACAAGTCTTGGCAAATATGCACTTTTGTCATTCCCATTATGTTTACGATCCTCAATATCAAAGTCTGCTTTTTATTCCCCCCCCCCCCCCCCAGTTTTATGAAAGTAATCCTATCCTGTCTCTGTCTATCTATCTGTCTTTCTGTCTGTCTGTCTGTCTGTCTGTCTGTCTCTCTCTCTCTCTCTCTCTCTCTCTCTCTCTCTCTCTCTCTCTCTCTCTCTCTCTCTCTCTCTCTCTTTCTCTCTGTTATTTTTCTTATTTGTTATCGCCCCTACCCCACTGTTCCGTTTGACATGGGCAGATGGCCCAGTTCATTAAATCGTTGTTGTTGTTCTTGTTCTTGTTCTCTCTCTCTCTCTCTCTCTCTCTCTCTCTCTCTCTCTCTCTCTCTCTCTCTCTATGTTATTTTTCTTACTCTCCCTCCCCACTGTTCCGTTTGACACGGGCAGATGGCCCAATTCATTAAATCGTTGTTGTTGTTGTTGTTCTCTCTCTCTCTCTCTCTCTCTCTCTCACTCTCTCTCTCTCTCTCTCTCTCTCTCTCTCTCTCTCTCTCTCTCTCTCTCTCCCCTGGTCTCAGACTACCAGACTCACCATGCTCTACAAGACACTCTCAGTGGCATGGTGAGCATCAGCAGGAGCAAGCTGGTACCTCAGTCACATCGACAACGTAGAGTTCGCCCCCTAACAGCTCCTTGTCCCCTA
>CM065701.1:18882209-18902209 GCA_017654935.2 Phymorhynchus buccinoides | reverse complement strand
ACAAATAATCAGTGCACATAAATAGAATAGAATGTTTACCACTTCTTTTCTATAACATATCTATCTACTCCTTATTCATCATTGAACATAGGATCTAGATCAAAACTAGAGTCAAACAAACAACCAGTCTCAATCACCAGTCATCAATAAGACTTACTAGGTGGGCTATTCTGGCTGGGAGAGGTGTTGCTCTAGTCAGTTTCAGCGTCTTGTGTGAAAAACTTTTTCTCACTACGCCAATTATAGCCTTCACTTTCAAACAATGAAAGCCTGCTATTGGTTTATAGCAGTCGACACGTCACAAGATTGCTGTTCTAAATGTACCGAACAATCACGCGCCTATTCCATCCTTATCACATTCCGGACATTCCTAACCTTGTGATTCAAATCCTTCTCGTGCTCGGAAAAGCAAAACCATCTTCAAAGGGAGATAACCGTGGTTGTCACTTTCTTGTTATGGGTAAGGAAGCGGTGTCTTACAAAGGGAGATAACCTCGGTAGGTGGTACGTGCTGACCGGGGAGACAAGTTGACCTTCAAAGGGACCAATCCCTTAATCGGCATTCTTTAGATGGTGGGTGGCAATTAACGTGGCGGCCGGACAAAGAGAAATGAAAAGGAGAGGGGGGGGGGGTGTAGATAAAGAAAAGAAAAAGGGGTCGCGCGGGACACTTACGTCACAGAGGCCCCCCGAAGAAAAGATTCTGGTACCGGAATCTTCCTGTGGAACGCCGACTCCACTTTCGACTTGGGCGACAGGGACAAATTAGTGGGGAGACTGGGTCGGCTGGAATGGTGGAACATCTGGTCGCAACACAGAGTTCAAAGGAGCAGGTGGGTTAGAGATCAGTGGAATGGATTCCGACTGAGGTTGGTGCGGCAATCCTGCGTTGAGTTGTCCCAAGGTTGATTGCAGAATAGCAAACACCTCTTGCCTGAGTTTCCCCTTTAGCCTGGATTCATCATTGCTGATGATGTGGTTTGGTAGGCCGATTCGGGCGAAAATGGCTTTGAGTGCCGTGGCTATCTGACTAGCATCAAGTGAGGAGATTGGGGCGGCATCGCACTTCATGGTACATATGTCGACCACGGTGACTATATACCGGAATTTCTTCTTCCGTTTAGGTAGAGGCCCGACCAAGTCGACTGCCACTCGCTGAAAGGGAGGGGTAGGTGACGGCTGTACGTGCGGCGGCCTGTCCCGATAGTACCTTCGGTGGGTGTTTGCGGGTACAGTGCTGCCTTTCACCTGAGGTACCTGTGGCGAGTGGTCTTGGGTCGTTAGGCGGACATTCCTTGGGAAGGATTTTCCAAGTTGTGGCGGACTTGGGGACTTGGGACAATCTGGATTGGCTCGCGCGGCAATTTGGTTTGCCGCGTTGAGAGGTTTCTTCCCCGCTGAGGGAGATTTGCTCTTTGGGAAGGAGGGAGGGAGTTGGTTTGTGGTTTGGGGAGAAGGGAATGCTGCTGAAACTATGGCAGGTTGAGAGGGGTGCCCTAAAAACACATACTGTGATCCCAGTATGAGGTCATAGACAGGACTGTCCATGAGCACTGCCTTGATGGGTCCCTTAACATATCTGGTGTCGACATTGATTATGGCGACTGGCAAAGTGGAAGGGGGGATTGCAGCATCAGGGCCTTGCAGAGAGATGAAGTCTCCCGTGTATGCTGACGCGGGGACTAAGGATCCGCAGACAATGGCGTCGCATGACAGTCCAGTGTCATAGAGACACTGAACAGGGATGTTGTTGACAGTCGCCTGTCCAACGACTGACGGTGTGCCTGGACACTGTACTGGGGAGGGGTTTGTGCAATTCTGCGAAGTCGAGACGACTTGCATAGTTGCAACATTTTGCCGCTTGTAAGCAAGTTTCCTGCAGTCATCCCGATTGTGGGTGTTCGACTTGCAGTATGAGCAGAATAAGGGTTGTCCCAGTGGTTGTCGTTCATGGGTAGAACTGTTTGACCCACTTTTGGAGTTGGGGTTAAACCTGCTCTGCTGTGAAGCAGTGGACCCAACAACTTGCTGCAGTTTTGGCCTTTTAGGGGCGCTAGGTTCATCATGGGCTAGAGTGTACCGGTCACTTAGCTGGATGAGGTCAGCCAGAGTTGTGGCACCTTGTTCGGCAGTAAAGGTGCGTAACTCTGGGGACATGGTTTCGCGCAGTTGCTCGCCAACCATCAGTTCCCGTAAGATCCTCATAGGACTCTGATTTGGCAGAAAGCGACACCCATTTAGTCAGATAGTTCCCCAGTCTATCTGAAAATTGGGCATAGGACTCTCCCCTACCTTTTCTGGTTGTCCGGAACTTTTTCCGGTAGGCATCAGCTGTCAACTCGTATCTGTTGAGCAGGGCTTCTTTCAAAGCTGGGTAGTCGGTAATTTGGCTTGACGGAAGTTTACTGTACACCTCATAAGCCACACCCCTGAGACTTTGGGCAAGCTTGAGGTTGAACTTTTCCGGAGCAAGCTCAAATTCCTGGGCCAGTCTTTCAAATCTATCGAGGAATGCATCGATAGACTCGGTTGCCTCATTGAATGCCTCCAATGTGAAGGTCATGGCTGAGGTATGAATGGGAGGGGGAAAATTTTGAGGGGCAGCAGTCTCAGAGTCTGCTGAGTTTTCAAGCTGCTTCATAGCTAGCTCATGGTCTCGCGCCTTTTCTCGCTCAGTGGCCTCAAGTTCGAGTTCTTTATTTTTGGCATCCTGCACTAGTTGTCTCTGCCTTAACTCATGAGTACGGATTTGCTCTTGAGCGTCGCGATCTTTATCTGCCTCTTGAGCCTCATGAGCTCTCTGTTTGTCTTTCTGAGCCTCCTCGCGGACTTTATCAGCCTCTTGAGCCTCATGAGCTCTTTGTTTGTCTTTCTGAGCCTCCTCGCGAGCTTTATCAGCCTCTTGAGCCTCATGAGCTCTCTGTTTGTCTTTCTCGGCCTCCTCGCGAGTTTTCTCTTTGTCATATTCAGATATGACAAAATTTGCTAACTCTTGGCCTGACATTCCTAGAGATTCTCCCCATTCTTTAAGTTCCCGCCTAAGTTTAACAATCTCAGCCATGGTTGTAAATACAACTATTCAAAATAAAAACAAAGCTGCTGAGTTGAATGTATCAAACAACACTTAACTATTTCAACATAAACAGAAATAGCATGCACATCAAAATAAAGTCATAAATAGCATTCAAACAAATCAAATCAAAACACAGTGAACCAAATCACAATAACTTTCCCAGTGGACACAAGATAAGTTTTGAAAAGGAACTACCGTTTGAATTGAAATTTGTTAGACTTTATGAAAAAAAATATCCCGGACGCGAGCCCCCAATTAGATGTGACGAGGTAATGGGTTAAAAGGCTAAGTCCCTAGGGAAGACTTTAGAAAATTTGCCTTTAGCCCACTTCTCTAGGGTATGGGAGATGAGCAACTTTCCCGGCCCCTTTTCATCTAATAAATTTATATTTGTGCCCGGGTTCTGGCTCGTCAGATGGTTGTAAGAAATACAAGTGGTTGAATTGCTCTAAATGGCAGACAGAGAGAAGTAGGGTTTTACATGAAATTACAAGACTCCCACTCTCATCAGTCTGACCAAAGGGTTCAGGATTATTTGACACTTGTATTTTATTTACTCACAAAATCTGCATAAGATTATGCAACAATAATAATAAAGCAGCTCAATGGCGCCAAAACAAAATATGGATAAAAAAACAATGAAATCCGAAAGGATTCACAAGACTTTTGTCTTTCTATAAGGTTCGCCCCATGCCGGAAGGGTTACTAATTATATTCGGTGTCCGTAGGAAAGTTCAAATGATTGGCGCAGTCAGGTAGACTTAGCTGTTTGAAGTTCTGGGCTTGCTCGTCAGGTGAGAGTAGCTCCCAGTCGTTCCTATTACGGCTTCGCGGGATGGCACGGTTCAAGCGTGGTCTCCTCGCGGATTCTGGGTGCGGGTCGTCTTGGCGGCGAATCCCGTCTTGGTGCTTGGTGGAGTACCGGGGATGATCGTCCGGCCCACGATGCCCTTGCTGATAATCACAGGAGAAGGTGGATGTAGATCTCTATGGCTTAGAGACAAGGGGCTTCAGTCGGCAGGGAATTAGTGAATCCCAACCGGCTTGAAGGCTTCCCTTGTACAATAGCACTACATGTAGTTAATAAATAAACTGAATTTCAGTTAACAAACTGAGATCAGTAAAACATAAAAGGTGATCAAGACATCATCACTCTCCATCCAACACCTGGAAAGGAATGGTATCATAAAGTGCAAGATTGCGGCCCATAGGTTTCCTACTAAAAATAGACAAAAGGGTTAGTAGGCATAAACTCCGGTTCTGGTACCAAAAGTGTTCAAGTCAAAAACACACACACACACAAATAATCAGTGCACATAAATAGAACAGAATGTTTACCACTTCTTTTCAATAACATATCTATCTACTCCTTATTCATCATTGAACATAGGATCTAGATCAAAACTAGAGTCAAAAAAAACCAGATCTCAATCACCTGCCATCAATAATACTTACTAGTGGGCTTATGATGACTGGTTGTGAGTGTTGCTCTAGCTACGTTTCAGCATCTTGTGTGACAACTTTTTCTCACCACGCCAATTATAGCCTTCACTTTCAAACAATGAAAGCCTGCTATTGGTGTATTACAGTCCACACGTCACAATTTTGCTGTTCTAAATGTACTGAACAATCACGCGCCTATTCCATCCTTAGCACATTCCTGACATTCCTAACCTTGTGATTGGAAAAGAAAAACCGTGTTCAAAGGGAGATAACCTCGGTTGTCACTTTCTTGTGATGAGACGGTAGAAAAGTGAGAGGGGGGGGGGGGTGAAGGGAGATAACCTCGGTAGGTGGTACGTGCCGACCGGGGAGAAAATTCGAACTTGAAAGGGACCAATCCCGGGATCGGCCTTCTTTAGATGGTGGGTGGCAATTAACGTGGCGGCCAGACAGAGAAATAGAAAAGGAGAGGGGGGGGGGATAAAGAAAGAGGGGGTCGCGCGGGACACTTACGTCACAGGAGGGGTTTGTGCAATTCTGCGAAGTCGAGACGACTTGCATAGTTGCAACATTTTGCCGCTTGTAAGCAAGTTTCCTGCAGTGGGGGGGTATCCCGATTGTGGGTGTTCGACTTGCAGTATGAGCAGAATAAGGGTTGTCCCAGTGGTTGTCGTAGGTGGTACGTGCTGACCGGGGAGACAAGTTGACCTTCAAGGGGACCAATCCCTTAATCGGCATTCTTTAGATGGTGGGTGGTAATTAAAGTGGCGGCCGGACAGAGAAGTGAAAAGGAGAGGGGGGGGGGGTGTAGATAAAGAAAAGAGGGGGTCGCGCGGGACACTTACGTCACAACAATTTCAAACACAGTCAAACAGTCTCGCCGATTCCGAAGCGCGATCTCTTTGATGCCCGTTTTACCTTCCCTGTCAGCTTGTGACACCCACATTGGCGGTCTCCCTTTGTTCCCCGTATCTCCTTTCCCGATCACGAGAGGGAGAGGAATGTGACACATGCCAGTGATGTAACCGGCGCCGTGATTGTTCGGTACTAGTATGCATAATATTATAGCATCATCTTGTGACTTGTCGACTGCTATAAACCAATCATAGGCTCTCGGGTGTTTAAAATTGGAGAGGGGAAATTTGACTAGTGAGGAAAGTCCCCACCTAAACATTCTCTCTCACAAGACCGCCAAAACCTGGCTGAGCAACATTGCAGAATCAACCTCTCTCCCAGCCAGTCCTAATAGCCCAACTAGTGAGTATTATTGATGGCTGGGATGTAACATAAGTGATTGAGATTTGTTTTTGTTTGATTCTATTTTTTATCTAGATCCTATGTTCAATGATGAATAAGGGTAGATAGATATGTTAGTGAAAAGAATTGGTAAACATTCTGTTCTAATTATGTGCACTGATTATTTGTGTGTGTGTGTTTTTGACTTTAACTCTTTTGGTACAAGAACCGGATTTTATGCCTACTAACCCTTTTGTATATTTTTAGTAGGAAGCCTGTGGGTTGCAACCTTGCTACTTTATGATAACATTCCTTTCCAGGTGTTGGATGGAGAGTGATGTTGGCTTGATCATAGACTTTGATCTAGCCAGGTACTGAATCATACCAGTTGATACCCCTTTTATGTTTTACTGATCTCAGTTTGGTAACTGAAATTCAGTTTATATTGTTACAATTAGTGCTATTGTACAAGGGCAGCCTTCTAGCCGGTTGGGATCCACTAATTCCCTGCCGGCTGAAGCCCCTTGTCTCTAAGCCATAGAGATCTACATCCACCTTCTCCTGTGATTATCAGCAGGGCATCGTGGGCAGGACGATCATCCCGGACTCACCAAGGCAACAAGATGGGACCGCATCCAGAAGACGCCACCACACCCAGAATCCTCGAGGAGACCACGCCTGAACCGTGCCATCCCGCGACGCCGCAACTGGAACGACTGGGAGCTACTCTACACCTGAGCAAGCCAAGTCAACCCAGCACTCGGAGATCCCTACCTGGGAGGAACTTCAGCACTTCTAACAGCTAAGTCTCTAAGACAGCGCCAAAGAATTTGAACTGGAAACCAGGACACCGAAGAATAATTAGTAACCCTTCCGGCTTGGGGCGAACCTTCTAGAAAGAACAAAAGTCTTGTAAATCCTTTCGGATTTCATTGTTTTTTATCCATATTTTGTTTTGGCGCCATTGAGCTGCTTTATTATTATTGTTGCATAATCTTATTCAGATTTTGTGAGTAAATAAAATACACAAGTGTACAATTAATTTTGAACCCTTTGGTCAGACTGATGAGATTGGGAGTCTTGTAATTTCATGTAAAAACCCTACTTCTCTCTGTCTGCCATTTAGAGCAATTCAACCACTTGTATTTCTTACAACCATCTGACGAGCCAGAACCCGGGCACAAATATAAATTTATTAGATGAAAAGGGGCCGGGAAAGTTGCTCACCTCCCATACCCTAGAGAAGTGGGCTAAAGGCAAAATCTACTTGAAAATTTAACACACTAAAAGTCTTCCCTAGAGACTTAGCCTTTTAAACCATTCCCTCGCACTCACAGAAGAGGATGCCCCCCAGAGAGAGATAGGGGATGAGAGAGAGAGAGAGAGAGAGAGGATCTGAGAGCAAATGAGAGAGAGAGGAGAGAGAAGAGAGATGCTGAGAGAGAGTAGAGAGAGGAAGATAGGGAGAGGGGGGGGGGAGAGAGATTATTGGGGAGAGAGTGAGAGAGCCAGATTTCAAAACAATTCAAGCAATTTTTATGACTAGTACCTTCTGCCCGTATCATGGGGAGGCTGGCGGAGGGTGTTATAAAGGACACTAGAGAGGAGAGAGACGAGAGAGAGAGAGAGAGAAGAGAGAGACAGAGATGAGGACAGAAGAGAGAGAGAGAGAGAGAGTGAAAAAAAAGAGAGACAGAGAGAGAGAGAGAGGAGAGAGAGAGAGAGAGAGAGCGAGAAGGAACGAACGAGACGAACGAACCATTTTAATGAATAGGCCATTTGCCCGTGTCATAAGGGACCAGAGGGGAAGGGGGCGCAAAGAAAAACAAATCAAAACATTAATCTCGTTCCAAACAACAACAACAACAACATCAAACTAATACATTAAACTTTCAACAAATATAAGCACAACTTAAATGTTGTATGAACGAGTAGCTGCGAGGTAGCAAATCAACTGCAACATCATGTGAAATGTAGGCTACATTCAAAATAGAAGAACAAATCAATACAGTAAAAGAAATGGAACCTGAAGGAAAAGTTTGTGGCACATATAGATTTTAGAGAGCAATGCAAAGCATAGTATTTATGAGAGAGAGAGAGAGAGGTGAGGAGAGAGAGAGAAGAGAGAGAGGAGAAGAGACGAGAGAGAGATTTCGAGAGAGAGAGAGAGAGAGAGAGAGAGAAGAGAAGAAGGGAGATGAGAGAGAGAGAGAATTCCAAGTTTACGACTTTTATTAATCACAAAAAGATAAAATTCATGTTAAGTTGCAACAACATAACGGAAACAACAGTAATGGAAAAAAAAACATTATAATGCCCTGAAACGTAGATAAATAAACCAACTAATGATAACAATTAAAACGTAAATAATAAAATCCAACGTTGAAACTGCAAACTATCCATAAAACTTACTGGAATGGAACACACACACACACACACACAAAAAAACACACACACACACACACACCACGCACCACGCACCACACACACACATACACGCACACGCACACACACGTACACGCACGCACACATGCGCGTGCACGCACGCACACACGCACAGACGCACACGCACACACACACCTTAATTACCAGCATAATCCGCCCTTGGAAGATGCGGTTGCTTTTTCTTTATATACCTTGGCTCATTATATCACCGTAACCGTTCTTCCTGCATATCAACACTGGGGGTTGACAAAGCTAGCGTTACGTAGCGTGAGCGCACATCGGCAAAAACGTACTAAGAAACACCTCTTTTGACGACGTTTGCCAAAAACGTTTTGTGGCTGTCATCGAGCTAGCTTTATCGCGAACTATCACGTGATTTGCATGGGGTGAATACATTTCTTGTTTTTGCTTGGCCATAATACTTTAACGCCAAAGCGGCATTTTAGCACCACAGTGATTGAAAACACCTATGTCATAAAAGATTCAAATGGGGTATATACCCCAAAGACCCCATGTCTAGGTTTGGGAAGTAAGGATAGGCCTTATTTCATATATTTCACTGAAGAATCACCAATACTGCCAATGGATTTATTGTATTACCCAGGTATAAACGTGAGGAATTTTCGGCTGACATATGGCTCCCCGGCTGAAAGGGTTAAGTTTGGTCAAAATAATTTAAACAAAGGACCAAGCAGACAAGAGCTTGTAATAGTCTTCGCAACGCTTTTCAAAGTGTTTATTAGGCCCCCGTTTTGCTAAAGCGTTATTCGATCGGCGAGCCGTATATAGAGAAAACTAGACCTATTTAAGGTATGTGTACACGTAACCATTAACTCACGAGATGTTTCTATTTCCCCGTGGCAAACACAGTGACAGAACCCACTCTTAATATGATTACAGCCTCACTGTTTTGCCATGGGGAAATAGCAATATCTTGTGAATAGTGTTAACGTGTTCCAGACCTACCGTTTTTGCTGGTTTTCTCAATTTACTCGATCTTAGGAGCCCATCTTTTGGCAAGGATAGCAACAATCAGATATTGTGGCTTTGTTTACATGACGGAAGGAAGCATGCTTTTAATCCATGGGATTCAGCGCAAGTTGTTCAGCCAAAGCATAAAACAAGTGTATCGCGAGCGACAGATAAGTTCGCCGAGCGGCTGCTGAAATTGGCGCTGTAACAGTAGCATGACGCATCTGAGCATCCCAATTGACAAGAAACGGGGGAGCAATTTGCAAAAAAACAACCCATACATAATAATCATGTCTTTAAAAAAGTGTCGGTAACAGAGGGTCCTAGCAGATATAACCGTGTGACTTGACTGACCTTTCTTGCAATAAATATCGGAATTACACTAAAACCAATGCATCTGCACATGAAACTGAACATGGGTAAAGTCCAATGAGGAAAGATCAAGAAGAAACCTAAAGTTTTGAAGGTCAAACTTCACGATCAAGCGTCAGCATGGCAGTATCGTGCATGGACGAACACTCAGACAAAATTCATTATTAAAATGTTATAGCCATTCATCAGAAAAACGTTGTGGGAAAAAAAACAACATATGAATACGTGCAAAAAGTTCGCGGGATGATAAGCGATAAGTGTTTTTGGGGGTTTCACTCCTTAACAGCATGATCTTGTCCTTAACAATGAAAGTAAAACATCAGCGATAATAGGTATATCCTCTCAAACTTGTACACCCAAAGGTGATTGAAATGGACTGAATGGCTTTCAAGAAAACGCGGCGACGAGGGACGCCACGCCCGCACGCACGGAAGGACGGACGGACGGAGGAAGGACGGACGGACGGACTTACGGACGGATTCTTCTTCTTCTTCTCTCGATCGCTAAGACCAGTATCTCTGTCAATATGAGCGCAGATGCGTCATGCTGCCGTTTATGCGCATAACTAAGAAAAGTTAGGCCCAGGCAGTCCGACTTCGGTGGAGATCTTCTAATTAAAAAGTGTCGTGAAAAATTGGCAGGAGAATGGACAGCGGTACAGGCAGAGAGATACGTAGAGACAGTAATAAAGGGAAAAAGGCAGAGGGCAAAGAGAGCGACATATTATAGGAAGTTACAAGCACAGAACGTCCGAATGTGGTGGAAATTTATAAAAAAGGACACCCACCCCCACCCCCCCCGCCCACCCGCCCCCCGCCCCCCCGCACCCCCGCCCCCGGTTATCCCACGGGGGGAGACGGACACGTATGAAACAAAACAATGCTTCCCGAAGCTGTGCTCGGGAAAATTTTAAATAAACCTCCCCTTCCCACTAATCCGGTCTTCTTCCCCACTAACGGATAAGCAATTAGGGTTTGATATAAAAAGACAATTCAATGGGAGCATAGCAGGAAGTGAAGAGCAAGAATTGATTACATTGTGGGTTTTGTGGGGGTTTTGTGTGGTTTTAAAATTTCTTATAGGAAGCAGGAAATAAGGGTTGCATGTGTTAGGACCCAAAAAAATGGACACTCGGAAAATCATCATCATGAATGACGCCAGAAAAGAAAGCTTCATACCAATAATCCCCAAAAACTTAATAATGAATGTCTCTTCTTTGGGCTTTGACCATTTTGTCTGTATGTCGTCGGGCTGTCTGTCTCTCTCTGGTCTCTGTCTCTCTCTCTCTCTCTCTCTCTATACTCTCTCTCTCTCTCTATCTCTCTCTCTCTCTCGTCTCTGTCTCTCGTCTGTCTCTCTGTCCTCTATCTCTTCTCTCCTCTCTCTATTCCATCTCTCTATCTCTCTCTCTCTATCTCTCGAGCTCGTAGTCTCCTATCGTTCTAAATCCTATCTATCTCTGTCTCCTCTCATGCATTATCGCTTTACTCTATTTCGACACGATCGCGCTTTGCTCTTTCTCATCTCTCTCCCTCTCTCTCTCTCTTTCTCTCTCTCTCTCTGCTCTCTTCTCTCTCTCCTCCTCATCTCTCCTCTCTCTCTGTTTTTTCTCGTCTCTCGCTCTCTTCTCTTCTCTCTCTCTCTCTCTCTCTCTCTCTTCTCTCTATCTCCTCTCTCTCTCATCCTATCTGTCTGTCTCTCTCTCTCTCGCCACCCCCCCTCTCTCTCTCTCCATCTCTCTTTCTCTGCTCTGTTTCTTTCTCTGTCTGCTGTCTTCTTCTCTGTATCAGCGTAACACCATCTAAAAGTCGTTTTGTGTGATAGTCCCCCGTATGCATAATTCACGACGAAGGTTCATAATACAGGAAATGTTTCACAGAGTGAAGTCTCTTCATCTAAGTATAACATTAACAATGCATTATCTTCAAGCAACGGGGGAAAAAAAAGAAGTAAACGAGGTTCCCCTGTTTCCCGGAAAAGTTTCCCAGTTTCTGCATTAACATAGAGACCAAAGTGCCCGTTAACACACTTTCAGCCGGAAAAGTATAATTACAATAATATTACACCTCTGGTAGTTGTTTTTGTTCTACGATACAATAACTTTCTTTGCCGGCTATGGCAAGCATGGATCAATAATAATAGCGCAACGCCGGAGCCGGAACGCCGAGTACCGGTCACGCCTATTTACCGGTAACGCCAAGTACCGTAAACGCTGAGTACGGTTTGCGGGTCCGAGAAATAATATGATATATAGTACTTATTCACTTATATTATGTCAATTGTCTAAAAACTGTCTGCTATCCTCAGATGGCTGTCATACTTGGGCTCAAAATGTCGGTATATGACAGTACAGTCTTGAATCTAATGTAAAAGGGGGGGAAAACGTCAGTCATTTTGCCGGAACAGGGACAGTTTACAGGCAGTGAAATTTTGCTGTGAAGGGTATTAGCCCTACAAACGGGATTTTCTGGAAAAATGGGTACTACATGGGAACGTTATTTTCGGAGCACTGGAAGGTTCGTGGGAAAAAAAACTTCTGTACTTTTAATTCATGCATGGGACTCTTCTTTTAAATACCCGAGAAAAAATCAAATGATAGCCTCATCAGTATTATTTAGTATTACCCATGTTTTTTGGGCCTGGATTTTTTTAACATATTTTGTTTTAATGGTTTGGCTAAAACAACAAAAACGCCTATGTGCGAGAGACAGAAATCTTTTTAACTCCGATTCATTGTCAAGCGTCAGAGCAGAGAGTTTATCTCGAATATTTGCTCTTGGCAAGAGATTTTCTAAACCGGGTTTTCGCTATAGAGGCTAGCGTGATAACGGTAGCTATCTCTACTCTCACAATTCGATTTCGAGAAAGGGGTTAGAGAAATTTGTCTTCACTAACGAGGCCACAACGTGAAAGGCCTATTTCAGACATGGGCACACTTTTTCAATTGTTTTCCTCGGTGGATATAAAGGTATTGATTAAAGGTTAGTTCAACAGTAGCACACTTGACATGTATGTTCACCCACATCCTACACCCCCACCCCCACCCAAACTGCACCAAATACTAATCTGCGGCATGACTGAGCCACAGTTGCATCAACGTTTTTTATCCAAATAAGTTTGAATAAAGAAGTTTTAATAACTCAATCTTTTTGTAGTATATCTCGAACGAACGTACCGAAATTTTATATACAGGGTTAATGAGCATATGGAATACATACTCTTTTTACACCAGCCCTGATCTCATCCTTGAGCAATTGTGATCTCTCTTGTGCGTTTTAAAAAAATTAAAAAACGTTTTTTATTCTTATGCTTTTTCTAAAAAGCAAGTTTTTAATAATGGCTATTCACAGATGAGCAAGCCATTTGCTTGATTTCATGAAATGGGACAATTTCGGGATGAGCGTATACAGAGACACCCCGTAAAATCCTGGCACTGTTCCCTGCAACCGAACCAGCTTGGCTCTAGGAGCGATGATGCTCCGAAAACAGGCGTACATCTATCTTCCTTGTAATAGATCCGAGATTAAAGCCTGTCATGACGCACCCACGATTAAGTCCCTTGGTTTTATCTCTGGGTTGCTGTGCGCACACATGCAAAATTCCCAAATTAAATGAGCCTGCTCTCAAAACTGCTGTTTCTGTTGAATTGGGGCATTTCTATTGAGTCAGACTTGACCAAAACAAGATTATTTCCAGTATAAGAGGAAAACACGTGAAACCCGTGAATTTTGCACGTGTATCTGGGTGGCTTCTTACAAAAGGTCCTAATTTTGGGGGTGGGTAGGGAGGGGTAGGTGACGATAAATAGAGAAAATAGCGGAAGAAAGGGGGCTACGGCAACGAAATACTAGTGGTTCGATCAATACTAATGGATGGCAAGAAGAAGAAGACGAGAGATGAGGGGGTGGGCACAGAGAGAGAGAGAGAGAGAGAGATAGAGAGAGAGAGGAGATAAATGAGAGGAGGGAGAGGAGAGAGAGAGAGGAGTGGAAGAAAGAGACAGAGAGAGAGAGAGAGAGATGAGAGAGAGAGAGAGAATGAATGAATTGAAATGAATGAATAAGTTTTCTTATTGAGGATTAAAAGATTAAGCAGCATTGCTTTTTTTCTCTAGTCCTTAGGCAAAAAAAATGAAAAATGAAGAAAGAGAGAGAGAGAGAGAGAGAGAGAGAGAGAGAGAGAGAGAGGAGAAGGAGAGAGAAGAAGAGACGGACGAGAGAGAGATGAGAGAGAGAAGGCAGAACATGGAATCGCTGATATCGTTTTAGAGCAATATGAGGCATCCATCGGCACAATCTTAGCTATGGGTGGTGGGGGGGGGGGGGTGAGAGAACAACAAAAAAAGAGATGAATTTAGGAGTCACAATGTAAAGGCAAGAGGGAGAGGAGAGAGAGAGAGGGTGGAGAGGGAGAGAGAGAGAGAGAGAGAGAGAGAGAGAGAGAGAGAGAGAGCGAGAGATGAGAGAGGAGAAGAGACGGAGAGAGAGAGAGAGAGAGAGATGAGACCGGGCAAACTTGAAGATTGATAGATAGACAGACAGACAGATAGAGGCATGTAGATATAAAATAATTAATTAAGCTTATATAGCGCATAATTTGCAAAGCAACTCAATGGCTTTCATCACATTCGTACAACATTTATAACAAAACTGGCCCACGCATCCTCACCATACATTCTCTATCAAAATGAATACATAATTAGAGAATGCATAGCATATAACAAACACAACACAACCAACACCACGTCCCTTCAACACCACCAACCAAACCAAACGTTGGCTGGCAACAAAACTAAACGCCCTATCCCCGAAGATTTCAGGACCGCTTTAGGACACTTAGAAGTTCTGGGTAAGAAGAAACGAAGAGGTACGAGAGCCTTGGTAGTGCAGACGAGAGAGGAGTAGGGAGGAAGAGTTTTGTCAAAGTGACGAAAAGCGAGAGTGCCATCTTGAACTGCCAGCGGAATTTGACAGGAAGCCAAGTGTGAGCTCAGACAAACAGAGGTGTGAGTGATCACGCTTTCGTTTGCAAGCACAAGCCGAGCAGCACTGTTCTGCACCTCGCGTAAAGCTGCGAAATCTGTTCTGTGGAAGCCCAGCATAGCATCGAATCAGTAGTCAAATTGGACAAACACGAAAGGCAGAAATCAAGTCTAAACAGCAGCACTCTGGACAGGAAGGGTACTGATGGAGGCGATACGCTTAGCTCTAAGAAAGATGCACGACAAACACTAGAGATTTGACTCTGCACGTCCATGTTTTGATCGAGGGAGAAACCGAGGTACTGAACAGTCTTCCGAATGGCAATCGGACCAACATATTGATGGATAATCTGTTTTAATACTTTCTTCAGGGAAGAGGATGGTGTCAACAGGCATCACTCGGCTTTCATGTTCAGTTTCAACTTGTTACTGGTCATCCACCTGAACACTGCTGACACACTCAGAAAACTCTGATTTAACGACCGTGTAAAACTCATCAGGAGGCCACTCCTGGACAGCTCTGTATCATCTCCATATTGTGGAAAGTTACATTGTGTCAGATAAACATCAGATAGAGGGCTGACAATAAAGGTAAAAAGAACTGGCCCCAGACAGACCCCTGGGGTAAACCATACAGGCAGAGGAGAGGGAGAGGATGGATTTAACACCGCCAACCATAACGGCTTGGTTCTTCCTTAATGTAGTTCGAAACCAGTTGAAGAACCACCCCATCAATACCAAATGTGACTCTAAGCCTATCAATTGAGAATTTGGATGGGTCAAGGAGTATCAAAGGCGGCGCTCAATCCAGCAGGGTACAAGTGAAACAAAAAGAAGAATAGAAACAAAAGAAAACAAGAGGAAAACAGTACTGACAGAGAATACAGAGATTATTTACTAATGGTGTTGTGTGTGGTGTGTGTGTTGTGGTGTGTGTGCGTGTGCGGATGCGTGTGCGTGTGCGTGCGTTGCGTGTGCGTGTGCGTGTGAGTGTGCGTGCGTTGTGTGTGCGTGCGTGTGCCGTGTGGTGCGTGCTGTGTGTGTGTGGTGTGTGCGCGTGTGTGGAGGCGTGAGTGCGTGGTGCGTGCCAGCATGCGTGAGAGAGAGAGAGAGACGGACAGACAGACAGAAAAAAACCGACAAAAGCAGAAAGAAACCAGGAGAGTCGGTGGTAGGATAGCATGCAGGAAACGGGCAAGAAGGGAAAGGGGAAACAACGGAGCTGCACGGGGAGCTGACTGAAGAGACGAGAACACAGAAGGAAATCCTTTAAACATTCCTAGAAACAAGCCACGAAAATTGAATCAATTTAGAGAGAAGGAAACCCCCCACCCACCACATGATAATAATAATAAAATAATAAGAATTGATAAATAGATGGCTTATGGTTGCCTTGAGAGAAAATCATGACAGATCTCCGACCTAAAACAGGTATTCAATATTTAAAATGTTGCCATATTGAAATTCTCGTCCCACTTCCGCGACGCATAATTCCGGTATTGGCGATTCCGGCACCCAAATAAAGCTGCCTGACCAATCTGGGGCACATCGGTTCGTACTGCCGCGTCGGCGTGTATATACGGGAAGTGTTGCTAACATACTTGTAGAAAATTCTGCAAATAGAACGAAATCAGTCAGCCGTTGTGATATATTCAACATGAAATGTCGCCGATTTCGCGGTTTTCCGGCCATATTTTGGCCGACAAGTCGCGAAGTCAGATGAAATTCAAATTTGAATACCCCTCGGTTACTGCAAGGTCGGGAAAGTCAGCCTAACGGGACAACAAGGGGGAAAAAAGAAAAAGAAGGAACAAAGAAACAATTTGGACGAATGCATAGTATTCTCCCTAAGGGAGAAGACTCCTAATAATAATCCTAATAATAATACTAGTTACTGACAAAGAGGATGTTATTGAGAGACACGAGAGAGTGAGTGGACGAATAAAAGAAAAAGGCAGGGGAAAAGAGAGTAAAAGACATAAATAGAAACGTATGGACGTAGGGAATAGGTTTTTTTATGGAGAAGTGGTAGCACACCAGAGGAAATCCAAAATATTATGATTATTTTCAAGATCAGGATTATCAGCACCCCCCCTTTTAAGAAAGCAAAATTGTCGCTCGAGTGATAAAATCAAATTGCAAAGTCTTTCGATTTCGTTCTTTTGCTTATTGGTCTGTTCTTGTTCTTTATCTTCTTGTTTCCTCTATCTTGTTCTTGTCTTTATTGCACTTCTGATTTGTGTCCTTTTCGTTACCTTGGGCTCATTTTCGAAGTATCTGCGCTTTGTTCTTTGTGTCTCTCAGTTGTCTTCTTGTTCTTTGGTTCTTCTTCTTCTTTTCTTTCCTTTTGACTTTTTGGGGGGTTTTGGGGTTTTTTCTCTGTGGTTGTGTGTGTTGTTGTTGTTGTGGTGTTGTGGTTGTTGTTGTGTGTTGTGTTCTCTTTGCTTTCTTCTTTTCTTCTTCTCTCCTTCTTCTTCTTTTTCTTCTATCTCTTCTTCTTCTCTCTTCTTCTCTCTTATTTCCTTGTTGTTGTTGCTGTTGTGTTGTTGTTGTTGTTGTTCTTCTTCTTCTTCTTCTTCTTCTTCTCTTCTTCTTTCTTCTCTTCCTTCTACTTTCTTTTCTTCTCTCTTATCTTCTTCTTCTCCTTGTTGTATTTTTGTGTGTTGTTGTGTTGTTGTTGTGTTGTTGTTCTTTCTTCTTCTTCTATTCTTCTTCTTCTTCTTCTTTTCTTCTCTTCTTCTTCTATTTCTTCTTCTTCTCGTCTTCTTCTTCTGTTCGTCTTCTTCTTCTCTCTTATATCTCTTCTTCTTCTTCTCTTCTTCTTCTTCTTCTCGTTCTTTTCTTTCTCCTGTTGTTGTGTTGTTGATGTTGTTTTTCGTCTTCTTCTCTGTTCTTATTCTTCTTCTTCTTCTTCTTCTTTTCTTTCTTCTTCTTTCTTCTTCTATCTTCTCCTCTGCTGTTGTGTGTTGTTGTTCTTTTCTTGTCTTCTTCTTCTGTTTCTTATTCTTCTTCTTCTCTTCTTCTTTCTTCTCTTATCTTCTCTTATTCTCGGATGAATGAGCCCGCGATCTGAAAAAGCCATTCATGTAGGCCCCACATATACCGGTTTGGAACCCACAAGTTGCTCGTACCACCCTACACCCGTATTTCAAATCCATAAGAGAAGGGGAGCCCAAGCAAAAACATTTTTTTAAAACTGACATGCATCATTTCATCTCATATCCACCTCCCTTTTCTATTCCCCTCCCTCTGACTTTGTCTCTGTGTTGTCTGCCTCTGCCACATACTGTTTGTCTGCATAGTAGTCTCGTTATATTATGAACGGTATGCACTCACATACACCCCACACACATCACCGCACACGCACACCGCACGCGCACTCAACACGCACACGCACACCGACACACGCGACACACACACACACACACACACACACAC
Organism: Phymorhynchus buccinoides; assembly: GCA_017654935.2. Classification (NCBI taxonomy): domain Eukaryota; kingdom Metazoa; phylum Mollusca; class Gastropoda; order Neogastropoda; family Raphitomidae; genus Phymorhynchus; species Phymorhynchus buccinoides. Next base: position 18,884,249 of record CM065701.1, on the reverse strand, counting down.
ACAAATACACACACACATTGCGCAGCGGCGCGCGCCTGTGCCACGCACGGGGAGAAGAGACCCGCTTAGAGGACACACATTCTCGACAAAGAGCAATCAGACAGACAGACAGACAGAAAGACACAGAGAGGCGGATAAACATGTAGATTAACACCGCCCCTTAATTTTCGTTCTTTCGGGTTTTTTTTTCCAGTGTTGCTTTTTGTAGGAATTTTTAGAGTATGTTTTAGAAACATTGAGCTAATTATGTTTATTAATTATTGTGGTCACTAATGATAATTCAGTATTAACCCTTCCATGCCAGTCCTCGTGTCTACTACGCGGTGTGGTGATGTCATTGATGATGTCATAGCTTTTAATGTCATGCTGGAATGATGGATGTGGGTTTAAGGTAATCTAGGCTCCATGATTAAGAAAGCATGAAAGATTATCCTCTAGACCATTTCTCAGATTGGTCTAACAGGTCTAATTTAACATTTTAAATAAGAAAATAGATATGTCATCTGTTTTTCTTTGGCAGTGAAGGAATGGGTTTATCAGTTATTCCAATTGACTGAACAGCCAGATCGGATTTTACCGTGGAGACGTCAAGTCACATGACTATTCAGGTCCTACTAGTTATAACACTGGAATGGGAATTTCGTTTCGCTATTCATGTTGACCTCCACGTATTGTGCTATTATCGAAATACATATTTTGGATTGTTAGATGGAAAAAATAACGTAAATATAGAAAACGGTAGATATTTAACTGATCCAACCTACAGTGAGAAAGGTAACACTGGGGGAAACCCACGGAAATAATCGTTGTTTAAACGGATGAAAATGACGTTTACAACACACTGACGCACCACGATACGTCCCTTGTTTTTTCTGGGGCGTACCTGTGACCAATGTCCCCAACTCAAATTGAGGTGCTCTTTAAAAATGTAGTTTCGTTTTCAAATTGGGAACATTGGATGGGAGTCAAACGGTCAAAACCAAGAATACGAAAGGGAAAACACGTGAAACCAGTGATTTTGACACGTGATCTGGTGGGTCTGTAAACATAAAAAACCCCGAAGAGGTTTAAAAGCCTGTCATCGTGTGTAGACTGCGCGGCACCCTATCATTGTTAACACCCATTTCACCAAAAATGCATATAATCAGGGTCTGGATTATTTAATTCATATATCGTCGAAACCCATACAGTAGTATAGTCAAAGACGTATAGGGGAAGATAAGCATCCGGTCTCTTTTCCCTATATGAGTAGTGAGGACAGAAACCCTGGTTATGTCCCTTTAAGCAGGTACACATTACACGTCGAAGGCCAGTGGAATTCCGTCAAATTCCAGTCTGGTTTTTTGTGTAGCCTCCACTGATGAGAAAAGTGACTGTTTCCCCACTAACGATAATCTATCAGCCCGGCCCGGTGCGCCGAGCTTCTGAAGTAATCACGTACCCTTTTAGAAATATTGGTATATTATGCTCAATGCACGTCCAAAAGCAACATCATAAGATGAAAAACACGCAAATCAAATAACAAGATAGTCATAATACCAACATTACAACGCAAAGAAATTAAAGTACAAAAAATAACACGATTTTACTCACAAAACTAATTGAATGGATACAGGTAATCATTATAACACGGACATAAACAAACTCAAGCGGCAAAGACTTACAGGTATTTTTTTAGCAAAAACAATGAGAATGTAAAACTGAAAGTTCAACTAAGCGTTCAAAACTAAACTATTTGCAATATACTTTCCTCGAGATAGCATAGGCTAATGGTAGACATGCCAAAACGAATCCGCAGCAACCAGCAAACAAACGTTTCTATTCCCGGATAGTTTGATGATAAAATGTAAGCTAAAAAAAAGGTGGCGTGAAAGGGGTTAAATTAAAACGCTCAGTCTACACTAAGAAAGTCAACATTGAAAAAGAACGAGAAATGGAAGGGGGGCTTTAATCTACACGATTCGCCACTGGCAAAAACGTAAAGCCCTCAGAGAACCGAGAGGGCCGATGGTTCAACTTTTGGACTGGTCCTCTCTCCTA
>CM065701.1:18863519-18873519 GCA_017654935.2 Phymorhynchus buccinoides | reverse complement strand
AGATTTTTGTCTTTGGAATTACCATTTAAATGAATTCCCTTCCCTGTCCATCTGACGAATACGGGGATAAAGTGTAGTACGCCTACTCTTCAAGGAGTGGGAGAATCTTACATAGAAAGACAGATTTTCAATTTTTAGCTCCCTCCCCCCCCCTCTCTCCTCTCTCTCTCTCTCTCTCTCTCTCTCTCTCTCTCTCTCTCTCTCTCTCTCTCTCTCTCTCTCTCTCTCTCTCTCTCTCTCTCTCTCTCTCTCTCTCTCTCTCTCTCTCTCTCTCTTAACTTTGTTATTGAATGTTCTATTTGCCCCAGGGCTGGGTGGGTGGAAAAAAGCATTGTATTGCTTATCTCATGTTTCCCTGGTTAAATAAAATTTCGTTTTCGTTTTCGTGTTCGTTTATGTTTTCTCTCCCTCTCTCTCTCTCTCTTGCTTCATCACACATGCTTATATCTGTTTGTCTAATTGTTTTTGTATTAGTCTAGTTTTCGTTCCAAGGACAGATTGGAAGAATGGTCCCGGCCCAAAATCTTAATCCTTATGTAATTAAGTTTTTCAGTCTTCAGTCTTCATTCTCTCTCTCTCTCTCTCTCTCTCTCTCTCTCTCTCTCTCTCTCTCTCTCTCTCTCTCTCTCTCTCTCTCTCTCTCTCTCTCTCTCTCTCTCTCTCTCTCTCTGTGTGTGCCAGAGATGCATCTGCATCTGCATCGGGTAGCCTACGTTGGAAGACACCCAATTCTGGCATAAACGCAAACGGTCTTGATATAAAAAAAAAGAAGAACAAACCCGCACTAAGCAGAAGGCGAAATGAAATGCATGTAGCGGCAGACGAACAGGCAAAACACATTGATAATAGGCAAAATGAATATTGCTTCAGATCGATCATTGTTTCTCTGGACGCAACAACGGGATAGAGGAAGGGACCCAAAAGTCCGGCAAATGTTTTTTTGTGGGTTTTGTAAACAGCAATGTACTGCGACCACTATAATGCAGCGATATAATATTAGTTCGTGTGTCGAAAATCATGGCTTAGAAAGGCTTCTAGCGAAAACTGTTATAATGATTTTTCAAATTAATGCACGCTTCTAACACTAAATGACGCCAAATGAAATTTACGTAATTTTGGTTATATTTTGAGTCTTTTGTTTGGACAGAATAAAAATGCTTTTCTAAGCAAAACTATGATAGTGAGGTGATTTAATGTCTTATTCATTTCTTAGTGCTTCTGGCTGATAATCAACTAGTCGTTGATTTGATTTGCTTTCTTTAACTTTAAGCTTTCCAGGGGTATGTGTCACTGTCCGGACTTTGGACCCCAGGGAGCCTAATGTTGGACAGTTTAGGGTTTATCTTTGGAATTCTCTGCCTTCTCCTCTCCGACATTCTAACTCAGTCTCCTCATTCAGTTGTCTATCGTTGTGTGCATGTGAGGGAAGATTGAATAAGAGGTTTGTGCTGTGTGTGTGTGTGTATGTGTGTGTGTGAATGTGTGTGTGTGTGTTGTGTGTGTGTGTGTGAGCATGCATGTGTGCATACATGTGTGCTTGTGTGTGTTTTGGTTTTGTGGGTTGTGTGTGCATGCATGTGTGTGTCTGTGTGTGTGTGTGTGTGTCTGTCTGCGTGCGTACGTTGTGTATGAGGGTGTTTGTGTATGTGTGTTGGCGTATGTGGTCAGTCCGTGCGGCTCGGTTGCTGGGGCTTACTGAATGAGGGATGAATAATGAGTCGGTGTCGATAAATGTGTGTGTGCGCGCGTGCGTGCGTGCGTGTGTGTGTGTGTGTGTGTGTGTGAGAGAGAGAGAGAGAGAGAGAGAGAGAGAGAGAGAGAGAGAGAGAGAGAGAGAGAGAGAGAGAGAGAGAGAGAGAGAGAGAGAGAGAGATGCTTTGTACACATGTATATGCGTTGTTGCTGGTTTGTGTCATTCTTGAATGCTGTTTTTGTTGTCTATTTGTTGATGAATAATTGATTGTAAAGCGTGTTGGGCTCATCTGAGGTGAAGCGCTATATAAATGTACTATTATTAATATTATTATTATTATTAATAATTATTATTATTATTATTGTATTATTATTATTATTATTATTATTATTATTATTATTATTATTATTATTATTTAAAAGTCGAATAACTTTTGCTTTTCTTGAGAAACTCAAAACTCAAACTCTTTTATTTGTCGTAAAACCATCAAAGGGATTATAGATAGGAGATTATAAGACCAAAATTAGCAGGAATATAAAAGATTGGATTCACTATTCAATGTAGTCTTTGAAATTTATGTCGGGTTATTTAGGCCTATTTTGAAGCCTATTTTGAAGCTTTTGACAGATTCATTTTGCATTCCGGACATTTGGGACCCTTACCCTACGTGGTTAAGCCTTTTCCGGGAAATCCCATCAAATGCTGCTGCTCTCAGGCCAAAGGTCAGCGACATGCTGGACGTGAACTATGCGGGTATAGGTATACTAGTTAATAGACATGATTGGACGGAAACCGCTGGGATCAAACAAGAATGCCGAATGGGTTGTTTAGGTGGAGTTATCGCTCTTAGCCCTTGCCACCAAGTTGTGTTTCATTTAGAGGCCGTTTATTAGCAACGCAAAACTCACACTTTCTTTCTCTCTCTCACTCTCCTATCTCTCTCTCTCTCTCTCTCTCTCTCTCTCTCTCTCTCTCTCTCTCTCTCTCTCTCTCTCTCTCTCTCTCTCTCTCTCTCTCTCTCTCTCTCTCTCTCTCTCTCTCTCTCTCTCTCTCTCTCTCTCTCTCTCTCTCTCTCTCTGTCTCTCTCTCTCTGTGTGTGTGAAACAAGCCGGTTATTGTGCTTATTCCGCTTTCCCTCAATAAAAAAAACATTCGTTCTCTCTCTCTCTCTCTCTCTCTCTCTCTCTCTCTCTCTCTCTCTCTCTCTCTCTCTCTCTCTCTCTCTCTCTCTCTCTCTCTCTCTCTCTCTCTCTCTCTCTCTCTCTCTCTCTCTCTCGGGAAAAAATATATATTTACCAACTGTTATTGGACAATTTAGGGAAATGATAATAATATACGCCGGTAGAATGATCTCCATTTGGACGACCAGAAGCGCTCATTGGTTTTATGACACTATAGCTTAAAACACCGGAGCGTTCCCAACATGTGTGTAGGATAATCGCATAGAAAGTACACGGGGACATGCACCCCTGCTGATCATGGAAATAAGGGAGGGGGGGGGGACAAAAAACCAATCAATTTGGTGTCCATCCAGACAGCTGAGGGAATGCTCGTGCAACTCGTTGGTCGAAACAAGGGAAATTATGGGAATGGCACGTCAGGTCGAATATATCTCCATAATAATTGTTATTGCTATGCGTAGAGTGCCCCTTATATAACTCAAATGGCTCCGACCCTCTATCACTCCATATCCCCAGGTATAAGCTTTCAACTTGTTGGTCGGCGCTCTTTTGCTGTTTCAGGACCAACCCCTCCTGGGACAAACTTCCTCTCTCCCCCTCCGTCAGCGACCGACCCTCTCTGCTTGCAAATCAAACCTCAAAACCCACCTGCCCCCACCCCCCCCCCCCCCCCCCCCCCCCCCCGTCATTGAAGCTCTTTCTCTTTCCCTCCTCTTTCTTGCCTTTAGGACCCTTTTCTCAAACGTGTGTGTGTGTGTGTGTGTGTGTGTGTGTGTGTGTGTGTGTGTGTGTGTGTGTGTGTGTGTGTGTGTGTGTGTGTGTGTGTGTGTGCGTGCGTGTGCGCGCGCGCGCGTGTGTGTGTGTGTGTGTGTGTGTGTGTGTGTGTGTGTGTGTGTTATCTTCTTGTTCGTCTTTGCTTAAATGCGTTATGAATGTTCAATGTGTGTGTGCGCTTCGATTTGGGTTTTTTAGTCAATATTTAGCGCCGTATAAATATTGTACGTTGTTGTTGTTGTTGTTGTTGTTGTTGTTGTTGTTGTTGTTGTTGCTGCTGTTGTTGTTGTCGTTGTTGTTGTCGTCGTTGTCGTTGTTGTTGTTGTTGTTGTTGTTGTTGTTGTTGTCGTTGTTGTTGTTGTTGTTGTTGTTGTTGTTGTTGTTGTTGTTGTTGTTGTTGTTGTTGTTGTTGTTGTCGTTGTTTGTTGTTGTTGTTGTTGTTTGTTGTTTGTTGTTGTTGTTGTTGTTGTTGTTGTTGTTGTTGTTGTTGTTGTTGTTGTTGTGTTGCTGTTGTTGTTGTTGTTGTTGTTGTTGTTGTTGATGATGACATTGGCCTGAGCCGGTTGGGCAAACGGTACAATGAGAGCCGCACAATTAACTTTTTTTTCTTCAGTAACAACCCCCCCAAAAAAAACCCACCAAAAACCCAGCAAGTGCAACTCCGAGCGGCTGCAAAGTCCCCTCGCAGCATCGCCGAGGTACTCCGAAATCGGAATGAGTCGGCTGTACACATACATAAAAACGCATCAAAACAGCACGTAACTGAATAGTTTTTTATATATAACCTTGTGGTTCGGACCCGTGATTTGAGCGTGCGCGCGATCATGCGCACACGCGCGCACAGAACAATTCATGACAACTGTCATTATAGACCATTCTTCAAGAAATGTTGTGACAAAAACTGCATTCAAATACATGCAAAACTTCGCGAGATATTAGCGAGTATGTGTTTTGGTGTTTGAACCCCGTAACTGGCGCGACCTTGACCTTAATGTAAAACTAAATACATCAGTGGATAGCTTGCATCTTGGCAAACTAGTACAGCTATACCAAATTTGATGATGATAGACTGAATAGTTTTTGAGAAAAACGGACGAATAGCAGACGGACGGAGGCACGCCGGACGGACGGACACGGGGAACGGACGGACGGACGGATACCGGACGGACGGACCAGACAAAAACAATAGCTCCCTCGAACCTTCGGCTCGGGGACTACAAAAACTGAAATCATTATAACGCTGTAACGTCTCTGGAACATACAATTTATAAACAAACAAAGAAACACACAACAAGTGTGAAGGACGTTATTTTATTCACAAAGATTTGCAACAAAAACAAATAGATATTTTTCGCATTTGTCAACATTATTAAAGGTGCACCCTGACGGATGAGTTTTTGCAAGAAACACGTCGAGATCATCGGGAAAACACCCTTTACAGAGATCGACACTGCAACACTCACTTTGCTCTGGTTTCCTAGAAATCAAACCATCAAATCGGCGATTCCTCCTTGGCGGATGTGCTGGAAGTCAAATTATTTCAAGTGGAAAGAAAATGTGCCTTCTCTTTCTAATGTCCGCCCGCCCGAGTTAGACCAAATCTGTTGCACGAAATGTCCACAATACAAGCCGCAAGTTTGTTTTATACAGTTTACCAAAGCGAGTGTTCTGATCCTTGAAAAGGCTGTCTTTCTGGTGACCTCGACGTGTTTCTTGCAAAAACTCACCCGTCAGGTTGCCTCTTTAAGCACACAAGAAAGCTAAGCAGCAAAAAACAGCAACACAGCAGCAAACAACAAAAGAACAAAACAATACTTACCCTCTATATAATCCAATCTGTAAATGATAAAGTTGTAAAGGGGAAAATAAGTTCGTTTGCTATCTTTGCTGTTTGCTTTGTGCTGTGGGGTGTTTTGGAGGGTTTGTTTTAGGCGAATTCGCCGAAATATCCAGCTGTTTTGTTGTGTCTCGTGTAATAAATACAATAAGGCCCGACTTCACATGATTATGCTGTGTGCTTGTTCTTCTTGTTCTTCTTCTCTGCGGCCACCAGGGCCAAATGGCCATGGATAACGGGTGAAGTACGTACGTATCCCGTTTTCACTCTTCACTGGTCTCCCAGCTGCGTGCAAATCTGTCGCTCGTGCAAATCTGTCGCTCGCTACTATGAGAGTGTGTATTTGCGATATTCACAAATTTCACTTTTTCCTTACTTGAACCATTTATTTAACCCTAACCCTAACCCTAACCCCATCCCTAACCCACGGAAAAAGGTGAAATTTGTGGTTCATGCTCAATGTCGCAAAATGCCGCAGAATACACACTCTCATAGGTAGCGAGCTGATTTGCACGACAAAGCGACAGATTTGCACGCCACACCGTAAGGAGCAAAATTATGTGGAAGATTTTTGTTTTTGTAAAAAAGAAATAGGCAGGAGAATGGACCACTAAGTCTAGTAGATGACACAAAGCAAAGGGAAAAGGCAGAGTCAAAGAGAGTGACAGATTAGAGGAATTACAAGCACAGAACTTCCAGAAGGCCTGTACGAACAGACCCCCCGGTATCTCCACGGGGAGGGCTTGTTTCCGTGTATTTTCTTCGTAATGGGAAAATCAAGGAACATTTTAGTCGTTTGTTGATGACTATGACTCTCTCAAAACTGCATTGGATGCATTTTGCAACTGGCTCTTAGGCCGTGTACACACATATGCAAATGATGTTTAAGAGATTCCGTGCGGTGTGCGAATTCCGTAAATAAGTAAAAGAAAGAAGGGTAAACATTTACGGATTAGGGGAAATTCGGACACGTGCGCATATTTTGTTTCCCTTCTTTCTTTTACTTTTGCGGATTGCGCACGGGTTTCCGCACGGAATCTCCGCATACACGGCCCATGTGTTGCAGCCTAGGGGATAAGTTGGCCTTCGGGGACCTTCCCCGACAACAGCTCTCTTCGCGTCTTCGTGGCTCAGAGAGAGAGAGAGAGAGAGAGAGAGAGAGAGAGAGAGAGAGAGAGAGAGAGAGAGAGAGAGAGAAGAGAGAGAGAGAGAGAGAGAGGGAGAAGAGAGAGAGAGAGAAGAGAGATGAGGAGAGAACGTGAGAGAGAGAGAGAGTGATAGATGAGAGAGAGAGAGAGAGAGAAGAGTATGTACCCTAGGCAAGGCTTCAACGCTATTAAGGAATTTCAGTCCCAGCCCTCCAGAATACCTAGTCGCCTCCTCCCGCTATCTACAGTAGAAGACACTGTCGAACTCGACGGACTGCATGGCACTCACACTCGTATTTATGTACGTAGAAGATTGTGAGTTGGTTCTTATTTCTTCTGTCTTTCTGCCTTCTCTATCACCACCATCATCACTGACCCCGGGCCCACGACATTTGCTCCTTGATAATTGCTCCTTGATAATTGCCTCCTGACGAGGACTTGAATTGCTCCTCGAGGACAAATGCCTCGTCAATCGCTCCTTGATAATTGCTCCTCGAGGACAAATGCCTCGTTCTCCTTGATAATTGCTCCTCGAGGACAAATGCCTCGTGACAATCACTCCTTGATAATTGCTCCTCGAGGACAAATGCCTCGTGACAATCACTCCTTGATAATTGCTCCTCGAGGACAAATGCCTCGTGACAATCGCTCCTTGATAATTGCTCCTCGAGGACAAATGCCTCGTGACAATCGCTCCTTGATAATTGCTCCTCGAGGACAAATGCCTCGTGACAATCGCTCCTTGATAATTGCTCCTCGAGGACAAATGCCTCGTGACAATCACTCCTTGATAATTGCGCCTCGAGGACAAATGCCTCGTGACAATCACTCCTTGATAATTGCTCCTCGAGGACAAATGCCTCGTGACAATCGCTCCTTGATAATTGCTCCTCGAGGACAAATGCCTCGTGACAATCTCTCCTTGATAATTGCTCCTCGAGGACAAATGCCTCGTGACAATCGCTCCTTGATAATTGCTCCTCGAGGACAAATGCCTCGTGACAATCACTCCTTGATAATTGCTCCTCGAGGACAAATGCCTCGTGACAATCTCTCCTTGATAATTGCTCCTCGAGGACAAATGCCTCGTGACAATCACTCCTTGATAATTGCTCCTCGAGGACAAATGCCTCGTGACAATCTCTCCTTGATAATTGCTCCTCGAGGACAAATGCCTCGTGACAATCTCTCCTTGATAATTGCTCCTCGAGGACAAATGCCTCGTGACAATCTCTCCTTGATAATTGCTCCTCGAGGACAAATGCCTCGTGACAATCGCTCCTTGATAATTGCTCCTCGAGGACAAATGCCTCGTGACAATCGCTCCTTGATAATTGCTCCTCGAGGACAAATGCCTCGTGACAATCGCTCCTTGATAATTGCGCCTCGAGGACAAATGCCTCGTGACAATCGCTCCTTGATAATTGCGCCTCGAGGACAAATGCCTCGTGACAATCGCTCCTTGATAATTGCTCCTCGAGGACAAATGCCTCGTGACAATCGCTCCTTGATAATTGCTCCTCGAGGACAAATGCCTCGTGACAATCACTCCTTGATAATTGCTCCTCGAGGACAAATGCCTCGTGACAATCACTCCTTGATAATTGCTCCTTGGGATACTTGCTCCTGGACTATTATTGCTCCTTGAACAATTGCTCCTCGCACATTAGCTTCTTGTGGTTTTTTTGCTCAGTCCTCGGACAGTTGCTCCTGTTTGTCTTTTTATTTTATTTTATCGTCCATTGCTATGAAAGGTGTCTAAATAAAATTGGGGGTTGGGAAAGGGGAAATTATCACATAGACAAGGAGCAATTGTTCGAGGGGCAAAAATCCAAGGAGCAACTGTTCGAGGAGCAATTATCCAAGGAGCAAAATGCTTCGGGAGGAACTACACCTAGGAGCAATTGTCAAGGGGGAAATGTTGAGGGAGCAAATGTTGAGAAGCAATTATCAAGGAGAAACTGTCGGTAGCCTACCCCATCACCCCCCTCCCCCCCCCCCCATCACCCCCCCTCCCCCCCCACCCCCCTACCCCCCCCACCCACCCCCAGTGAACAACGACATTAACAAGAACGACAACAACAACAACACAACCAACATCAACAACAACAACAGAATCACAACAACAGAATCAAAAAACAACAAGTGCAACGCCGAGCGGCTGCAAAGTCCCCTCGCAGCATCGCCGAGCTGCTCCGAAATCAGAATGTGTCGGCTGTACACATACATAAAAACGCATCAAAACAGCACGTAACTACATAAAAACGCATCAAAACAGCACGTAACTGAATAGTTTTTTTATATATAGCCTTGGGGTTCGGACCCTTGATTTGAGCGGGCGCGATCATGCGCACACGAGCGCACAGAAAAATTCATGACAACTGTGTTATAGACCATTCATCAAGAAATGTTGTGGAAAAAACTGCATTAAAATACACGCAAAACTTCGCGAGATATTAGCGATTATGTGTTTCGGGGTTTGAACCCCGTAACTGGCGCGACCTTGACCTTAATGTAAAACTAAATACATCAGTGGATAGCTTGCCTCTTGGCAAACTAGTATACCAAATTTGATGATGATAGACTGAATAGTTTTTGAGAAAAACGGACGAATAGCCGGACGGACGGAGGCACGCCGGACGGACGGACACCGGACGGACGGACACCGGACGGACGGACGGACCAGACAAAAACAATAGCTCCCCGAACCTTCGGCTCGGGGACTAACAACAGTATCAGCAACAACTATTTTATGGCCCCCAACAACAGACAGTGAACATTGATTTGTGAAGACACGATGATGTGAGTTTGTACACGTTACTTGTAAGTGTTATTGTTATGCCCTTTTAGATTAAGGAAATTTGTAGATGTTGAGAAATGGGAGTGTGTATATTCCAGAAGGAAACCGTCTCAAAATTGCCTAGAAAACGATATTTTTCATTTTCTTTCATTATTTGAGATTTCTAAAAAAAATCAAACTGGTATTGATAGTATGATGTTTAAGAAGTATTATAGTATAAAATCGCCACTTATATTCTGATCAACTGAACTTGAAGATACCCGTTTAAATACAGAATGTTACGTAATTTTAGAAGTTCATCTTTTTAGAGAGAGAGAGAGAGAGAGAGAGAGGAGAGAGAGAGAGAGAGAGAGAGAGAGAGAGAGAGAGAGAGAGAGAGAGAGAGAGAGAGAGAGAGAGAGAGAGAGACAGACAGATAGAGAGAGAGAGAGACAGAGAGAGAGGACTAAGAAAAGCAGACCTTAATTTAGCAGCTCACTGACCCACGTAATGAGGAGCAGATGCAGTCCACACAGTCTACAGTTATTTGGCATCACTCCTGAGAGAGAGAGAGAGAGAGAGAGAGAG
>CM065701.1:18851019-18858519 GCA_017654935.2 Phymorhynchus buccinoides | reverse complement strand
TCTCTCTCTCTCTCTCTCTCTCTCTCTCTCTCTCTCTCTCTCTCTCTCTCTCCTCTCTCTCTCTCTCTCCCTCTCTCTCTCTCCCTATCCCTCTCCCCTCTCTCTCTCTCTCTCTCTATTTCTGGGTCTGTTTCCCTCTGTCTGTCTGTCTGTCTGTCTGTCTGTCTCTCCTCCCCCCTTCTCTCTCTCTCTCTCTCTCTCTCTCCGTCGTCTCTCTCTCTCTCTCTCTCTCTCTCTCTCTCTCTCTCTCTCTCTCTCTCTCTCTCCCCTCTCTCTCTCTCTCTCTCTCTCTCTCTCTCTCTCTCTCTCTCTCTCTCTCTCTCTCTCTCTCTCTCTCTCTCTCCCTCTCTCTCTCTCTCTCTCTCTCTCTCTCTCTCTCTCTCTCTCTCTCTCTCTCTCTCTCTCTCTCTCTCTCTCTCTCTCTCTCTCTCTCTCTCTCTCTCTCTCTCTCTCTCTCTCTCTCTCTCTCTCTCTCTCTCTCTCTCTCTCTCTCTCTCTCTCTCACGAAACTAAGGGACACGCGGAAAAATTGGCGATTCAACGGGTCAAGAATTCCTTCCTTTGATGGTTTTACGACAAATAAAAGAGTTTCAGTTTGAGTTTGGGTCCACGCTGTCCTTCTTGCACAATAATTATGCTGACCAACACAACACAGGTTCCTCGTGGATGAGAAGGAATAGAATGCTTTAAGCCCAAAGAGGTTTGAAATCCGATCCGGTGTGGCATTCTCAAAATTGATTTGTTTTCAACCTGTCTGTGCATGTGCGAACTCGATCATGACGTACCATCAAATTTCATCCATTGTGTATTCGACACTAAACTGACCCTAAGCATATCCCTAACCCTATTCCTAACCCTGTTTCTCAAAGTACACACATTAACACTACTTTTTCAAGCTTTCATAACCCAGCTGTCTTTTCTTCAGGGACTGAAGGGACCTATTCCTAACCCTAACTCTAACCCTAACCCTATCCCTAACTCTTCGCACATGCGCAGACATGTTGAGAACAAATCCATTTTGAGAATGACACACCGGAACTACCAACTGAGACGTCTGGACTCTCGGAAACGGGAATGTCTTTGAGGAAACTTGAGAATCCCACAGTGAAGTATTGTTGGAAAGAAACATGGAGGAAGGAAGACTATGCCAAGCAGTCGTCGCATGCAAACTTCTAACCAGGGAGATCATGAGAGAGAGAGAGAGAGAGAGAGAGAGAGAGAGAGAGAGAGAGAGAGAGAGAGAGAGAGAGAGAGAGAGAGAGAGAGAGAGAGAGAGAGAGAGAGAGAGAGAGAGAGAGAGAGAGAGAGAGAGAGAGAGAGAGAGAGAGAGAGAGAGAGAGAGAGAGAGAGAGAGAGAGAGAGAGAGAGAGAGAGAGAGAGAGAGTCAATATTTGTTAAGGTCTCTGAACACGTTAACGTTATTCACAAAATATCACTATTCCCCCATAGCAACGCAAAGAGTTGTAAGTCATATTAAGGTCTGTGTACACGTTCACATTATTCACGAGATATTTCTATTCCCCCATAGCAACACAGAGAGTTGTAAGTCATATTAGTAAGGTCTGTGTACACGTTCACATTATCCACGATATATTTATATTTCCCCGGTAATGGCAACACAGTGATAGCCCACTCCTAATATGACTTACAGCTCACTATGAGGCCATGGGGAAATGGAAGTATCTTGTGAATAGCATTAGCGTGCACACACACCTTTATGAGTGGCCTAACACTGTGTTGCCATGAGGGAACAACACAATGATATCCCGCTCTCAATATGACTTACAGCTCACTGTGTTGCCATGAGGAAATAGAAATATATTGTGAATGGTGTTAACGTGTACACAGACCTTAATATGACTTACAGCTCACTGTGTTGCCATGAGGAAATAGAAATATCTTGTGAATAGTGTTAACGTGTACACAGACCTTTATCAGTGGCCTAACACGAACACTGTTTTGCCACGGGGAAATAGAGATATCTTGTGAATAGTGTTAACGTGTACACAGACCTTTATGAGTGACCTAACACTAACACTGTGTTACCACGGGGAAATAGAGATATCTTGTGAATAGTGTTAACGTATGTGTACAGAGACCTTTTAGTGAGCGGAGATGGATCGAGATGGCTTGGACACGTCTTCCGCATGTCTCCCGATTATCTCCCCAGAGTAGCTCTAAAGCGGGCGACAGACTATGTGACTGCCTCATGTGACTCGATCAAGTCGTGACGTTTCACCTCATTTGCATACCATCCTGCTTGATCAGTCTGACTCAATCGGGCCCAGTCAGGTGACAGGGCCGAATAGGGCGGGTTCTAAATTTCACTGATCGAGTCTGATCGAGTCAGATGGCTTGTGACCTCTTCTGTGCGGGAAACAAAATTTGGTCAACGTCACGACCTGATCGAGTCAAATGAGGCAGTCGCATAGTCTGTCTCCAGCTTAAGCTGGACACAATAGGGGGGGGGGGGGGGGGGGGGGGGGGAACCGAGGGCGGCCAGAAGAAACCTGGAGAAGGACGATGGAAAAAGAGCTGAGGGGCGAATGACTGTCTCTGGCAACAACAGCCCCCAACGTAGCAGCAGACAGAGTCCAGGTGGAGATCCCTTGCTGAGGGGCAAAGGACTGTCTCTGGCAACAACAGCCCCCAACGTAGCAGCAGACAGAGTCCAGGTGGAGATCCCTTGCTGAGGGGCAAAGGACTGTCTCTGGCAACAACAGCCCCCAACGTAGCAGCAGACAGAGTCCAGGTGGAGATCCCTTGCTGAGGGGCAAAGGACTGTCTCTGGCAACAACAGCCCCCAACGTAGCAGCAGACAGAGTCCAGGTGGAGATCCCTTGCTGAGGGGCAAAGGACTGTCTCTGGCAACAACAGCCCCCAACGTAGCAGCAGACAGAGTCCAGGTGGAGATCCCTTGCTGAGGGGCAAAGGACTATCTCTGGCAACAACAGCCCCCAACGTAGCAGCAGACAGAGTCCAGGTGGAGATCCCTTGCTGAGGGGCAAAGGACTATCTCTGGCAACAACAGCCCCCAACGTAGCAGCAGACAGAGTCCAGGTGGAGATCCCTTGCCGTCGCCTCAAGCTCCAGACTGCAGAGAGGAGTGAGTGAGTGAGTGAGTGAGTGAGTGAGTGAGTGAGTGAGTGGCAATGACATTGACAATGACAATGACAATGATTTATTCATTTAGGCCTTTGCCCCTCATGAAGGGGGTACAGGATAAACAAAACATCATACAACTGATTATAATAATATTAACAAATTAATGTATCTCATGATATCATAACTGATCGTAAACGTAAAGCTTTATATAGATAAATCAACAGGTTTCTTACAATTTTCTGATTCGTAGAAGCTAAGAGTAAACTAAAACGAAGCCAGTTTGGATGTTTGTAGAACTTTTGCAAAATGTACCGTTTTCTTAAATCATACAAGGCAGGACAATATAGCACACAATGAACATCATCTTCTCTTGTTTTCTTACATAGTGGACAAATTAGGTCAGCTTGAGTGTGTCTCTTATAACGATAGTGATGTACTAAAATCTCAGATACTCCACATCTAAACCTTGACATAATGAATTTCAAATGTTTATCCATCCATATCAATTTTCAAATAAGTTTTAACATCATGTATCGCACAAAATGTTATATACACAAACAATCGCCCACTGTTATTTACATGGAAGTTCCAGTATAGAGTGAGTGAGTGAATGAGTGAGGAACCACTCAAAGTGTGACCAACAGGATTTGATGACGTGTCTGGACGATTAAGTCGTCACCCACACAACATGCAGTTAAGGGAAAATCCCCGGCCATTGTTGGTACTATCCAGCCAATGTTCTGTAATGAATCATTGCTTTACCGAATATTTCTTTCTGTTTGACTCAATGGCTCTCCAGGAGCATTCTCCAGGCTTAAATGTGACAACACGAAGAAGTGTTTTGTTTAAAAGAAATGTGTTCACCTTTCTCGTTCTATTTTCACGTTTCCTTTCCTTAATTTCTGAGAGTTCAGCCACCATTTTAGTCTCTGTCCATGCCTATGCTTTTTTCTATCGTATTGTCTATTTGTTCACGATCGTGTATCTCTCTGTCATTGTTCGTCTGTCTGTCTGTATGTCTGTTAAAATAGCAAAAGATTTCAAGGCCATGTACACACATAAGCGGATATTCAATGCGGAAACCCGTGCGCAATCCATAAATAAGTGAAACAAAGAAGGGAAAAGATTTGCGCACGTGTCCTAATTTCCCCTATATGCGTAAACGTTTATCCTTCGTTCTTCCACTTAGTTAGGGTTTTCCGAACGGAACTGCGTCTAATGTGAACCCGGCCTAAAGCAACAGCAAAGGAAGCTTATAAAATTACCGTGTAAGCTTATCTCACTCTATCAACCCATAACTACCTGTACAACGTGACTAGTTCGTTAAAAAAGGGTAATGTCTTATAGATCATTTAAGACAGTTTTTGAAAGAGAAACATATATTTTAAACATGGATTCATTTTGCTTTCGAGTAGCCGTTGCCCTTGCGCTTAAGAATAATGTCCATCGATATTCCACTTCTGATCAGGCTAAATCTTGTCCATTTTGTAAAAACCAAACTGAAAATGAACACCGATTCTTATTTGAATGTTCTACTTATAAGGATTTTAGAACTAAATTTCTCAAGGAACCAGCTAATGTTTCCATCTGTACATTGCTCAAAGCAATGAATTCAGACCATAGACATAATTTGTCCAGATTTGTATTTCATGCGATAAATAGAAGGAAAAGAATAATCTTAAGTTAGAGTCATTGTCATTACACTGGGTTGTTTAAGCGACTGAATGTAATTGACAGAAGGGGGTAGCTATGCTGCATAATATAATTGCTATTATATATAATTATTATAGTAACTGTGAGAACGAATGTGCATGCTGTTGTAATGTCTAGTGCTGATGATAATTTTGAATGATTTATTTTTTCACTTGTCTCCCCTCCCAAATATTGTATTGTGGCCCAAGGCCAATGCACAATTAAACTTTCCGAGTTCCGAGTTCTCTCTCTCTCTCTCTCTCTCTCTCTCTCTCTCTCACTCTCCCTCTCTCTCTCTCTCACTCTCTCTCTCTCTCTCTCTCTCTCTCTCTCCCTCTCTATCCTCTCTCTCTCTCACTCTCTCTCTCCTCTCTCTCTCTCTCTCCCTCTCTCTCTCTCTCCTCTCTCCCTCTCTCTCCTCTCTCTCTCTCTCTCTCTCTCTCTCTCCTCTCTCTCTCTCACTCTCTCTCTCACTCTCTCTCTCTCTCTCTCTCTCTCTCTCTCTCTCTCTCTCTCTCTCTCTCTCTCTCTCTCTCTCTCTCTCTCTCTCTCTCTCTCTGTGGAACGCACACGTGAGCGCGCACGTATTTCCTCTTGCCAGATCTCCACTATCCTCTGTATATCTCTCTTACGTCTTCAGTCTTCAAGTATATCTTTTTTTCTTTTTTTCTCTCTCTCCATTTTCTTCTTCTTCCAGTTTTCTTCCTGTACACAAACATCCTTCTGTCCCTGAGCACTTGATTCAAGTGCTAAACATTGGAAACCGTGTTGTTAGGCCTAATCTACAACCGGTTTTATACAAGCAGGCTGGGGCACATCGTGGTTGCCTCATGCCTCCATACGGGGAGCTGGACGAGCCCGCCCCATCCACGAGTCTCTCTCCCTGTGGGGATACCGGTGTGTGTGGGGGAGGGGGAGGGGGGGTATTTCGTAAGAATAGTTCCCCCACCTTCTGGAAGTTCTGTGCTTGAAGCTTCCCCTAATCTGCCACTCTCTGTGACTCTGCCTTTTCCCTTTGCTTTCTATCATCTACCTACCGGTGCTATCTTTCTGAATTATTGGCCCCATTCCTCCGCCTTTTCCCCCAAAAAAATCTTCCAAATAAATGTTCTCCTTTGCGCTCCACCGAAATCGGAATGTGTCGGCTGTACGCAGCGGGGAGACCAGTGAAAACTGGAAACCGGACACAGTCATACGTACCTTACCCATTATGGCCATATGGCCTGGGAACGCAGAAGAAGAAGAAGAAGAAGATACAAGCAGGCACATCCGGTACGGGTAAAATCTCTCTCGGATACAAGGAAGGGAAAGCCTCGTTGAGCATCCCAGCTTGGTTCGTACCAGGATCCGGTTATGAGCAGTTGTGGACTTCCGGATGCACGGTGCTAAAGGCTGAAGCATACAGTGACACTCGACTCGGGGGGGACATTCGGTGCAGCGCGCGATGTAATTGTGTTCCACACTGAAATGAGACGAAGAAGAAGGGTGTGATGATCGTATTAGGCATTGTAGTAGGTAAAATAGAAGGAATTATATTGGAACAGGGGTGGGGGTGGGGTATATAAATATCGCTTTACTGACAAACTTACAAATAATGTGAAAGAGAGCATACCCAGATATGACCCTTTTATTTATCCATTGCATTATATAGGCTACTAACAGTAACATTAAACCCATAATTTTCCCCTGAACCTTTTGGTTTCTGTATTTAGAGAAGTTTCAACTACTGTTCATTCCTGAGAACCTCTTTAGCTGCTGAGGAAGTTTATCCCGTTGATTCCTACGGGCCTCTCAGTTTTGCTCGTGATATCATGCAACATGATGCAACTGTTATTACTTTTCTCTTCTATAATTGCAATGAGTTGTTTTTTCCCTTTTCTTACTGGGGCAAGCCCCCCGTGGGGATACCGAGGGGTCTTTTGCATAAATAGTTCCCCCACCTTCTGGAAGTTATGTGCTTGTAACTTCCTCTAATCTGTCACTCTCTTTGACTCTGCCTTTTCCCATTGTTGCTGTCATCTACTGCCTTTCTGCCTGTCTGGACCATTCTCCTGCCTTTTGTCAAGAAACACTCTCAAACAATTCCTCCAGCCGAAGTCGGACATGCTGGGCCTAGTTATTTCTTACTTAGGCGCATAACGGCAGCACGACGCATCTACGCTCATAATTGACAGGAAACTGTCTGAGCGATCGAAGAAGAAGAACTGAGGCAAGTATTGTTTATGGAAGAGAAACATGCTGCTGAAAACATGCCGCATATTCACAATAACATAACACCCCTTTATACAGTTTTACTCTCTCTGGAAACCCAGGAATAGGGAGATAGAGAGCTCTATAAATCTAGGAATCTGCAGTTGCTCCCATTCAACCTCAAAAGCGGTTCTCAGGAACGAAAGAGTTTCAATATCTGAGGCTGCAAAATAGAGGGTAAAGCGAACGCCGGGCCGCCATTATCTGGGCAAAAGAGAATGGTTCCCGTACGCGATATTTCCCGTACCCCGTGAGGGTATTTGCTGCCCATACTTTTACTTTTTGCTTCATATTTTCAACACCGTTCATAGAATCCTGCTGACATTTTATGACTGTGTCCATGACTGCTTCGAGCATGTGCACCCCAACACTCAAGCATTTGTGTTGAAAAAGAAGCGAGTCAACAAGCAACAAAGTTGTCGTTTAAGTGTGTGTGGTTTTCTCTTTCAGTAG
>CM065701.1:18818519-18848519 GCA_017654935.2 Phymorhynchus buccinoides | reverse complement strand
ATGTCATTACTGTTGTAAGAATGATATAGTTAGCAATAACAGCTTTTCTCCATCCAACCCTGGGACTGAGAGAGAGAATGTGTGTGTGTGTATGTGCGTGTACAAGCGCACGTGTGTGCGGTTGTGCGCGTGTGACTGTGTGTGTGCGCGTGCGCTCGTGTGTGATATTTTTTCCTTGCATTGTGAAAGATTTTCTCTTCTCATTTTGTTTATCTGTTCAGGTACATAATTAAGATCAATTATATTTTGTATTCCTTATCCTCCCGCTACATATCTGATTATTCTCAAAGCTGGTTCATTGCGTTGTGAATGTGCCACCATCCTTCACACTCCAACCGCCATATGACGTTTTGTTTTTGCTTTGGTTTCATTATTTTCCCTATGATAATAATATTTTTCAACTACACCCCTACCCTCACCTTCCTTTGACACGGGCAGATGGCCCCGTCATTAAAATGTTTGTTGGAGTTGAGCCAAGTTTTTAGTTGAGTGTGTGTGTATGTGTGCGCGCGCGTGTGTGAATATTCTGACAAACACATTATGTTTGCATAGGTGAAACTACTGATGCGAGTACTGGTTACAAAAACCGGTTCCAAAAGACCGGTTCTGGACGAAATACCGTTCGAAAATTTGAACCGGTTCTCAACTCTATTCTCTATTGGTTCAGAAAATGTAAAAAAATAAATAAAAAATAACCAAGACTAGTTTCACAGCTACGTAACAGAAAGGAAAAAAAAGAGTGCACTTAAAAAAAAACACCTTATAACATTTTATTTGTAATAATTTTGATTACATCATAATTAATTTTTGTGTCACAATTAACCATAGATAACACTAATTTTATTTCATATAGCGCTAAAATCCATACAGTAGTATGCTCGATGCGCTTTACAAAACCAACATTAAAATCAACATTAAAAGCACGCATTCAAATCAACAAGATAGTCATACTACCAACAGACTGAAAAGTTAGCACTTCACTTGGAAATTTGCCACAAATGATATAATAGGCGTTTCAGTGTTTTGTTGTTGTTTAGTCTTAACATTTTAATGACTGAGATGCAACTTTTGTTTGCCTTAACCCCTTGACTGCCATCTACGTATTACGTACTGACCTGATGACATCACTGATGATGTCATCAAATGAAGAGGAATAACCCTGATATGCTGGCTTTTGCTCTAACACAGTCAGGAGAGTTATATCCCCAGACCATTTTGCCAAATTGGCTCTATCAGTTGTCTTTTTTTATGGCATGATTTGCCCAATTATTTTTTCTTTAGTTTTCTCTGGCAGTCAAGGGGTTAATCGGGTAAAGACTAAAGTTAGAATTAGGTTAGGGGTGTGTTCGTGAAACAGAAAGAGTGATAGATTGGCATTGATTGATTATTATTCTTCTTCGATCGGTCAGACAGTGTCCTGTCAGTTATGAGCGCAGATGTGTCATGCTGCCGTTATGCGCATAAGTAAGAAATAATTAGGCCCAGCATGTCCGTCTTCGGTTGGAGGAAATCTTTTTGAACGTGTTTCTTGAACAAAGGCAGGATAATGGACCGGTAAGGCAGAAAGATAGTAGATGACAGAAAGCACAGGAAAAAAGGCAGAGTCAAAGAGAGTGGCAGATTAGAGGAAGTTACAAGCACAGAATTTCCAGAAGGTGGGGAAACTATTTATGCAAAAGGCCCCAGGTATCCCCACGGGGGGAATTCATTGATCTAATGCCTAGAACATTACGGATTTTGCAAATGCACCCCCTTTGCGTAAAGTTAGTTTTTGTGGGGATGGCAGTTTTCGGCTGTACTGAAACTTCTTCTTCTTCTGCGTTCCCAGGCCATATGGCCATAATGGATAAAGGTACATATTATGTGTCCGGTTTTCAGTTTTCACTGGTCTCCCCGCTGCGCACAGCCGATTTCGGAGGAGCTCAAAGGAGAAACATTATTCGGAAGATTTTTTTTTTTAAACAGGCAGGAGAATGGGCCCATAAGTCAGAAAGATAGTAGATGACAGAAAGCAAAGGTAAAAGGCAGAGTCAAAGAGAGTGGCAGATTAGAGGAAGTTACAAGCACATAACTTCCAGAAGGTGGGGGAACTATTTGTTTGCGAAAGAGCCCCCCGGTATCCCCATGGGGAGTGCTGAAGCGAAAACACTGAACGTCAGTATTATGCTCGGTGTCCATCTGTGTTCTACCGAGGACCCAGCATGTTTGACAATCTTGTAAAAAGTAGCACACGCCTTGTTGCTTTTGACTTGCTGACAGGCTATGCACACAAGCAGGTCTGCTTCTTTTGGTCTCTCTCTCTCTCCCAAGACCCAAACAGCATGGGCGACAGCAGACCAAATGCGTACACAACGCACGCCAGTCGGCGTGAATGACATGGCAGCAGGTGTAAGAAAAACTCAGAATGAAACAAAGCAGATGCTTTGTATTAGCCAGGACACGAGGTGTACACCGACCCTAAGGCTAGGGGGCCTAGACATAACCAGGCAGGGGTGAATATGTATGTATGCATGGCACCATATCGCCAGGGAGGGGGGGGGGGGCTGAACAGAGGCGGTAGAAGAAGCAGGGTGGAGAAATGGAACTGAAGGGGAGTGGGGTGGGTGGGGGTGGTAAAGAAGGGGTGTAGAAGAGCAGAGAGGGAGAGAGAAGGGAGAGAAAGAAGAAGAAGGATCCATGCAGCCAACAGGGCCCCCAGAGGTAACCATGGAAACGGGTCAGGGTCGGCTCACTTATTTTTTTGTGGGCACGGAGCCAAGTAAAAATCCCAACAGGCGAAGGGTGAGAGCAAAAAGCGGCCCCAGCCAACCAAGCGTAGTTGGTTCCAGTTTGGGGGAAACTTCCACCAACATAATCGATGACTATTGCCTCTACACCCCCGTCCCATCCGCCCCCCCCCCCCCCCCCCCCCCTAACTTCTCCTTACTTATTTATCTCCTTCGTCCCCCCTCCCCCCTCCCCCCCCCCCCCCCCCCGCACCCCATCTCCCCTCCTATTCCATAATCCTTTATTCCCTTCTCTAATGGTCAACTTAGGACGCTCATTTCACCGCCAGGGGGCAATCGAACAAGTAGGGGCTTAGCGCGTGATATTTTTTAGATGGGGGGGGGGGGGGAGAGAGAGAGAGAGAGAGAGAGAGAGAGAGAGAGAGAGAGAGAGAGAGAGAGATGCTTTGGGGGAAGTCAAACCAGCTCGATCTCTCACTACCCCCAACTAAGAATATCACGCGCTAAGCCCGTACTGGTTTGATTGCCCCCTGCCGGTAACATGTGCGTCCTAGGCTGCTCATTATTTCTAGTTCTTTCCTACTGCTACATCACACTTCCTTCTTTCTACACCCCCCCCCCCCCCCCTCCCCCTCCTCACTGGGCTCACTTGCCGTCTCAGTGTTGCATTGCGCTTTTGATCGCTATAGCCTCTTTGCTAAAGTAAAAGTTAAAAAAACTTTTAAATCGGGCAAATTAGTTTACTCACATGTACATTTACGCCTATGCTATTCTTGTAGGCCTACGCTTGCTTTGTCTGACTTTGTTGTAGTTTTGTTCCTGGCTTTGGGATTCGTGAAAACATAATTATTGCTTGGTTTGCACTTCCTACTGATTTCCTTCTGAAAGTGATGAAATAAATGATTGGCTTAATTAAACACAATTTTGCCTTGGCATGAGGCTGTGTCAGACCAGTTGACATAAGTTAGAACACCAAGGCTACATCAAAATGTTGGCATGCTCTGAATGGTTGTGCGGGGATTGTCTTAAGCCATGACAAGCTCCCAGCATAACATCATCAGACTAAAATCCCCCGAAGACGGAGTGTGGCTGCTCACATGGCGGGGTAATCAAAAACGGTCACACACGTAATGTTCTCATCCCTAGCTGGTGCATTTGTACTGAATTGTTCAAGTGCTCTGGCTGTTGGGATGATCCCTGGAGTCGTTAAGCCAGGGAACAACAACAACAACAGCAAAAGCACATGCATAACCACGAAAGGAAGACATTCATGATTCTGAGAGCACCAACAAGCACAAAGCTTATACCGTGCTCCTTATTTTAAACTAATAATGCACAATTGACTAATTAGATGGAGACTGCATTCAAACATATTTATACTAATGATCAGAAATAAATTATTGCCTCCATTTCGTTCGTTAACCAGGGGAAAACCATGGTCACTTTCAATTGGACATCAGAATGCAGTTCTAATATATTTACTGTATCCTTGACTATTCTTGCAAATCAATCAATATTGTGGTTTTGTGGTGGTTTTTTTTACGTTTTACCAAACAAACCTAATAGAATTACGCAAAACAAGCGTGGAGTAGTAGATCAAGAGTTATATAGATTTGTGTAGAACCCATTGGTAACCATACACATTCTAAGCATATATTCAAATGGACATGAATGCCGAATAAATCAAGATATAGCGATGGCTTAGAGTCAAAACGGACTATCTTTAGATAGTCCATTGACTTAATATTGATGTTATTTAAAAAAGACTGCATATAATATAAAATGGGGGTTATGCTTTTCATATCTCCACAGTCTTTCTTGATACAAGTTATTAGTTTTCGCAACATGTTCAATAATACATCAAGATAGTCCGCTTTGACTCCAAGCCATCGAATTAGGGGGCCTTGAAGAAAACGCTTTAGCCACGAAATTTCGACTGAAACTGTTGTTTCTAAGTTGCCATTTTACACATCAGAGTTTACTCCACTGAATGTTTATTCTGTTGTTGTTGTTGTCAGTTTTTACCCCAGTGACAAATGATCCTAATATTGACACGAGAACCGACCCTCTTCATCCAATGTCCCCCGCCCCCCCCCCCCCCCCCCCACCCCTTATTAGTCCGTCACCAAGACGGACTATTGCGATGGGCTGGTTGTATTATTTATTTTTTTATATTTTTTTTTCTGTCTGTCCCAAGGATATCTCCCGAACCGCTTGACCGAATCGCGTCAACTTTTGTGTGAAGGTGTGCCTCCTTAATAGGAAGAGATCGGCGCAAACCATTTTGCCGTCGTGACCTTGACCTTGACGTACGACCTTGAAAACCGAAAATCTATTTTTAGCCATATCTCGGGCACCGATCAACATAGGATGTTGAAACTTGGTATATGAAGGTGGTTTGGCTGATGCCCGTTCTGATGATGGCATACCGATCAAGGTCAAGGTCAAGGTCAAAAAGACCGCTGGAGCCTGAAAATCGGAGGGTCATTTTTTTTCTCCTTCTGTCTGTCCCAAGGATATCTTTCGAACGGGTTGACAGAATCACGTCAAATTGTGTGTGCTGGTGTGTCACCATGAGAGGAAGGCATCCGCGCAAACCATATTGCCGTCGTGACCTTGACCTTGGCGTACGACCTTGAAAACCGAAAATCTTTCAGGGGCCATAACTCCCACACCGTTAGTGTTAGAGTCTTCAAATTTGGCATGAAGGTACTTTGGCTTATGCCCGTTCTGATGGTGGCATACCGATCAAGGTCAAGGTCACGGTCCGGGCGATCCATAGGCCTTGAAAGTGGTAGGGGTCTACACATTGGGTTTTAAGCCATATTTTCCACATTGGTACTTGACAGAAGCGCTTCAGATTGTGTGTGGTACTGTATACCCTAGAGAAGAAAACATCCGAGCATAAATTATCACCATGCTGACCTTGACCTTGAAGTGTGACCTTGAAAACCGAAATTTCCTTCTTTGCGCTATATGTTTCTTCTTCAAGCTGTATCTCGTGAACTAGAAGACAGAATCCCTTCCAATTTTGTGTCAGGATGTGACACTCTACGGGGTGTCGCAAGTGCGTGGCATTGCTGGTGACGGACATGTCTGCCGCTCGGCGACGCCATTGTCTCTTTTTGTCTCTGTCTCTCTCCCTCCCCTGCAGTCCCTGTTTTCAAAAGGTTACAGCATATATATATATATATCTCTCTCGTGTTGCCAATAGAATGGATGAGCTCTAGCTACTCTGGCATGGCCCGTTTTCGCCTCCCCCGCCCATCGCTCCCTTGATGGATATCAATTATATGCAGTAATACAGGAAAAAAATAAATGAAAGAGCAGAGGGAGAAAAAAAAAAATCAGGAATGGGATATAGACTGCTTGGTGGTGGGGTGGGCGAGGGGGGTGGGGGAGGGTGGGGGCGATAAATGGAGAGATAGAAAATGTGGTGATGTGACTCATACTGACACATGCCCACAGAGTCCGAAACAAGCACGCAAACGCACATCTATATTATCATCATTCATATAATAAAGAGCCAAGTGTCCGTGTGTGTGTGTGTCTGTCTGTCTGTCTGTCTGTCTGAAACACAAAACGGGCCTTATAACTCTGCCGTGTTTTGACCGAATCGCTTCAAATTTGCTGTGAGCCCTAACAGGGCGATGGCAACGGCAACCGAGGCGGCCGTGTCATTTGCGCGGTTTGGCAAATGCGCGAAACGCGTATCTGCCGGCCTCTCGGCGCCTGTATCTCCGGCATTTCTGGACCGATTGCCTTCGAATTTGGAAGGTAGATGACCCGGGACGGTGATTATCGGTGTGCCAAACCGGAAGCGAACCAGTTCAGAAACGCGCGCGCTATGTGCCGCTTCACCTTTTTCACGAATAACTCTGCCGTTTCTTAACCGAATCAAGGAGGGAAAAACTAAGCTAGTTCTCTTTATGTTTTTAGAACATAGATCAAACACCAAGTTAATTTAACTGGTTTTGATTTTTAATGTTCGCTTCCCTAAAGACATAGGGATAAAAAGATTTTAAACAATTGTATTATCATTGCATTTCAAATGCTCTAACTTTTGAGTCCTGTAGGCTGGAGGACTTGTGCCGGCAGAAAAGCTCTCTCTCTCTCTCTCTCTCTCTCTCTCTCTCTCTCTCTCTCTCTCTCTCTCTCTCTCTCTCTCTCTCTCTCTCTCTCTCTCTCCACACATATACATTATACGTGGACAGACAAACCCACTAGGGTTCAAACAAACAAATGCAGAAGGTCCTCAATGGAGGTTAAACAATAAAAAATCTTATAATTGTGATGCACTGACATGGGATTTATCTAGGGGGAGGGACCCAAACCTGGACACCCTAACTTTGGAGGCCAAAAAGCAGCTCCATTTGCGGGATGGTCTTGATTTTGTTAATTAAAAACCCCATCAGCAGGATTGTACATTATTGCTATTAGCAAAAGTCTTTGCAATCCTTTTTCATTCAACAGAAACGTACATTGTAAAACAGTGGCCCTAATAATTAGTATGGGACACCCTTGCCTCAATATTAAACTACCCCCGTTCCTATGTTGACCAGGGACGGTATTCATGTCGAGATAGCATGAGACTTAGCATGATGCTAACTTAGAAGCTCTTCCAAAAGTCCTATTAAATCCTATAGGACATTGGAAGAGCTTCTAAGTTAGCATCATGCTAAGTCTCATGCTATCTCAACGTGAATACCGACCCTGAAAGGATTCAAAAGAAATTGATAAAGAAAACAACAAAGTAGGGGAAGGCGGGGTAAAAAGCCCATGGGCGGGTAAGAAGCCCACCCCAATTATCTCATGAAATAAAGAAAATTTCAGTCAAATTTGCTCATGAGACGAATGCTAGACATTAACGCTCGTCTCATGGGCAAAATGAGACTGAAATTTGCTTCATTTCATGAGATAATTGGGGTGGGCTTCTTACCCGCCCATGCGCTTTTTACCCCGTCTTCCCCTAGATAAGCAAAATACTTCAGTTTGGTTGTTGTCTTATTTGATAAATTTGTCATTCCGTTTTTCTTGTTTTTCTCTTTTTATCTATTTCTGTCAACGAACACTCGAGCCACATTAATTTGTTCGTCTGCGAATGGGCTTACTTGGGCCAAGAATATATACCTTTCTTGCTGGGGCTGCTGGGTGGGCCTTAGCAAAGATATTCTAAAAGGGTAAGATGGATTACTTAAAAGCCCGGCGAACCGGGCTGATAGAGTTATCGTTAGTGGGGACAGTACACTATTCACAGTGGAGGCTATCCAAAAACTCGGTCTGGAACTTGAACGGAGAATTCAACTGGCCTATCGATGTGTAAAATGTGTCACGTTTCAAAGGGACATAACCAGTGTTTCTGTCCTCACTACTCATAGAGGGAAAAGAGACGGGATGTTTATCTTCCCCTGTACAGTCTTTGGCCTTAGTAAGGGGATGTAACGATAACTCGGACAGGGTAGAGAGAGTCGGGGCCAAGAGGGGAGGAGGGGGCGCGGGGGTGCGGTAGGGGGCGTAGAAGGTGGGAGAGTGGGGGGTACAGTAGGGGAGTAGGGCGAGGTGGAAGTAGAATGCAAAATGGAAACAGGGAGGGGGAGGAGGAGGAGGAGTGGGTGGGGTGGGGTGGGGTGGTGGTGGGGCTAGAATACGCAATGAGGTCACGTCCTGGTTTAATAACAAGGACGAATAGAGGTAGGGGGCGGGGGGGGGGGGGGGGGGGTGACTAGAGGAGGATACAGAGCGCTGGCATGATGATAACATACACTAGAAGGCGTATTAGTGTCTGTGTGTAAGTGGTGCATACACCGGCTATCTGGGTGTGAGTGTGAATGCAAACGTGCCTGCATATGTGTGTGTGTGTGTGTGTGTGTGTGTGTGTGTGTGTGTGTGTGTGTGTGTGTGTGTGTGTGTGTGTGTGTGTGTGTGTGTGTGTGTGTGTGTGTGTGTGTGTGTGTGTGTGTGTGTGTGTGTGTGTCAAGTCAAGTCGCAATTTTATTTCCAGACGGACATCGATCGAATAAGCATTACATTATGCTTTTTAAAAAAGTTTTACATCAAGCCATCCATAACAAAATATAAATCAAATAATAAACAAGCAGAACATGAAAATTCACAAACGTCACACACCAACCTGTACACACACACACACACACACACACACACACACACACACACACACACACACACACGCACGCACGCACGCACGCACACGCACACGCGCGCACGCACACGCACGCACACACACACACACACACACACACACACACACACACACACACACACACGCACGCGCGCGCACGCACGCACGCACACATACACACACACACACACACACACACACACACACACACACACACACACACACACACACACACACACACACACACGTGGAAAATGGGGGAAAGGGTAACAGTCACATCATCATGCGTTGTTGTTCTTTAATTTAAACGTCTTCTAATAATGAAATTAGACACACGTGTGTGTGTGTGTGTGTGTGTGTGTGTGTGTGTGTGTGTGTGTTGTGTGTGTGTAGTGTGTGTGTGTGCGTGTGTGTGCGCGCGCGCGTGTGTGTGAAAGAGATGGGTAAGGCAAAGTGGAATACGAGCACGCGGAAGAAAGGGGTTGTATGGAATAGAAAAGTCTGTGTGTGTGTGGAGTGGGGGGGGGGGGGGGGGGATGCTTGGCAGCAGGACCCCGAGGGTCAAGTGGAAAGGTTTGGGCGGCTGGTGGTGTGAGATATGGCCATAATGAAAGGCACTGATGATCACCAATTCTGGCAGGGGGCCAGGTCTGCAGAAAGAGAGAGAGAGAGAGAGGGGGGGGGGACCCCTAGAACTTCCAGAATACCCTGTGGACATGAATGATAGATGGATGCAATCGCCTGTATGCTAGCTTAGACTTCTCAGTGTCCGCGTAGAATACTGGACATTATTATTATTCTGATATGATTATTATTATGATAAAACGTAATAAGCTAGGATAGAACATGATAGATATAATATGATCGTCCGTATGCTTAAACCTCTCAGTGTCAGAGCGATTACTGGACGTTATCATTGCTAGCTGTCAACGCGATAGAGATCGAGATGCATCGCTTGTATGCTCTAGATTTATCAATGTCAGAGCGAATTAATGAAGATTTTCGGGTGGCCCAACGGGATATTACTCCTGTGGCTTGCTTTATTTCAGATGTATCGTCTGTGTGCTTAGCAAGGCCGGACCAAGTGCTTCAGGAGGGCGGGGGATGGGAGGGGGGGGGGGGGGAGTTTGTCCGCTGGGGGTCCAGGGTGCCGCATAGGCTACTGGCAGGGTCAATGGGAAGCGTCCCTGTGGGGGTCCAGGAGCCAAAGAGCCCAGAACATTTGGCAAATTAGTACATTTTCTGACAAAAATCGAGCCATTTCCTGGCATCACAGATCCATACTTGTCCACTATTGCTCTCATCCCCCACCCCCCTTGTACAGGTACACGCTTAGGGCCACGGGAAGGGGGGGATGTCCGGAACCCATGACCCCCCCCCCCCCCCCCTCTAGATCCGGCCCTGCCTAGACTTCTTGATTTCAGAGAATACTGGACATTTCTTCTTCTTCCGTTGAGTATCCACAATCATCAGTTTGATTTTATGATATATGATGCGGTCGAGGTCCAAAGGACCTGTAATTTTCATTTTAAAATCCTGTAATTTCCATTTATTACTGTTAACATGACAGAGACCATGTACCGCCCGAATACATTTATACGTGGAAAATGGGGGAAGGGGGAACTGTTAACATGATTGATAGATGCATCGTATGTAGGCATATTAAAAATTTTAGGTTCCCCTAATGTCAGAGAGAATACTGGACATTATCACACGTCAATGTACTTTCTAAGCATTATTACGTGTCGTTGCGGATTTGGGACATTTGACCTTTTATTAACATGTCAGAAAGATGTATCATAATTCCGTATGCTTAGACTTATCGATGTCCGAGCTGAATATTGGACATTGTTACAGCATGATGACATGATGGATAGATACATCGATCTGTATGCATAGATTTGTCAATGTCAGAGTGAATACTGGATCCTATTATTAATAATAATAACGATAGATAGTCGCATCGCGTGGTTGTTCGGGCTTTTAAAAAAAATGTTAGAACGGTTCTGGCCCAGACATCTATAGTGATAAAAATTCGGGACTTTCCTGGTGTTGCACTGCCTCCAGGATCGTTCTCACCATCTGTTCCAGACCGGAGGACGTTAAACAGATTTCCACTGGCCCAATTCCAGTTTTTTGTTTTTTTTTCTTGTTTTTTTCTTCTTTCTTTCTCATAATATGACTCAAGTAACATTTCGTCTTGTACGTTTATTCTAAGTAATTCTTTCAGTTTCTGGTTAATTATCACGGTTTCCACTGTATCCATTGTTTTCTTGTATATTTTCATGATAAAATCAGAATTTCACACAAAAATTGCATGCATAAAAAAATGGGTGGCGCGCCTCTGGCGGCGACGCGCTCGCCACGTAGGGGCAACCCGAATTTCACAGAGACGCCTCTGTGACTATAAAATACCTAATACCTAATAATAATCTGGGAAACTGATTTAACTATATGTCATTATTTACGTAAAGCATCATAGTATAGCTACGTATGTCTTGTATTTGCCAGCCGTCATACGAACGTTAAAATAATAAAAGAGGAACAATATAAGCTTGTTGATGCCATTAATCTTTCTTTGGATAAATTGTAATAGATGTGTTGTTGTTGGTGAATAACAGCCTAAAGTCTAAAACTTGTCTGAATCCATGTTTTCTCAATCCAAACCACGTTTTTCGAGTTACTTCTCTTTGTCACTCTTCCAGACCTTGTTTCAGTTATGGTGTGGCACTTCTATTTCCTTTGTTAATGTGGAAAATGTCCCCCCAAACGGGCCTACCCTAGCCTCACGAAATGCTCCAATAAATGTTCATCAAAAGTGATAGTACCAAGGAGTCTAATAATTCCGGTTTTAATGCAAGTGTGTGTGTGTGTGTGTGTGTGTGTGTGTGTGCGTGTGCGTGTGCGTGTATGTGTATGTATGTGTGTGTGTGTGTGTGTGTGTGTGTGTATGTGCAGGGGCGTGGCATCCAGGTCACACTGAGACCAGGGCCTGACCCCCCCCCCCCCCCCCCCCCTAAAAACAACAACACGTCACTTCACGATGGCTATTAATTAAAGACATGATATTAGCTAGAAGGGATAGAAGGTAATATGTATGTGTCGTAAACTTGCAACTCAGACTAATCAGAAGAGAAAAGAATACAATGAACTTTGGCATTGGTTTAAATCCTTGCGTCATGATGAAAGTGATGTGTTTTCGGGTTGCTTCGTCACACATACAGCATAGCGTTGCACATGGCCTGACATCAGTGACATGTGATTTCAAACATTGGTATTTTGATAAGATTGGAAGGTAAGAGTAATACAAGACAAACACATTGAATCTGTTAAGTGTTTGAAACTCGAGTTGTTCTTGACATTGAAGAGCTTGTTTAAATGGTGATGGTGATAATGATAATTATTTCGTCGTCTTCTTCTACTTCTTCTTTCGGTAGAGGCGGATAAGGGAAGGGGGAGAGGGGGTGACCAAGGTTACAAACACACACACGTCCACCCACACACCTGTCTGAAAAAAAGGAATTTTATGACAACCACGCCAAAACTTTTAATTTCATATAGACCTACGTCATATCATTCCATGCCAGGGTTTACCTAAGGACAATGCGGATCGTAGAGAGAGAGAGAGAGAGAGAGAGAGAGAGAGAGAGAGACAGACAGAGACAGGGGAACTGAGACATGGCCAGAAAAAGGGAGGCTATGCAGCCAAAGGCATCAAAGGGCTGTAATGCAGGCTATTGGCGCACACCCACGCAGCAAATGACCTTAAAGCTCGCTCTAAATAACCATACAACCACATACATCATCATCATCATCATCATCATATAGTAAAAAGCCAAGTGTCCGTGTGTGTGTGTGTGTGTGTGTGTGTGTGTGTGTGTGTGTGTGTGTGTGTGTCTGAAGCACAAAACGGGCCTTATAACTCCGCCGTTTTTCGACCGAATCGCTTCAAATTTGCTGTGAGCCCTGTGATGGCAACGGCAACCGAGGCGGTCGTATCATTTGCGTGGTTTCGCAAATGCGCGAAACGCGCATCCGCCGGCCTCTCGGCGGCCGTATCTCCGGCGTTTCTGGGATGATTGCCTGCCCATTTGACAGGTAGATGACCGGGGACGCTGACTATCGGTGTGCCAAACCGGAAGCGAATCGGTTCATAAACGCGCGCGCTATACGCCGCCTCACCTTTTCACGAATAACTCCGCTGTTTCTTAACCGATTCGCTGCCAATTTGCTGTCAGGCTTGCTATGGCCGGAGCAAAGTATGGCAGCACATTTGATGAGAATCGGGAGAGCGCGTCACTCTCAGAGCCGCGCCAACGGGAAACGGGGCCTTATAACTCCGCCATTTCTTAACTGAATCGCTTCAAATTTGCTGTACTCAGCATTACCAGTACTTGGCGTTGCCGTTAATAGGCGTTACCGTTACTAGGGAGAGCGCATCACTCTCAGAGCAGCGCCAACAGGAAACGGGGCCTTATAACTCTGCCTTTTCTTAAGCGAATCGCTTCAAATTTGCTGTGCTCAGCGTTACCTGTACTTGGCGTTACCGTTACTAGGCGTTACCGGTACTAGGCGTTACCGGTACTCGGCGTTGCGCTAGTGTAATATCGAAAGCTTAAACCTGGTTTTAACATACCGAATTACAGTACCGTCCCTCTCTACTGACTTTATGCTCGTCTCTCTCTCTCTCTCTCTCTCTATATATATATGTGACGTAAGTGTCCCGCGCGACCCGCTTTCTTTATTTCTTATCTACACCCCCCCCCCCCCCCTCTCCCCCCCCCCCCCCTCGCCTTTTCATTTCTCTGCCGCCCGGCTGCTTCAAACGAACGCCGCGGAAGGGCGTTATCTCTTTCTCCCCGGTCGGCACGTACCACCTACCGAGGTTATCTCCCTTCACCCCCCCCCCCCCTTTCTACCGTCTCATCACAAGAAAGTGACAACCACGGTTATCTCCCTTTGAAGATGGTTTTGCTTTGTTCTAATCACAAGGTTAGGAATGTCAGGAATGTGCTAAGGATGGAATAGGCGCGTGATTGTTCAGTACATTTAGAACAGCAAATTGTGACGTGTGGACTGTAATACACCAATAGCAGGCTTTCATTGTTTGAAAGTGAAGGCTATAATTGGAGTGGTGAGAAAAAGTTGTCACACAAGATGCTGAAACGTAGCTAGAGCAACACTCACAACCAGTCATCATAAGCCCACTAGTAAGTATTATTGATGGCAGGTGATTGAGATCTTGTTTGTTTGACTCTAGTTTTGATCTAGATCCTATGTTCAATGATGAATAAGGAGTAGATAGATATGTTATAGAAAAGAAGTGGTAAACATTCTATTCTATTTATGTGCACTGATTATTTGTGTGTGTGTGTTTTTGACTTGAACACTTTTGGTACCAGAACCGGAGTTTATGCCTACTAACCCTTTTGTCTATTTTTAGTAGGAAACCTATGGGCCGCAATCTTGCACTATTTTTAGTAGGAAACCTATGGGCCGCAATCTTGCACTTTATGATACCATTCCTTTCCAGGTGTTGGATGGAGAGTGATGTTGTCTTGATCACCTTTTATGTTTTACTGATCTCAGTTTGTTAACTGAAATTCAGTTTATTTATTAACTACATGTAGTGCTATTGTACAAGGGAAGCCTTCAAGCCGGTTGGGATTCACTAATTCCCTGCCGACTGAAGCCCCTTGTCTCTAAGCCATAGAGATCTACATCCACCTTCTCCTGTGATTATCAGCAGGGCATCGTGGGCCGGACGATCATCCCGGACTCCACCACGCACCAAGACGGGTCCGTCGCCAAGACAACCCGCACCCAGAATCCGCGAGGAGACCACGCCTGAACCGTGCCATCCCGCGAAGCCGTAATAGGAACGACTGGGAGCTACTCTCACCTGACGAGCAAGCCCAGAACTTCAAACAGCTAAGTCTACCTGACTGCGCCAATCATTTGAACTTTCCTACGGACACCGAATATAATTAGTAACCCTTCCGGCATGGGGCGAACCTTATAGAAAGACAAAAGTCTTGTGAATCCTTTCGGATTTCATTGTTTTTTAACCATATTTTGTTTTGGCGCCATTGAGCTGCTTTATTATTATTGTTGCATCATCTTATGCAGATTTTGGGAGTAAATAAAATACAAGTGTCAAATAATCCTGAACCCTTTGGTCAGACTGATGAGAGTGGGAGTCTTGTAATTTCATGTAAAACCTTACTTCTCTCTGTCTGCCATTTAGAGCAATTCAACCATTTGTATTTCTTACAACCATCTGACGAGCCAGAACCCGGGCACAAATATAAATTTATTAGATGAAAAGGGGCCGGGAAAGTTGCTCATCTCCCATACCCTAGAGAAGTGGGCTAAAGGCAAATTTTCTAAAGTCTTCCCTAGAGACTTAGCCTTTTACCCCATTACCTCGTCACATCTAATGGGGGCTCGCGTCCGGGATATTTTTTTTCATAAAGTCTAACAAATTTCAATTCAAACGGTAGTTCCTTTTCAAAACTGATCTTATGTCCACTGGGAAAGTTATTGTGATTTGGTTCACTGTGTTTTGATTTGATTTGTTTGAATGCTATTTATGACTTTATTTTGATGTTTGCTGTTTAATTGCTTGTCTGTGTTGATAAAGGCGCATTCGCCGAAATATCCAGTAGTTTTGTTTTGTCTCTTGTGAATAAAATAACGTCACTTTGCACTTGTCGTGTAGTTGTTTGTTTGCTTTGATGTGCATGCTATTTCTGTTTATGCTGAAATAGTTAAGTGTTGATTGATACATTCAACTCAGCAGCTTTGTTTTTATTTTGAATAGTTGTATTTACAACCATGGCTGAGATTGTTAAACTTAGGCGGGAGCTTAAAGAATGGGGAGAGTCTCTAGGATTGTCAGGCCAAGAGTTAGCCAATTTTGTCATATCTGAATACGACAAAGAGAAAGCTCGCGAGGTGGCTGAGAAAGACAAACAGCGAGCTCATGAGGCTCAAGAGGCTGACAAAGCTCGTGAGGCTCAAGAGGCTGACAGAGCTCATGAGGCTCAAGAGGCTGATAAAGTCCGCGAGGAGGCTCAGAAAGACAAACAGAGAGCCCATGAGGCGGAAGAGGCGGATAAAGCTCGCGAAGACGCTGAGAAAGATAAGCAGAGAGCTCATGATGCTGCCGAGCAAGAGCAAATCCGTACTCATGAGTTAAGGCAGAGACAACTAGTGCAGGATGCCAAAAATAAAGAACTCGAACTTGAGGCCACTGAGCGAGAAAAAGCGCGAGACCATGAGCTAGCTATGAAGCAGCTAGAAAACTCAGCAGACTCTGAGACTGCTGCCCCTCAAAATTTTCCCCCTCCCATTCATACCTCAGCCATGACCTTCACATTGGAGGCATTCAATGAGGCAACCGAGTCTATCGATGCATTCCTCGATAGATTTGAAAGACTGGCCCAGGAATTTGAGCTTGCTCCGGAAAAGTTCAACCTCAAGCTTGCCCAAAGTCTCAGGGGTGTGGCTTATGAGGTGTACAGCAAACTTCCGTCAAGCCAAATTACCGACTACCCAGCTTTGAAAGAAGCCCTGCTCAACAGATACGAGTTGACAGCTGACGCCTACCGGAAAAAGTTCCGGTCAACCAGAAAAGGTAGGGGAGAGTCCTATGCCCAATTTTCAGATAGACTGGGGAACTATCTGACAAAATGGGTGTCCCTTTCTGCCAAATCTGAGTCCTATGAGGATCTCCGGGAACTGATGGTTGGCGAGCAACTGCGCGAAACCATGTCCCCAGAGTTACGCACCTTTACTGCCGAACAAGGTGCCACAACTCTGGCTGACCTCATCCAGCTAAGTGATAGGTACACTCTAGCCCATGATGAACCTAGCGCCCCTAAAAGGCCAAAACTACAGCAAGTAGTTGGGTCCACTGCTTCACAGCAGAGCAGGTTTAACCCCAACTCCAAAAGTGGGTCAAACGGTTCTACCCATGAACGACAACCACTGGGACAACCCTTATTCTGCTCATACTGCAAGTCGAACACCCACAATCGGGATGACTGCAGGAAACTTGCTTACAAGCGGCAAAATGTTGCAACTATGCAAGTCGTCTCGACTTCGCAGAATTGCACAAACCCCTCCCCAGTACAGTGTCCAGGCACACCGTCAGTCGTTGGACAGGCGACTGTCAACAACATCCCTGTTCAGTGTCTCTATGACACTGGACTGTCATGCGACGCCATTGTCTGCGGATCCTTAGTCCCCGCGTCAGCATACACGGGAGACTTCATCTCTCTGCAAGGCCCTGATGCTGCAATCCCCCCATCCACTTTGCCAGTCGCCATAATCAATGTCGACACCAGATATGTTAAGGGACCCATCAAGGCAGTGCTCATGGACAGTCCTGTCTATGACCTCATACTGGGATCACAGTATGTGTTTTTAGGGCACCCCTCTCAACCTGCTATTGTTTCAGCAGCATTCCCTTCTCCCCAATCCACAAACCAACTCCCTCCCTCCTTCCCAAAGAGCAAATCTCCCTCAGCAGGGAAGAAACCTCTCAACGCGGCAAACCAAATTGCCGCGCGAGCAAATCCAGATTGTCCCAAGTCCCCAAGTCCGCCACAACTTGGAAAATCCTTCCCAAGGAATGTCCGCCTAACGACCCAAGACCACTCGCCACAGGTACCTCAGGTGAAAGGCAGCACTGTACCCGCAAACACCCACCGAAGGTACTATCGGGACAGGCCGCCGCACGTACAGCCGTCACCTACCCCTCCCTTTCAGCGAGTGGCAGTCGACTTGGTCGGGCCTCTACCTAAACGGAAGAAGAAATTCCGGTACATAGTCACCGTGGTCGACATATGTACCATGCAGTGCGATGCCGCCCCAATCTCCTCACTTGATGCTAGCCAGATAGCCGCGGCACTCAAAGCCATTTTCGCCCGAATCGGCCTACCAAACCACATCATCAGCAATGATGAATCCAGGCTAAAGGGGAAACTCAGGCAAGAGGTGTTTGCTATTCTGCAATCAACCTTGGGACAACTCAACACAGGATTGCCGCACCAACCTCAGTCGGAATCCATTCCACTGATCTCTAACCCACCTGCTCCTTTGAACTCTGTGTTGCGACCAGATGTTCCACCATTCCAGCCGACCCAGTCTCCCCACTAATTTGTCCCTGTCGCCCAAGTCGAAAGTGGAGTCGGCGTTCCACAGGAAGATTCCGGTACCAGAATCTTTTCTTCGGGGGGCCTCTGTGACGTAAGTGTCCCGCGCGACCCGCTTTCTTTATTTCTTATCTACCCCCCCCCCCCCCCCCCTCCCCTCCCCCCCCTCGCCTTTTCATTTCTCTGTCCAGCCGCCACGTTAATTGCCCGGCTGCTTCAAACGAACGCCGCGGAAGGGCGTTATCTCTTTCTCCCCGGTCGGCACGTACCACCTACCGAGGTTATCTCCCTTCACCCCCCCCCCCCCCCTTTCTACCGTCTCATCACAAGAAAGTGACAACCACGGTTATCTCCCTTTGAAGATGGTTTTGCTTTTTCTAATCACAAGGTTAGGAATGTCAGGAATGTGCTAAGGATGGAATAGGCGCGTGATTGTTCAGTACATTTAGAACAGCAAATTGTGACGTGTGGACTGTAATACACCAATAGCAGGCTTTCATTGTTTGAAAGTGAAGGCTATAATTGGAGTGGTGAGAAAAAGTTGTCACACAAGATGCTGAAACGTAGCTAGAGCAACACTCACAACCAGTCATCATAAGCCCACTAGTAAGTATTATTGATGGCAGGTGATTGAGATCTTGTTTGTTTGACTCTAGTTTTGATCTAGATCCTATGTTCAATGATGAATAAGGAGTAGATAGATATGTTATAGAAAAGAAGTGGTAAACATTCTATTCTATTTATGTGCACTGATTATTTGTGTGTGTGTGTTTTTGACTTGAACACTTTTGGTACCAGAACCGGAGTTTATGCCTACTAACCCTTTTGTCTATTTTTAGTAGGAAACCTATGGGCCGCAATCTTGCACTATTTTTAGTAGGAAACCTATGGGCCGCAATCTTGCACTTTATGATACCCTTCCTTTCCAGGTGTTGGATGGAGAGTGATGATGTCTTGATCACCTTTTATGTTTTACTGATCTCAGTTTGTTAACTGAAATTCAGTTTATTTATTAACTACATGTAGTGCTATTGTACAAGGGAAGCCTTCAAGCCGGTTGGGATTCACTAATTCCCTGCCGACTGAAGCCCCTTGTCTCTAAGCCATAGAGATCTACATCCACCTTCTCCTGTGATTATCAGCAGGGCATCGTGGGCCGGACGATCATCCCGGACTCCACCAAGCACCAAGACGGGTCCGTCGCCAAGACAACCCGCACCCAGAATCCGCGAGGAGACCACGCCTGAACCGTGCCATCCCGCGAAGCCGTAATAGGAACGACTGGGAGCTACTCTCACCTGACGAGCAAGCCCAGAACTTCAAACAGCTAAGTCTACCTGACTGCGCCAATCATTTGAACTTTCCTACGGACACCGAATATAATTAGTAACCCTTCCGGCATGGGGCGAACCTTATAGAAAGACAAAAGTCTTGTGAATCCTTTCGGATTTCATTGTGTTTTAACCATATTTTGTTTTGGCGCCATTGAGCTGCTTTATTATTATTGTTGCATCATCTTATGCAGATTTTGGGAGTAAATAAAATACAAGTGTCAAATAATCCTGAACCCTTTGGTCAGACTGATGAGAGTGGGAGTCTTGTAATTTCATGTAAAACCTTACTTCTCTCTGTCTGCCATTTAGAGCAATTCAACCATTTGTATTTCTTACAACCATCTGACGAGCCAGAACCCGGGCACAAATATAAATTTATTAGATGAAAAGGGGCCGGGAAAGTTGCTCATCTCCCATACCCTAGAGAAGTGGGCTAAAGGCAAATTTTCTAAAGTCTTCCCTAGAGACTTAGCCTTTTACCCCATTACCTCGTCACAATATATATATATATATATATATTATAACCACGATTTTTCGAATTGATGCCGCCATATTGATTTTTGTTACAGTTTCCATCTTAAAACCCACAAAGTCTATAATTATGTTGTTTCATATGGAGTTTCACTTGTTGAATTTCATGTAAAAAAATAAAAAAAAGTACTAAGATGACAAAAATTAACCCCAATGACATCGTTTGTGTGTGTGTGTTTTGGGGTTTTGTTCGTTTGTTTTTTGTTTGCCAACTAACATGTGGAGTGACTGACCGCGCGTTCATTCCTGGAAAAAGACAGTCCGTGTTGAGGGAAAACAAACGATTGTTGCAAATCGATAAGGGTAGTCAAGTGGGGAGGGGAGGGGAGAGGGTGAGGGGGGGAGGGGGAGGGTGATACGGTCGAGGGTAGAAGAGGGGAACGGGGAGGAAGAGACCTCGGGGTGGGGGGGGGGGGGATTGTGTGTGATGCCAGCCTGCTTGCATACAAAGTGGCTGCATGAATCATGCCAAATTTGTCAGAATATCACCAAGGGCAACAGAATGATACAACATTGAGACTGGGGGGATGAGAACTTGAGAATGGGAAAAATGTTAGAC
The DNA here is from genome assembly GCA_017654935.2 of Phymorhynchus buccinoides. Taxonomy (NCBI): domain Eukaryota; kingdom Metazoa; phylum Mollusca; class Gastropoda; order Neogastropoda; family Raphitomidae; genus Phymorhynchus; species Phymorhynchus buccinoides. The sequence continues at coordinate 18,828,069 of CM065701.1, read as the reverse complement.
GGGACATGGGGGGAAAGGACACATTCAATGTTATTTGATCAAAAGAAGTAAGCGAATGAATGAACGAACCGGGAAGAACGAATGAAAATACCAATCCAATAAACAAGGAATCAAACAACCAAAACGAGTAGTTAACGAAAGCAAAAACCAAACAAACAAACAAAGCAGGAACGAAGGAGGAATATATATAGGATGTAATGAGAAGGAAAGAAAGAAACACCTAAACGAGAAGAAACCCCCCCACATAAAATACAATATTTTGTATGCCAGAGTATCTGTCTAAACCTGGAGACCGCTTGACTGTGAAGAGAGGAGGTATTGTTGTGTTGTCTATGTTATTTGAAAAGGACATTTTTTGTTGAAATATTACATTGTTCTGTTTTGCTTCCGTCAATAAAATAACGTCACTCTGCACTTGTGTATGTGTTTGTGCGGTACATAACATGCAAAAACAATATTCATCAAATCTGAATTCCGCATGCACTGCATCTCTACTTAATTGGACCTAAGCTTTACATGTCTTAATTAAAAAGCTCAACCACCCACCCCACACACCCTACCAAAGAAACCTGTGACTAACACAAAAATCGACGATATGGCGGAGACAAAATAGCCATGAAAGTCTTTTGTCTCCGGAGTACTTGAACTGTCCATGAAGCTTTTTTGCTGGCATCGAATTCAAAATCCTATTAACGTCCTTCGGTCTTGAACAGGCATAAAAGTCACGTGGGACATTTAATAGATATACAGATGGTGGGACGATCCTGGAAGTACTGCAATGCGTCTGTGAGCGGGGCCTAAATGTCACGCATTATGCCAGGGTCTAATAATGATGATGATGCGGATTGGAAGGGAAATGTCAGATCATGGGGACAAAAATGAACGTAAGGTTCCGAGCCGGGCAGGGAGATAACTATGGGCTAATGTGGTATGAAGTTCTGTGGGCGGGCGGGTCTGTCATTTATATTATATTGTGGAATACTGTGGGGGTGGGGAGAGGGAGGAATACGTGGCTGGGTAGATGAGAAGGGGGTATGGAAAGCGGAATCATATAATAATAGGCCCTAGTGGAGTGGATGCATAATTGGGTGACGACAACAGCAACAACAAGAAGTATGCAGGCTATCGTGCTGCATTCTGAAAGGACACGAGCATATTAATGAGTCAAAGGAGCTTTTAAGTTGACTTGTTGCCGGGACCGGACCGAAAAACTTTGCGCTGTCAGCAAAATAAGCCTAATTAGGGGTACGTACACACCATACGTGCGGAGATTCCGTTGCGGGAAACCCGTGCGCAATCCGTAAAAAAAGTGAAAGAAAGAAGGGTAAAGAAAATTACGGGTTATAAGGGGAAATTCGGACAGATGCGCAAATCTTTTTCCTTTCTTTCTTTTTGCTTATTCACGGATTGGCGCACGGGTTTCCGCACGGAATGTCCGCATGTATGTGTACACGGCCTTATTGTGGCCATACGTAGCATTGTGACTCCCGTCTCTATGTGTCCTCCAACTTTGATTCCACGAATGAAAAACGGTGTTTTACAGACACATTTGGGACATTTGTAGATACAAAGATGGTGGGAACAATACTGGAGGCAATACCCGGAGGCAGTGCGGCTCCAGTAAAGTCCCGATTTTTCTCAACAATACAGATAGGTGTAGCTTTGAGTCCACGATGTGCCGATATCTCTATATAAGTCCTTGTAAGTCCCCGGGGTTTTGTTGTTTTATATATACTTTATATGAACTTGTGGCGGTGCCATAGCCGATGAGGTTTAACCGAGGCATGGTTACCTCTACACCTATCTATAATATTAAAAACTCGGGACTTTATTGGTGTTGCACTGCCTACGGGCATTGCAGCCAGTATTGTTCCCACAATCTTTGTATTTACAAATGTTCCATATGTATCTATGACCGAGAGGACGCAAAACACCACTTTCACCACTTGTTTTATATATAGGCCTACGTCCCCGTCATAATCTATCCCGTCTGTATGCGACACAAGACCCTAACTCTAAGGCCGTGTACACACATAAGCGGACATTCCATGCGGAAACCCGTGCGCAATCCATAAATAAGTGAAACAAAGAAGTGAAAAGATTTGCGCACGTGTCCGAATTTCCCCTATATATGCCGGTAAACTTTTATCCTTCTTTCTTCCACTTATTTAGGGTTTTCCGTACGGAACATACGCGTCTAATGTGAACCCGGCCATAATAAGGCCACGGCCCAACATACCAACACATTAACGTGTGGGTTTTTTCCCCCGCACGCAAAACGTGCCTATGCATGCAGAGAGAACACGAACACGGTCAACATGTGCCACCCTCCCTACATTTCTCGGTTAATTGTATTTTTCCGTTTTTGCCTTTCTTACCATACATAAAGCTGTATTTTAGGAACATTTCCACCAAATTATCTTTTTGGAATACTAACCCTAACCCTAACCCTAGCCCTAACCCTAACCTTACCCCCCACCCTATAAGACTGGAAAACGCAACGAACCACAACTGTGACAAATCGCGGTGTATTGCAGTACATTAACCTTTTCACCGCCAGCCACACTTCAGCCAAATATTTCCATTAAATTTACCTGGGTATAGAACAAAATCCATCTGCAGTATTGGGGATTCTTTTGTGACGTATATAAAATAAAGGTCTATCCTTACTTCCCAAAACTAAGACAATAGGGTCTTTGGATAATATACCCCAATTTGATGCCTTTTAGTGACATAGGTGTTAAAATCACTGTGGTGCTAAAATGCGACTTTGGCGGTGAAAGGGTTAACGACGCACAAGAGGCCCTTTGGGAGCAATATGGATGATAAATTATGAGAGAGAGAGAGAGAGAGAGAGAGAGAGAGAGAGAGAGAGAGAGAGAGAGAGAGAGAGAGAGAGAGAGAGAGAGAGAGAGAGAGAGAGAGAGAGAGAGAGAGAGAGAGAGAGAGAGAGAGAGAGTGTGTGTGTGTTAGCGATGCACAAGAGGCCCTTGGGGAGCAATATGGATGATACATTATGAGAGAGAGAGAGAGAGAGAGAGAGAGAGAGAGAGAGAGAGAGAGAGAGAGACTGGATGAGAGAGAGAGAGAGAGAGAGAGAGAGAGAGAGAGAGAGAGAGAGAGAGAGAGAGAGAGAGATTACAGGAGAGAGAGAGAGAGGGAGAGACAACGAACGAGAGAGAAGCGGAAGCGGAAGCGGAAGCGGAAGTTTAATCAGATAGGCCACAGCCCCTTCTGATGGGGTTACAAAACATCATGAATACAAAAGACAATAAACAATAGATACAAAAGTAATGCAATATTCAATAACATTAGACTGATGATAAGGAGTAAACAAAGCGAATTTAGCTAAGTAATATACTACGCAGCTTGAAGGCTTTATAAACGTATAAACAAATTTTCTTAAGCAACATTTCATTCTGATTCGCTAATAACAATGTAACATTAAACAAACATGGGTTTCTAGAATATTTTCTTGGTAACAAATTATCTCGCAGATCTCTATAAGCTGGACAACAAAGCAAGAAGTGTTTTTCATCCTCTTTAGCAGATTTACATCATGGACACATCATAGACTCTTCGTCAACATTTCTATAACGAAGTTTATGAGATAACATATCCGAAATTCCAAACCTTAACTTAGTTAACAATGTCTATCAATATCAAGTAGCAAATATGCTTCACAGTCCCATGAAGATTTAAATGAACTGTAAAAGGAAAATCTGTCGCTAGTAAATACATGATCCTCCCACCCTTGCCATCTATTATCAATTAGTCGTTGGCGAAGTTCTTTCAGAAAAACGTTAATATCCCCTACTCCTTGATTTATCCAGACAAAACCAAACCCATTTTTATACAGAAAGTCACGAATATCTGAAACCCAACTCTTTTTACCTTTTTCTTCTAAACGTAATAGCATTTTGTAGGCTTTGTGTGGTAATCTACTATCATTCATGCTTAAGATTTTCAGCCAATATTTAATGCATCGTAAATGCGAATTAATGTATATAGGATATCGTCCAGTGTCCCCATAAACAAGGTCGTTTGGCGTTCTAGGCTGAACCCCTAAGCATTTCTTTAAAGCAAATAAATGAACATTTTCTATTAATATTACAGACTTACCCAAACCCCACAACTCAGAACCATATTGAACAATTGGCTGAACTTGGGCGTCAAACAATTTGAGAAATACTGACAAAGAGTTATTCTTAAGCATGTATAATTTCTTTAGAATACACAATAAAGCACGCTTACCTCTACTTGCAAGGTCCTGACACGCTGCTGAGGAACTAAGACGAGTAGTAAAACAGATACCAAGATATTTATAACAATTCACAATCTCCATTTCCCTTCCATTCAAAAACCACCTTTCCCTGGATGATAAATACCCCCCCTTTCTAAACACTACAATGCTACTTTTTTTCATATTAATTTTTAGTTGTAACTTGTTTGCCATAGCATTAAGATTATTTATCTGGGTTTGGAGGCCAACTGGTGTTTCAGACAATAAAGCTATATCATCGGCAAGTAACAAAATAAATAATTCTAGAATGTCAGGCGATAACACTGCACCGTGTCTACCCTTATCGATAATTTCTTGGGCTAGTTCATTTATAAACAATGAAAACAGCACAGGGCTGCATGCGTCACCTTGTTTCACACCCTGAGTACATAAGACATAATCTGTAAATTCATTGCCAGATCTTATTTTAGCTTTAACATTAGAATACATACTTTTAACACATTGAAATAACTTACCTTTAATACCGTTCTTTTTTAGAACAGGCCAGAGCAGTTTCCTTGAAATAGAGTCAAAGGCTTTCTCAAAATCAATGAAAGCTACGTAAAGTTTACGGTTTAATGAGAATTGCTTTTGAATAATTGCTAACAATGTAAACATATGGTCCACTGTCGAGTAATTCTTCTTAAATCCAGCTTGATAATCTCCTGTAATATTAAACTTTTCTACCCATGCCTGCAATCTGCTATTTATAATACAACTATACAACTTACTACTAATATCACAAAGTGACACACCTCTATAGTTACCAGGATCATTAATATTACCCTTTTTAAACAGCGGTACAATAATTGATTCAGTCCAGCTCTTTGGATAAATACCTCTATCAAACAGTGCGTTAAAAAAACTGACAAAAAAATCAATAATACTCTCACCACCATTTTTAAACATTTCGCCAATCAAACCGTCTGGACCAGCAGACTTACCATTTTTTAATTTCCTTATTGCAGACACAAATTCTTCTTTAGAAATAGGATCGTTCAACCAGGTGTTGTCATCTTCTATTTCCATATTATTAATATCTTCTATTTCAACTATGCTGTCATCATCTTTTTCAAGTAAGCCTTTAAAATGTTCATACCATTCATCAATAGAAATTGTATTATGAGCACGAGTTGTTTTGGATGGAATTTTATGAACATTGCGCCAGAAATCATTTGGGACGTTAACAGACTTAATAAGGTTGTTAAGCAAACGAGAATTATGATCTGTTTCTTTCTTTTCTAATAACATTTTATATTCTCTTCTAGCTTTACAAAAATCAAATCTATCATTCTTGTCTAAAGTTTTACGAAAATATCTCAACAATCTCTTAGTCGAGCTTTTTGTCATTCGACATTCAGCGTCAAACCATGCATCATCCCGAGACCCATTATCTACCCTGATCTTTTTTTTCATACACTCACTCTGCTTCATGATACAATTATCAAATACATTTAATGCCAAATTAATATCAGCATCTATAAAGTTAATTGCTGCTTTCAGTAATAATGAGAGAGAGAGATAGATAGATAGATAGATAGAGAGAGAGAGAGAGAGAGAGAGAGAGAGAGAGAGAGAGAGAGAGAGAGAGAGAGAGAGAGAGAGAGAGAGAGAGACAATGTTAACAATGCACAAGAGGCCCTTGGGGAGCAATATGGATGATAAATTATGAGAGAGAGAGAGAGAGAGAGAGAGAGAGAGAGAGAGAGAGAGAGAGAGAGAGAGAGAGAGAGAGAGAGAGTGTGTCAACAATGCACAAGAGGCCCTTGGGGAGCAATATGGATACTAAATTATGAGAGAGAGAGAGAGAAAGAGAGAGAGAGAGAGAGAGAGAGAGAGAGAGAGAGAGAGAGAGAGAGAGAGAGAGAGAGAGAGAGAGAGAGAGAGAGAGAGTGTGTGTGTTAACGATGCACAAGAGGCCCTTGGGGAGCAATATGGATGATAAATTATGGATGCAGGAATATCATATAGACCGTGAGTATAACGGTTTAAAAAGCCTCGGTTATAAACATGTGGTCTGTAAAAACAGATTGAGATACAAAGTCGAAAATCCTGACCTTAACTCCTACCTTTGATTGACATTAGCTTCAAGTTTGACATTACAGTAAAGTGAGCTGTGTGGTTATTAATTTTCTACAGCAATATAAAAATGTGACCCAGCACCACGAGAGGGTCATTATGTCAAACTGACCATTCTGAGGAAATGGTACAGTTAGAAACTTTAGACAGTTCTCTTTCTAATGATACAAGAACCATTCTTGTATATTTTTTCAGTTCCAGACTTATGAGCATTTAAAGTTGGTAGGGTGAGCGTCAGCCGTTTTGAGAAAACACAGTCTAAAGTCTAGCCTAGCTGAAGAAAATGCATTGACCTACTCGTTTTAAAAGACTTGTAAGACCATTTAGAGACCATGTTAAAGATGTTCTGTCATACACATGAAAGATAAGATGTTAGAGAACACGAAAATACCCATAACTCAAAATTGACAAAAATTGAGATTTTTTAGATTTTTTACTTTACAAGCATTTTGTTAGAAACTAGCCCAGCGACTTAATGCCCCTTTTGTGGTGCTGGGTCACAAATGTACTTTGACACCCCCCATCAAATTGGAACTTTTCACTGAGAAATTAGGGGTACGTACTGTCACTGCCATTCTTGGGAAAGAGCTAGGGCTAGGATCAACCCCGGGTTATTGTCATAAAACTGAAAGATTTGGGGGGAAAACAATTCAAAAACTGAGTGTCGTAAACATATGAGGGTGGTGTCTAAAGTACAAGCTTGTTATTACTTTTTTTACCTTTAAAACTTTTGCATTTTCTGATTGTGCAGCAGCCTAGAACCTAAGCAACCAGTTGACGTCTTAGGGGTCTTCCCAGACGCCAACTCACCTAACGTTCTCGTGACCAACGGAATGGCCAGGGGGGGGGGGGGGGGGGGGGGGGGGGGGGCATTTCCACCAGAGACAAATTCCAGCCCCAGCCTTCCAGAATAGCCTTTGCCGTCTTTGCTATCTGGATGTTCCGAACCTCGAAGTTAAGATCAGCTTTTAACGCGCTGATTGTTTGCCGGTCAGAAACGACTTCCGACCATGACTGCCAGATAGCACTGAAAGGGGACAGGTACTATTCTGGTGGGCTGGGCGAGGATTTGTTTTGTTACGGAGATGCCTTGCCCAGGGTACATCCCCACTCTCTCTGCCAAATGGGTTCGAGGACACAGCTGGCGTTGTATTGGGGAAGGTCCTCAAAGGCTAACCCATCCCTTTGGCTGCAGCACCCGGTCAGAGCCGGTGTGCAAGGGACACCCTCGTTTGAGCTATCTTTCCCCGCAGCCAGCTCACAAAAGTCCAACCCATCCCTTTGGCTGCAGCACCTGGCCAGAGCCGGTACCGGCAAGGGCCCCCCTCGTTCGAGCTATCTTTCCCCGCAGCCAGCTCACAAAAGGCCAACCCATCCCTTTGGCTGCAGCACCCGGCCAGAGCCGATGTGCAAGGGCCCCCATCGTTCGAGCTATCCTTCCCCGCAGCCAGCTCACAAAAGGCCAACCCATCCCTTTGGCTGCAGCACCCGGCCAGAGCCGATGTGCAAGGGCCCCCATCGTTCGAGCTATCTTTCCCCGCAGCCAGCTCACAAAAGGCCAACCCATCCCTTTGGCTGCAGCACCCGGCCAGAGCCGATGTGCAAGGGCCCCCATCGTTCGAGCTATCTTTCCCCGCAGCTCCAGCTCACAAATAGATTTTGAGCAGATGGCACCAACAGGCCTCCTTCTTGTCGGTTTCCTTCATTATCTCTCTGAGATGAGGTCGGCATGAAGATAAGGATGAGAGGGGATAGGAGGGTTGGTTGCAGGTTAGTAGGGTACTTGAAATTGGGGAAAGGAGAATGGGATAGACTGTGGCAGTAGAGATGAGGCTGACTATGGACAGGAGGCAGCCCTTGAATGTGAAAAAACAAACACCCGATTAAACTATGCTCACCAAATATAAAGAACAGTGTGTGTGTGTGTGTGTGTGTGTGTGTGTGTGTGTGTGTGTGTGTGTGTGTGTGTGTGTGTGTGTGTGTGTGTGTGTGTGTGTGTGTGTGTGTGTGTGTGTGTGTGTGTGTGTGTGTGTCTGCGCGCGTGTGCGTGTGCGTGTGCGCGCGCGCGTATGTGTGTGTGCGCGCGCGCGTATGTGTGTGTGCGCGCGCGCGTATGTGTGTGTGCGCTTATTAAGTTCCCTTTAGTGCCTCGAAATACAAGCTTAATTCTGACAAATGGTATGCACCTGCAGATATTTGTAGATGGAAAAAAAATGTTTGCAAGCAAAAAATATGTTTAGGCCAAACCGATTTTTTGCCAAACACAAAATATTGCTATTTTTCTGGATAATAATTTTGAGAATGTCATAATATAGGCCTAGGCTATCTTTCATCTAACCCTAGCGCTTCCAAAGATTAGTTTTTCATTGTTTCATACAATGAAAATTTTCTACTCAATTTTCTGTCACAACTCAATAAAAAATAAAAAACACGTTTCTGGTCAGAAAAAAAGTCACAAATTACTTCTTCTTCTTCTGCGTTCACAGGCCATATGGCCATAATGGGTAATGTACATATGAGTCCGGTTTTCAGTTCACTGGTCTCCCCGCTGCGTACAGCCAACACATTCCGATTTCGGAGGAGATTTTGGTTATGTTGGTTTTTTAAAGGCAGGAGAATGGGCCAATCAGTCAGAAAGATAGTAGACGACAGAAAGCAAAGGGAAAAGGCAGAGTCAAAGAGAGTGGCAGATTAGATGAAGTTACAAGCGCAGAACTTCCAGAAGGTGGGGGACTATTTTTTTACGAAAGACCCCACACTACCCCTGGTGTCCCCACGGGGACGAGTAACAAGGATAATAATATATAAGGAGATTTTTGTAGACTAGAATATGAATGGCGTGTTTATAGGCCTATATGGGAAGACGGGGTAAACAGCGCATGGGCGGGTAAGAAGCCCACCCCAATTATCTCATGAAATGAAGCAAATTTCAGTCTCATTTTGCCCATGAGACGAGCGTTAATGTCTAGCATTCGTCTCATGGGCAAATTTGACTGAAATTTTCTTTATTTCATGAGATAATTGGGGTGGGCTTCTTACCCGCCCATGCGCTTTTTACCCCGTCTTCCCCTACTCCCTTCATGTCCTATCATTGTTCATTGTTTATAAATGACATCAGCTTGAAATAATAACCACCGAGCCACTCTCGTGACAATGCCCCAGGGCCCACCCCCCAAAAAAAAAAGCCAA
>CM065701.1:18786019-18816019 GCA_017654935.2 Phymorhynchus buccinoides | reverse complement strand
GAGAGAGAGAGAGAGAGAGAGAGTCTGAAACAGTTTTGTTTTGTTTTGTATTTGATATTTGGTATATTCTAGCACTCTTTGATTCTAGTCACAGAGACTTATTTATGTGAAATTCGGGCTGCTCTTCCCCGGAGAGAGCGTCGCCGCAAGTGCAGCGCCTACCCCCTTTTTTCTTTTTTTTTTTTTTTGGGGGGGGGGGGCACAGGGTGAGGAGGGGAGGGGGCACACTTGGAAAACCTAGCTATCAACTTGGCCATACCAGGCAGCGGGATTTCTCCCTGCTCTTACCGACTTTCAACTGCTGTGGGATTTTTACGTGCGCAAAGCGCACGGGTCAGACTAGCTTCAAGTCCCCATCCGAAGGACTGGATGTTCAGTTCGATGTTCCTGTCAAACTGTCAAGGTAGACGCATACATGAGACCAGAGGAAAGTGAAATGCCCTGAAAAGTTCCCAGGGGACCCGTAGGCTGCGTGTCAGATCCCTGGTTGTCCTATGAAATCCTGATCCTGATCCAATAAATGAACTTTTATTACAATTATACTTATCTGTATTGTTAAAAAAAATGAGACTTTATTGGTGTTGCACTGCCTCCGGGCATTGCCTCCATCTTTATATCTACTAATGTCCCATATGTGCATGTTCCAGACAGATTTTCATTCAAGAAATGAACTTTCATGAAGTGGCTGTCAGAAGTGGGCTTCAACTGAATGGGATGACTCATGCTGCTATGTTGGCTTTGTGGATGTGAGTGGAAACTGGGGGCATCATTGCTTCGTCCATGCTTCCATCAGCCACTCCCGAGTCTATACCCCCACCCCACCCCACTCATCCCCATTTATCAGTGGATTTACACTGCTGGCTTTAAACTGATTTCCTGAAAAATCTCATGTCTGAGAGAGAGAGAGAGAGAGAGAGAGAGAGAGAGAGAGAGAGAGAGAGAGAGAGAGAGAGAGAGAGAGAGAGAGAGAGAGAGAGAGAGAGAGAGAGAGAGAGAGAGAGAGAGAGAGAGAGAGAGAGAGAGAGAGAGAGAGAGAGAGAGAGAGAGAGAGAGAGAGAGACATCTATCACACACAGCAGCATATCTTCTTCCGGCAACAAAGACAAATTGCAGGAAGTTTTCTTTCTTCCCCACGGCTGTGTGTGAGTTGAACAGCCTTCCACCCGAGGCAATAACATCTGCCGGCCTCGGTGGAGGTCTTGAAAGCCCAGATTTAGCCTCCCTCCCTCCCCCCTCCACTCACTTCCCTTTCCCTGGAGCTGATCATCTGGGCAGCGATTACTACTCCCTACAGATTGATTTCTATACCGGACCCCCCCTCCCCATCATAACCGTCAATAGGATGACGTAGGATGTCAAGTGAAAGAAGAAGAAAAAGGACAGACTAGTACTATTCGTTCCCCCATTCCTGTATCACTTTCCTTCCCTCCCCCCCCCCCTCCCCCTCTCCTGAGCTGATCGCTTTTGATTGTCTACCGTCACCGAGACACCCGACCCGCTTCATCCGTCTCCCAGCTAGACAAATTGATCGAGACTTGACGTCACTGCCATGAACCTCTCAGACTAATATGTCTTGGCACTGAAAGAGACTGGTATCACCCACACCCACCCCCCTTCAGGTCATACCTCCCGGCCCACTCCCCATGCAAACATTTTTTTTAATAGAAAAATTAGGGGTGGCCATGCAGTAGCCACAAACTGATAACACTTGCAAAATGTGACGTAAAAAAATAATATAAATGACATTAATTTTAGAATGACGCACGGTGTTCTAAGTGCGGCTGTATGTCTGCTGAAACGCACGAGGCGAGAGCTGGGGGGATCTACCTGATGGTTGAGTAACTTCCCCTGTTTGGCCGATTGAATTAGGCAAGACCAGTCACTCCCACACACACCATGAAATTATTTCCGAACAATTCCTATTATCCTCATAGACTAGGGGGGCCTACTTGTGCGTTTTCTTAATGAACGCTATTCGGTTGTTTTTTTATTAACTAGAGCGTTTAAGAATCTTCTTTCTTTCCTCCTATCTTTCTGTTCATTTCTTTCCCTTTCTTATACGAACAACGGTGCTATGAAGTGTAGCCTCGTAAGGGGTCACTAATTTACAAAAAAATCGGGACTTTACTGGTTTCGTACTGCCTCCGGGCATTGCCTCCAGTATTGTTCCCACCATATTTGTATTTACAAATGTCCCATAATTATGTGTCTGGTTCGGACCGAGAGGACGTAAAACTCTATTTTCGCTCGCAACAACGGTGCTATGGAATCTAAATGAGACCCTTAGTTTATGCTTCTTTGTCCGGATTTCAGTAAAAAGCAAAAAATGCTCTCAAAACCTTATTGAGCGTGGCGGTACCATAGCCAATGAGGTTTAACCGAGGCGTGGTTACCGCTACACCTATCTGTATAGTTACAAAATCGGGACTTTACTGGAGTTGCACTGCCTCCGGGCATTGCCTCCAGTATCGTTCCCACCATCTTTGTACCTACAAATGTCCCATACGTGTCTGTTACAGACCTAGAGGACGTAAAACACCATTTTTCATTCTGCTCTCAAAACCATCACTGATAATCAAAACATTCCGAGTGAACAGAATAAGACTTGTCTTCGCGATAAAATACAAACTTTCGACACTAGCTGAAAAACGTCATACTTTCTTTTCTTTTTATAGATTATAAAATGTGAAGATTTATGTCGTAACAACCGTGTACTGGCTGAGGATAAAAACTGCCGCTGAGACAATAAAAGGGAGGTAGCTCGTCTTATCTTAGAGCAACAGTGTAATAGGAGTTATTGCCCGTTCACAGCAAAACGAAACTCGCACAAACAAAATGAAATAAGAACTGTATTACTTGGGCACTAGCAAAAGACATGACCAGAAAGAAAGAAATATATATTAGACGTGTCGATACAGTAGGATGTGAGTTCAGATCCCACAATAACTGGATAATAAAAAGAAAGTCACCAAGGCAACCATGCGCATGGATGCAATCCATTGTTTTAGATAAGGCCTACTGTATCATTTAACGTTCAAGATACACTTGCCCGTCTCTGCATTATCATAATCCGTGGCGGTACCATAGCCGATGAGGTTTATCCGAGGCGTGGTTACCGCTACACATATCTATATTGATAAAAACTCGGGACTTTACTGGTGTTGCACTGCCTCCGGGCATTGCAGCCAGTATTGTTCCCACCATCTTTGTATTTACAAATGTCCCATATGTGTCAATGACCGAGAGGACGTAAAACACCATTTTTCATTCATTCACTTGCCCGTCTCTATGTCTCATATGTGCCCCTAGGGGTCGAGAGGACGTAAAACACTAGTTACCACCACTTGCCCGTCTCTAAAACTGTATTAAAATACAAATCTTAACTTTATAAAAAAGAAATGTCCCACATGGAAATTTCCGAGAGGACGTAAAACAAATAATACTACTACACTTGCCCGTGCGCAAGGATGCGCATTCACTATTCCTAAATTAGATTTTTTTAAGGCCTTTCAACTAAATAAACATGTTTCCATCTTTTCAGCTGAACTTTGGGCTATCCTAGAGGCCCTTTCCTATATAAATTATCTCCCGAATGCCCCGCTTAAGATGGTCATCTATTCTGACTCTCTTTCCTCCATCAAAGCACTTCAGGGACACAATAAGAATCGTCTAGAAATCAAAAACGAAATTAAAAACTTAATCCACCAACTACATCGTAAGGGAACTGATGTCACTTTAGCATGGATACCATCCCACTGTGGTCTTATCGGCAATGATCTGGCCGACCACGAAGCCAAATTGGCAGCCTCCCATAGGGCCGGTACCTTACAGGACATAGGCCTATCCACTGGCGAAGCCAAATCAATGCTAAAACGAGCATCTTTCCAGGAGTGGGCCAAGGAACTGGAAACTTTTGCCAAAGCCCACTCCTGGGACCCAAATCTAGTACAGGGGGGATTGTTTTTTACAGTTCCACGTCAAATACAACGACTTATCTTTCGTATAAGAACTAAAGCATTTTATAGTAAATTCAAGAACATCACCTGTGAGTGTACTAAAAATCTAAATTTTGACCATCTTTTTCAACCCTGCACTTATATTCTAAAGGAATTTCACGAATTACATTTAAAATTAAAATCTGCTAACATTCCTTTCACCAAAAAAGCCATATTATCCAAAGGTGATAAGGAATGGTCTCCTTTGGTGTGGCTTGCAGAAGCCATACATAATGCCTCATTCAAATCGTACTTCTAAACCACACTTATACTCAGTTAACAATGGTTAGGGTGGAGTCCCTCCGGGCCGCGGGCTGGACACCTGCCCACACTCCTGCTCCCGGCCCCCCCCCCCCCCCCCCCCCCCTCTTCCTTTTTATCTAAACATGCGCGTGTGTCGCTGAAGTGGCTCCATTTTGAGCCCATCATTTTTTATTTCCCTCCCCCATAGTGGACGGGTGTCCGGCGCGTGCACCTGAGGCCTCTTTCATAGTCGTAAGGCTTTTTTGCTGGTGCTCCCTCCCCGTTAGGGACCACTTAAGCGGCGGCTATCCTCTGCTCGAGTCGGAGAGGAGGGGTCCCTCTCCCTCCCTCCCTCCGCCTCGAACAAGATAGAATTGTTAACCACCTTACCCCCACCGATAGTTTAATCATTGTGTTCCACTGTTTAAACAGGGGCGGGGGAGATTTTGTGGCTACCCCCCCTTGGTTGGTCAGTGGACTAACTCTAATAACTTTACAGAATATTTCCCACCATATGTCACTAATCAAAAACAACAACAACGTCAGTCTCCTGACTGCTAGTCGGCCGGTTGACCTCCCTCGCGATCGTTTGTAGGGGTCGGGTGCGCGCATACACTCCACTCCATACACAACAAGTAAAACTTTACAATTTCACTTACTTCATACACCATACTCACGTTATACCTACTAAAAAGCATCTTGGAACTACCTCCCAATCTTTTATCGAAATTTTAAAAAAACCTATACCCGGACATTATATATACCACGACTAAACTACTATTATCTATTTTTAATCTTTAATACTTAACTACTTATACCTAAATTGCAACATGAGTACTCTACTTATCAAGAGAGGACGATCTCTCGTTTGACGTTACTAATTGGCATAAGATAACTTTAAATAACACTACCTAAAATTACCATGGCACCCTCTATCATAATTTGGTTTAAGGTCAAGATCAATATAGCTTCGCTCTATCCGCCCAAGATAAATTTTTAATTAATCTTTTACCATACATACTCCGCTTACTTAAATTAAATATCTTACTAAATCTTTTATCAGCTCAGAATTTTAAACAAAAATAAAAAGCTTTTAACCCAAGATTAAAACTTAAGTCCGAGATGTAAATTTTTCCCCTGTATAGGGAAGTCCCGGGGGCAGAGTTATCTTCCCCTGGTAGGACACATTAAAATCTTTTAGCCCGAGATGTACATTTTCCCCCTAATTTATAGGGATGTCCTGGGGGTAGATGTCTTCTTCCCCCGGTAGGGCTTGTAAAACTTTTAGATTTTTTTCTACTTACCAACTCTTGTAAAATATTGGACATATATTTGTAAATAAATTCTTTTTTTTTTAAATAAATAAGGGCCATTAATGGTTTTTTATTATTAAAAACTGAAGTTAAATCTTCTTTTAACATTTGTAGCCCTGAAATTTTAATCCCGGGGGAGTTTAGGGTTTTCGGTTGGGTCACAAAAGGCTTAAATAACAAAAGAAATTTTTATCTATTAAAATTTTTAAAAAACTATCTTAAATTTTATCAAAGTATTACCAGACTCCTTTAAATAGCCTAAAAAATCTCGTCAGACTAATATTCTAAAAACGGCTTGCGCCTCTAAAAAATATATTCCCCCCAACATTATTTCTGTTCATGTCCCTGTCCCCGTAACGTTTTTATATTTTGTCCTGTCCCTCAATCTAATCCAAGTAAAAATGTCTCATATGTGCCCTTATGGGCCGAGAGGACGTAAAACACTAAGTACCACCACTTGCCCGTCGTACATGGCGAAAGCCGATACGCGACGTTAAACTGAACTTCCATCCACTTGTGGCGGTGCCATAGCTGATGAGGTTTAACCGAGGCGTGGTCACCGCTACAGCTATCTGTATTAATTTAAAAAATCGGGACTTTTACTGGTTTCGTACTGCCTCCGGGCATTGCCTCCAGTATTGTTCCCACCATATTTGTATTTACAAATGTCCCATATGTGTCTGATTCAGACCAAGAGGACGTAAAACTCCATTTTCGCCTACTGTATCATTATATTGTATTATAACTCCATCCCCACATCACTGTCTCTTTGTTTTCTTTCACCCCTATTACTTCCTAACTTTCATCCACCTTCCTGTTATATGATATATGTATATGCCAGAGAGAGAGAGGGAGAGAGAGAGACAGACAGAGAGAGAGAGAGAGAGAGGGGGGGGGGGGGCGCAGTCAAAGGGAGAGAGCCGTCTGATAACAATGTTCAAAGGAACATGAATTATCTCCCTTGTGTGCGTGCATAGCGTAAGAGCATAGCTCTCAGACTGTTAGGCAAGATCAGTCACTGTGTGTGCGTGTGCGCGCGTGTATGCATCTGTGCACACGCGTCTCACTGTGTGTGACCCGTGTGTGTGTCTGTGTATGTTGCCCATACTATTGTTAAAAGAAAAACGAAATTTAATGCAGCAAAAGGTATGAACGGGTTAAAAACAAAGACTAGCCATGGGTAAGAGTATTATCCTAAGAAATTCATCTAATCAATGTGAGGTCTGGTGAAGCTCAGTTTGATATAATAAGTGTGAAATTCACGATAAGTACAGCAGTTGTGGGTTCTTCTTCTTCCTCGTTCCCAGACCATATGGCCATAATGGGTAAGGTACATAATTATATTGTGGGTTCAAATCTTCTTCTCGGTAGAAAGGGATTTCTCCTTCTTGAGTTCAATCAATTCTGGCTCCATTCTCTTTTAAGTCAATTGAGTCGAGACTTTCTATGGATATTGTGTGTGCAACAGTCTATTGAATACTTTATACCCAGAGTAATGTTCTCATCCCTAGCTGGTGCTTTTGTACCATAGTGTTCAAGTGCTTCGGCTGTTGGGATGATTTTGTTTTAGCCAGGGTACGACAACAACAACATACAGAGAGTCTACCATATTTTTCGGACTATAAGGCGCACCCCCCGCAAATTTCAGATTTTGTTATTTTCTTACTATTTTATTAGTCATATTATAAGGCGCAGGGGTCTGATAAAAAAAAAGTATCGCCTTATTATGATAGTCCAGAAAATACGGTATATCATATACCATATATTGCATATACTATATGCAATGCATGCTTCTATTATAATAATAATAATAATAATAATAGTGAATCATTTATATAGCGCATTCCTCCACCAAATGTGGAGCTCTATGCGCTTAACAACAACAAAAATTAAAAGCAAGAAATTCAACAACAAAACCAAATAATCACTCACGCACATGCAAATAGGCATACACATACACACCCCACCCACACATACACGCACGTACGCACATACACACACACACACGCACTCACACCGTTACCATCACCACCACTCACCCCACCCAAAAAACACAATACAAAATACAATGCACACATTACATCTCGTTTTACTTTTTGAAACAGATATTATTAGGTACTAGGTACTTTATAGTCACAGAGGCGTCTCTGTGAAATTCAGGTTGCTCCTACCTGGAGAGCGCGTCACAGCAAGAGCCGTGCCACCCAATTTTGTTTGTCCTTGCATGTGATTTTTGTGACTGATGAGGAGGGAAAGGGAGGGAGGTTGGGTAAATTTTGATAAAATGACAACTTTTTCGTTGCCACTGGGATTAACGTGTGCTAAGTGCATGGGCACATGGGACCTCGGTTTATCGTCTCATCAGTGACAGTTGCCCCTTTGAGCACAATCATATGAAGTTTGGTTTGGTATTGGTACGTTATAGTCACAGAGGCATCTCTGTGAATTTCGGGTTGCTCCCACCTGGAGAGAGCGTCGCAGCCAGAGGCTCGCCACCATTTTTTAAATTTATTTGCATGAAATGTTTTGTGTAACTGATGAGGAAGGAAGGGGGGGGGGGGGGGGGGGGGGGGGGGGGGGGGGGGTAAATTTTGACCAAATGACAACTGTTTCGTTGCCACTGGGTTTAGCATGTGCTAAGTGCATGGGCACACGGGACCTCAGTTTATGATCTCATCCGAAAGACTCCACATTCAGACCGTAAGGCCTAGTGCAAAGTGAGAGGAAAAAATAACACAATCATCAGTGACACTGACATTGGTTTTAGTTAGGCAGAACGCATGGATTCGTTATTTTCTAAACTAAATTTTATATTTTGCATGAATCACTTTTCATATAATTTAACAGATAATAATAATAAAAAAATATTGAGATATATATGTTTTAAAAGTTGTAAATGTATCACTCTTCACTCCCACCAAATGCAAAGACATTCACTGCCAAGCACCCTACCATGTGTCTGTCTACTTTCAGATATGTGATTTTGTTGTTGTTAAAGCAACGCATGCACACTCGAAAAAATAGTGTACTCCCTTCTTGTCGGTTGAGATGCGACGGACAACCAAGAAAATAAATAAAATACATGGCGCTAGACGAGTTAAGCATAAATTTTCTTTCTTTTTTCAGTAACAAAAAAAAATCTAGCACTGTTATGATCTCTAACACACACACGCACACACGTACACATGCACATGCACAATCACACACACACAAAGAGCATGTATGTATGTAAACACCAGAAATAAGAATGAGATCATCAGGCATAATTGTTTAATGCTTAAGTATAGTATATAAAATCCAAACGTGTTATTCGACAAAGATTATTGCTAATGCTAGCACAAGTTGCCACCATGTGAGAACCATTACTTCCATGTATTATTCATTCCCTACCAGATTTTAATGCTAAACGTTTGATGATCAATAACAAAACAAACATGACAATTACTATGCCTTGAACAAATACACAAATGTGTCGGATAGATGTTCAGACTCAGTCACACAACAACACACATTTGAATAAAGATGAATAACACTCTAGAGCATGCAAAAATACATGCATGAAAATTTGAAATCAACCAGAACTTTACTGTGAATTTAATACAGGGATTACACAGTATCAGTGTATGCATTTTTCATCAGACTTGCATCAGACTTGGTTACCCCTTACACAAAGCAGGTGTTGACTGGATAGCTGAAGTAGAACTACACATGTAGTATTGGTGTGAAGTATGTACTCTTCAGTGTTCATGTTAACTGGCAAAAATTATCAGTAAAATACTGATTGCAAAACCAAAATACTGGAAACAAAAATTGAGCTGTTAAGTCCCGGTGACTGATAAACATTTGCTAGGACTGATAAATCATTAAATGAGACTTTGATATTTTTTATTTTCTATGGTTCAATCGTCCCGCAAAACAAGGGGTCACAGGGACTCCTTCACTTACAGCATAGAGGGTCCTAGAGGAGGGGTAGAGGGTCCCAATAACATTGTGAATGCTAAAAAGATTTTTTATACTGCATCCCTGGGACCCCCTGCACATTCTTTTAGAGAGTCCCATAGAATTCTAGTACTTCATAGACCCCCAAATGGGGGTCCCTGGGAGCCCTGGGTTGGCACTGTTTTTTGTTTCCCTGGGACTGGCTTTGACACTGGTTGATGAGGAAACTGCCACTGATGGAACTGGTTTTCAAAATTCCTTGTGTAGATCACTGCTCTTGTTCATTAAAACCATGAAGCGCAGTTTATTGAACATTTGTGTAACTAGTCCGAGTCAAAAATTCAAATGCATAATAATAATTATCAATTTTTAAGTGCAGCAGAGATCCCAACAGTGTAGATTGCAACAAGTTCACATGCATTGATTCAGGCCTCGAGCAATACTCTTGAATTATAATGAATTAATAACAGTAGTTTGTGGTCTCTCCACCCCCCCACCCCATCCGCACTCCACCCAAGTTCCAACCTTTGTCTCCTTAGGCCGCACTTGTTTCACCCTCCTTTTCTAGATATCAACCTATGATTTATAGTATTTATTCAAATTTATTGTTTATGGCATAAATCATGATGGATACAGACTGTCACAAATCCATCATGCAATTTGTCTGTACTTTGCTCATTGAAACTGATGGAGGGATGTTGTCAGAAAAGAGTGGGGAAGGGCTTGCTCCACACCCTCATGCCTACCGTCCCCGACATTGTCATCCTGTGGAGTGTCGAAGCCAACCACGCCGTCTCCCCTTTCCTGGCTTACAGTTACAGCATCGGGTATCTCTGCTTTTCCAAAGGACGGCTGAGATTCGGACTCGTCGTTCCTCTTCTGAGCCGAACCCCTCTCACCAGCTTTGCTTTCCGTGGTGTGTGTGCGAAGGTGCCCCCATTTAGCTTCCGGGTGTCGCTTGTACATGTGCATCCTCAGGTAGTTCCTGATCTTAAAGCGCTGCCCACAAAACTCGCACTCAAACGGTTTCTCGAAACCGTGCACGGCGGACACGTGATCCGACAGATGACTTCGCACCTTGAACCGAGCATGGCACAGGGCGCAAGGGAAGGGTCTGTCATTGCGGTGGACCAAAATGCAGTGCTTCCTAAAGTCCTTCTGGAAGTCGTAGCTCAGTCGACAAATATTGCACGTGAAGGGTCTCCTCAAGTACTGCCCTTCTTTTGCGCGTATCTTGCCGGACAATAAATTTGAGCCGATTGCCACGGGTGAGGGTTTTGGGGTAGAGTCCCGATTCTGATGATGCTGAGGTTTCCTTGTGACGGTGCCGGAAGCCGGACTCTTAACAGGACTGAGATTTTCATTGGCAGATCCCTTTGCCACACACATGAAGAGCTGATGGGTGTTGACATGTCGAGCCAGGTCGGAGCCAGAGTCATAACTGGCTAAGCAGTAGCCGCACTGGAACGGCTTGGTTTGGGAATGCTCGCGGATGTGTGCGTCCAGCTGGGCAGCTTTGTCGAAAACGAAAGAGCACAGTCCGCACTTGAAAGGCCGCTGGTCTTTCTCTATGGGGATGAGGAACGCCTTTTTGTCCTGATCCTGGCCCGAACTCATGTTGATCCGGCTCCTTCCTTCCTCTCTTGGGAAAATGGATGGCAAAACTGGAGGGTCTGTGTAAAACAAAATGAAATAAGCCTGTCATAATTAATCGATGATTACAAAGAAACACCATTTATAATTTTCTAAAGTAAACAAAACACATTCTTTTACTGTTTTAGTACAGACTGAACTGGACACAGCAAAACCAATTCAATGTTTTGACATTCAAATTTCAATGTTTTGTTCTAGTAATGTCAGCAACAAAAGTAGTACATTAGTACACAGTACACTACACTGACACTGACAAAAGTATAGAAAGACATCTTACTAGGTTAAGTTCTAGATAAATAAAAGCAATTCTTTCATTCAGTTAACAAGAACATCCAAACAAGCGATGCTTCAAACAAGTAATGGAAAGGTAAACCCCCCCCCCCCATCCACTCACACACAATAATATTTAATCTCCCCCCCCCCCCCCCCCTTCTCAATGGGTAGCCACGAACATATATATCTGAATGCAATGCGATTTTGAGGATGCGAATCCTGAATCATGTGAAATTAATGTATTGGGTCTACTTTTACTTTTAACAGTTTTAGTATAAATATATAAATATAGTGAGCGAAAATGGTCTAATAAGTTTTAGACAGAAATATTTCACGTGATTCATGACTCACGTTGTGAAAATGTCATCGCATTCAGCTGCGATTTGTGTGGCTGGCTCTTCAAGCCGGTGGCATATATGCGTAAAATCGTATGGGGGTGTGATCCAACTGGGCCATCTGATTCTGAGTCATGATTCATGTGAAACACAAGTTTCTGTCAAAAAATAATTCTGCCATTTTCACTCACTATGGTCTATCACTCTATGCTCTTGAAAGTAGACCCAATGCACGAATTTCATGTGAATCATGATGGCGTGACCATCAAAATCGCATCTCCCATCTAAATATCGCATCTCCCATTTTAAATCGCATCCCCCCCCCCCCCCCCCCCCCCCCCCCCCCTCTGCATGGCGCGGCGTCATGCTAACCTGGGCCCAATCAGCAGGACCTGGCTGGTTGGGGCACATTTGTAGATAAAGATTTTTTGTTCTTAAACAAGAGTTGCTCTCCCCAAGTTGTTCACACCGGTGCTTATATATTTTATAAGGTCGCATCTGAGATCCGAATCGTGTAGGCTGTAGCAGGCCTTTCGGCTTAACTGAGAATTCTCGCCACACACACGTGTACGTAAGGTCTGGATCTGGATCTGGATATAGTACGTTGTAGGAGCCTATGAAGGCTAGATTTGGAGAGCGCATTGAGAGTTAAAATTGATGCCTTGATGGTAATGACACATAAGATTTGAAATTAATGTCGATGTTAATCACTTAATGACATTAATTTGATTAAGGCTTTACAATTTTCTGCTTTGATGGTAATGATACAAGAATTTGTTTTGTTTTGTTGTCTTGATGGTACTGACGCCGAAGAATTAAAGTTGCTGTCTTGGTGGTAGTGACAGCCTTTTTTTTTATTGGCCATAGTCCTTTCTTCTTCTACCAATGATGTCCACCTGCCGTAAACGGCAATAACTGACATATATTGGGGTTCAAAGAAAAAATCGCTACGCGGGGAAAAAAAGAAAGAAAAAAAAGGGAGCCTAGATAGATAAGAGCATGTAGGGCCATGCACCCCCAGCTAGTCCGAGAACACCTGGCCCCACACGAACACGAAAAAGAATAAATCATAAAAAAGAGAGAAGCCGTGGGAGGAGTGGGGGAGGGGAGGGGAGGAGATGGGGGGGAGGGGGGGAGGGGGAGGAGAGGGGGAAGGGGGGGGGTGGGGGTGTCGGTGTGAGTTTATATGCAGACTGCTTCAGCACCCTCGAGATGAAGGAGCTGAGCGTAGGGGACTGGATGATTTCTGGGGTCAGGGAGTTCCAGTCTCGGATGGTTTTGGGGAAGAAGGAATTGTTTCTGTAGTCAGTTCTTGAGGGGATTCTTTGGAATTGTAGGTTGTGGTTGTGTCTTCTGGAGCTAGGGGGTAGAGGTTGAAGGGAGCTGCACCTGATGCAGGCTTGTCCATTCATCATTTTGTAGAATGTGCCAAGCCTGTTTGCACGTCGGCGTTCGGCCAGGGTAGACCACTGCAGATGGTGGAGCATTGCGTTGACGCTAGATGTGTTCCTGTGTCTATTCAGGACGTATCTTGCCGCTCTGCGCTGCACTTTTTGAAGATCAGTGATCAGCCTGTCGGTGTGAGGGTCCCAAACTGAGCTCGCATATATTCCATGACATGATTCTTTCATAGTATCCAGGCAAGACCAATCCGGCTACCGTAGCGGATGTAGGTCGACAGTAAGGGGAGGGGGTATTTATGAAAAGCACGTGCGTTTCCATGCTGGCTCACCTAATAGTTTTGCTGAAAACCCAGAGTTGCAATTTGTCTTTCCAAACTCGCCGTCATCTGCATTGAAAAAACAACAATGACTTCCGGGGCAATTTTATCTTTTTACCAGAAACCAGTATATTAAAAGACCATGTTTAGGGCTTTCAGGGTGTTGGTGATAATTATGGTGGACATTGCACTTCCAAAATAACAATTTAGAAAAAAACACCGTTTTCTTTTGTTTTATTTTCTCTCGTACGAGGGAGATGGGGGGGGGGGGGGGTGGGGAAGAAGGGAGTGAACTCTGACACAGTTGTGGTCCCAGTCAATACATACAAATTATCCCCAGTTGACAATTTACTAAAGGGGACAAAACTTCAAGGAAACAAATGCACTGCCCAACATCCATCATTGTTCTGATCTGTCCACTTATTTTTTGGGTTTAATAAATGGCTAAAATCGAATGGGAGAACTTGTATTCCAGTAATGCATTCACACAGCCACACCTGCAGTGAGAGAAAGGGAGGGATGAGGGGAGGAGAGAGAAGAGAAGGGGGGGGGGGGGGGTGTTGCTGAAAAGGCTATGGCCTGAAACTGTGTGAAAGAGCGGGAGACAAACAGAAACAGAGAGACTGACAATGGCTTACTGAAAGAGAGAGAGAGAGAGAGAGAGAGAGAGAGAGAGAGAGAGAGAGAGAGAGAGAGAGAGAGAGAGAGAGAGAGAGAGAGAGAGAGAGATACTCAGAGAGAGAGAGAGAGAGAGAGAGAGAGAGAGAGAGAGAGAGAGAGAGAGAGATAAACACACACACAAAATGAATGTGCTTGATATTTTTTTAATACTCAAACTGGTCATGAATGTTTCAATAAAATACAAAAATATTTCGGATCAAATCAAAGATATATATATATATATGTACATTGGTGTCTGTCATAGTAACAAAGACACCCAACAGCTGCCTGAAAAAAAGAATTTCAAATATATTTTTTGCTTAAATTCTAAAAAAAAATCAATTGGCAAAGAAAGCATCAATGAGTCTGAATTATAGATTTTAAAAAAAGAAACAAACTATATTTTTAAGACCTTTTTTGCAAATTGTGATTTATACTGTAGAATATTATTGTGCAAGATGTGAAAAAAACCGGGTCATGACCCAGACCTGTTTACCCCCTACACAAGTCTTGAGTAGTCTGGATAGCTGAAATGAGTAGTCTTGGTGTGAAATGAGTAGTCCTCTTCATTAAACCATCAAATAATGTTCACTGAAAATGAGTAATTAGAGTATTATTTTAAATTTTCAAGAGTAGCAGAGGTCCAAATTGAGTAGAATACTATTCGAAAAGAGTAGAGTAAACAGGTCTGCATGACCATTTGGAAAAAAATAACAACGAAAAGACTAAAAAGGGTCCAATCCACATACGTGTCCAAACTCATCCAATTTCAGTCGTACGACTACACAACTGTGACGATGCCTGTGAGGCATGATTCTGATGAAAATGAACTGTCTAAATGAACCTGAAGAAATCCTACTAGTTTTGTGCCCTATATCGTCCGTGAAATTCAAAAACCTCGGCACACACAATTTTGGTAGTTTTGAGAAAAAATTATAAAAATGTTTTAAAAATTAACTGTGTTGACCACATTTGATTAACTATGACATTGCTAGTTTAGTCCTGCATTTTGTTAAAATTACTTAAAACATTTTTTTTAGACTTGAAAAGAACAAAGATACAAGGTTTTTGTCCTTAACTAGATCTGAATTTGGGACTTACGAGTTTTTCTTATATTTTCACAACCTCATTTACCCCAGATAGAAAGTCGTTAGAAATACGAGCCTTTGGTGGAAGGTGGCAGGAAAAAATAGAAAGCTGACTATGCATCTAGCTCAAAGCCCCCCAAAATCGAGATACAAGGTTTTTAAATTTCATTGACGATATTTATGCAAACCCCAATGCACGAACTGCACAGCAGAAAACGTACTGACAATACAGATTATTTGGTAACGGTTCATTTCTCGGTTAATTGTATTTTTCCCTTTTTGCCTTTCTTACCATACATAAAACTGTATTTTATGAACCTTTTTAGCTAATAACCTTTTTGGAATACTAACCCTAACCCTAGCCCCCACCCTATAAGACGGAAAAACGCAATGAACCACAACTGTGACAAATCGCGGTGTACTGCAGTACATAGTGGGGAGTAGGGTTAGGTTTAGGGCTAGGGCTAGGGTTAGGGGTAGTATTCCAAAAAGAGAATTAGCTGAAAATGTTCCTATAATACAGCTTTAAGAAAGGCAAAAACGGAAAAATACAATTAACCGAGAAATGCAGGGGGGGGGGGGGGGTGGCACATCTTTACCTTTACCGATTATTTAATCAGATTTATGTACGGGGAGCTACACACATAATAGAAGGATTTCATTACATTGATTTATCCTCCGAAGCCGGAGTGTGGCTGTCCACGGGGCGGGGTAATAAAAAACGGTCACACGCATAATGCTCTCATCCCTAGCTGGTGCATTTGTACCACATTGTTCAAGTGTTTCGGCTTTTGGGATGATCCCTGGAGTCTTTAAGCCAGGGTTCAACAACAGATTGATTTAGACAGTAGTATTTCATGAGAATCATGGCTCACAAATGTCACAGTTGTACGATTACACTACAGTTGCAAGTGTGACTCAACCCCTTAAGCTGCGTACATACCATAATATTCCAATTCAGTTGAAAATCAGTCATTCACATTATACAGCTCTCATTTACTATTGGCCCCTACTACTACAGGCTAATGTCAGGCAGTGATAAAAGCCATTTTGCTAAGTAACACCCATAGCCGCATGCCAACTTCACAGCCACCCACATCCAGTGATGTCCCGAGGCCCCGGTCATAGGACATTGACTTATTAAAATAAGAATCACAGTGGCTACGGATACAGCGTTGCTGCAACACTCGGACCATGTTCAAGGATAGTAACTCTTCCTAGTCAAATTTCCTCGTCAACAAATGTATATTCTTATTCCATATATTTAACGCATCTTGGTAAGGAATAGGGTTAGGAACATGTCAGAGATAATATTAGTAGTTTTGGAAGACATTTGCGCACAATTTATGCGGCGTTCAATTACAGGATGAAATTTTTTAAAATTAATACAGATAAATCTATGCACACACTGACAGTCATACAAAGCGGATTGTATTACAGTGTAAACATTTTAAAGACCCACCACTGCACCAGATCCATGAGTGAAAATCATGTGTTTCACATGTTTCCCCTCTCTCTCTATCGCTGATAAGAAATCTTATTTTGACCAGGTGTGACTCCCATACAAACTGCCCCATACATGAAAATGAGACATCACTTTAAAGAGCAGCTTCGTTTGTGTATGGAGGAACCTGCATGTGGGTCACACCCACCCAGAAAAAAACAAGGGTCAGTGAGTCTTTATTAAGTGTTAATTGAATAGACTTTAAAAATGTAGTGTGTGTGTGTGTGTGTGTGCGTGCGTGCGTGTGCGTGCGTATGTGTAAGAATGATTTGGTTTAGTTCGTTTCTAAGTAAACCAAATGCTATTACCATATTTTACGGACTATAAAAAAAATAAAAAAATAAGGCAATACTTTTTTTCCTAGACCGAGACCCCTACGCCATATAATAATTATGACTAATATAGTAAGAAACTATAATAATAAAATCAAACTTTGGGGGGGAGGCGCCTTATAATCAGGTGTACCTTATACAGTTATAGTCCGTAAAATAGCTTGTTTTTCAATGACTTTGACAAATCATCTTTTTGTTACCCATATTGCCTTGTAGATATGCACTAAACATGTACTGTGTTTTTCGGACTGTAAAGTGCACATTTGCATAAGGCGGTGCCCAAATTTCAGATTTTGTTGTTACATCTGAGCATTGACTTTGATTTTAGATAAAAAATATACCCAGTATGTAATTCCAAATAGCAGACTAAACAATTGTACTAGTGAAAACTGGCAACTTATAAGACCTCCTGTTATAAGACTCCTTCCCTTATTTCAAATGCCCCAAATGGTCTTTTGACCCAGAAGGCAAAAATCTCTATTTTTCTCTCTCTCGACTCCTTCCCACATAAGACCTACTTCTCTGAGACATTGCCCTTCTTTGTAAGTATTAAAATTACCTCCCTTATACGATCTCTCTCTTATAAGACATCATTTTGGATGCTTTTTGAAGGTCTTACAACTAAGGGAGGTTCAACTGTACCCGTATTGAAGATTAACCAAATATGAAGGCTTAACCAAATAACAAGCCTTATGATTTACTTTAGATCCATATTTATAAGTTCTGGGGAGTATATTTTCATTTGTCCTGTAATCTTGTTTTGAGACTATGTTGTCAGAAAGGTATGGGGAAGGGCTTCATCCTCATCGTCATTCTCATCGTCGGGGCCACTCATGGCACTGTCATCATCCTCTGATGCCTCCTTGTTATTCTTATCGCTTTCTGACGCCTTCCCGTCATCGCAGACCTCCGTTTCCTCCCCCTCTTCCACCTCCATCTCTAACTTTCCGAAGGACGACCGAAGAGAGTAACGACTCTTTGTCTTCTGTTCAGAGCCGCTTTCTTCACTTTGAACTCTCGCTTTCCTTCTGCGACGGTGCTTCCACTGACTCGATTTAGCTTTAGGGTGTCTTTGATAGGTGTGGTCCCGCAGGCACTTCAATGTTTTGTAACGCCGTCCACAAAACTCGCATTCAAACGATTTGTTCTCAGAACCGTGCTTAACTATCATGTGATCCCTCAACATGTATTGCTTTCTAAACCGTGAAGGGCAACGGGCACAGGAAAACGCTCTGTCATCTCCGTGATCCGAAGCAGCGTGCTTCCGTAAGTCCTTCTGGTACTTGAAGCTCTGCTGACAGACTTCGCATTCAAACTCGGAGGGTCTCTTTTTGGACTTTTTGTCTTTTTTTAGCAGCTTTTTGGGCCTTCCTCGTCTTGGCGTTGATGCTTTGCTCTCTTGTTCAGCCTTTTTTCTGGACTTTGGACCCTTCCCAGGACTGAGAGCGTCACTGGGGGAGTCTTTTGCCACACACTTGAAGATCTGGTGGGTGTCCACGTGGCGGGTCAGTTCAGAGACGGAGTCGTAGCTGACCAAGCAGTAGCCGCACTGGAACGGTTTGATTTTGCAGTGTTCGCCGATGTGAGCCTCCAGCTGGGCAAGGTGGTCATAGGCAAAACAGCACAGGCCGCACTTGAAAGGTCGCTGGTCCTTCTCTACGGGGATGAGGTAGGTCACTTGGTCCTGATCCTGGTGCGACCCCATCTTGGTTAGGCTCCCTCCTCTCTTTTGGGGAGAATGGATGGGAGTCTTGGAAGACTTGTGGGCCTGTGACACACACAAAAAGTCACAAATTACCATTTTATTTTGATTGATTAGTGCATGCGGCAATGACAAGAACTTGTTGATGTTATATAAGCAGTGTTTCTCATAACGCACGTTTGTGCATCCCTGAAGCACTAAAATCCCAAAGGGACTATTCAATTTCAGTGCCGTGCATCCCAGGGACACACACATTTTTCACAAATAAAGTTTAATCTCTTACTCATTTCATCTTTGACAACACCCTTACCCTCCATCCCCACCCCATCCCCAAATACTAAAAGTAAAAGTTATGTTTTTTCTCCCATACCCTAGGACAGTTATTAACTTCAGAGCCATTTAAAGACATGTTATAATGCAATGATCTGCATCGTCTGGCTACATTTACCACTTTCATCACACGTTTCTTCACTCTCTCTGCTCTGCTCAAGCTCTCCTTTTCTCTGTGTCACTTTTGTGTCTGACTGTCTGTGAATGTGACCATTTCTCCCCCTCCACCCTCTCTCATGTACACCCCATAGCAGGGTTCTCATTTTCTCTTAGTGACAAAAGCACACACAACACACACACATACTCATTCCTTCTTTAGACTTTTCTAGTCCCCCACCCACTCCGACTCTTCCCTTCGTTTTGCTAAGTGCCTCAGTCACACTTGACTATTTTGTCACTAAAAAAACTTTATCAATAAAATATGCATGCATACACACGCTGTAAACACACACACACACACATGTATACTGTCTGAATCACTTTTAGTGGAATAGAACAACAGCACACACTCACTGTGACACAGTGACACACACACACAGTGACACACATGTATGCACACACAAACACACAGTGACTCTCTTCCAAACACACACACCACACAAACACAGTGACTCTCTTCTCTCTAGAGCTCTGTTCTGTGAGTGTGACAGAATCTGAGAATGTAAATTGTAAGAATAGGCTCAGCCAAAGGAAGAAAATCCGATTAACGTCCTCCGGCCTGGAACAGGCACATATGCCATGGGACGAAATATGCCTGGGACGATCCTGGAGGTACTGCAATACCAGGAAAATCCTGAATTTTTAAACAATAAAGATGTAAACCCCAGAAAGGGTTGAATATGTTATCTGTTATTATTGTTATAAACTCAGCCAAAATTATCATCCTTCTATTCAGTTCTAAAACACAAAGTAAAATAAATTCTTGAAGTCTGAACTTTTGACTCTCTCTCTCTTCTTGATCTTGATCTTGATTTATTAACCTGGCAGGAATCCAACTTTGGATGTAAACACCGGGGGAGGGAAATTGGGGAGAGCAACTCCAGTTTAAGGGGAAAAAAACAAACAAACAAAAACCCCACCCTTTCTATAACTAGTAATAGTAGTATGGCCCAGTCAGCCAGGTCCCGCTGATTGGGCACTTAGCATGATGCCGCGCCATGCAGGTGGGGGGGAGGGAGGGGGAGTGGAGGGAGGGAGGGAGGGAGGGAGGAGGGGTGAAGGAGGGGGGTGTCTTTAGTTGGTGTGAGGGCTGTACCAGGCATCTGACACAGCCTTCCTGAACTGCCCAGCTGATGGCAAGCTGATAATTTCGTCAGGTAGTCTGTTCCACTCCATGGTTGTTCGTGGAAAAAAAGAGTTCCTGTAGTTGGTAGTAGTTGCTCTTTCTACTACAAAACATTTCTTGTTGTTTCTGGCCATATTCAGTACAATGTTTGATGTATGTTGGTCTACATCTTGCCGTGGAGTGATCTTTGCGTTTTGCTTTGGCCACACGGGTGTTAGGTTCTGCTCAGCTGGTATAGCAGATACCTCTCCTTGCACTATCTTGAAGAACATAGTGAGGCGTTGGTCTTTCCGCCTTGTCTCTAGTGGTGGGAGTTTTTGTTCCTCAAGCATTCTACCTATACATCCTGGGGTCCAGTCCGAGTAATTCTGTGTCATAAACCTTGCCGCTCGCCTTTGGATGTTCCCTAGTCTGTCTACATCTTTCCGCAGATATGGGTCCCATACACTGGCACTGTAGTGTATTCAAGCGTTGAACGCACAAGTGCAATGTAGGCTGTGTCGCAGTCAAAAGTGTAGCTCGTGCAAATCTGCCGCTCGCTACTATGAGAGTGTGTATTTGTGACAACCACAAATTTCACTCTTTCTTTACTTGAACCATTTACCTAACCCTAACCCTACAAACAAGTGAAATTTGTGGTTCATGCTCAATGTCGCAAATGACTCTGTGCCAAAAGGTGAGCACGGAGAGGGTCAGGTACTTACATTCTCAATAAATTGTCACATAACCATCTGACTGTTGTGCTTATGTTATAAACATATAGACAAATGTCTGAAAAGACACTAGAGACAATATCAGCTTTATAAGATCAGTAGTTATTTAGTTATGTGACAATGAATGTCAAATCAGCCCCAAAATCTGGTCTTCAAAAGTGGACATTGCAAATAGTCATGATTTCAACAAGTGCTAGAACACACAAACTCCAGTAAAAATTACTTGAAATTTGGACAGGTTATGCAAAAGTACCTCATTAGTAAACGCTAAAGATTGTAACATTCAGAAATGAAAGTTCTGTTAGTTATTAGACTTAAACCAATGTTGATGACAAACATCATTTTTGATGTAATCATTTAACCAAAATCAAACTTCCCAACAATTTTCACTTATATAAATCCAAAATACATGAAAATGTCATGCTTTGTTGGAGCAGATATTACTTTATCATAGGAGTATAAAATGTTCTTACAAAATATATTATTTTAAATAATATTGCACTTTCTCTTAAAGGTTCTGACTTAGATGTAACACTTGACATCCGTCATACCTAAGTTATAATGCTCAATAACATCCTCAAGATATATATTTTTAACTTGCTCTCTTTTATTTTACAATTATACTGTCATATAAAGTTGACCCCTACCCTTATTTAACACCAGCATGTTCATTTCTTTCTTCTGCACTAATCCAAATGTTCAATGTAATCATTTTACTGGACTTGATGTTCGTCATCAAGAACATGTTAATTATCAAGTTTAGCTGGTTTTATTGGTCTAACCATCTAATAAACAAATGAACACCACTTCA
This sequence comes from Phymorhynchus buccinoides, assembly GCA_017654935.2. Taxonomy (NCBI): domain Eukaryota; kingdom Metazoa; phylum Mollusca; class Gastropoda; order Neogastropoda; family Raphitomidae; genus Phymorhynchus; species Phymorhynchus buccinoides. The sequence goes on along the minus strand of CM065701.1, from coordinate 18,794,123 downwards.
GTGGGTTTGGTAATTAATTTAGAGCACTTTGCAGCCTTCATAGAAAGATAAATGAAAAAGTAGTGCTTAATGAAAATTATTAATGTAAAAGTTCTATGATGTTCGTCATACATGTCCTATGGTGTAAATAGTGAATTATGATAAATAATTCAATAGTTTTTTGAAAAAAACTTTATTCATGCAAGTTATTATTTTCTTTAAAGCATTCTGCTTACTGTAGTTGACAAAAATACAGTTATTCATAGACATTTTGGCCAGAAACTGGAAAATAAATTATTTAGGTAACTTTGATGTTCGTCATACATTTTTCACACATTGTGTAATAAAACAAAAACAATGACATGAATCAATTAACAGTTTGGTAGAAAATATTCAGTTAACTTGTAATTGGTTTTTTTATGGCATCTTAAGTACTTAAAGACAGAATTAGTGTATTTGAATTTGATACAACTTTCAAATGTAAAGTGATGACGAAGGTCATTTGTTACCGCAACAGACCCATAATAATCATCATACTAACAGCAAATTTCAACAGGAAATGTCACAGACTAATAGCAAACAATGAAAACAACTTAACACAACATGATTTGCTGGAGCTATGAGAAAATACTGTGACATAACACCATGGTTGTGATGTAATCATTGATGTTCGTCATCAGGTGGGGGACACCACATTATCACTATTTTCTCAGAAATCGGTTGAAAAATTGTCCTGCCACTTTGCACATGTTTTGCCTCATTTATATCCTTTCTAAATATGCATATATTTAAATGGTATTAATAGTTTCATTTTTTACCCTCTATGTCCACTTTTCATGCCCACCTTTTGGCACAGAGTCAAATACACACTCTCATAGTAGCGAGCGGCAGATTTGCACGAGCTACACTTCTGACTGCGACAGGCTGTTCGTCTGCATTCAGATGGACAGAAGCGTAGATTTCGGCGGAGAAACCCTAACGTCGAGCTCGCTTTCTTGACCAAGTTGTCAATATATGCTTTGACCATTTGAGGTCATCATGTAGCACTTCTTTGCGTTGAAACGCATTCCCCATGTTTGCGCCCACTTCTCCAGTTCTTTAATATCATCCTGCAGGATTTGATGGTCTTGCTGCTTTGTGATAGGCATGTAAAGAAGGCAGTCGTCGGCAAACAGACGTACCTGTGATCTCACCGAGGATGGGAGCCAGGGAGGTCATTTTTTGATTTTATGATTTATATCATAAATATATGGCACAGTTCTCAGTTCTCTCTCACACCACACACTCTGTAAGAGGCCACAAATGGAAGCCCTGAATATCTTATTGCAACTCACCTAACCTGTCAATGTAAATAAGTGGCTTGGAGGCAGTTCTGTAGATCTTTGCAATAACTTGCTCAAATCAAGTTCGATGCTCAAAATCGATGTCTGCTGCCGGAAGTCTTGCGGTACAAAGTTTATCTTTTTACCAGAAGCTGGTAAAACCGAAAGCGATGTTTGTTTTCTTTTTATCTCATGTGTAAGATAAATGGTGGCTGTGTGTGTGTGTGTGTGTGTGTGTGTGTGTGTAGGTGCGTGTGTGCGCGCATCATGATGTTTGCGCTTGTGTGTGTGTCCCAACCAGTGTGTGTGTGTAGGTGTGTGTGCACGTGCGTGCATGTGAGTGCGCTCACGCATGCGCGAATGGATGTGTATGTGTGCGTATATATATATATATATATATATATATATATATATATATATATATATATATATATATATATATATATATATATATATATATATATATGTATGTGTGTGTGTGTGTGTGTGTGTGTGTGTGTGTGTGTGTGTGTGTGTGTGTGTACTGTGTGTGTATGTGCGCATGCATGCAGGCCTGTTTTTATGTTCGCGGTCTTGCATGTGTATGGCCCTTATAATATGAGCTGCTTTCTTTCTTTCTTGTTCTTGTTCTTTTCTTTGTTCCCTTTTTGTGCGTGCATTCATCATGTTTTAGGCTATACGTACGTGCATGTTTTTTCCTCAATATGGGATGACAATTTACAAGCTGGTCTTCATGCAATGATCGCGAATGCCTGCATTTCTCAATCATGGAAACATGTTGCTTTGGCATTATAGACTACCTGTTGTATTTATAGGATTACGTACTGTAGCTTTAGAGACTGGTTAGCATTTGGAGACCCGCACCCATGCATTTAATTGTAAAGCTGACTTTCTTTTCTTTTGTTTAAGTTATTAAAAAAAAGAAAAAAAGTCTGTGGTCACCATAAGTCGAATGCGTTTTTTGCTGAACTTGAGAAGCAGTGTTACGAATGATAAGTTGAATTTAAACAAGAATGTTAATTATGAAACAATTAAAGGTAGGAGGGGGGGGGGGGGGGGGGGGGGGGGGAGAAGGGACGACAGGATGAAAAAGAAGGGAAGAGGAGCTGGTGGGGATGGAGATGGTGAGATCATCTGTAGGTAAGAACCTAGCTAACCACATGCTGTGATGAAAGAGGGTCTGTAGTAAGCAGAGACTTATAGCTGGGTCAAAGGTGAGGGAGAGGAAGGTGGTGGATGAAAAACGAAAGGAATGGAGGTTCTAAAGGGGGGGGGGGGGGGAGAGAAGGGCAGAAAGGGGGAGGAGTCAGAGGGAAGGAAAAAGATAGTAAAGGAGCTTGTTCCAGTCTGAATGCCAGCAAATATAGTAGCACTAGCAGCACCACCTTGTGCATTTCTAACACCCCACCCCCTGTCCCCACACAACCACCAGTTTCTAATGTGTGTTGCACATTAGTACAGGCATATGATTCAGTGTACATATTACCTTACTCGTTTGCGTACACTCCCCCCCCCACCCCCCCCCCCCCCCCCCCCCCCCCTACCCTACATAGTACTGATGGAAATGCTCCGTGTGGTGAGATTTAGTTTGGGGAGTAGGGGAAGACGGGGTAAAAAGCGCATGGGCCCCTCGGCCATTTCAGTCACCCCCCCCATGAGACCTAGACATTAACGCTCGTCTCATGGGCAAAATGAGACTGAAATTTGCTTCATTTCATGAGATAATTGGGGTGGGCTTCTTACCCGCCCATGCGCTTTTTACCCCGTCTTCCCCTATATACTGTCGACAAGAAATTGTGCATGAATTAGTCTACATAATTATGACTTGCCTTTTACTGTTGATTGCTATGCCTATTTTTTCTACTTTCCTTGTTATCCAAGGGGCGAACTATGTGAATGTATTTCTGTTGTTGAAAAAAACACCACCAAAGAGATATAATTATGCTTTGATGTTGTACGACTTTGTCTTGTGAAAGATTAAACGCCCTTCAAATGATTTGGCCAAAATATGATACATCAGTGGTCTGAAGTGTTATGATGAGAGAGAGAGAGAGAGAGAGAGAGAGAGAGAGAGAGAGAGAGAGAGAGAGAGAGAGAGAGAGAGAGAGAGAGAGAGAAGTGAGAGAGGGAGGGATTTTCGGCGAGTGGGGAGAGAGAGGAGAGAGAGAGAGGGGGAGAGGGGGGGGGGACGGGGGGGGGGGGGGGGGGGGGGGGGGTAGGGGGGAGGGGGGGGGTTCAATTTTAAATATGTTTTAATTTTCCAACCAACCATGCAACCAATCATCCAGCAAACCAATCAGTCAACCAATCAATCAGTCAATCAATCAATCAATCGATGAATGAATTTGGGTTTTACGTCCTCTCGACCTGGGAAGGCACATATGGGACACTGATCAATCAATCAATCAATCGATCACCATACTCAGCGTTTATTAACTTTTTTTTAAAAGACACAGAGACACAAAGACACTAACTAATTTTTATGACAATTATTAACAAGGCGTTTGTTCACAACACATTAATTAAGTGCAGCTGCTTCTCCACGAGCTTTCTCGTTATTAAACGAAGATAGAAAATAGCATGGATGCTAATGTAGTCCATGAAAATAGTGAGGCAAGGAGAGAGAATAATAGTGACGTAAGGAAAGGTAACTCTCTCTATGTATAGTTAGCTCCCTGGAAACAGACCCAGGTTCCATGTATCCCTGGAAGAACACTGCACAACCTCTATCCCATACACACAGAATAAACATAGTGACGAGGTAAGCACGTACCAGAATTATCAATCATATATAAACCAACTAAACAAAATGTTTACGTTCTTGTTTCATTATCAATGTCGTTTGATTTGTTCTTTGTTGTATTATTGGTATGATCAAATATTTTATATAGGCTACGTGGTTAGTTCTCCAGTCATGCTCCTTTGTGTTGAAAGAGAGCATAGGGTGTGAAGTCCTACACGCACCCCGGGCATCAGGCTACAAATTATTAACTTATTCCCACCTGTCATGGGTCTGTCTCAATAGTGGCTGTTTGTTGCCTATGCTTTGCTAGGTGAATTGGTGCCGAAAATAACTTTGGTGAAGGGAGTTAACTAAAACAGAGAGAGAGAGAGAGAGGGGGGGGGGGAGAGAGAGAGAGAGAGAGAGAGAGAGAGAGAGAGAGAGAGAGAGAGAGAGAGAGAGAGAGAGTTACATTTCCTTACTTCACCACTACTTTCTTGTTATTTTTTACTTTTTATTTAATAAAACAAATTCATATAGCGCACATTATTCTAGGTTTACTACTCTTGGCGTTTTACAAAAAACAAAAAAATCGCTTAACATGTAAGATTATATCAGACATTATTATCAAACATAGGCCTACTCATACGCGCTCGCATACCCACCCTCACCGCTCACGCAAACGCATACTCATAGACATACAAGCGTGCACACGTACATGTACACACACACACACACACACACACACACACACATGCACACACGCACATACACATACACACACAGACACACACACACACATTTGTCTGAATCACTTTTAGTGGAAGGACGTTAAACTGAAGAACACACACACACACACACACACACACACACACACACACACACACACACACACACACACACAGAGACGCCCCCCCCCCCCCCCCCCCCCCACACACACATTTGTTTGAATCACTTTTAGTGGAAGGACGTTAAACTGAAGAACACACACACACACACACACACACACACACACACACACACACACACACACACACACACACACACACAACATTAGGCTACATTTAAAACATAAGTGAACAGAAAAAAATGCGAGAAGAATTAAACACCCAATAGAGCCTACACATCGCGAAGAAAACAACAATATTTCATTAGTTTTGGCTTCTCCCTCCCCTTTCCCCTAACACCTTTTCTCATGCTAGCGTTATATAAGGCATCTACACCTCGTGCTGAATTTAGAACAAGCAGGCTATTGTCAAGATTTTTTATTTAAAAACACACAACAACAACAACACACACACACACACACACACACACACACACACACACACACACACACACACACACACACACACACACACACACACACACACTCATCCCACCCCTACCCCACTACCCAACCCTACCAACAAAACAATCTCCATGTAGAGTACCTTATCCATGTGAATACAAAGCTCCATGAGCAGAAGTGACGTCAAACACTTGTCCACATGACGGAAGTTAACCCAATGCCAATAGTCTCGCCGTCCTCGGCTCGACAATAATCATGTAATTCTCATGAAAGTGGAGGTGGGGGGGGGGGGGGGGGGGGGAGAGCTAGTTTTTTAGGACTGCACTTCAACCCAGTCTCTGATGGGAACCCGCAGCGCGCGGCTAGGTCTGAGATCGTGGTCGAATTTGTACGCCTCCGGGCCACGCTTCGTCTGGAAACACAGCCCGTGAAAGTACTTCACCCTCGCTTCCACCACATAGAGACGATACTGCTGAGAATCCAGGCCCGTCCCGTTTTCTTTTCCCTGTCCTCTTCTCGCCCCTTCTACGCGTCCTTCATCGACGTCTTTCTCTCCTTCCGTCACTTCGTGGAAATGCAGCTGTACTAGTTCATTCTGAACGTTTTCGTCCTGGGGATGGAACAGCAGGAGCTCACACACGTTCTTCATCAAAAGGGCTTTCAGAGCGTCTTTGTCGCGTTGGGTGAGAGACACCCCTTTGCACGTGAAATACCCGCTCTTGTGTTCGAATTTGGGCACGTCGCTTTCTTTAGCCACGTGGTAGATTTTCTTCTCCTCGGAGTTCTTATCGTCGGCCCAGAACCGCATTTCGGAATCCAGCGCTTCCAGAAACCCGCTGCTGTTGGGCAAGGATTTCCATTTGGTAGCGGAGACCTCCTTTTCCTCCTTGAGGCCCAGGAAGAAGGACCCCCCGTTCTGCTGCTTGGAAAAGGCGGCGATGTACAGAGGCAGCTTCAGGAAGTTCCACCAGAAGTACGTGAGCCTGGACGCTGTGTCCGTGCACGTTCTGGGGGTCTTCTTGTCCAGGTCCTTGGGAAGCACCACCTTGGCTTGCACGTTGAGGTTCTCGTGGAAAGGGATGCGCTGTCCTTCCACCAAGGGTAAAGAGTCCAGGGTTGTCCGGTGGTGGTGGTGGGCGGAGGATGTCATGTCCGCCGCAGGGGCCGGTCTGGTCAGCAGGCGTCTGACCTGCCCGTGGGTGGGGTCGACCAGACCTTTGTTGAGGGAAATCTGAAACAGGGAAAAAGGAAAGCAGAAAGAACGTTAATGGGTTGTTTGTTTGTTGGTGCGTTTGTTGTGGTGACAATGTTGACTTTTGAACATTTTTGCTGATCAATCTGTTTGTATATTATGTTGCATCGCTTACTTCTTACTCCATTTTGTGGGAGGTAAATCAAGAACGAAGAGAGAGAGAGAGAGAGAGAGAGAGAGAGAGAGAGAGAGAGAGAGAGAGAGAGAGAGAGAGAGAGAGAGAGAGAGAGAGAGAGACTATGGGCCAATCATCTCCACTATAAACACTGTTAAAACACATTCCCACCCAAACTGTCCAGAACAGCAGAACACCTTCACTGCTATAATTATCTGATGGCCACAACAGGACACGAGAGATTATTAGTAGGCCTGTACACATACATACACATACATACATACCTTGGACTGGAAGTCCAGTGTGCTGAGGGGCCGGTGGCGCAGAGGCTTGACCCTGAAGACGACGTGGTTGTGCACCACGTGGCGCTCAAAGTTCTCATCAAAGAGCGTGTCGTCTGGCACCAGTTCCATCAAGTCATCGTCTACCTGAATACCCACACATTGGTTATCTTTGGTGTTTTTTCCTCTTAATTAACGAAAGGTGGATCATCTTGTACTTTTCACACACACCCCAAATTTGAAGCAACATTCTGCCATTATTTGGGGGGAAAGGGACAGGGTATTTGGGTATTTGGTATATTCTAGTCACAGAGACTTATCTCTGTGAAATTCGGGCTGCTCTCCCCCGGAGAGCGCGTCGCCGCAAGTGCAGCGCCTACCCAATCTGATGAAAGCTCTAAGAGCGGAAAGCTTGCTTCTTCCCTTTTTCCACCTTGACCACCGAACCCAAACCCTGGTGAGTTTCCCCATTCTACTATTTTCGTCCCTTTTGTATTATCATTATTATTATTTTTTTTTTTTGTTGGGGGGGGGGGGGGGGGGGGGGGGGGGGTTGGGGGGGGGGACAGGGTGAGGAGGTGGGGGGGGGCACACTTGGAAAACCTAGCTATCAATTTGGCCATACCAGGCAGCGGGATTTCTCCCTGCTCTTACTGACTTTCAACTGCTGTGGGAATTTTATGCGCGTAAAGCGCACAGGTCAGACTAGCTTTAAGTCCCCATCCCAGGTGTCAATTTTGACCAAATGACAACTTTTTCGTTGCCACTGGGGTTAACGTGTGCTAAGTGCATGGGCACGCGGGACCTCGGTTTATCGTCTCATCCGATAGACTCCACGTTCAGACCGTAAGGCCTAGCGCAGAGCGAGATTAAGAAAAAAATCCCTTATACCCAGGTTCGAACTCGGGTTTACTTGACAACAAGGCGAACGCGTTACCTCTCTGCGCCACTCTACACACTCTAGAACCTCAGGCGAGGGAACTTTATACCCTCTCCCTTGTTTTGCCTTATGGGCTCACCTGTTCGTCCCAGAAGTTGAGGAGATGGGGGCTGGTGTGGATGAAGACCAAGCCCCCTCCCTGGTTCAGCAAGGTGTTGACCATGCGGAGGAACTTGAGCAGCAGCCTCTTGCGCTCTGCCTT
>CM065701.1:18778519-18781019 GCA_017654935.2 Phymorhynchus buccinoides | reverse complement strand
TATGTTCTTGATGTTGTTCAATGTGTGTGTGTGTGTGTGTGTGTGTGTGTGTGTGTGTGTGTGTGTGTGTGTTTAGCAACGTTTGTACAAGTGCGTTTGACTGAGCTCTGAGATTTGAGAGAGAGACGGAGAGAGAGTGAGAGAGAGAGAGAGAGAGAGAGAGAGAGAGAGAGAGAGAGAGAGAGAGTCGCTTTGCTGAGAGAGAGAGATAGAGAGAGAGAGAGAGGAGAGAGAGACAGACAGACAGACAGACAGAGACAGAGAGGGAAAGACAGAGAGAGAGAGAGAGAGAGAGACAGAGACAGAGACAGAGACAGAGAGACAGAGAGAAAGACAGAGAGACAGAGACAGAGACAGAGAGATTGAGAGACAGAATGAGAAAGACAGAGACAGAGACAGACAGACAAACAGACAATCGAGAAAAAAAACAGGGCGAAACAAAGACATTGACTGAGGAAAAATAACACACACCCAACAACAACAACGAAGCAACTCACACGCACTCATTTCCATCTGATTGCTGAAGCTTCGATGGCCGCTGCCAGTTGGGACTCTTCACGCGCTGCTGCTGCTGCTGCTGCTGCTGCTGCTGCTGCTGTTGACACTGCACCCCCTGCTGATGCTGTTGCTGCTGAATTTGATACTGCTGCTGCTGCTGCTGATACGGATACGGATACTGCACATTGTGATATTGTTGATGGGGCACATTGTTCATTGGAAGGGGTGGTGGGGAAAAGTTGAGAGGCGGTCTCATCTGATCTGATTGTAATACATGTTGAGGATGTTGATGTTGATGTTGATGGTGATGATGACGTAACTGCGGCTGCTGCAGCTGGGAGGATGCCCATCGATAGAACTGCTGTGGACTGGACAACGGCTGGAGGTGACCTTGACGACGTTGAGAGCTACGCATCTTGGCGGGAATATTTTGTTTCTTATTCCGTCTGCTGCTGCAACGATTAAAGAATGCTAATATTACAGTGCAAAAACCTCCCTACAAGACCTTCAAAAACCATCCAAAATGAGGTCTTATCAGGGAGGTCCCACAATAGTAAAATTACCTCCCTTGTAGGACCCCTCCCTTAGGTCTTATGTCTTATGTAGGTCTTATGTGGGAGGGAGTCTTATAATGGGAGGTAATTTTACTCCACATAAGACCTCCCATTACAAGACTCCCTCCCACATAAGACCTACTTCTCTGAGACATTGCCCTTCTTTGTAAGTACAGTGAAACCTCCCTTATAAGACCTTCACAAATCACCCAAAATGAGGTCTTATAAGGGAGGGGTCTTACAAGGGAGGTAATTTTAATACTTACAAAGAAGGGCAATGTCTCAGAGAATTAGGTCTTATGTGGGAGAGAGTCTTATAATGGGAGGTCTTATAAGGGAGGGGTCCTATAAGGGAGGTAATTTTACTATAGTGGGACCTCCCTTATAAGACCCCTCCCTTATAAGACCTCATTTTGGGTGATTTGTGAAGGTCTTATAAGGGAGGTTTCACTGTACTTACAAAGAAGGGCAATGTCTCAGAGAAGTAGGTCTTATGTGGGAGGGAGTCTTATAATGGGAGGTCTTATGTGGAGGTTCCACTGTAGTATAAAATAAAAAAACCTACAAAGTCAACCTTTGGTGGACATTATTCTGATTTTTGGCTCACTCGTGTTCTCGGCACGGGCACTTTTTTTTTTTTTTTTTTTTTTAGTTGCATCCATTAACGATAGTTTCATAATTTGATGCACTTTAAAAATGTTATTGGCAATCTTATGCATTAGACACCCCCCTCAATCTTTGTTTGTTGTTGTCCCACATGTTCCTGTTCGAGTGAGCCTTGAAGGCTTTGCCTCTTGTTTTTTTGGCTGTAAATGTTCAGAATCAGAATCAGAACCACCTGCTGGCTGATTTGAGTCCAACGTCATTTTGACCACCAACAATAAGTAAAAAACAAAGGTAGCCAAAATTGTGTTATATGCAAAATAATGCAAAATAATGCTTGCAAGCTTTAATTGGAGAAAACAAAGAAATAATGCAATCCTGTATTTGATTTTGATGTGTGGTGTCAAGTTCTTAATTCAGTTAAATAGGCCTCACACACAGACAGACAGACAGACAGACACACACACACACACACACACACACACACACACACACACACACACACACACACACACACACACACACACACACACATTATATATATATAATATATATATATATATCTCCCTCTCTCTCACTCTCTCTCTCTCACATACACCCACACATAATCTCTCTCTCTCTCTCTCTCTCTCTCTCTCTCTCTCTCTCTCTCTCTCTCTCTCTCTCTCGCACACACAGACAATCAGAGAGAGAGAGAGACACACACAAACACACTCTCTCGCTCACACACACACACACACATACACACTCTCTCTCATACACACACGCACACAGAGTGACACTCTCTCTCTCTCTCTCTCTCTCTACTCTCTCACACACACACACACACACACACACACACACAG
>CM065701.1:18761019-18773519 GCA_017654935.2 Phymorhynchus buccinoides | reverse complement strand
ATATCTCTCTCTCCGCAGCTCGTCTCCATCTCTGTCATTCTTCAAAACTGGCCTGAAGACTCATCTTTAAAACATAAACAACCTTCGTTGATTATAATAATAATAATAAAGTGGGACTCTCTTTTCTTCTTCTTCTTCTTCTTCTTCTCTCTCTCTCTCTCTCTCTCTCTCTCTCTCTCTCTCTCTCTCTCTCTCTCTCTCTCTCTCTCTCTCTCTCTCTCTCTCTCTCTCTCTCTCTCTCTCTCTCTCTCTCTCTCTCTCTCTCTCTTCTTTTTTTCTTCTTTTCTCTGTCTGTCCCAAGGTGAGTCCCCCGAACCGCTTGACCGAATCGCTTCACATTTTGTGTGGTGATGTGTCACCATGAGAGGAAGGCATCCGCGCATAAATTATCGCCGTTGTGACCATGACCTTGTTATTTTTCAAATGTTCATAGCATGTATTAAGTGTGTGAACAAACGCACCTGTTCTGCCGCCGGATAAGTTAAGGCAAAATGACAACTAGCCGTATTTACATTCTTAATTGTTTGTCAAATTAATGTGAAGAAAAGCTCCCTCCTCTGCCCCTTCCATTCATTTCGGACGGTTTCAGGTTAGGGTTAGGAATAGGGTTAGGGATAGGTTTAGGGTCAGTTTAGTCATCCACTTTTTGTGAGTGTGTGTGTGTGTATTTGACCATAAACTGACCCTAAGCCTATCCCTATCCCTATCTCAAACCCTATTCCTAACCCTAACCCTATTAATACGTCGTAAGATTTAACGTGGTGACAGCCCTGACATGGCCTTAGTTGTTGACGGGGCTATTATTTTTAATCTTAATCCCTAACCCTAACCTGAAACCGTCCAATCCACACAAAAAATAAAAATTGATGGTATGTTATGAGATTGACACTTAACTGACCCTAAGTCTATCCCTAACCCTAACCAAAACCGTATTCCTAACTCTAACTGAAACCGTCTAAAATGTATCCCTAACTCTAACCAAAACCCGGTTCCTAACCCTAACCCTAACTGAAACCGTCTGAAATGAATGGAAGGGGCAGAGGAGGGGGCTATTCTTAACTTTTGCCAATATGAATTGTTCGGAAATAATTAAGGGGAGAAATTTCATGGTGCGTGTGTGAGTGATCTTGTCCAGCTCAATCGGTCAAACAGGGGAAGCTACTCTACCATCAGGTAGATCCCCAGCTATCGCCTCGTGTGCTTGAGCTGACATACAGCACTTAGAACACCGTGCGTCATTCTAAAATTTATGTTATTCTATTTTTACGTCACACTTTGCAAGTTTTATCAGTTTGTGGCAACTGGCCACCCGTATTTATTTTTTTCTAATACAAATTTTTGCAAGTCGCAGACTCGCATCCTGCGATTTCAAGCTTCGACGCCATTGTTGCATGGTATTTGACCGAGTAATGGAGATAAGCAACTCTATTTTCCACGTACTGCTCTCCCCTAGTTTTTTTTTTCTTCCAAAAATCGTCTATTGTTTATACAGGTGGCTTTTTTTAAAGGTAATGTTGGCAATTGCGGTGGGTTTTTTTTTTTACCAGCATGGGAGGCATTGCAGCTGTGACGACCATATATCTGTCTGTCTGTCTGTCTGTCTCTGTTTGCCTGTCTGACTCTGTGTCTGTCTGTCTCTCTCTCTCTCTCTCTCTCTCTCTCTCTCTCTCTCTCTCTCTCTCTCTCTCTCTCTCTCTCTCTCTCTCTCTCTCTCTCTCTCTCTCTCTCTCTCTCTCTCTCTCTCTCTCTCTCTCTCTCTCTCTCTCTCTCGTTCGTTCGCTCTCTCTCTCTCTCTCTCTCTCTCTCTCTCTCTCTCTCTCTCTCTCTCTCTCTCTATCGTTCGTTCGCTCTGTCTCTCTCTGTCTCTGTCTCTCTCTCTCTCTCTCTCTCGTTCGTTCGCTCTCTCTCTCTCTCTCTCTCTCTCTCTCTCTCTCTCTCTCTCTCTCTCTCTCTGTCTCTCTCTCTCGTTCGTTCGCTCTCTCTCTCTCTCTCTCTCTCTCTCTCTCTCTCTCTCTCTCTCTCTCTCTCTCTCTCTCTCTCTCGTTCGTTCGCTCTGTCTCTCTCTGTGTCTGTCTCTCTCTCTCTCTCTCTCTCTCTCTCTCTCTCTCGTCGTTCGTTCGCTCTCTCTCTCTCTCTCTCTCTCTCTCTCTCTCTCTCTCTCTCTCTCTCTCTCTCTCTCTCTCACCTCTCTCTCTCTCTCTCTCTCTCTCTCTCTCTCTCTCTCTCTCTCTCTCTCTCTCTCTCTCTCTCTCCCTGTAGGCTATTCATGTTCTTCTTTTCCTCCTTGTCCATCACTCATTCTTCTTTGTTATTTTCCTTTACATTCCCCCGCTTATCTTCATCCCCTCAGTTCATTTTATTTCCTTTCTTTCTTTTTTTCGAATATTTATTTCGCTTTAATAGTTGTTATTATTTTGACCATTTTATTTTTACTCCTAAAAAACCCAGTGTCCCACCCACTTCCCATCTTATCTATAGAATAATCTGAAGAAAACAAATACCCCTACAAGTTTCGCAGAAAATAGGTTAGCGACCCGAACACATTTTCTTACTAACTATTATTTGTCCCTCTGACGTTTCATAGCATAGCATAGCATAGAAAACAAAATTCCCCGAACGCCTACGCATTATTAATTTAACAAACAAAACCCCCAGACGTAATAGGTGAACCAGAAACGATTCCCACCCGTCACCCTAGAAACCTCGGAAACCATCGAAGCGAGCGAACGCTCTGCGAAAAGCCAACAAGAACAACAAAAACAAGTGGATCGCCGAGTGGCAGATAAGTTCCCGAGCGGGCACACACGCACGGACACACACACACACTACACATAGATATGTGTACGCGCGCATACACGCACGCACGCACACACACACAAACACACACTATACATAGATATGTGTACGCGCGCATACGCGGACACACACACTCGACGCACGCACGTTCATACTCACACATACACACACGCACAGCGCATACATATATATATATATAGAGAAAATAAAAAGGAAAAATGTAATTATAAAGAGCATTCAAACATAATGTAAATACAAAGCAAAAATGTTTTAATGTGCAACAAACATTTAGACATCATCATGAAAATTATATCACACTAAAACTGAAATGGCACGTAAGCACCAGCAAATAGAGAGAGAGAGAGAGAGAGAGAGAGAGAGAGAGAGAGAGAGAGAGAGAGAGAGAGAGAGAGAGAGAGAGAGAGAGAGAGAGAGAGAGAGAGAGAGAGAGAGAGAGAGAGATCATGATAAGGGACGTGTCTTTCAAACTCAAACGCACGCAAAACGCAAATAATTGCCAGGAAAAAAATATAATTGTCCTTTATGTTCATGATTAAAACAAGTTACACGCATAAATAAGAATATAAATATTCGATATGAACACATAGTTTTCTTTCTTAAAGACTCACCAGGTCCGTGAGTGGAAATCACGGGTTTCAGGCGTTTCCCTCTCTCGCTGGTAAGAAATCTTATTTTGACCAAGTGTAGCTCCCATACAAATTTCCTCATGCACGAAAACGAGAAATCATTTTAAAGAGCAGCCTCGATCGTATAATAATATGAGGAATGTCTGTATGTGGGCCACACCGACCCAGAAAAAAAACAAGGGGCTTAATCCAGCCGGGTCAGTGGGTCTTTAAAGATACACTGACCCATCACGATTAAGCCCCTTGTTTTTTTCTGGGTAGCTGTGACCCATATGCAAGTGCCCCCACAATGAAATTGAGGCTACTCTTTAAAATGATGTTTCGTTTTCAATTTGGGGGCATTTATATGAGACTTAAAACCTGGTCAAAACAAGATTTCCTACCAGCTATGAGAGGGAAAACACTTGAAACCCGTGATTTTGACATGCGATCTGGTGGATCTTTAAAGACCCAGTGACGCACCACGATTAAGCTACACTTATCTGCATTGTTAAAAATTCGGGACTTTACTGGTGTTGCACTGCCTCCGGGCATTGCCTCCGGGCATTGCCTCCAGTATTGTTCCCACCATCTTTGTACTTGTCCCATATGTGTCTGTTCCAGACCGAGAGGACGTAAAACACCATTTTTCATTCATTCACGATTAAGTCCCTTGTTTGCTTTGGGTTGCTGTGACCCACATACACATTTCCCCAACTTCAAAATGAGGCTGCTCTTTAAACTGATGTTTCGGTTTGAATTTGGGGCCATTTATATGGGAGTCAGACTCGTTCAAAACAAGATTTATTTCCAGTTATAAGAGGGAAAACACGTGAAACCCGTGATTTTGACACGTGATCTGGTGGATCATTAAAGCACACATAAAGGGATATAACAAGAATTGTTTGTGTAAAGCATTCGACCTCAACACATGCCTTGCTTTCTCTATTTTTCAATAAATACATTCACCAGTAGAGAATCCAGAAGCACGTACAGCTGAGATCTACGACATTAACCCTTTCACCGCCAGCCATATTTCAGCTAAACGATCCATTAAATTTACCTGGGTAGAGAACAAAATCCATCTGCAGTATTGGAGATTCTTCTGTGACATATATAAAATAAGGTCTATCCTTACTTCCCAAAACTATGACAATAGGGTCTTTGGATAATAGACCCCAATTTGATGCCTTTTAGTGACATATGTGTAAATCACTGTGGTGCTAAAATGGGACTTTGGCGGTGAAAGGGTTAATGGTATGCGTATTTGAAACGAAATGAGCCTACATGTGTTTGAAAGACGATTGATATTCATGATGAATCATAATGCGAAGCAACGACGACAGATTGATAATGGTGATGCCAGTGAAGGCCTATAAACAGACGGACCACAAAGAAAACCCACACAACCACCACACCAAAACAACAAAGAAAGGTGTTTCACTCTCAGTAACTTATGACTATGATTATCACCCTCTCTCTCTCTCTCTCTCTCTCTCTCTCTCTCTCTCTCTCTCTCTCTCTCTTTGCTGGTGCTTACGTGCCATTTCAGTTTTAGTGTGATATAATTTTCATGATGATGTCTAGATGTTTGTTGCACATTAAAACAAATTTGCTTTGTATTTACATTATGTTTGAATGCTCTTTATAATTACATTTTTCCTTTTTATTTTCTCATTTTTCTTTCTTTCTGTTCGATTGATTTTTTTAATTTTTTCTTTAGTTTCTCTTTTTGTGTGAGGGCATAGTGAAAAGAAGCTTTGTAGCTTATCTATTTTCCCTCAATTAAAAAAATCGTGTTTGTGTTCTCTCTCTCTCTCTCTCTCTCTCTCTCTCTGACACTGTGTGTGTGTGTGTGTGTGTGTGTGTGTGTGTGTGTGTGTGTGTGTGTGTGTGTGTGTGTGTGTGTGTGATGGACACGTGCTTATGTGCTCCTTCTCTCTCTCTCTCTCTCTCTCTCTCTCTCTCTCTCTCTCTCTCTCTCTCTCTATCTCCCTCTGTCTGTCTGTTATTATATCGTATATGTGTGAGCACGCGCGCGCATGTGAATGTGTTCGTGCGCGCACGTATTGTTTTGTGAACGTGCGTGTGGCTGTTTGTTTACGCGTGCGTGTATTCGTGTGCACGTTTTCGTAAAAAAAAGAAAGAAAAGAACGATAAATCATATGACTCCAGCAAGCATCCTTTAAAGCATCAGAGCATCAAACATTGTAAGAAGTTTAAGAACAAAACAGAACTTCACTTCCTGTCCAGAACAAAAGTGTAATTCTGCTGCCTTAACAGAGCTTTCATAATCACAGTCTTAAGGTCTTGATTTACGTGCACACGCACAAACACACATAAATCCCCCCCCCCCCCACCCCCACCCACATACACACACACACAGCGCATACATATATATATATATATATATATATATATATATATATATATATTCATATTCAGAAAAAAATATACATTCACGTGATTGCCTGCGCTCAGAGAGAGAGAGAGAGAGAGAGAGAGAGAGAGAGAGAGAGAGAGAGAGAGAGAGAGAGAGAGAGAGAGAGAGAGAGAGAGAGAGAGAGAGAGAGAGAATGTTAAAGGACGCGTCTTTCAAACTCAAACGCACGCAAAACGCAAATAATTGCCAGGAAAAGAATATAATTGTCCTTTATGTTCATGATTAAAACAAGTTACACGCATAAATAAGAATATAAATATTCGATATGAACACATAGTTCTCTTTCTTAAAGACTCACCAGGTCCGTGAGTGGAAATCACGGGTTTCAGGCGTTTCCCTCTCTCGCTGGTAAGAAATCTTATTTTGACCAAGTGTAGCTCCCATACAAATTTCCTCATGCACGAAAACGAGAAATCATTTTAAAGAGCAGCCTCGATCGTATAATAATATGAGGAAAGTCTGTATGTGGGCCACACCGACCCATACAAAAAACAAGGGGCTTAATCCAGTGGGTCTTTAAAGATACACTGACCCATCACGATTAAGCCCCTTGTTTTTTTCTGGGTAGCTGTGACCCATTTATTTGCAAGTGCCCCCACAATGAAATTGAGGCTACTCTTTAAAATGATGTTTCGTTTTCAATTTGGGGGCATTTATATGAGACGTAAAACCTGGTCAAAACAAGATTTCCTACCAGCTATGAGAGGGAAAACACGTGAAAGCCGTGATTTTGACATGCGATCTGGTGGATCTTTAAAGACCCAGTGACGCACCACGATTAAGCTACACTTATCTGCATTGTTAAAAATTCGGGACTTTACTGGTGTTGCACTGCCTCCGGGCATTGCCTCCAGTATTGTTCCCACCATCTTTGTACTTGTCCCATATGTGTCTGTTCCAGACCGAGAGGACGTAAAACACAATTTTTCATTCATTCACGATTAAGTCCCTTGTTTGCTTTGGGTTGCTGTGACCCACATACACATTTCCCCAACTTCAAAATGAGGCTGCTCTTTAAACTGATGTTTCGGTTTGAATTTGGGGCCATTTATATGGGAGTCAGACTCGTTCAAAACAAGATTTATTTCCAGTTATAAGAGGGAAAACACGTGAAACCCGTGATTTTGACACGTGATCTGGTGGATCATTAAAGCACACATAAAGGGATATAACCAGAATTGTTTGTGTAAAGCATTCGACCTCGACACATGCCTTGCTTTCTCTATTTTTCAATAAATACATTCACCAGTAGAGAATCCAGAAGCATGTACAGCTGAGATCTACGACATTAATGGTATGCGTATTTGAAACGAAATGAGCCTACATGTGTTTGAAAGACGATTGATATTCATGATGAAGTATAATGCGAAGCAACGACGACAGATTGATAATGGTGATGCCAGTGAAGGCCTATAAACAGACGGACCACAAAGAAAACCCACACAACCACCACACCAAAACAACAAAGAAAGGTGTTTCACTCTCAGTAACTTATGACTATGATTATCACCTCTCTCTCTCTCTCTCTCTCTCTCTCTCTCTCTCTCTCTCTCTCTCTCTCTCTCTATTTGCTGGTGCTTACGTGCCATTTCAGTTTTAGTGTGATATAATTTTCATGATGATGTCTAAATGTTTGTTGCACATTAAAACATTTTTGCTTTGTATTTACATTATGCTTGAATGCTCTTTATAATTACATTTTTCCTTTTTATTTTCTCACTTTTCTTACTTTCTGTTTGATTGATTTGTTTTTAATTTTTTCTTTAGTTTCTCATTTTTGTGAAGGCATAGTGAAAAGAAGCTTTGTAGCTTATCTATTTTCCCTCAATAAAAAAAATCGTGTTCGTGTTCTCTCTCTCTCTCTCTCTCTCTCTCTCTCTCTCTCTCTCTCTCTCTCTCTCTGTGTGTCTGTGTGTGTGTGTGTGTGTGTGTGTGTGTGTGTGTGTGATGGACACGTGCTTATGTGCTCTCTCTTCTCTCTCTCTCTCTCTCTCTCTCTCTCTCTCTCTCTCTCTATCTCCCTATCTGTCTGTCTGTTATTATATCGTATATGTGTGAGCACGCGCGCGCATGTGAATGTGTACGTGCGCGCACGTATTGTTTTGTGAACGTGCGTGTGGCTGTTTGTTTACGCGTGCGTGTATTCGTGTGCACGTTTTCGTAAAAAAAAGAAAGAAAAGAACGATAAATCATATGACTCCAGCAAGCATCCTTTAAAGCATCAGAGCATCAAACATTGTAAGAAGTTTAAGAACAAAACAGAACTTCACTTCCTGTCCAGAACAAAAGTGTAATTCTGCTGCCTTAACAGAGCTTTCATAATCACAGTCTTAAGGTCTTGATTTACGTGCACACGCACAAACACACATAAATCCCCCCCACCCACATACACACACACACATACACCCCACCCCTCCACCCCCCTCCCCTACACACACACACACAAGCGTGATGGAGAATTATGAAATTCATAAAGGAAAGAAAAGACATAATCACCGAAAGGAACTGCATAATCGCTTTAATTTAAAAGAACAAACAACTAACTAAGCATTCAATAAAGCCTTATTAGGCTGATAGTGAGCATTCCATATCCACACAGAAAGCAAAAATGTGACCCAGCACCACGAAAGGGACATTAAGTCGCTAGGCTAGTTTCTCACAACAGGCTTCCACAGTCAAAAATCTCATTTGTTTTGTCAATTGTGAGTTATGGGTATTTCCGTGTACTCTAACATCTTATCTTTCATATTTATAAAGGTTAATCTTTAGTATGATATCTAAGTGGACTTATAAGAGCTTTAAAACGAGTAGGTCAATGCATTTTATTAAACTAAGCTAGACTTTAGACTGTGTTTTCTCAAAATGGCCGACACTCACCCTACTAACTTTAAATGCTCGTAACTCTGGGACGGGAAAAAAAGATACAAGAATGGTTCTTGTATTATTAGAGAGAATATTGTCTGAAGTTTTCAAATGCATAATAATCTCAGAATGGTCAGTTTGATACTTAATGTCCCTTTCGTGGTGGTGGGTCACAAATGACAACACAGAGTCGATTCACTACTGGGACTTTCTCGCATCAATTACATAAAACAAAAGGGGGATTTAAAAAACAACAGACACCCCATTTCATATAGATTATGTGGAGTATGCCTAAATAGTCAACGTTGACAAGAGTCACGCTTTGCATGGTATGCTTAACCCTGTCAACGCCAGCCATTTTTCAGCCAAAAGTATCCATGAAACTTACCTGGATACAGAAAAGATTCCGTCCGCAATATTGGGGATTCCTCTGTGACATGCATAAAATAGGGCTTATCCTTCCCTCCCAAAATGAAGAACATTAAGGTAATTGGGTAACAAACCCTCATTTGATGCCTTTCAGTGACATGGGTATCAAATCATTGTGGTGCCAAGAGGCGACAGTGGCAATGAAAGGGTTTGTTAACAGGGAGCATAAAGGACATTTTGCTAAAACACAGACTCCCTGTTTTGATACAAAATGTGGAGTAAATTGCACCTGAGACGAGAGTCTTTCCCCCCCAAAAAAAAAAACCCACACCACAGATGTGGAAAAATGTGAGAAAATGTTCAACTTTCACAAGTCTTTTTTCGTGCATGGTATGTCTATAAGTTAAGGAGCATAAAGGAGATTGTCAAAACACAGATTCCGCGTTTCATACGAATGTGGAGTACGCTTAATTTTTCAACTTTGACAAGTCATTTTTTTTTAATAGCTGGTATGACTATTAGTAGAGACCCTGCGCGGCTGAAACTGGACTTGTTAGTCCAAAGCATGAAACTTGGTGTCAAACTTCCCTACCCCCCAGAGGTCAAATTTTGAGAAGGACCCAAGATGAATGTGCTTTCGGTTGTGACGCACGACGTGCGTTTAAAACGCACTGCCTCTAGTTTATCTCACAAGGGGTTTGGCCCTAACCTGAGCCTCTACTGCCAACAAAGAACGATTTCATGCTTTTGACCAGTGTGTGCAGTTCCGGCGAATGTTTGACCTGTAGGGCCTCCACTATATACATAAACCGGGAGTATAAAGGAGATGTTTAATCATAAATCTAAATTAATATTAGATACTTGTAGCGGTGCCATAGCCGATGAGGTTTAACCGAGGCGTGGTTACCGCTACACCTATCTGTATTAATAACAAAATCGGGACTTTACTGGTTTCGTACTGCCTCCGGGCATTGCCTCCAGTATTATTCCCACCATATTTGTATTTACAATTGTCCCATATGTGTCTGATTCAGACCAAGAGGACGTAAAACATCATTTTCGTCGTAAAGGAGATGTTTAAAACAAACCACAGACTCCCTATTTCATACACATGTGGAGTGATTTGTAACTTTATTTTTTAGCTGGTATGTCTAGAGGTTAACAGGGAGTAGGTCTATAAAGGATATTGTTAAAACACAGACTGGCTGTTTCATACACATCTGTAGTGATATAAATTTCAACTTTGACAAGTTTTTTTTTTTTTTTTAGCTAGTATGTCTATAAGCCAACAGGGAGTGCCTTTATGTGATTGCCGTTTTGCTGGCAGTGGAAGCTCTTCTGGGTTTGCTGGTGAGAAAGGCCCTGATGTGGTCAGCCGTCCTGTAGTTGTCCGCAGTGTCCGCCACCCCCCGGCCATCTGGGCCCAGGAGCAGGATCCTGCAGGTGATGTGCTTGTTCTTCTCCTCCGCGTGAGGAAGAGGAGGAGGAAGAGGAGGAGACGAGGTGGCGTGGTGGTGGTGGTGAGGAGGAGGAGGAGGAGGGCTCAGTATCACGATGAGAGCGCTTTGAGGGTCTGTTAGTACGGAGAGAGAGAGAGAGAGAGAGAGAGAGAGAGAGAGAGAGAGAGAGAGAGAGAGAGAGAGAGAGAGAGAGAGAGAGAGAGAGAGAGAGAGAGAGAGAGAGAGAGACTCAAATGTTTATTGAGGATAACTAAATAAGCACAATATATGGCTTTTTTCATCAGGTCCTCAAACAAAGCAAGCAGAGACGTGTTAAACGAGATGGCTTTTGTATCTGTTGATGAATGATGGTGATGATGATGATGGTGATGATGATGATGGTGATGGTGGTGGTGATGATGATGATGGTGATGATGAAATGACGATATGATGATGATGGTGATGCTGATGAACCTGGTGGTCATTGTGATGATGATGATGGTGATGATGATGACGATGATGATGGTGATGGTGATAACGACGTCTACGACGACGAAGACTACGATGATGATGATGATGATGGTAATGATGATAATGATGTTGGTGATGATGATGATGCTCTTGCTGCCTGCTGCTGTTGCCGCTGCTGCCGATGATGATAATGATAATGATGACGTCTAAGATGACGAAGATGCGGGTACAAAAAAAACAAAACAGTTAGACAAATGTAGATAACGATATAGAGAAACTAGGCGATAAACTGAAACAGACAGACAGAAAACCCGAAAGAATACAGACAGGGGCAATGGTGTAGTTTCATACCCCCCCACCCCACCCCAATGTTCCCTGCTTTCATCTGAATGTATCGTTCTTCCCGTTTCATGAACTGAACCCTAAGGCCGTGTACACACATAAGCGGATATTCCATGCGGAAACCCGTGCCCAATCCATATATAAGTGAAACAAAGAAGGGAAACGATTTGTGCACGTGTCCGAAAATCCCTCTATATGCGTAAACTTTTATCCTTCCTTCTTCCACTTATTAAGGGTTTTCCGTACGGAACTTACACGTCTAATGTGTACCCGGCCGAACCCTAATCGATCAAGTCAAAATGTGTGCTTCTTAGACAACATTTTAGATGAGAAAATTAATTGTGGTTGGGGGGTAGCGAGCGCGCGCGCACGCGCACACATACACGCACACGCACACACACACACGCGCGCGCACACACACGCACGCACACGCACACACGCACACACAGGTAAATGTCAGAAAGAGACAAACCAATAAAATGCGCACACGCACACACACACACACACACACACACACACACACACACACACACACACACACACACACACACACACACACACACACACACACACATACGAAACACACACACATGTGATGGGTGGTGTGGGGGTCATGATTACATCACTAACTTATTACTTATTATATTCTTACACATTCTTACTTACAGACACATCTACTCACAACTCAACCACACCAAAAACACACAGCAATATAGGGCCTAATGTTGATGGCTTGAAGTCAAACGGACTATCTAAAGATAGTCCATTGACGTATTATTGGATTTACTACACAAACTAATAACTTGTATCAAACAATGACTGCAGAAATATAAAAAGGGGGTTTTGCTTCTTATTTCAGCAGTCTTTTTTTATACAAGTTATTAGTGTTCGTAATAAGTTCAATAACATATCAATGGACTATCTAAAGATAGTCCGTTTTTACACCAAGCCATCATTTTGTCTGAATCACTTTTAGTGGAAGGACGTAAAACTGAAGAATACACACACATACACACACAACAACAACAACAACAACAACATCAAACCGAACCATCTCTCTTCTTCGCCCACGATTCCTGAAAATCTGCCAGAGGTTGACCCGCGGAGGAGAAAACCAGCAGACAGGGGGCGTTGGGGTCGCTCATCTTCCTG
>CM065701.1:18751019-18756019 GCA_017654935.2 Phymorhynchus buccinoides | reverse complement strand
GCACCTCCGCCAAGGAGGAATCGCCGATTTGACGGTTTGATTTATAGGAAACCAGAGCAAAGTCACTGTTACGATCTCTGCAAAGGGTGTTTTCCTGGTGATCTCGACGTGTTTCTTGCAAACACTCATCCATCAGGGTGCCCCTTTAAAGTGGAGATGTTTAGGCCAACTCCCTTGACTATAAAGGACTTTTCTGACATTTGCTATTTGCGTTTTGGTATTTAGTACTTCATGGTCACATAGGCGTCTCAGTGAAATTCGGGTTGCTCCCACCTGGAGAGCAGGTCGCAGCCAGAAGCTCGCCACCCATTTTTTTGCTTTATTTGCATGCGATTTGTGTGTGACGGATGAGGAAGGAAAGGGGTGTGTGTGCAATTTTGGACCAAATGACAACTTTTTCGTCGCCACTGGGTTTAACGTGTGCTAAGTGCATGGGCACACGGGACCTCGGTTCATCGTCTCATCTGAAAGACTCCACGTTCAGACCGTAAGGACTACTACAGAGTGAGAGGAAAAAAAATCCCCTGCACCCAGGTTCGAACTCGGGGTTCATTGTATACGAGGCGAACGCGTTACCTATGTGCCACTCTACCTACAACAACTGGAGTTTGGGGGTAGACCAAATAAAAAGCCACCTAGAACACCCCAAAAATAAAGTAGAGTCAGTGCCATTCTTGTTAGTTTCAGAATCATGGTCAGTCACAGAAAGGACACTTTTGAGCTGATTTCTTCTATTGACAAAAAATAATAATCAAGGAGCACATATAGTTTTCAATAGGGGAAGACGGGGTAAAAAGCCCACGGGCGGGTAAGAAGCCCATGCCAATTATCTCACGGAAAGAAAGCAAATTTCAGTCAAATTTGCCCATGAGACGAATGCTAAACATTAACACTCGTCTCATGGGCAAACTGTGACTGAAAAATGCTTCATTGCAAACACTCATGAGATATTTCGCATGGGCTTCTCACCCACCCATGGGCTTTTTACCCCGTCTTCACCTACACACAAGGACAGATTGGAAGACTAGGCGTTGCCTAAAATCTGTATCCTTGAAAAAGAAAGTTAAAGTTAAAGTTTTCACACCAAAAGTAATCACTCACTTCGAGTTTTCAGGACAGCCTCTCGAACGTCCTCCACCAGGCGAGTGTCGGTCTTGCAGAAGACCAGGAGGGGGGTCTCCGACGCCTGCTGGGCCTCCTTCAAGGTGACCCCACAGCTCTCCCCCACGAACCTGACGGCGTCCGCCAGCAACGCCTCCTTGTTGTCCTGACCGAACAGGAAGGGGACCACGGTGTTGGTGGTGGTGGTGGTGGTTATGGAGGAGGAGGAGGGTGAGGCTGAGAGTTCTCCATGTTGATCTGTGTGTGTGTGTGTGGAGAGAGAGAGAGAGAGAGAGAGAGAGAGAGAGAGAGAGAGAGAGAGAGAGAGAGAGAGAGAGAGAGAGAGAGAGAGAGAGAGAGAGAGAGAGAGAGAGAGAGAGAGAGAGAGAGAGAGAGAGAGAGAGAGAGAGAGAGGAGAGAGAGAGAGAGAGAGAGAGAGAGAGAGAGAGAGAGAGAGAGAGAGAGAGAGAGAGAGAGAGAGAAGAGAGAGAGAGAGAGAGAGAGAGAGAGAGAGAGAGAGAGAGAGAGAATGATTGTTTTCTTTATTGAGGATGATAGCAACATTGCTGTTTTTTTTTTTCATCCAGTTTTCAATAGGGGAAGACGGGGTAAAAAGCCCATGGGCGGGTAAGAAGCCCATGCCAAGTATCTCATGAAATAAAGCAGAGAGAGAGAGAGAGAGAGAGAGAGAGAGAGAGAGAGAGAGAGAGAGAGAGAGAGAGAGAGAGAGAGAGAGAGAGAGAGAGAGAGAGAGAGAGAGAGAGAACGAATCTATAAAAAAAAAGGGGTCAGAGAGAGAGAGAGAGAGAGAGAGAGAGAGAGGGGGGGGGGCGATATCTGAAGTCTGAAGTTTTATTATTTTTATTGATTAGGCCTCTCTGCCCGTACCAATATTTTTTTATCAGCATAAATAAATGTAAACTAGTACACACTATTATCCAGAGAGAGAGAGAAAGAGAGAGAGAGCGAGAGAGAGAGAGAGAGAGAGAGAGAGAGAGAGAGAGAGAGAGAGAGAGAGAGAGAGAGAGAGAGAGAGAGAGAGAGAGAGAGAGAGAGAGAGAGAGAGAGAGAGAGAGAGAGAGAGAGAGAGAGAGAGAGAGGGAGAGAGAGAGGGGGGGGGGGGGGGGGGGGGGGGGGGGGGGGGGGAGAAAAGGCGAGTGGGTTCTTAGGCTGCTTTGTGATTTCAAGTCATTGAAGACCTTCATTCTATTGCAGCTATAGGTCGGAAAAGAAACGTATCTTTCAATAAAGAACCAAGCTTGTCAGCTGTTGAACGTTGTCATACCTTATATCACTATTTCTGCCCTCTGTGTTTGAAACTATGTGGTCGTCGGATAATACATAATTGTCCAATAAGATTACAGTTAATTGAAGAACTCATGTCATGCCAAGAATGATCGTTGAATTCTTTAGCAGCTGCTAAATGACTTTAGCAATTACTGAGATCCTACCTGGCGACTTTCCATCGCATGCATATAACTAATAATGACACCCCTTTGCGTTCCCCTGATATCTGACTGCGTGTTACATTGTTGCCCTGCGAAGATCTCTTACTTAGGGTGCCTTAGTGCGTCCCTAATGTGAGAGCGAACTCCATTGCTGCACCTCCCCGCCACGTTAATGTGGGTGTTCCTTCGGGGACATGGGGCAGGGTGGGCATGACCTGGTCATGGCAAACGCGGCACGGGCGCGTACAACCGGCGCGATAGCAAGACTAGTTCTCGGCAACTCATTCGAGAGAGGTCACAGGCTAGACTGGTCAGGGTAGACGGAGCTCATCAGCCTTGGCAGGCAGTCCATCTAGGAGAAGAAACCCTCTGATTCCAAACACGGGTAGACGGAGCTCATCAGTCTTGGCAGGCAGTCCATCTAGGAGAAGAAACCCTCTGATTCCAAACACGGGTAGATGGAGCTCATCAGTCTTGGCAGGCAGTCCATCTAGGAGAAGGAAAACTCTGATTTCAAACACGGGTAGATGGAGCTCATCAGCCTTGGCAGGCAGTCCATCTAGGAGAAGGAAAACTCTTATTTCAAACACGGGTAGATGGAGCTCATCAGTCTTGGCAGGCAGTCCATCTAGGAGAAGAAACCCTCTGATTCCAAACACGGGTAGACGGAGCTCATCAGTCTTGGCAGGCAGTCCATCTAGGAGTAGAAACCCTCTGATTCCAAACACGGGTAGATGGAGCTCGTTAGCCTTAGCAGGCAGTTCGTCTAGGAGTAGGAAACCTCTGATTCCAAATCCACGATCTGAGGCGAGCCACATCATATCGGATGCTGGTCACCCAACAAAGTCGATCAGAGGGATGCTGACTATGCTCTCGGAGTAGAGTGTGGGAACCCTGATGGGCCTACGAGCACACACGCAACCAGAATGCGAATCAATCATGCTGCACTGTTGCTCATGCTTCTTCAAAGAAGAATACCTCTGGAGAGAACAATACCTTTGGAGATCGCCAGTGATGTCCCAAGGTCCAGGTCATTGGACATAGTCCTATTAAAACAAAACATATCCTGTAGTGTTCCAATCCCCTTCCAGGACAAAACGTCCTATCGACATTTGACATTGTCCTGCAGATTTATGCAAAAACCCAGGACATTTTTAATCTGTTCATTTTCTTGTTACATGACAGCTTGTTACGATGTCCTATTCAAACTTAAAGAACCCTTTTATGTCCCACTCCCCTTCTAGGACAAAATGTCCCGTTGAAAGTCGACACTGGCGGACTTTGTACTACATATTTCTGCAAAATTCCACGACAGTTTTTATTTGTTCATTTTCTTATTACAGGGCAAGAAGCCACTCTATGCTCAATGGCATGTCCCGTGTATGCCTGCCTGCTCCCCAGTAACACAACACAGACTTCCCTGGCTGGAGCAGGACTGCTCTCGGGTTGATAGGGCAGCAGAGCTTCGGATTGGCATCGGGTCAGTCAAATTGACGGTGATTTGACCCCTCATTTTGTGCACCCAGGGGTCATCTGACCCTTGAAGCTTGTAACAAAACTTAAGTGTAATGCCTAATGGTCACTACAGTGACACATTACTGGCCCATTATTTTGGAAATTGATCCATCATTTTCTGTAATCAGGGGTCATATGACCCATGAAGTTTGACAACAATCTGAAGCTCTGGTGCGGGCGTGGACGGTGCATCTCTGGGTCCCATCAGCACCTTGGGGTGTTTCTTTCTCATTCATAGGTACATTGCCTTTCGTGGTGCATGGAAGACTCGCGTCCCATGGCCACCACACAACATAATTAAATAACAATATTTGCTCTGTTTACCTTGATACAAGTTGGTGTGCGCGTCCGCCTCCTGCCTCCTGACCTCATCCACCATCACCACCTTCAGGCGATGTGTGTGTGTGTGTGTGTGTGTGTGTGTGTGTGTGTGTGTGTGTGTGTGTGTGTGTGTGTGTGTGTGTGTGTGTGTGTGTGTGTGTGTGTGTGTGTGTGTGTGTGTGTCTGTCTGTCTGTGTGTCTGTCTGTTCAGAGATTTCAGTTTGTGCCATCCTTTTCATTTGGTTTTCAATACATTGGATTATTTTCTTTATTTATATGGCTTTTCACATTTTATGAACACATTTATTTCTGTATCTTGTGTGTGTTTGCGTGCGCGCGCGTGTGTGTGTGTGTGTGTGTGTGTGTGTGTGTGTGTGTGCGTGTGCGTGTGAGTGTGTGTGCGTGCTTGTGTGTGTACTGAATAGTATTACTTTATTATATTTCACTGTTTGCTGTGATGTTATCATTATGATGTTCTTTATTAATAATGTTTACTTATTGGGGGGGAGGGGGGGGAAGGAGGGGGGGGAGGGGGATGGGAGAAGGGGGGGGAAGGGGGGGGGGGGGGGGGGGAGGGGGGGAGGGGGGGAAAGGGGGGGGGGAGGGGGGAGGTGT
>CM065701.1:18738519-18746019 GCA_017654935.2 Phymorhynchus buccinoides | reverse complement strand
AGGAAACCAGAACAAAGTGAGTGTTCCGATCCTTGAAAAGGCTGTCTTTCTGGTGATCTCGACGTGTTTATTGCAAACCCTCATCCGTCAGGATGCCCCTTTAAAGCCACGTGAGCTTTTTACGAGGAATATGACGACAACGTAGGATACACTCATGAACGAACCTGACACTTTGCTTTCCTTCGCTCCCATGGTTGCTTCGTCCCTTGTTGAACTTGTAGTTTGTGCGTGAAACGGGGACCCACGAAGTCTCAGAGTCAAAATCAGGCTGGCTTTCTTCTGCTTTACAAATCAGGAAAGCAAGTTCAGCCCCACAACACCCCGTGACGAAGAAACCACGGTAAAAACAACGAGTTGACAGTCCTCTTCCCAACGCACGCGCTTCTTCCTGCAGCGAGTTTCGAATTCAACTTCGGCGCCATCTTGAATTCCTGACATTTAATTGTAAGCGGGGAAGCTAGACACTAGTCACACACACACAGAGAGAGAGAGAAAGAGAGAAGGGGGTGGGGCAGGAGATAAGGTATGTTAGATTGCGTAGGGTGGGTGAGTGTAAAAAAGTCAGAAATAGGACCGGGAAATTCAAGATTGCTTGTGGTAGCATTTTGGCTGACTTCCATGTAAAAGAAGCCTACCCCGCCTGTTTGTTGTAGACTAGGCTTACACGAACAAAGGTCCTCTTAGAATCGAAGTGGGGTAGGGTAGGGTAGGGTAGGGTAGGGTAGGCTAGAGAGTTGGGTTGGGTATGACAGAAAAGGCGGGTGGGGTGTTGACAAAGGACAAGCCATGCACAGCCATTGAAGCTTAGCCAACTGCATAATAATTATGCGTGCACACACATATGCATGTAGGTTACGCACACACACGCGCGCGCGCACACACAAACACATACACACACACACGTACACGTGTCTAATATAACTTTTAAGTGAAAAGACGTTAAATTAAAGAACAACAACAACACACGCACACAAACACGCACGCACTGACACACACACACACACACACACACATAAACACACACTAACCCCTCCCCCACATACACTGGCACGCGCGCGCGCGTGCACGCACACGCACACACACGCACACGCACGCGCGCACACGCACACACACACACACACACACACACCCACACACACTCTCTCTCTCTCTCTCTCTCTCTCTCTCTCTCTCTCTCTCTCTCTCTCTCTCTCTCTCTCTCTCTCTCTCTCTCTCACGATTAATGTTCCATTTATTAGGTGGAATTTGCACCAAGCGTTCTATGAACAGAACAATAATCTTACACCTGGATTTTCAAAGGGGGTAAATGCAACGAGTCGTGATCAATCTGACGTGACGAGTGGGGCGAGTAGGCCTATATCCACCCCCACACATACACACACACGCGCACGCACAGAGAGAGAGAGAGAGAGAGATTTCCTTTTTAGAGACAGGGGAGAGACAGAGAAAGAGAGAGACATTGGGGCGAGTAGACCTATATCCACCCACACACAGCACCCACACACACACAAACACATACACAAACGCGCGCGCACGCACTCAGAGAGAGGGGAGAGAGAGAGACAGAGAAAAAGAGAGAGAGAGACGGGTTGGGCGAGTCAATTTTATCCACCAACACACACACACACACACGCGCGCACGTGGAGAGAGAGAGAGAGAAGGAGAGAGAGAGAGTTATGAGAGTCTCTAGAGCAGAGAGAGAGAGAAGAGAGTAGAGAGAGAGAGAGACAGCGAGAGACAGAGACAGAGAGAGAGAGGTGTCTAATAATTAATGTTGTAAATTTTAAAGTGGGAAAGTAATATCCGATAACAAATATCATTTTTTCTAACATAGGCCTATTGAGATTTCTCCTCTATATAATATAAGGACGCTTTACCGCTAAGTTATATAAAGAAGAACCGTTCGAGTCTTTATTTCTGAGTAATGTGTTTTAACCCTTTCACCGCCAAAGTCGCATTTTAGCACCACAGTGGTTTAATTTAACCCTTTCACCGCCAATGTCGCATTTTGCACCACAATTGTCTCACACCCATATCATAGTCATCTTGAAACACTTGTCTGTTATTCAATGATTTGTGTTCCTAAGTTTGGTCACAGTAAGGATTGACCCTATTCTAAATGTCTCACAGAGAAATCCCACATAGAGGTTGCAGACAAAATCTTTTCTTACCCAAGTAAGTTTAATGGACATTTTGGGCTTAAATATGGCTGGCGGTGAAAGGGTTAACACCTGTGTCACTAAAAGGCATCACATTGGGGTCTATTATCCAAAGACCCTATTGTTTTAGTTTTGGGAAGTAAGGGTATTATCGTATATATCGAATTGTCTTTATTATTATGTCACAGAATACATCCCCAATACTGCAGATGGATTTTGTTCTATTCCAGGTAAATTTAATGAACATGTTTGGCTGAAATATGACTGGCGGTGATGGGGTTAATATAATCGAATAAACATTTTATGCAATTGAAGTTTTGATTGTAGGGCTGCATTTTTGTGTGGGTGCTTAGGGGAAGACGGTGTAAAAAGCGCATGGGTGGGTAAGTGCCCACCCCAATTATCTCATGAAATAAATAAAATTTCAGTCAAATTTGCCCATGAGACGAATGCTAGACATTAACGCTCGTCTCATGGGCAAAATGAGACTGAAATTTGCTTCAAATTTGTGTAAGAAGCCCACCCCAATTATCTCATGAAATGTGCAAATTTCAGTCTCATTTTGCCCAAGAGACGAGCGTTAATGTCTAGTGTCGTCTCATGGGCAAATTTGACTGAAATTTTCTTTATTTCATGAGATAATTGGGTGGGTGTACCCGTGTATGCGCTTTTTACCCCGTCTTCCCTATATATAAAAAAACTATTCAGTCTATTATCGTCAAATTTGGCATACTTGTTGCACAAGATGCAAGCTATCCACTGATGTACTTCGTTTTACATTAAGGTCAAATTTACGCCATTCCGATTTCGGAGTACCTCGGCGATGCTGCGAGGGGACTTGGCAGCCGCTCGGCGTTGCACTTGTTTTATTTTTATTCTTGTTTTATTTCCTTTTTAGTACAGGGCCTATTCAAAATCATTCAGTGCGTATATGTGACCCAGCACCACGAAAGGGACATTAAGTCGCTGGGCTAGTTTCTCACAAAAGGCTTGCGAATGTGATTGTGTTGTCAATTTTGTGCATTTTCGTGCTCTTTCATATTTGATAAAGGATCATCTTTGTTATGGTCTCTAAGCACTCCAAAAAGTGCGTTGAAATGAGTAGGTTGGTGCATTTTCTTCATCTAGGTTAAACTTTAGACTGATTTCTCAGAATGGTCGACGGTCACCTTACCAATTTTGAATGTTCATAACTCTAAAACGACAAGCGTTACAAGAATGGTTCTTCATCATTTGAAAGAGAATTGTCCGAAGTATGTAACTAGATCATTGTCTCAGAATTGTCATCTTGACACTTGATGTTACTTTCGTGATGCTTGGTCACATATTTTGCAATTCTCTCATTCTCAGTTGCATAGAGGTTGCTTCTCTTAAAACAATACTACTGACAACTAAAGTAGCAGATGCAGGAAATCGACGCCAGTTAGTATCATACGTTTTTCTGTCGTTTTCTTTCGTGTATATTATCGTTGATCGAATTGTCTCTTTTCTCCTGATATACATCCCACGTGTGTGTGTGTGTGTGTGTGTGTGTGTGTGTGTGTGTGTGTGTGTGTCTGTGTGTGTGTGTGTGTGTGTGTGTGTGTGTCTGCCTCTTTATTTCTCTCTCTCTCTCTCTCTCTCTCTCTCTCTCTCTCTCTCTCTCTCTCTCTCTCTCTCTCTCTCTCTCTCTCTCTCTCTCTCAGTCTTATGTGTCTATATTTTCTCCGAACTTGTTTATTTACCTCTATCCTGTCTGCCTGTCTGTCTGTCACACATTCTCTTTCTTATTGAACAGAGGTGGGTTGGGTACTAACTAAAATAAAATATAATTTGTCTGCATATCTTTCTCTTCGGTGAGACAATCTAGCCGTGGCATGCGATTTTTTTTCTTCCATATTGGAACTTTTGATTCAAGATTCAAGACTCTTTAATGACCCAATGCATCAGTGTATGCAGAGGAAATCAAGACCAAAATGATTTCGCTTGCACACTGATGCATTGGCTAACTGTTTTTCTTGGTGTTTTTTATGCATTGGCTAACTACAATATTCTTGAATCTTGAATGGCAAAAGTGCCAATTTGGAGGGGGAAAGACAACTCACAATGAATGACATGCATTCATGGTATTATTTCTTTGATACGTACATCATATCTGTCTACCCGCTTGTCTATCATGTCATTAACAAAGTTAAGCTTATTCCTTCTGCTTCAAAATAATAATGATAATAAATAATTCAGGTTATTGACCAGCAACACTCACACATATTGGCACGCTGAGAGGATCATAATTATTGTCTGTTGCTGGCAATCACGCAAAATCTTTTGGAAGGCATGTCTTGCCCCAATTATGGTCACTGATTAGTCACTTGACTAACAAGCCCACGTACTGTGTTATGATTGTCATGAGTCAGAAGAATGGCTTATCTGAGAATGCCTGCTGATGGCGAGAATGTACATTGCTAGAATATTTCGACACGACCTAAACCGCAGGCGTAACTTTGGTGTGGTTGTGTGTGTGTGTGTGTGTGTGTGTGTGTGTGTGTGTGTGTGTGTGTGTGTGTGTGTGTGTGTGTGTGTGCTGTGTTGTGTGTGTTTGTATGTGCTGTGTGTGTGTGTGTGTGTGTGTGTGTGTGTGTGTGTGTGTGTGTGTGTGTGTATGCGTGTTGTGTGTGGCTGTGTGTATGTGTTTGTGTGTGTGTGTGTGGTGTGTGTGTGGGTGTGTGGGGGGGGGGGGGGGGTTCTGTGTGTGTGTGGTGTGTGTGTGCGTGTTGTGTGTGGCTGTGTGTGGCTGTGTGTGTGTGTGTGTGTGAGAGAGAGAGAGAGAGAGAGAGAGAGAGAGAGAGAGAGAGAGAGGAGAGAGAGAGAGAGAGTGAGAGAGAGAGAGAGAGAGAGATAATGAGTCATGTGAGAGAGAGAGAGAGAGAGAGAGAGAGAGAGGAGAGAGAGAGAGAGAGAGAGAGAGAGAGAGAGAGAGAAAGAGTCAGGAGTCAGGAAATTTTTAATTGTTAGGCCATGTGTGATACAATGGAGAGAGTGTGTGAGAGAGAGAGAGAGAGAGAGAGAGAGAGAGAGAGAGAGAGAGAGAGAGAGAGAGAGAGAGAGAGAGAGAGAGAGAGAGAAGAGAGAGAGAGAGAGAGAGAGAGAGAGAGAGAGAGAGAGAGAGAGCAATTTCATTCAACCTGACTGCAAAGAAGATATCATACGCTCGTGCACCGGAGAAATGTTGTTTATTGAAACAATACTAACTATGATTATCTAGACGTAATTTATCTTACCCTCAAACCTCATCTGTTAGATGGAGCCTTTATTTTAAACTACAGCACCAAAAACAAAGGTAGAACAAATCAACAATGTGAACATAATATATAGGGGAAGACGGGGTAAAAAGCGCATGGGCGGGTAAGAAGCCCACCCCAATTATCTCATGAAATGAAGCAAATTTCAGTCTCATTTTGCCCATGAGACGAGCGTTAATGTCTAGCATTCGTCTCATGGGCAAATTTGACTGAAATTTTCTTTATTTCATGAGATAATTGGGGTGGGCTTCTTACCCGCCCATGCGTTTTTTTTACCCCGTCTTCCCCTACATCTCTAAACCAAACAAAAATGCATTATGAAATTATCCGAAAAATTAGACGCTCAGTATCAATCCAAAATGCAAACATCTTGTCCAACTTCATACACTACACGTAACAGGAATTATTTCATTAATGTCTTAAAGACACACTGATCCAGCAAGATTAAGTCTCTTGGGTTTTTTTTCTGTTTTTCTGGCCAGGTGTGACCCACATACAAATGCCCCCAAATGCCTTCTTCAAAGTGTTGTCTCGTTTTGATGTATGGGGGAACTTGTATGGGAGTCACGCCTGTCCAAAATACGATTTCTTCCCAGCGAGAGAGGGAAACGCGTGAAAACCGTGATTTTGACACGTGACGTGGTGGGTCTTTAACAGAAGACAAATACATAAGCCTAGGCTTTCAGCAACCACAAAATCAAAGACAAGCATTTTTTTTTTTAATGACATTATTATTACAGTTTGAAACGAATGTCATGGAAATAGCTCTACAAACATAATCAGTATGTAAGAGATTGGGAGACTTAGTGAGATTTTTTTCACGCCAGATGGTGGGGCTAATCCCCTCTATATTCTTAGTTGGGGATAAAGAGAGAGCGAGAGATAGAGAGGAGTCAAACTCTCTCTCTCTCTCTCTCTCTCTCTCTCTCTCTCTCTCTCTCTCTCTCTCTCTCTCTCTCTCTCTCTCTCTCTCTCTCTCTCTCTCTCTCTCACTACGCCCAACTAAGAATATAGCGTGATAAGCCCCTCTCGAGTGTCACGCCACCTGGCGTAAAAAAAATCCCGCTAAGTCTCCCATTCGTCGGGGAACCTTATGGACGATGTTCTTGAAGACGAAGTCTTATAATTATGTAAGAGGCAGTATAATGTCAGTGGCTGGTAACACACACACACACACACACACACACACACACACACACACACACACACACACACACACGCGCGCGCGCGCACATCAAGTATAAAAGCATACCCAACTTGTTTTACTTATCTTTAAGGACTGTAGATATGCCTTAATAACAATTATTGTGGCGGTACCATAGCCGATGAGGTTTATCCGAGGCGTGGTTACCGCTACACCTATCTATATTGATAAAAACTCGGGACTTTACTGGTGTTGCACTGCCTCTGGGCATTGCAGCCAGTATTGTTCCCACCGTCTTTGTATTTACAAATGTCCCATATGTGTCTATGACCGAGAGGACGTAAAACACCATTTTTCTTTTACTTATCCGGTTTGCAGCTAACAAACCGAAGTAGCCTATTAACCAAAGTTATTTCCGGCACCAAGTCGCCTAGCACAGTATAAACAACAGCCGCATTGAGACAGATCAAGGCTCATTCTAGGCGACTTGGTGCCGATAATAACTTTGGTGAAGGGAGTTAATTACAGAGAGAGTTTCTTTCCTTTACTTTACTAAAACGATGAAACAAAAAAGATAAGCAAATCGGTAACTGTCTACTTCGATACATGACACTGTAACTTCAAATGAGTCGAAATGACGATAGATCTTTTTTGTGTGTGTGAGCAATATTCAGTTCTAGCAATGTGTGTAGTTAATTACAACGACATAATGATATTCATTTAATTTCATTTCATTACCGCGTTTACAACCAAAGTCGCCAATAGGAATTGTTCAGAAATAATTAAGGGGGATACTTTCATGGCGTGTGAGTGATCTTGCCTAATGAGAGACTTAGTGGGATTTGTTTCACGCCAGAGGGCATGACGCTCGTGTGGGGCTAACCCTCTCTATACTCTTAGTTGGGGATAAAGAAAATGA
>CM065701.1:18723519-18733519 GCA_017654935.2 Phymorhynchus buccinoides | reverse complement strand
AAAACAAGAGGAGCACACACACCCCGGCGTGGCCTAGTATAAATCACCAGCCTGAGAGACCACAGAGCTGTCAGTTTGATTATAAACGCTTTTCCAAGCTGGGCGTCCTATGGGACTAATAGTGGCTAACAGACGTATAGGCCTCTGCAACTAGGGTTATTAACGCCCTTGACAGTGAAAATTATGCCCTTACTGGTCAGTACTGACAAGGGCATTCACTCTGCGAAAGGCAGCCATTTAGTGGCATCAAATAGGGTTATTGGCGAGAGTTATCCTCCTGCTTGGTCAGTACTGAACCATCTTCCCCCACCCACCAAGGGCATTCACTCTTGCAAAAGGTGTTCGTTGCAGACCCCAATGTGAAGACGGGGTAAAAAAAGCTCGTAGGCGGGTAAGAAGCCCATGCCAATTATCTCATGAAATAAAGCAAATTCGAGTCACATTTTGCCCATGAGACGAGTGTTAATGTCTCATGGGCAAATTTGACTGAAATTTGTTTTATTTCATGAGATAATTGGCATGGGCTTCTTACCCGCCCATGGGCTTTTTACCCTGTCATACCCTATGGCCGGAACGACTTGAATCAACCTACTTTTTTTTTTTTTGAGCCGGAGATGAGATTTTTCCTTTTCTACATTAAGAAAACAAATTGGGGAATTTCTTTCGAAGCTTATATCTATGAATGAACCTACCTGCTCGTCAAAGAAGAAGAGGTACTTGTGCTCGGTGTGCAGGAGGATGAATCCCCCGCCCTCCTGGTACAGCACGTTGGCGAAGATCATGAAGCGGCTCACGTGCCGCTTGCGTGTCTTCTGGGATGCCTGCTGCCAATCCCTGAGGCTGACGTCGAACGGGAACCAGACCGTCTGGTGGCAGCTCACTCTCAGGATGCCGTTGCAGACTTCGCACGAGACATCTAGAAAACCCCCCAAGAGGCAAGGCCTTTATAAGGGCTCACTCGAACAGGTACATGTGGGACAACAACAACAAACAAAGATTGAGAGGGATGTCTAAAGTGCAAGATTGACAATAACATTTTAAAGTACAAATGAAACTATCGTTAATGGATACAACTAAAAAAATGTTGTTTTATTTTTTAATGTGCCCGTGCTCAGATTCGAACACGGAACCATTGGCATGACAGACAGGCACTCTACCAATGAGCTATCAAGGCTTTCAGTGTTAATGAGTTTCTTAATGTCAATGTAAATGCACACATACTGACACGACCAGGTACAAAGGAACGAATAGTGAAAGTTAGGCAATAATAATTGTGAGCGTACCTTGTCCATTGTTGATGTGACGATTCTGGCGTTGCCTGTGCACAATAAAACATAACGAAATCCTCATTCAATAATGAAAGAAACTTGAAACTTGACACTTGAACATTTTACTGACAAAAGCCTAAGTCGGCCTTCATGTCAGGCCTTTACAATATTCGAAAGTACGATGATTCACTCAAATAGACAAAGGCAAAATCAAAACGTGACAAGGTAGACGCGTGTCACTTATTGTGTTAATGCTGTGAAAGTCCGTGCTAGAATCGAATCAAACCGCGAAACGAATACTAGCAGCAATATAGCACGTGCAACTTCATGTCTTTTCATGCGTGAAACCCAGTGAACCAGAACTGCGGTCAACCGAGGAAGAATCTGACGCCATCCACGATGATGCGTTCAATAATAGATGAGAGAGAGAGAGAGAGAGAGAGGAGAGAGAGAGAGGAGAGAGAGAGAGAGAGGAGGGGGAGAGAGAGAGAGAGAGAGAGAGAGAGAGAGAGAGAGAGAGAGAGAGAAGAGAGAGAGAGAGAGAGAGAGAAGGGAGACAGAGAAACAAAGGGCGACTGACAAGTAAACAGACAGACGGAGAAAGAGACAGTGGGAGGCAAAGAGAGAAATGAAATGAAATGAAACATTTTATTCTATAAGGCCAAGGCCCCCATAGGCAAAAAGAGATAGATAGAGAAAGAGAGGCGTCCTACCCTCCCCCTCCCCCCCCCCCCCCCCCCCCCCCCCCCCACCCCCCCCCCCCCCCCCACCCACCACACACCAGTATCATTTTAACGGCTGGAACAACATCGAAGAGCAAAGGCACACTAATGTCATAGCACTATACACTTTTTTTTAGGACCAACACACAGCAACAACAACAGCAGCAACAATGACAACAGCAAAAACAACAACAAGATATCTAGTATGCATCACGTCAAATATGAGCAAAACTGGAACACGTGCGAGAGAGAAAAAACAACAACAAAAGACAGGACTAATAGTTTTGATTTTATTTCAGGGTTGTGAATGGATGGCTGTTCAATGCAACAGCTTACAATACAAGATCCCATCATCATCATCATCATCATCATCATCATCATCATCATCATTATCATCATCATCATCATCATGGTCGTAAGTTGTAAGTTTAAATGTCGACAAACATACGTGCACACAAACAGACATAGCAACAAAACGACGACAGAGGAAAAGAAGAGAAGAAAACACAAAATTGTCATGTCAGCTTATAGACACATGTATATACAACAGGAGTATATTTTGTGACCCAGCACCACGAAAGGGACATTAAGTGTCACAACTGACCATTCTGAGACAAATATATATGTGAAAACTTCAGAACCATTTTTGTATCTTTTTCCGTTCCCGAGTTATGAGCATACAAAGTTAGTGGGGTGAGCGTAGGTCATTTTGAAAAGTCTAGCCTAGCTGTAGAAAATGCATTGACCTACTCGATTTAAAACACTTATAAGACCAACTAGAGACAATAGTAAAGATTATCCTTCATACAATGGAAAGATAAGATGTTAGAGAACACAACAATACCAATAACTCAAAATTTACGAAAAATGAGATTTTGGACTGTACAATCCTTTTGTGAGAAACTAGCCCAGCGACCTAATGTCCCTTTCGTGGTGCTAGGTCACATTTATTTTAATAAACTGACCTCCCGTTTGGGACATCGTTTGCCCGTCCACGTTCTGCCATAATGATAGTGATAGTGACTGCATCCACCTGGTTATTGATCACACAGAACAGTCGTCAGAACGCGTGTAAGTGACATTTTATTATCTGTGTATTGTTAAAAACAGTGCATTCGTTAATGGCACACCTTC
Source organism: Phymorhynchus buccinoides (assembly GCA_017654935.2). Classification (NCBI taxonomy): domain Eukaryota; kingdom Metazoa; phylum Mollusca; class Gastropoda; order Neogastropoda; family Raphitomidae; genus Phymorhynchus; species Phymorhynchus buccinoides. Next base: position 18,730,395 of record CM065701.1, on the reverse strand, counting down.
TATGGTGTTAGGCGATACAAAACAAAACAACACACTGTCTAGTCTCTGTCTCTCTCTGTGTCTCTGTCTTTATCTCACTATCTGTGAATGTGTGCCTCTCTCTTTGTCTCTCTGACTCTCTCTGTCTGCCTGTCTGTCTGTTTGTCTGTCTGTCTGTCTCTGACTCTCTCTGTCTGCCTGTTTGTCTGTCTGTTTGTCTGTCTGTTTGTCTCTGTCTCTCTCTGTCTGCCTGTCTGTCTGTTTGTCTGTCTGTTCTGTCTGTCTCTGTCTCTCTCTCTCTCTCTCTCTCTCTCTCTCTCTCTCTCTCTCTCTCTCTCTCTCTCTCTCTCTCTCTCTCTCTCTCTCTCTCTCTCTCTCTCTCTAACAAGCCAAAAAAAAACCCCACCAAAACAGAATGCAATATTTAAATACAAAATAAACAAACCAATAACTAAACAAGACTGAACCCGAGCGGGTGCGATGTTCCTTCAAGGTCAAGGTCGCACACGGACGGACGCCACGCCACGCACGCACGGACGCACGGACGCACGGACGGACGGACGGACGGACGGACGCACAGACCAAAGTAAAACAATCGTTCCCAATTCCCGCAGCCTTGCTCGAAAACTAATAAACACACCAATATGACTTATATACATATAGGTAGTTTGTCGTCTCCGAAAATGACTGCCAGGTAGTAAGTAGCAGGGCCAGCTGCGGCTATTCCGGAGAGTTGCGCAAAAACATATGTTCATAGTGGAGATGCCTTACCCCCAAGATACATCCCCACTCTTTCGGACAAAGGGATTCGAGGACAGCAGGCGGTTGGGGAAGGTCCCCAAAGGCCAACCAATACCATTAGCTGCAGCACCCAGTACTAAGATCCAGTGCAACCGCACTCTATTCAGAGAAACCCGTAGTCTTCCACACAGAAAGAGACCAAAGCTGTACCCTGGTTTTATATTATGACTGCAGACAATCATTTTATCGTGCAGCTCTCCGCTTGTTTTTGGCCCCTGCTACAGGCTAAGGTCAACCAATGATAAAAGCCATTTGTGTAAAGGTCCTAACACCACAAATCACTCAAACAAAACATTATTCACATACCTAAAATGTGATATAAAACACTGCCACGACTGGTCGTCTCTAAGAACTCGGCGTGACTAATAAACACCCTGTCGCAGTGGTTATAGTACGCTATGCTTAATTTACACCCAGTGGTTTTCCTCAAGAAAGGAAAAGAAAAGACAGAAGAAGAAATAGGCTTCCTGGCATACTCTGTTCCAGCAAATAGTGTGCGCAATGGAAATTCCCGTTTTGTGTAAAATAGTCTTTCGATACATTTCTTAAATTCTTCATTTTTTTTTATTACCACGGGTTTTCTTAGTGTTAAAAATAAATCCGTGTTATTACGGGGTGGGGGGTGGGTGGGGGTGGGGGTGCGGGGAGGGGGTGGGGGTGGGCTTCTTTTGTTACGCTACAGTGGTTTGGATGTTCCCGTTTTCTGACACAAGAAAAGAGTGGCAATTGTCCGGAATCTCTCTCTCTCTCTCTCTCTCTCTCTCTCTCTCTCTCTCTCTCTCTCTCTCTCTCTCTCTCTCTCTCTCTCTCTCTCTCTCTCTCTCTCTCTCTCTCTCTCTCTCTCTCTCTCATTATTGTCAATGGCAATTAAAACATTGTCAAGTGTCAAGTGCTCTCTCTCTCTCTCTCTCATTATTGTCAATGGTAATTAAAACATTGTCAAGTGTCAAGTGCTCTCTCTCTCTCATTATTGTCAATGGTAATTAAAACATTGTCAAGTGTCAAGTGCTCTCTCTCTCATTATTGTCAATGGCAATTAAAACATTGTCAAGTGTCAAGTGCTCTCTCTCTCTCTCATTATTGTCAATGGCAATTAAATCATTGTCAAGTGTCAAGTGCTCTCTCTCTCTCTCTCTCATTATTGTCAATGGCAATTAAAACATTGTCAAGTGTCAAGTGCTCTCTCTCTCTCTCTCATTATTGTCAATGGCAATTAAAACATTGTCAAGTGTCAAGTGCGCTCTCTCTCTCTCTCTCTCTCTCTCTCTCTCTCTCTCTCTCTCTCTCTCTCTCTCTCTCTCTCTCTCTCTCTCTCTCTCTCTCTCTCTAAGTGTTCTTCATTCTCCGAGTCAGTGTGATTGTCTCTATTTGTCGCGTCTTCTTTCTATCTATCTATCTCCCTCTGTGTCTCTGTCTCCCTCCCATTCATTCATTCATTCATTCATTCATTCATTCTTTCTTTCTTTCTCGTTTTCCATTTGTATGCTTCCCTACTCATATGATATCCTTTTATTTTTAATTTTATTTTTAAATAGAAAAATCTACATTTGAAGAGCCAAAACAACTTGTACAAAAAATGTCAATTGTCTGCAAAAGTGTCTGTTTAAAAAACCAAAAGGACGGTCTTTATGATAAAGTAAGTTGATTTCCTTTAACAATTAAATGTAAGACGGTATTATACTTATATCCTGACATTTTGAGCCTATGCATAGGATTGAAGATGAACGAAAATGTTGACTGGATAAAAAAATTAAAAAAGAAATTGCAAAAGCGCCTTTTTTTCGCACAACAAAATGTGGTTTTCCCCCTCCAGAAAATGTTTTTTCATGGAAATAGTTACTTTCAGTAGCACCAAAGATACTGTATAGTCTTTGGTAGCACCCAAAAACATCTTTAAAAAACAAATTCTGGTAACCTCCCATAATGTTAAAGTCTTCTTCATAAAACTAATTTTTATTTTATTTTATCATTTTATTAAAATGATAGTTTGAGTAGCGAATTGCTAGGTTGCATACACCACTAGCGACCAAAAGTTAAGACCCAGAAAGACAATCATCTCCGAAAACTCACGAACTCAATAAAACGCACCCAGCTCATAACAAAAATAAGCTTGAAATTAACTTTGTGTATAGTTACTTTAAAACTGAAGACTTACCGCACATTGGGACTGGACTAGCATAGGTAGGTATACTAATTTGCTCTCAAAGTCTTTGCCAATGACATCATCATCATCAGGTCATCGGTTCCCATTGTGTATGCTTTTGGTATTAGGTATTAGGTACTTTATAATCACAGAGGCGTCTCTGTGAAATTCGGGTTGCTCCCACCTGGAGAGCGCGTCGCAGCCAGAGGCGCGCCACCCAATTTTACCAAATGACAAATTTTTCGTTGCCACTGGGTTTAACGTATGCTAAGTGCATGGGCACACGGGACCTCGGTTTATCGTCTCATCCGAAAGACTCCACGTTCAGACCGTTAAGGCCTAGTGCAGAATGAGAGGAAAAAATCCCCTGTACCCAGGTTCGAACTCGGGTTTACTTGACACGAAGCGAACGCGATACCACTGTGCCACTCTACGCCAATTTGTGTAGTTTCAATACAACTGAAGACTTACTACCACAGTTTGGGACTGGACTAGGTATTAGGTATGCTTTACTCTGAAAGTCTTAGCCAATGACATCAGCATCAAAGGGTTATCGGTTCTCATGACATTCTGCGTCGTTATATAGGAACTTCCTGTTATGGATTCTGAATATTATTATTTGAAAAAAACCCACAGCTTCCCGGAAAACAAGATTTGATAACCGTATTTCATTATCTTAAATCATGTCAGATTAATTCAGTTATCATCTCAGTTGACTCAGACAAAAATAGTGGGTGGGTGAATCATGGTGGTCGTCCCACGCACGACACACGCACACGCGCGCGCACGCACACGCACACGCACACACGCGCGGCCACGCACGCACGCACGCACACGCACACACACACACACACACACACACACACACACACACACACACACACACTCTTCGAGATTCAAGATAAATATTATCCCTTCATCCCTATTGGGACATGTCACAACCTAGTATCTGCCCCCTCTGCTTTCTGGCAGTCATTGTCGGAAACGACAGACTAGCATACAAAAAATCCCCCCACCCTCCACCCACCCCACCCCCACCCCTGTCCACACACACACACACACACACACACACACACACACACACACACACACACACACACAGGAACTTCGAGATTCAAGATAAATATTATCCCTTCATCCCTATTGGGACATGCTCCCACGCCGCTCATTCCGAGTCCCAACTCGCAGCCACACCCTGGTTTGCTCAGACACGGAACCCGAAATCAACAGTCTAAGGGAAAGCGAATCCTCGCCAGGTCATCAGGGGGCAACCGCTAGAGGAGACACCGCACTGCTTGCCGCTGCTGAGTCACTTCGGATGAGTTCAGTGGAGCCTGTTTAGAGCTTAAACGTGAGGCGCTATATACATTTTCTTAAAGGTGGACTCTGACGGATGAGTTTTTCCAAGAAACACGTCGAGATCACAAGAAATACAGCCTTTTTAAGGATAGGAACACTCACTTTGCTCTGGTTTCTTAGAAATTAAACCATCAAAACGGCGATTCCTCCTTGGCGGAGATGCCGGAGAGAGTAGCCATTTTGGATGAGGTGGGTGGAGGTAACTCATTGTGGTTGAAGCGTTTTCTTTTTTTTTGTAGTGCAGTAAAAAAAAAAAAAGGAGCTATTTCCTTTGTTGTGAGCGAAACTCTTGTAGATAAACTGTACAAAATTTAAATTAATAAAAAGGCTTGTGTGTTCGTGCAAACGATTTGGTCTAAACGCAGGCGGCCATTAGAAAAGAGACGGCAAACGCCTTCTCTTTCGGTGAAATAATTTGACTTCCAGCACCTCCGCCAAGGAGGAATCGACGATTTGACGGCTTGATTTATGGGAAACCAGAGCAAAGTGAGTATTGCAATCTCTGTAAAGGGTTTTTTCCTGGTGATCTGGACGTGTTACAAAACCTCATCCATCAGTGTAGGTACCCCTTTAAATAAATAAACCTACGCAGGACTGACAAAAATGGAAAAAACACCTCCCTCCCGCCCAAAAAAAAGAAAAGCGTTCGCTATAGCCTATTTGACGTACCTTTATTTTGGCCTAAGGAGTGCTTCGTGTTGATTCAAATTAACAAAAGAATATGCGAATGTGTCATACAACCTAATTAGACAGCAAGACAACCTGCTTGACAAGTAGAAATGCAGAAAGACGCACAGCTTAATGTAATCAAAAGTTGCTGTACTATAGACGGTTGTCTACAGTAATGGAAAATCATGGTACAGTTTAGTCTCTTGTGGAAGACTATGACTCTCGAACGAGGGGGGCCCTTGCACCGGCTCGGGTGCTGCAGCCAAAGGGATGGGTTGGCCTTTGGGGACCTTCCGGAAGGCCAGCTGCGTCCTGAAATCCCTTAGGCCGAGAGAGTGGGGATGTACCCTGGGCAAGGCATCCCCGCTATAAACAAATTGTCGCCCAGCCCGCCACAATAGTATCTGCCCCCTCTGCTTTCTGGCAGTCATTGTCGGAAACGACAGACTAGCATACAAAAAATCCCCCCCTCTCCACCCACCCACCCCCGTCCACACACACACACACACACACACACACACACACACACCCCACTCTCCTCAACTCTTCCGTGTTACCTCATTCTTGTTCTCTCCAGAAAACGGGAATATCCGAAGCACCAGAGCGAGGAAAAAACTACGAAACAACAAAGGAACAAACGAATATAGGCCGACATCAAAATAATGTACTCAGGGCATGTGTTGTGTAGACTTAAAGGGGCACCCTGACGGATGAGGTTTTGTAAGAACCACTTCGAGGTCACCAGAAAAACAGCCTTTACAGAGATTGCAGCACTCACTTCGCTCTGGTTTCCTAGAAATCAAACCGTCAAATCGGCGGTTCCTCCTTGGCGGAGGTGCTGGAAGTCAAATTATTTCACCCAAAGAGAAGGCGTGTGCCGTCTCTTTTCTAATGGCCGCCAAATCGTGTGCACGACATTCTCGCAATGCAAATCTTTTTTTTTTGTCTTAAAAAAAAAGTTATCTAAAGGAGTTTCGCTCACAACAAAGGAAATAGCTCCATTTTTTGTTTACTGCACTACAAAAACAGAAAACGCTTCAACCACAATGAGTGACCTCCACCCACCCCATCCAAAATAGCTACTCTCTCCGACATCTCCGCCAAGGAGGAATCACCGTTTCGACGGTTTAATTTCTAGGAAACCAGAGCAAAGCGAGTGTTCATATCCTTGAAAAGGCTGTCTTTCTGTTGATCTCGACGTGTTTCTAGCAAAAACGCATCCGTCAGGGTCCACCTTTAAATATTAAATGTCACCAAAAGACACACAACTAGGCCTAAAACGAACAAACGCAAACTTTTCTAAGACACAGTCGTGCTTCCCAACCCAACTCCCTACCTCCACTCCCCTACCACGGGTAGGCCTATTAGTCTATCCGTCATATCTTCTTTTTTTTTGTTAAAGGGAAGTTCCGAAAAATCAGGAATCGTTGAAGCAGAACCAGTTTATTCGAGGATCTTACCACACCCTTTCTTGGCAATGAAACGTACGCACGCACGCACACACATGCACATACGCGCGCGCGCGCGCACTGGCACACACACACACACACACACACACACACACACACACACACACACACACACACACACACACACGACGTTCAATGCTACACTTGGTCATCTCCAAATATGGAAAGTGGCGCCATTCGCGTGACAATGTCGGTTTTCAGCGAAAAATTAGAATATTTTAACCTTCAATCTGAAATTAAACTGACTCTAGCCCTAACCCTAACGTCAAATACACACAAAAATAATACGTCACTAAAAATGGAGTGTTCCATGTTTGGAGATGACCAAGTGCAGTATTGAACGCCTAGTCACACACACACACGTACGCACGCACGCACGCGCACACGTACGCACGCGCACGCACGCACGCACGCGCGCGCGCGCGCGCGCACGCACGCACACGCACACACACACAC
>CM065701.1:18716019-18721019 GCA_017654935.2 Phymorhynchus buccinoides | reverse complement strand
GATAATTATGCAGTTGTGTTATTAAGTCATCGTTCTATATTTTATTTCCTCTTTCACTCTTTTTTCTTTGCGTTAGCCTTCTTTATTCACATTTTCTTTTCTTTGTTGTTTCGTTTTCTTTTCTTTCTTTGTTTCTCTCTCTCTATCTCTCTCTCTTCTCTCTCTCTCTCTCTCTTCTCTCTCTCTCTCTCTCTCTCTCTCTCTCTCTCTTTCTCTCTCTCTCCCTCTCTCTCTCTCTCTCTCTCTCTCTCTCTCTCTCTCTCTCTCTCTCTCTCTCTCTCTCTCTCTCTCTCTCTCTCTCTCTCTCTCTCAGTCATTGAAGAGTCCGCAACGACTCCACTTTAACCCTTTCGCCGCCAGCCATTTCTTTTTGAGCAAAAACACACACACACACACACACAAAATAAGCTGAACAGGGTAGAAATAAACAAATATATGCAGTATTGGGAATTCCTCTGTGAAATGCATAACAATAGGTCTATCCTTACCTCCCAAAATTAAGAAAATAAGGTCTTCAGATAACAGGTCCAGATATAATGCCTTTTAGTGACATGGGTCTCCTTGTGGGGATACCGGGGGGCTTTCGTAAAAATAGTCCCCTCACCTCCTAGACGTTCTGTGCTTGTAACTTCCTCTAATCTATCACTCTCTTTGACTCTGCCTTTTCCCTTTGCTTTCTATCATTTACTATCTTTCTGGCTTATTGGCCCATTCTCCTGCCTTTATTCAAAACAATCTTCCAAACGATTTCTCTTTTGAGCTCCTCCGAAATCGGAATGTGTCGGCTGTACGCGGTGGGGGAAACGAGTGAAAACTCAAAACTGGACACATAATATGTACCTTGCCCATTATGGCCATATGGCCTGGGAACGCAAAGAAGAAGAAGAGAGTGACATGGGTGTTAAACCATTGTGGTGCATAAGTGCGACATTGGCGGTGAAATGGTTGTAGGAAAACTTCTTACTTTTTCTTTATCCAGTGAACAGGAGTTTGTTTGGGACATTGTCTGTTGGTTGTTGGTCGATTACTTTGTCTGGAAATAACATTATTTGAAGCAAAATATGAACAGATTTTAATAAAAATTGAGTCAAAAGTTGGGAGTATGATCCAAAGAACATTTTAACAAAGTTCGTTGTTCGTGTACAGCAATTTTTAATTCAGTTTGTTGATAAGTCTGTATGTGCGTGTACGCGTGTGCGTGTGTGTGTGCGCGCGTGCGTGTGTGTCTATGTATGCTTGTGTACATGTGTGTGTGTGTGTGTGTGTGTGTGTGTGCGTGCGTGTGTGAGAGAGAGAGAGAGAGAGAGAGAGAGAGAGAGAGAGAGAGAGAGAGAGAGAGAGAGAGAGAGAGAGAGAGAGAGAGAGGGAGAGAGATAAAGAGACGGAGAGAGGGAGAGAGAGTGTGTGTGTGTGTTTGTGTGTGTTATATCTGGGGGGGTGTTTGTGTGTGTCATGTATGTGTGTGTGTGTGTGTGTGTGTGTGTGTGTGTGTGTGTGTGTGCGTGCGTGCGTGCGCGTGCGTGCGTGTGTGTGTGTGTGCTCGCACATACATGCGTGCGTACGTACGTGCGCAATGCTCGCACACACAACTGACTTTCATCTTTGGAAAGAAAAGTCGACTTATTAACGTCAGACAGATAAAGCAACTATAACGAAATCAATGTTAGAACTTACAGAGCAAAGAATAATCAATAATATTTGAACGATGTTTCTGTCTCTACTATTAACGGTTCAATTAGTTCCCTAGTTTTCACAATTGCAAACATATTCATCGTACAAACACTAAGACATATGGTGAACGTTCATTTTCTTTCAGTGCCCCTTCTATTTGGAACTCCCTACCCTATGAACTTCGTTCTGCTAAATCTGTCCAATCTTTCAAAACCGCTCTTAAAACTCGCCTCTTCCAGCAATGCCTCAGATGTTTTCCTTGTCCTGTTTCCTGCCTTAAAACTATGTTCCTCACATTGTGTGTGAGAATGCGCGCGCATGTTTTTGTGTGTGCGTGTGCGTGGGTGTGCGTGCGCGTGTTGTGGCTGTGTGCGTGTTTGTGATGGTTAATATTTTAGTAGTTTATTCAAATATTTATGATCTATCAGTTTATTCATTTAAATAATTTGTGAAGCGCCCTGAGCTCAAGAGAGAAAGGGCGCTCTATAAATGTTACTTATTATTATTATTATTATTATTATAGGACGTAGGCCTATCACTATTGCTACCGATGGGGTTTTTCCGACTCCCCCCCCCCCCCAGCTGTAACGTAAATGAAAGAAAGACGTTACTATACACTTAGTGTACCATACTACTAATCTTAGACATGATAACAAACTTATTACAACACACTAACCTATAGTGAACTATAACAATTAATATCGTATTTTTTTAATGTAAATAATGTAAAGCAAAATGTTATATTCTGCAATGTGTATTTGTTGAAAAAAGTGTGTAAACCAATCATTTTTGTTGTGAAGGAGCTATTTAAGTATACAAAGGTATTATATTATAATATTGTGACATGACAATAATAAAGAAGCCTAAGATTAACAGTGTTAATAATAATTACACAAAACAACAACAACCGTATAAACCATTGGTTAGTTGAAATTATAGGATATAAGTAGATACATGATATGGGGGATACATGTTAAATGAAAACTCCAACCATTTGAAATTCAGGTCGCATATTTATTTATTTATTTGATGCATAAACAATTTTGCAGTGTATCTTTTTTTTTATTAAACAAAAACCAGTATGATCTGGCATCATTTAAAACATATTCGTAAGGCACTGGGCAGTGGTTTATATTGTTGTTTTCGTTTTAATATTTCAATTTGTTTCTTTAATGAGGTCAACACATACATAATCACAATCACAAGCACCCACTCAATCACCAAAAATATTGAAAACACGCTCATGCATATATGCGCGCACGCACACACACACACACACACACACACACATACACACACGCGCGCGCACACATACAGGTGAAATATACACGAACAAGCACAATACATTAAATGTATAGGATTGCATATAAACATATAAATCTAAATGCACAAAATGAGAAATAGTAGCATCCGCATAGACTCCTTTATATATTACCCTCAAACCCCACCCCACCACCATCCCTCCCCTACATGCTTGCACGCACAAGCATTCATAAATGCGCATATAACAAAACCTGAAGAAGAAGAAGAAGAAGAAGAAGAAGAAGAAGAAGAAGAAGAAGAAGAAGAAGAAGAAGAAGAAGAAGAAGAAGAAGAAGAAGAAGAAGAAGAAGAAGAAGAAGAAGTAGTAGGAGGAGGAGGAGAACAAGAAGGAGAAGAAGACGAAGATGATGGTGGATGAATGTGATGATGATGATGATGATGATGATGATGATGATGATGATGATAATGATTATGATGATGAAGAAGATGATGATCATAAAGAAAAATAAAACACAAGAGGAGGAATGAAAGGAGAGGATGAAATAATAGAGGGGTGCCATTTAAAAGACAGAGGGAAAAAAACCCCGGAAAAAAGGTTTAGGAGAAGCGAATGAAGCGGCATAAAATGAATAAGTATAACAAAGAATGAAATGGAAAGAAACTATAGTCACGAAACTACGTGGTTATGAGCTATTGCACAGTTTATAGATAGATAGATCTTAACCAACGATACCAACTAAGAGTGTTTCGTTATGATCAAGAAAGAACGAAACCTCAACAACATCTTAAAAACGTTACTCCATCGAAGGTGAATCGAATCGAATCGTTCCAGAAACTTGTCTGGACCCTAAAGCCAAATAAGTACAATGGGTTACAAAGTTTCAATGCATCACAAAGAAAGTGCATCTTTCTTAATTGTCTTTCTTTGTAAGAAATACGATTATTTGATTGAGAAGTTCTAAACAAACTCCTCCCTGTCTTTTTCTATTCCTTTCAAATACTTTTGTTCATAGCACCACATTTAGATGATAAGCAAACAAGCATAAATGCAACAACTAAAGTAATAATAAATCAGAAATAACCATTGGATATTGAGTGTCTATACTCTAAACTCTTTATTCAATATATAATTATTATAAGCCAACCACCACCCGCTAAATGAATTTGTCAAAACTGTCTGCCTCTGTTCTTTATATTTATGTACTAAAAGACTTAGGGCCGTGGCCGTGGGGGTGTGGGTGGGTGGGGGGGGGGGGGGTGTTGATCTTCACCTTTACACAAGTGTGTCATTTGCTTGGTTAACAGCTTATTGTAACGAAGATAACGATGTTGCAAGTTTTGATTCAGTTCCCGTTTGAAGAGAAAGGACATAAAACAACAACACACCCAACAACAACGATTTGAGAGTACTGGCTGTGCGACATTGACCTTGTATCTTGGCTTCGTAATGGAAAACAATTCTTCTTCTTCTTCTTCTTTTTCTTCTGCGTTCCCAGGCCAAAAGGCCATAATGGGCAAAGTACGTATGTGTCCTGTTTTCAGTTTTCACTGGTCTCTGCCAGGCTGCGTACAGCCGACACATTCCCATTTCGGAGAAGCTCAAAGGAGAAAAGTTATTTCAAGATGTTTTTGAAAAAGGGCAGAAGAATGGGCCAATAAGTCAGAAAGATAGTAGATGACAGTAAGCAAAGGGAAAAGGCAGAGTCAAAGAGAGTGACAGGTTAGAGGCAGTTACAAGCACAGAACTTCCAGAAAGTAGGGGAACTAGTTATACAACCCCCCCCCCCCCGGCATCCCCCACGGGGGTGAAAACAATTTGTAAAAATCTGAACATTCCTCACCCTGGCCCTTTGTTCGAATGGCTTTTGATTCGTTGGTGGACATTAGCCTGAAGTAGGGGCCAACAGTAACGCGAGAGCTGTACAATAAATGACTTTTCTAAAGTAATGGAAAATCATGGTACAGTTTAGATTCTTGTGGAAGACTATGACCTATAAACTCTCTGCTATGACTCTCAAACGAGGGGACCTTGGTATCAACTGTGGCGCTGTAGCCAAAGGGATGAG
>CM065701.1:18706019-18711019 GCA_017654935.2 Phymorhynchus buccinoides | reverse complement strand
GAAAGAGCTTACTGAGACAAGTATTAGGCATTGGATTTAGAATGCGCATTCTTGTGTTTTTAAAACGCAAAAGACAACCATTATTATTCCAATTATGTTAAGCGCAATGGCAAACTGGACATGCACTCGATTAAAAAGCAATCACAGTCGTTACAAAAAAAACCCACATATACGTAGACACATGCACATAGGCTAGTTTACAATCGCAAAACATGCACCCACAGTTGAAAACACACACGCACGCACGCACGCACACGCACACACACACATGCACACACACACACACACACACACACACACACACACACACACACACACACAAATTAGAAGCAAGTATTTTGCAATCCTACCCTTGTATATTCAAACACTTGCATAGAAAAAACAACCCAACAACCCAAAACACACTTGCATAGAAACCTACATAAACAATTTAAATTATGAAAATAAATTATGAACACACAGACTTCATATTCTGTTGATGTACCCATGCCCCCATTTCTCTGTTGAAATACCATCTACTCCCCTTCCCCGCACACTCATCACATCTTTCCCACTGCAAATTATAAAAAGAAGATCAAATCCTAACAAACGAAACCAATGACAATAAACGACAAATTTCAATTAGCGAAACTACAGCTAACACCAAGCGGTACAACGCACCTGGAACTATCACTTTCCATCTTCCACATTCACCACATCCCTAATACAGTGGAACCTCCCTATTAAGACGACTCCCTCTACGAAGCGACCCAATTTTTTTCACGGATCTTTCCCACCTTCGTATCCAGAGTATCCCTAATAAGACCCATCAATGCTTTTTAGAGTCAAAACGGACTATTTGCAGATAGTGCATTGAGTTATGTTGAAAACTAATAACTGGTATTAAAAAAGACTGAAAATAATATCAAATGAGGATTATGCCATTGATATGTATTCAGTCATAATTGTGACACAGCACCACGAAAGGGACATTAAGAGTCAAACTGACAATTCTGAGATAATTATGCATGTGAAAACTTCAGACAATTCGCTTTCTAATGATACAAGAACCATACTTGTATATTTTTGTCCGTTCTACAGTTATGAGCATTTAACCCTTTCAACGCCAGCCATTCTTCAGACAACATTTACCATTTAACTTGCCCAGGTAGAGAAAAGATTTTGTCTGCAATATTGGGGATTCATCTGGTATTAGGCATTAGGTATTAGGTACTTTATAGTCACAGAGGCGTCTCTGTGAAATTCGGGCTGCTCCCACCTGGAGAGCGCGTCGCAGCCAGAGGCGCGCCACCCAATTTGTGTTTTTTTGCATGCGATTTTTGTCATTGATGAGGGAGGGGGGGGGGGGGGATTTTGACCAAATGACAACTTTTTGTTGCCACTGGGTTTAACGTATGCTAAGTGCATGGGCACACGGGACCTCGGTTTATCGTCTCATCCGAAAGACTCCACGTTCAGACCGTTAAGGCCTAGTGCAGAATGAGAGGGAAAAAAATCCCCTGTACCCAGGTTCGAACTCGGGTTTACTTGACACGAAGCGAACGCGATACCACTGTGCCACTCTGCACTGTGTGACTGGCATGCATAAAATAGGGCCTATCCTTACCTCCCAAAATTAAGAACAAAAAGTCATCGGTTGACAGACCCTCATTTGATGCCTTTTAGTGGCCTGGGGTGTTAAATCATTGTGGTGCCAAGAGGCGACAGTGGCTATGAAAAGAAAGTGAGTAGGGTGAGTGTCGGCCATTTTGAGAAAACAGTCTAAAGTCTAGCTTAGCTGAAGAAAATGCACAGACCTACTCGTTTTGAAGCACTTAAAAGACCATTTGGAGACCATATTAAAGGTTATCCTTTAAGGATATGAAAGATAAGATGTTGGAGAACACACAAATACCCATAGCACAAACCTTTGCAAGCCTGGTGTGAGAAATTAGCCCAGCGACTTAATGTCCCTTTCGTGGTGCTGGGTCACATACTATGTAATACAAGTTACTAGCTTTTGCAGTAAGATCGAGAACAGGCCAATGGACTACCTGGATATAGTCCTGTGTTGACTCTAAGGCATCGCGCTGATTTTGTTCAAGGTCTTAAAGACCCACCAGATCACGTGTCAAAATCACGGGTTTCACGTGTTTTCCCTCTTATAGCTGGTAAGAAATCTTGTTTTGACCAGGTTTGACTCCCATACAAATGCCCCCAAATTCAAAACGAAACATCATTTTAAAGAGCAGCCTCAATTTGAAGTTGGGGGGATTTGTATGTGGGTCACAGCTACCCAGAAATAAAACTGACTTAATCGTGACGGGTCAGTGTGTCTTTAATAGGGACGTTCCACTGTACTCCTCCTTTTTTTTCTCCCTCTCCTTTAAAGACCCACCACGTCACGTGTCGAAATTACGGTTTTCACGTGTTTTCCCTCTTATTGCTGGTAAGAAATCTTAAGAAATCTTCCTAGCATAAGAGGGAATGTGACACGTGACGTGGGGGGTCTTTAAGGTACCCTTTATCATCCATACATCAATATACACATCGATAGTTATAATAGAACCGACTAACCGATACACCCGCTGGTCAAGAAACCCAAGTACCGATCTCGGAGCCAGCGGTGCTGCTACTACTACCTGCCAGTAGCGGGTTGCCCCCCGCCGGCCCTGCCTGCGTGGCGCCCAGGCCCAGCCCGGACCTCTGGTGCCGCCGCCTCTTGGCCCAGGAATCCCGACCCGTGGACTTCGACGACCAGGACACCGTGGAGCCCGCATCGTCAGCCACGTCCGACGCCTCTCTCCCACCACCGCCTCCGCCGCCGTAGCCACTATCACCATGCATCCTTGATGATGATGATGACGATGAAGCAGGTAGTGATTGCAGTGGTGGTTGAGGGGGTACCCGAAAGTTGTGCATCCCCGCAGAAGAAGACCTCTCCGATGCCTGGCTAAAAGCCGAACTTTGAATGACTGGTTGACGGTAGTGGTAGTGATTGTGGTTGTTGTTGTTGTTGTTTTGGATTGGGGGGAGGACTGTTCTGGAAGGCGTCTGATGCGCAGTGGGCTGTGCAAAGCCTCTGTCAGCTACTGCTCCATACTGCTGTCCGTGGTCTGGCTGTCTTCGGTCAAACCCCGCTACACCCGAATACGCATAAGGCGTGAACGGCTGAGGGGGGGAGAAAGGTTCGTGAACGCTTCCTGCTACACGTTGAGGCAGTCCTTTTTCTGGAAATAACCCTACTTCTCCTACGCTCTGTGGCGGCAATGGCCTTGTTGGAGACGACACCGTTTCTGAAAAGGATCCGACTCCAACACTCCATGACGGCACCGGTTTTGAAAGCTCACGCACGTCAAGCACTGGCGCCGACGAAGGAACGACCAACGCCCGCGGGGAAGAGGGTTCGATTCTCGAACTGTCCCCAACGGCAAAGGCTGAACCGGCAGGCAGGCTTTCGAACGGCGAACGTTCCTGATCTGTCCCGCCGGAAGGACACAGCAGACTGGGACCTTCTTCCCCTGCCGGCGATTCGGGCTGCTGCTTGCTCTGGAAGATCTGGTCGGCTCTGGGGATCTGCCTGCGCTGGGAAGGGTTGGTGTTCTTCCTGAGGAACTTGCGGACGCCCTCCACTAGTCTGCGGTTGGGGGCGCTGTCCAGGACGGTGGCCGACACGTCCTCCGTGGCCAGTTTGCCGTAGTTGATGTCTGGGAAGGCCCGGAAGGCAGGCACCTCCACCGAGCTCCGGTGGACCACCACCACGTACACGTCGCGGAGATCTTTGTAGGGAAACACACACACACAGACAAACATCGACTGAGTTGTAGTGTTGATCCCCCCCCCCCCCCCCCCTCCCCATCACATTTTCGCATTGACTTGTTTCACTGAGAAGCAACGTTCTGTGGAAATGGGTAGGGTTAGGATCAGTCAAGGGAGGGAGGAGGGGGGGGGAGAGGAGGGGGGGAGGGGTAGCGATACTTTTGACCAAGTCGTTATTACACTAAAAACGGCGAATGTAAGGGGAATGTGGTGTTAGTAAGCATACATGTTTTTGGCGTGTGTGAACACAACCTTTAACAGAGAGAGAGAGAGAGAGAGAGAGAGAGAGAGAGAGAGAGAGAGAGAGAGAGAGAGAGAGAGAGAGAGAGAGAGAGAGAGAGAGAGAGAGAGAGAGAGAGAGAGAGAGGAGGGGAGGGAGGGGGAGGGAGGGAGGGAGGGAGGGAGGGAGGGAGGAGGGAGAGAGAGAGAGAGAGGAGAGAGAGAGAGAGAGAGAGAGAGAGAGAGAGAGAGAGAGAGAGAGAGAGAGAGAGAGAGAGAGAGAGAGAGAGAGAGAGAGAGAGAGAGAGAGAGAGAGAGAGAGAGAGAGAGAGAGAGAGAGAGAGACGTACATAGGCCAATATGCGAGTGAACTTTCCTGTTTAACTACAGTCAATAGAGGATATAATATATATTATAAGAGTGTGTGTGCACTCAGATAGTATCAACTATCAATCACAATGTAAGTCATAGTCGCATAGACGTACGTTTAAAGCCGCCTCACACTATTCAACCTATTAGCTGGAAGAAAATTCAGTTATAAACTCTATTCAGCTACTCGTGACCATGTGCCGTCTTCACTATCAGCAAGCATTGGCTGTATTCCCACAACTGCCAGAGTGAGTTGGAAGCAAATGGTGCAGTCACCAATTCCTTCCAACCAAAATTTGCATTTGTGATGCAAAAGAAAGGGAGCAACTGTGGAAAGGTCACAACCATTTTCATCCGACTAGGTTGGATGATGCGAGGCGGCTCTTAGAGTGATAGTATGTACTGAGATAAGTGCTGAGGTGGTTTGGTTTCTTATCAGAGGTGATGACAGCATATTTATCAAGCAGGTGACTGATCCAAGAAGGTGTGATACATGCATATGATTTGTACTGATCATAAGCACAATAACTGAGTTGTGAAGTCAGCAGGCAATTTAACTTCCTTTTTATTGTATGATGGAAAATATCTGTTTTAGTCTTCAACCCACGAATGAT
>CM065701.1:18696019-18701019 GCA_017654935.2 Phymorhynchus buccinoides | reverse complement strand
CAAGCAGTGATTGTCACGAGGCAATTGTTGAGGAGCAATTATCAAGGAGCATGAATGGCTTGGAGTCAAAACAGACTATCTTCCATTGACATATTATTGAACTTAATTCGAAAACTAATAACTTGTCTGCAAAAAAAGATAGTTGAAATATAAAAAAGCTAAACCCCCTTTCTATATTTCTGCAGTTATTGTTTGACACAAGTTATTAGTTTTTGTAATAAATCCAATAATACGTCAATGTACTATCTAAAGATAGTCCGTTCCAGGGCCGGACCTACAGCCCCCATCCTTTTTCCTTAAACCCCCCCAAAACAATTCATGTCGCCGAGCGGCAGCAACATTTCCTCGCAGGCTATACCTAGCACTCATTAGCACCACCAGTTGATAGGTACTTAATGGTTCAAACCATGTGTCAATAGGGGTATGAACAGTAATGGCATTAGTCCTTTATTTCATGCCCAGATTGCACTATTTTGCTTCTCGGATTTAAACATTTTCCGGGGGACCATGCCCCCGGACCCCCCTAGGGGTGTTGGTGCTTCGCACCTTCGATGAATTAGCCCCCATCCCTTAAAAACTTAGGTCCGGCCCTGCGTTTTGACTCCAAGCCATCGCATTAATGTCGTGAACCCCTCAAACTAAGGTACACAGTACAACTGACCACGCGTGTTCTGGGTGGCGTGACGGATGTCCTCCTGAAGCTTGGTGCTGTTCTTGCAGAAGACCAGCAGGGGCCTGGAGTGGTGCAGGTCCGGGGACTCCACCAGCCGCAGGTAGCACAGGTTCTCCACGAACTTGACGGCGTCCCGCAGCAGCAGGTCCGGAACATCCCCGTAGGCCATGTGCACCTCCGGGGCGGCATCCTTGAGGTCGTCCGTGACCGTGGTGGATGTTGTGGCTGTTGTTGTCCCTCCTTCTCTGTTGTTGTGGCTGCTGCTGATGCTGCTGCTGATGCTGTCCTGTGGGTGAGCCCCTTCTCTGCCTGTTTTCCAGGGAGAACAAACAACAATCGTGGAAAGGTATTCTGTGTAGTATGAAGTCTAGTTTTAAAGAGATATGTCCTGAACCTTAAGTTAAGTTTTTAAAACCCTTTCAACGCTAGCCATTCCTCGGGCAAAATGTACCATTAAACTTACCCAACTAGAAAAAAGATTTTGTTTGCAATATTGGGGATTCCTCTGCGGTGTGCATAAAATAGGGCCTATCATTACCTCCCAAAATTAAGAACATAAGGTCATTGGATACCACACTCTCATATGGTGCCTTTCAGTGACATGGGTGTTAGATCATTGTGGTGCCAAGAGGCGACAGTGGCGATGAAAGGGCTAATTAGTGTTAATTTAAAATAATAATCCCAAATCAAAAGCGTGTTAGTTTGGGCCACGCTTTAACATCAGACTGGCAACGGGCTACTACATTAAAACACACACACACACACACACACACACACACACACACACACACACACACACACACACACACACACACACACACAATAATATGACCCCTGGTTGCACACAAATTACGGGTTAATACGGGCCATTGTCCTCACGCTCCAAACCATTCTGGATCTGGTTATATTTTGAGGGTATTTACCGGAACGTACTATATCAGCCTTATGTGCTCTTTTTGTGAGTGTACCATCTGGGTTATTATACTTCTTAAAAATTCATCTCAGTTTAGTGGTTTATTAACGTCTGTTCACCATTGATGACATTAGAAGCATACTTCTCAATTTTCTCGACAAGCACTAGTGCACCTTAGCGCCCTCACCTCCTCGCCCGAGGAACTCCTCGATGAGCTGAATGCTCCTGGAGTTGACCCCGGAGGTGTCCACGCTCCGGCCCTTGACCTTGGTCCTGCACAGCAGCTGCACCAGCCCCGGGGAGCAGAGGAACCGGGGGTCGGGGTCCACCTCGGGCGTCAGCACCACCATCAGCTCATGGCCGCCTGCACAACGGCACATACATGTCAAGGAAACACCCGATGCAGACCTGTCTACCCCCTACACAAGTCTTGAGTAGTCTGGATAGCTGAAATGAGTAGTTTTGGGTGCAAAATGTGCAGTTTTATTCATTAAACCATCACATAATGTTCACTGAAAATGAGTAGTAATCAAGAATTAAAGAGCATTATTTTCAGTTTTGAAGAGTAGTAGAGGTCCAAATTGAGTAGAATGCTACTCGAAAAGAGTAGAGTAAACAGGTCTGCCGATGGGAGCCAGAGAGGCGCCGGCCGGCCTCACCTGCCCTACCAACACAAGAGCAGCCCCAGCCTTTTCTTCTTCTTCTTCTTCGATTGCTCAGACAAGTTTCCTGTCAATTATGAGCGCAGATGCGTTATGCTGCCGTTATGCGCCTAACTAAGAAATAGTTAGGCCCAGCAAGTCCGACCTCGGCTGGGAGGAAATGTGTTTTGAAAGCTTCGTGGAAAAAACAAAGGCAGGAGAATGGGCCCCGGTAATGGGCAGAAAGATAGTAGATGACAGTTAGCAAAGGGAAAAGGCAGAGTCAAAGAGAGTGACAAATTAGAGAAAGCTACAAGCACAGAACTTCCAGAAGGTGGGGGAACTATTTATACAAAAGACCTCCCGGTATCCCCACGGGGGGAGCAGCCCCAGCCCCACCCTGATATGTTTTACAGGTCTGGGCATACACGGGACATTCCATGTAAGCATGCACGGGTACATAGTGGCTCTCATAGTTATTGTTGGTAGGTGGTGGATAGAAATGTGTTGGAGTATGTGCAATTACGAAAGCAATGGAGTTTGGATTGATTGGCTTGTATTTCAATGCATTTTTTTTTACATTGCTTATAGTCCTGTCAACAGCAAAGGTTTGCTAAGGACTGTATTTCAATGCATAATTGTGCTAAAATGGAGTGAACATGCAAGAACGAAAGAAGGTGTTTTTTTATGAATTAGTTCGCTTCCAACAATGAAAGAACAAGTAAAACTCCGAATTGTTCAACAACAAAAGTGCCCTTGTGGCACAGGAAAACAAACGAGCGAGCACCTCCTCCCTCCAGTCCTGCCCACTCTTCGATCAGCTAAGAAATACCATCTGGCCAGACCTCGTCGCATTCAGCCAGAAGATATATGACACGACGAACTATGACCTACAACGAACAGATGCCTTCATTCTGGATGCTGGAGTGTCTGTCTAGGACGTTATAGAAAAAACGATCAGAGCAAGATGATAACGATTTTTTTAAAAGCTACTCACGCAATGATCACCTGAGGGAAGCTGGAGTGTCTAAGACGTTCGAGAAGAAGAAAGGACAAGACGATCATGATTATTTGAAAAGCTACTCACGCAAGGCCAGGCTCTCCTGAAGGAATTCTCCATCACTCCGGATGCTGCACTGGAGTGTCCATCTGAGACGTTCGAGAAGAAGATCAGATTCTTTGAAGAGCTACTCACGCAAGGCCAGGATCTCCTGGATGAACTCTCCATGATCTGCCTTCACTCTGGATGCTGCAGTCGAGACGTTCGAGAAGAAGAAGAAGAAGAAGAAGAAGAAGAAGAAGAAGAAGAAGAAGAAGAAGAAGAAGAAGAAGAAGAAGAAGAAGAAGAAGAAGAAGAAGAACAAGAACAAGATGATAGTGATTCTATGAAAAGCTACTCACGCAAGGTCAGGCTCTCCTGCAGGAACTCCCCGAGGTGGGAAGGACTCGGGTTTTCCCTGAAGACGAGGGTGGGTCCGAGGATAACGGTGCTCCACTGGCTGCCGGCAGGCAGAGGCTTCAGGGTAATGTTGGCCCCCTTCATCTTCTTCTTGGCCAGACTCTCGAACAGATCCTTGGGGTCGTGCGCTTTGAAGGTGTAGAACACTTTTGGGACAGAAAAGAAGAAGGAGGAGGAGGAGGAGGAGGAGGAGGAGGGGGAGGAGGAAAAGGAAGAGGAGGAGGAGGAAAAGGAAAAGAGGAGGAGGGAGTGGTGGAGGAGGAGAAGAAGAAGGTAAAATAACAAACAAAACAACAACCAAAACGTAAGTATTGTAATGCACACATACAATCTAAAACATGACAGACTGATATATAAAGGTGTTCACAATAAGCTATGTCGTGCGTATTATTTAATAACCAGGGCTCCCAGGGACCCCCATTTGGGGGTCTATGAAGTACCAGAATTCTAAGGGACCCTCTAACAGAATGTGCAGGGGATCCCAGGGATGCACTAGAAAACTTTTTAGCATTCGCAATGCCACTGGGACCTGCTATCCCGCCTCTAGGACCCTCCATACTGTAAGTGAAGGAGTCCCTGGGACCCCTTGTTTTGCGGGACGATTGGGAGCCCTGGTCAAGTCAAGTCAAGTCAAGTCAAAATGATCTTTATTGAGGATAAAAGGAATAAGCTTAAAAGCTTTTTTACATCCTGTCCTCAACAAACAAAATAACAACAAAGAATGAAGGGCAAATCAGTGTACAAACCTTCACATGAAAACATACAATTCTTAATTAGACAAAATATACATATGAAGCCATTTATATAAAATCAAAAATAATACGATTAATAAATGTATACATGCAATTAGAGAAGAAGAACAAAAAGAAGGAGAAGGAGGTAAAGAAGAACAAGAAGGAGGAGGATGAGGATGAGGGGGAGAGGGGGCAAACAATGAGGAGAACTAAAGTTAAAAAATAAAAATAATAAAAAACCATGAATGGTAACCCATTGAATAAGTAAAGTAATTAAAGAACGTGAAACTGAGAAAGAAAGAAAATGAATGGAAGAAAAACAGTGGTAACGACAGAAGGAACAGAGGAAGGAAGGGGCAGAATGAATGAAGCAGTGTTGAAGAAAGAACCCCCTCCCCCTTTCACACACACACACACACACACACACATAGCACACACACACACACACACACACACACACACACACACACACACACACACACACACACACACACACACACACACACACACACGCGCGCGCGCACGCACACGCACGCACACGCACACGCACGCACACACACACGCACACGCACGCACACAC
>CM065701.1:18681019-18686019 GCA_017654935.2 Phymorhynchus buccinoides | reverse complement strand
TGTTTACAGTCCTACTGTTTTCTCCCTACTCCAGGGAGTGTTGGAGCTGAAGTTAGAAGGCCAGCCGCATGTTTACAGTCCTACTGTTTTCTCCCCACTCCAGGGAGTGTTGGAGTTGAAGGAGAAGGCCAGCCGCATGTTTACAGTCCTACTGTTTTCTCCCTACTCCAGGGAGTGTTGGAGCTGAAGGAGAAGCTGAAGGTGAAGGCCAGCCGCATGTTTACAGTCCTACTGTTTTCTCCCCACTCCAGGGAGTGTTGGAGCTGAAGGAGAAGGCCAGCCGCATGTTTACAGTCCTACTGTTTTCTCCCCACTCCAGGGAGTGTTGGAGTTGAAGGAGAAGGCCAGCCGCATGTTTACAGTCCTATTGTTTTCTCCCTACTCCAGGGAGTGTTGGAGCTGAAGGAGAAGCTGGAGGTGAAGGCCAGCCGCATGTTTACAGTCCTACTGTTTTCTCCCTACTCCAGGGAGTGTTGGAGCTGAAGGAGAAGGCCAGCCGCATGTTTACAGTCCTACTGTTTTCTCCCTACTCCAGGGAGTGTTGGAGCTGAAGGAGAAGCTGAAGGTGAAGGCCAGCCGCATGTTTACAGTCCTACTGTTTTCTCCCTACTCCAGGGAGTGTTGGAGCTGAAAGAGAAGGCCAGCCGCATGTTTACAGTCCTACTGTTTTCTCCCTACTCCAGGGAGTGTTGGAGCTGAAGGTGAAGGCCAGCCGCATGTTTACAGTCCTACTGTTTTCTCCCTACTCCAGGGAGTGTTGGAGCTGAAGGAGAAGCTGAAGGTGAAGGCCAGCCGCATGTTTACAGTCCTACTGTTTTCTCCCTACTCCAGGGAGTGTTGGAGCTGAAGGAGAAGGCCAGCCGCATGTTTACAGTCCTACTGTTTTGCCCCTACTCCAGGGAGTGTTGGAGCTGAAGGAGAAGCTGAAGGTGAAGGCCAGCCGCATGTTTACAGTCCTACTGTTTTCCCCATACTCCAGGGAGTGTTGGAGCTGAAGGAGAAGCTGAAGGTGAAGGCCAGCCGCATGTTTACAGTCCTACTGTTTTCCCCATACTCCAGGGAGTGTTGGAGCTGAAGGAGAAGCTGAAGGTGAAGGCCAGCCGCATGTTTACAGTCCTACTGTTTTCCCCATACTCCAGGGAGTGTTGGAGCTGAAGGAGAAGCTGAAGGTGAAGGCCAGCCGCATGTTTACAGTCCTACTGTTTTCTCCCTACTCCAGGGAGTGTTGGAGCTGAAGGTGAAGGCCAGCCGCATGTTTCCAGTCCTACTGTTTTCTCCCGACTCCAGGGAGTGTTGGAGCTGAAGGAGAAGCTGAAGGTGAAGGCCAGCCGCATGTTTACAGTCCTACTGTTTTTTCTCCCCACTCCAGGGAGTGTTGGAGCTGAATGAGAAGCTGAAGGTGAAGGCCAGCCGCATGTTTACAGTCCTACTGTTTTCCCCATACTCCAGGGAGTGTTGGAGCTGAAGGAGAAGCTGAAGGTGAAGGCCAGCCGCATGTTCCCGCAGCAGGACCCTCCCCGGGTGCTGTTCATCGGAGAGACGGGGTCCGGCAAGTCGTCCTTCATCTCCAGCGTGGTCACTGCCCTCAGCGGGGACGTCACCTACGTGTCCATGATCGGCGAGATGCAGGGCAGGGAGGAGAACACCTCCAAAAGGGTGAGAGTTACAATACGAATACGAATATGAATACGAACACGAACTTTTTTTTTATTATTGAGGGAAACTCGATAAGCTGCTGCTTCTTCTTCTTCTTCTTCTTCTTTTTCTTCTTCGATCGACCAGACAGTTCCTTGTCAATTATGAGCGCTGATGCGTCACGCTGCCGTTATGCGCCTAACCAAGAAATAATTAGGCCCAGCAGGTCCGACTTCGGCTGCAGATGCGTCATGCTGCCGTTTATGCAATAACCACGCAGTTAGGCGTCCACAACCCCGTACTTCGGTCACATCCTGACACAAAATTGGAAAGAATTCTGTCTTCTAGTTCACGAGAATACAGCTTGAAGAAGAAATATATAGCGCAAAGAAGGAAATTTCGGTTTTCAAGGTCACACTTCAAGGTTAGAGGTTACATGCACGATAATTTATGCTCGGATGTTTTTTCAAAAGACTCCCCCGGTTATACAGTACCACACACATATCTGAAGCGTTTTGTCAAGCCCTACAAATGGGGAAAATAACAGCTTAAAACCCAATTTGTAGACCATAAGATACCACTTTCAAGGCCTACCGATGAGAGAGACCGTGACCTTGACCTTGATCGGTAGAGATAGCCAACATCAGAAAGGGCCATAGAGAGAGATTGACGAATATGGATGAACCTCACCTTCATGCCAAATTTGAAGCCCTCTACCCCCCAACGGAATCATTTGGTATGGCCCCTTAAATAGTTGTGTTTTCGTTGTTTAAAAAAAGGTCGTACTGCCAATATTACATGACCTTGACCTTGATAATTCATGTTCGGATCTCTTGCACTATTAAGTTTTGTGTGCACACCTCCACACATAATTTGAAGCAGATTGTGTGTGTTTTGTGTTTCGGAAGATATCGATTTTGCAGGATTCAAGGAGACAGAAAAAAAACATTTTGCAAATATAAAAAGACAAAATAACCCTTTCACCACCAAGCCCATCGCAAAGTCAGATCACCTATGGGCATGTTATCCGAAGACTCCGTTTTCTTAGATTTGGGAGGTAAGGATAGGCCCTATAATGTCATGCATGTCACAGAGGAATTCACAATATTGCAGATACGTTTTCTTTTCTACCCAGTTTAAGAATAATGGTAATTTGTGGCCGAAAATGGCTGGCGACAAAAGGGTTAAAGTGGCTTTTTGTTGGTTTAGAAATGTGATTAAAATAAGCAACGAAATCATCCAGGAATTCAAATGTTTGATTTTGTACTTTTATGGTTGAACTGATGAAACAAAATACAACAAAAACTGCAACTTGACATTTGTTTCGTATTGAATTCCCTGCTCTAGCCAAACACAACTTGCTGTGTGATTTCTTAGGGGTTTTGTTTTATAACGCGAAATCGCTTATGCCTGATTAAATAATTGTACAGCCTTTTCACACAAACACTACATTAATGGACTGAAGTAAAACAAATATATTATTAGCACAGAAACTAAATAAGCACAATGAATTGTACAGGCCGAGTTTCCAATAGGCGTGCAATGATTCTGGACTATAATGAATAATTATGATGAAAAAATGTATATGTAACAAGGAAAGGGAGATAATTTCCAGAAAGAAACGGAATTGTTTGACAGGTGAATGTCTCGCGCGCACGCATTGGGACAAAGACGTGCACATACACGCACATGTACACACACACACACACACACACACACACACACACACACACACACACACACACACACACACGCTAACGCACAGATATACGCATTATTAACCCGTTCGAGCACATGATCGGAATCTCCTGTGTTCCTGGGTGAAGACAAGGAACCTCTGGACGTTATCCTGTCTGACAAACAGACAGACAGACGACAGACAGACAGACAGACAATGCGTTTCGTTTCCCTATATTGTTGTAGTTCATTGAGTATCGCGTGTTTTGGGGCGAAAACAAAGAATGTGATCCTGTGTGACAGAAAGACAGACAGAGAGACAGACATAGACAGACATATAATACATGTTTGTTTCGCGTATGCTATGTTGCAGTACATGGAGCATCGCGTGTTCCTGGGCGAAGACAAGGAGCCCCTCAACGTGATCCTGTGTAACACACAGACAGACATAGACAGACGTATGGTATTTTATTTTGGCTTACGTTATCTTGCAGTACGTGGAGTACCGCGTGTTCCTGGTCGAAGACAAGGAACCCCTGAACGTGATCCTGTATGACAGACAGACAGAAAGACAGACATAGACAGATATGATATCATACATTTTGTTTCGCGTATGTTAGGGTTAGTACGTGGAGTATCGCGTGTTCCTGGGCGAAGACAAGGAACCCCTCAACGTGATCCTGTGTAACATACAGACAGACATAGACAGACGCATAGTACATTTTGTTTTGGCTTACGTTTTCTTGCAGTACATGGAGTACCGCGTGTTCCTGGGCGAAGACAAGGAACCCCTCAACGTCATCCTGTGTGACGCCCGGGGCATCGGCAAGCGGAACCAGCTGGGGGTGGCCGACCGCGAGATTGAACGGCTCATGGATGGCAAGTTCCGACATGAAGACCTGGTAAGGATAAGAGTCTCTCTTCTGAGGCATGTGTGTGTGTGTGTGTTCTTCAGTTACCCGTCCTTCCACTAAAAGTGATTCAGACAAGCATGTGTGTGTGTGTGTGTGTGTGTGTGTGTGCGTGTGTGTGTATGTGCGCGCGTGCGTGCGTGCGTGCGCGCGTGTGTGTACATGTGTGTGTGTGTGTGTGTGTGGTGTGTGTGTGTGTGTGTGTGTGTGTGTGTGTGTGTGTGTGTGTGTGCTCTGACATTGAAATGAATGTACTTTGTCCTTTACACCTATAGTAGACTATTTATTTGTTTGCTGTCCCATCTTCTGGGTCGTACAGTGGCGTTGCTCCCACGCAGCTCATTCCGAATCCCAATTCGCAACTGCACCACGGCTTGTTTAGGTCGCAGAATCCGAGACCAGCAGTCCAAGGGGAGCGAATCTTTGTTAGGCTCCCCTAACATAGGAGCGTAGAAGAAGAAGTAGGTTCGCGCAAATTGACAGTAGCCGGGTTTTTCCCCCATGCAGATCGAAAGCGAGCAGGGCAGCGACGGGACGTGGATCGACCACCGGGTGTCCACTCCACCCAGCTACGTGGTGTTCGTGCAGAAGGCCCAGCGCCTGGGGGACGTGGACAAGGACGTGCAGGACAAGCTGAACGCTGCAGCCGACATGGCCAGGAGCAGAGGTAATGGAGGAGGAGGAAGAGGAGGGAGAGGAGGAGGAGGAGGAGGGGGATGATGAGGAGGAGGAGGATAGGGTATTTGGACAAGGACGTGCAGGACAAGCTGAACGCTG
>CM065701.1:18673519-18676019 GCA_017654935.2 Phymorhynchus buccinoides | reverse complement strand
ATATTGGGGATTCCTCTCTGACATGCATAAAATAGGGCCTATCCTTCCTTACCTCCCAAAATTGAGAACATAAGGTCACTGGTTACCAGACCCTCATTTTGTTAAAGGGCAATTCCACATTTTGCTGGAAACATGTTTGAAAAAACAAAAAAAGACCTTGCACAGTGTTACTCCTGGATCTACATTCATCTTCAGACTCAAGCACACACGTAGCCGACACAGGCTTGAGAAAGGACAGAGAAACGCTCACGTGCGCACTCACACAGACGCGCTCACACACATACCCCCCCCCCCCCCCAAAAAAGTTTTATACAATCGCACGCGCGCACTCATTCAAATATTCACACTTCATTTAAAATGTATTTGAAAATGTGTTATATTTTAACCAGCATTTCTAATTATTACCCCCCCACACAAACAAAAACACAGCCCCCCCCCCCCCCCCCCCCCAACAAAAAAAAAAACACACAAACAAAACCCAACAAAAAAACAACAACTTAGGGTGCTGTAGATCTACAATAACAAAAAAAGAACCGTAATTATTTTATAGCCCTCAATCAATTTAATATACAAATTTAAATGCATACTTAAATTGACTATAAAAAAGCAACAACAACAATACAAACATGAATGGCCCGTTAGGCTTAAGAAGATTAACGACATGCTGACAGATTAACGCACATTTTGTAACCTCGCCAAAAGAGATGATTTTATTTTGCTGTTAAATTTAGTTTGCTTGTTTAATTTTGTATAGGGGTTCGTGTCAGGGGGGCAAGTGGTTCATGTATGTTCTTTTTTTGTTACAGAGGAGGTCTTTCGGTGATCGGCATGACTCCGACGCCAGCACCGTCTCTGCCACAGATTCTGGACCCAGTACTTCTGTGTGAGTGTGGTTGTTAGTTTTTTGTTTGGTTGTTGTGGTGGTTGTTGTTGTTCCTTTGGAGATGGTTTATCTTTCATACGCGCGCACATGCACACAGACTTGCGTGAAGTGCGGGCGCATACATACACGCACACAAACGCACTTATGCTTATACGCGCTCGCGTGCACAAAACACATGCACAGATACACACACGCACACGCACGCACACACGCGCACACGTATGCTTACATGCGCGCGCAAAACACACACACAGAGATTCAAAACACACACACACGCACGCACGCGCACGCACACACACACACACACACACACACACACACACACACACACACAAGGGCAGGGAGGAAACAGCAGGAGAATGGGCCAGTAAGTCAGAAAGATAGGAGATGACAGTAAGCAAAGGAAAAAGGCAGAGTCAAAGAGAGTGGCAGATTACAGGAAGATACAAGCACAGAACTTCCAGAAGGTAGGGGAACTATTATTTTACGAAAGACCTCCCGGTATTCCCACGGGGAGAGACTCGTGGAGACTTCGGGGTCGTCCAGCTCCCCGTATGGAGGCACGAGGCATCCACCCACATCCCCAGACACGGGTTCGAATCCCGGCCTCGCCCTTTCTTTCTCGTTCAAACGGGGAAAATCGAATTGAACGTCGAGTCCTTCCTTCGGGGAGGGGGGGCGGGGGGGGGGTGGGGGGGGGGGGGGGACTTAAAGCTAGTCTGACCCGTGTGCATTTTTAGGCGCGTACGCATGTTGATGGGCAGAGATAAATCTCACTGCCTGGTATATGACAAAATCGATAGTTACGTTTCCCAAGTCTACACACACACACCCCACCCTCACCCCCCCGCAGCCCCCCCCCCCCCCCTGAACTCCCCCACCCCCCCCCCCCCCCCCCCCCTGGCCCCCCCCCCCCCACACAAAAGAGAAAGAGAAAGAGAGGTGGTGCTGCGCTTGCGATGATGCGTTCTCCAGGTGGTGACAGCCGATTTTCTCAGCTAAATATCTGTGACTAGACAACAAAAAATCACCAATTACCAAATGATGATAATAATTCGAGAATGGCTGAAGTCCCTCACAGCCACGTAGTATTATATTATTCTTTGCATTAACACACTTACGAAACTCTCATTCTAATTTCTTTTTTTTAAGTGCAGTAAGGAAAGGTAATTCTCTCTCTCTGTGATTAACTCCCTTCACCAACGATATTTTCTATTTATAAGTATAAGATAACTTTGGTGAAGGGAGTTAATTACAGAGAGTTCCTTTTCAGTCACTAGATCCTCTCTCCTTGCCTCCCTATTTCTATCTTTCTTTTAAAGACACACTGACGCACCACGATTAAGTCCCTTTGGATGTTTCTGGGTAGCTGTGACCCACATACCAATGTCCCCAACATCAAATGGAGGCTGCTCTTTAAAATGATGTTTCGTTTTCAATTTGGGAACATTTTTGTATGGGAATCAAACCTTACCAGCTATAAGAGGGAAAACCCGTGAAACCCGTGATTTTGACACGTGACCTGGTGGGTCTTTAAAATGCAGTTTTTGTTTTTCCCTTTTCGAATGCAGATCCATGCAAGCGGAGAAAATGGGGGGACCCATGAGATACGTTTCC
>CM065701.1:18663519-18668519 GCA_017654935.2 Phymorhynchus buccinoides | reverse complement strand
TCTCTCTCTCATTCCCTCTCGCTCTCTCTCATACGCACTCTCCTCTCTCTTTCCCTCTCTCTCCTTCCCCCCTCTCTCTCCTTCCCCCTCTCTCACTCTCTCTGTCTCTCTCTCTCTCTCTCTCTCTCTCTCTCTCTCTCTCTCTATCCTCCCCCCCCTCTCTCTCTCTCTCTGTCTCTCTCTCTCTCTCTCTCTCATTCCTCTCGCTCTCTCTCATACGCTCTCTCTCTCTCTCTCTCTCTCTCTCTCTCTCTCTCTCTCTCTCTCTCTCTCTCTCTCTCTCTCTTCTCTCTCTCTCTCTCTCTCTCTCTCCCCTTCCCTCTCTCTCACTCTCTCTCTCGTTCTCATGCATTGTATCATCATGCATGTTCATATTATTATTATCTGTTTGCCTTATCGTTTTGTATTAGTCTTGTTTCTGTCTCAAGGACAGATTGTAAGAATAGGCCTGGCCTAAAATCTCAATCCTTGCATAATAAAGTTTTCAAGTGTCAAGTGTCTCTCTCTCTCGTTCCCTCTCTCACTCTCTCGTTCTCTCTCACTCTCTCTCTCTCCTTCCGTCTTTGCATGACTAAAAACTCTGCTGCTCACCACCTCTTTTCAATCTGTTCCTGTCCGTTTGCTTTGAATTCAACATTCAACATCTTGAAAAAAAAGAAAACTGTACAATAAGACCTTCAAAAATCATCCAATATGAGGTCCTATAAGGAAGGGGTCTTATAAGGGAGGAGTCTTATAAGGGAGGGGTCTAATAAGGGAGGTAGTTTTAATGCTTGCAAAGAAAGGCAATGTCTCAGAGAAGTAGGTCTTATGTGGGAGGGAGTCTTATAATGGGAGGTCTTATTTATTTATTTATTAAGACAACTTTTATAGCGCCTAATCTTTAAGCTCTAAGCGCTTTACAGAAATCACTAAAATGAATAGTAAACCCAATGAACAAAAAGTATACATCAAACATTGACCAACAACCCCCTTCCCTGATCCCTCAGTCAATTTCCCAATCACGCCCAAATAATGAATGACATAATCTACAGTACACTTCGCAACCAACTTGAAACACTCACACTGATGGACGCTTAAAGACGCCCAGGCCACACTATTAACAAATCACACCCACACCCACACTTATAATGATAGAGAGAGAAAGAGAACTAGAGAGAGAAAGAAAGAGAAGAGAGAGAGAAAGAGAAAGAGACTTATAAGACAGACAGACAGAAAGACAGAGACGGAGACACAGAGCCAGACAGAGGGACAGACAGAGAAAGAGACAAGAGAGAGACACACAAACAGAGGAAGGTTCTACTGTATGAACCTTTCATGCATTGCATCTTCTTCATAAACCTCAAAAGTAAAACGTAAAAAGGTTAAGGTTAAGGTTAGGTTAAGTACATTATAGTCACAGAGGCGTCTCTGTGAAATCCGGGTGGTTCCCAACTGGAGAGCGCGTCGCAGCCAGAGGCGCGCCACCCATTTTCTTTTTTGCATGCGATTTTTGTATGACTGATGAGGAAGGAAGGGCAGGGTGTAAATTTTGACCAAATGACAACTTTTTCGTTGCCACTGGGTTTAACGTGTGCTAAGTGCATGAGCACACGGGACCTCGGTTTATCGTCTCATCTGAAAGACTCCACGTTCAGACCGCAAGGCCTAAAGTGAGGTTATGAGAGGAGATAAGGAAATAAACAAGGGGAAGAAACTCTCCATAATTAAGTTATTTTCGGAACCACCGCCTAGCAAAGCAAGGGCAACAGCTACATTAAAGCAAAGCTAAACTTTATCACTAGCAATTTGTGGGTTGCAATGTTTTTGGAGTCATCATATAAAACGCGTGGTACAGTGGTAGAGCGTTCGCCTCGTCAAGTAAACCCGAGTTCGAACCTGGGTACAGGAGACTTTCCCTCTCACTTTGCACTAGGCCTTACGGTCTGAACGTGGAGTCTTTCGGATGAGACGATAAACCGAGGTCCCGTGTGCCCATGCACTCAGCACACGTTAAACCCAGTGGCAACGAAAAAGTTGTCATTTGGTCAAAAAATACCCCCCCCTCCCTTTCCTTCATCATCAGTCGCACAAAAATCGCATGCAAAAACCCCCCCAAAGGGTGGCGCGCCTCTGGCTGCGACGCGCTCTCCAGCTATGAACAACCCGAATTTCACAGAGATGCCTCCGTGACCCACTGTATAGGTATTAGGTATTAGGTACTTTATTGTCACGGAGGCGTCTCTGTGAAATTCGGGTTGCTCCCACCTGGAGAGCGCGTCGCAGCCAGAGGCGCGCCACCCATAAGCGTCTTATAAGGGATGTAATTTTAATACTTACAAAGAAGGGCAATGTCTCAGAAAAGTAGGTCTTATATGGGAGCGAGTCTTATAATGGGAGGTCTTATAAGGGAGGTTCCACTGCAATACAATTTTCTCCCGTACTTTTTTGTTCTCTCCCCAAGTGACGTGGAGTGTAATCCCGACGACGATGGCATGGGTGAATGGTCGGACGACGAGGAGAAAAGCCTGACTTCATCGTCGACCGAATCGGACGAGGGCATCGGTCATTCGGAGGTACTGACCGAAGATGAATCGGGAGAGTTCGGACAAAGGCCACTCAGAGAGATCGTGCTTGCTCTGGAGACGTGTAAGTTCCCTTTGACTTGGTTTGTTTAGTCCCCGAGCGAAGCTGGGAGACTGTTGTTTTTGTTTGTGTCCATCAAGGCGGCATGCGTGCGTGCGTCCGTCCATTTTGTGCGCGTTTTCTTGAAAATTATTCACTCTATTTCAATCAGTTTTGGTATACATGATCCAGTGTATTATTCGCTATTAACCATTGTCGCAGTTCTACTCCAAGGTCAAGGTCACGCTGGCTATGGGGTTCGAACCCCAAACACATAATCATCAATATCTCGCCAAGTTTGGGTTGTATTTCATTTCCATGACATTTTCCAACAAAAGTCCTATGATGTCATTTTGCTTGAAATTATTGTCTGTGCATCAGCGCATGCATGCCTGCAAGTGTGTGAATCATGAGGTCCGACCCCCATTGCTATATCTCATGAACCATTGAAAAGAATAGCTTAAAATTTGAGGTGGTAGTGCATCATCGTACATATTTATTTTACGAGGGGTGAATGCCAGAACTGCCTATCTGTGTTCTTTATTCCTTTTGAGGTAGACCGTTCTGGCAGGCACCCCTCAATAAAAGGCCGGTCATCAGTCATTCGGAGGTTCTGACCGAAGACTAGTCGGTAGAGTTCGGACAAAGGTCTCTCAGAGAGACCGTGCTCGCTCTGGAGACGTGTAAGTTCACTTTGACTTGTTTTTTTAGTCCATGAGCGAAGCTGGGAGACTGTTCTGTTTTGTCTGTGTCCATCCGTGCGGCATGTGTGCGTGCATCCGTCCATTTTGTGCGTGTTTTCTTGAAAATTATTCACTCTATTTGAATCAATTTTGGTATAATATATGATCCAGTGTATTATTAGCTATCGACAATTGTCGCAGTTTTACTCTCCAAGTTCAAGGTCATGCCAGCTATGGGGTTCGAACCCCAAAACACATAATCATCAATACCTCGCCAAGTTTTGGATGTATTTCAATGCGGATTTTTCCATGACATTTTCCAAGAAAATTCCTACGATGTCATTTACTTGAAATTGTCTGTGCGTCAGCGCATGCGTGCCTGCATGTGTGCGAACCATGGGGTTCCACCCCCATGAACCATTGAACGGAATCGCTTAAAATTTGAAGTGGTAGTGCATCATAGTACATGAAAGGCCTTGTACAAACATTATAACCCTGGGGGTTGGTCTGATGATGAGGAGAAAAGCCTGACATCATCGTGGACCGAATCGGACGAGGGCATCGGTCATTCGGAGGTACTGACCGACGACGAATCGGGAGAATTCGGACAAAGGCCTCTCAGGGAGACCGTGCTCGCTCTGGAGACGTGTGAGTTCCCTTTGACTTGTGATTATTGGGAGGAGGTAAAGATGCGCCCGCCTCCTCCATTTCTCGGTTGTTAGTCCCCGAGCCGAAGGTTCGGGGAGCTATTGTTTTTGTCTGGTCCGTCCGTCCGTCCGTCCGTCCGTCCAGTGTCCGTCAGGTGTCCATCCGTCCGTCCGGCGTGCCTCCGTCCGTCCGGCGTGCCTCTGTCCGTCCGGCGTGCCTCCGTCCGTCCGGCTATTCGTCCGTTTTTCTCAAAAACTATTCAGTCTATCATCATCAAATTTGGTATGCTAGTTTGCCAAGATGCAAGCTATCCACTGATGTATTTAGTTTTACATTAAGGTCAAGGTCGCGCCAGTTACGGGGTTCAAACCCCGAAACACATAATCGCTAATATCTCGCGAAGTTTTGCATGTATTTTAATGCAGTTTTTTTCACACATTTCTTGATGAATGGTCTATAACACAGTTGTCATTAATTTTTACGTGCGCGCGTGTGCGCACGATCGCGTGCGCTCAAATCACGGGTCCGAACCCCAAGGCTATATATAAAAAAACTATTCAGTCTATTATCGTCAAATTTGGCATACGTGTTGCACAAGATGCAAGCTATCCACTGATGTACTTAGTTTTACATTAAGGTCACATTTACGCCATTCCGATTTCGGAGTACCTCGGCGATGCTGCGAGGGGACTTTGCAGCCGCTCGGGGTTGCACTTGTTTCCATTTTTTTCAGTCTTTCCTTTCTTACTGCAGATTGAGTACTTCATCCTCTATCGCTTGCTATATTTAACACTAATTTTCATCTATTTACATAATTAAGCACATGCATTCAATAATAGTAGAAGATAAAGGCAGGACGGAAAAAACCGCAATGAACCAGGACTGTGACAAATGCTCCGCGGCTGCACTACATAGGGGGGGTCCTATTAGATAATGGCCTTTATCATGACTGCGATTAATTATTCAACACAGATAATTAGCTGAAAAGGTTCATAAAATACAGCTTAATGTTTGGTAAGAAAGGCAAGTGTGAAAATGCGTGGAGAGCCGAGAACTGTAGGGGAT
>CM065701.1:18638519-18661019 GCA_017654935.2 Phymorhynchus buccinoides | reverse complement strand
GAGATAAGTACAAATATGTGTTCCACTCAGCCCTGAGAGAGACACAGAGAGAGATAGAGAGACTGGACACTGGACACTGGAAAACTTTATGTAACAAGGATAAAGATTTTAGGCGATGTCTATTCTTACAATCTGTCTGTGGGGAGAGAGAGAGAGAGAGAGATGAGAGAGAAGAGAGAGAGAGAGGAGAGAGAGAGAGAGAGAGAGAGAGAGAGAGAGAGAGAGAGAGAGAGAGACAGACAGACAGACAGACAGACAGACAAACAAATGGAGGCAACTGAAACTATTTGTGCATGAACCCGATAGCATTTTCTCTTTCACGCCCGACTGCTCAACAAAGTCTGAAGACAGGAGTGACAAAAGGTAGGGCCCCACGTATAACGGGGAAACCCGCTACTTTTCTTCCGTGTGGCTTCAGCTGACTAATCCTACCTAGTCTAGTCAAACACACCTTTATATACAAAAGCTTTTCTTGATAGTCTAGTTTGACCTTATCTCCTTTTTCGTCGTCTCATGTGATCGCACAAACGAAACATTAGTGTGCACTTAAGACCGCATGATTCATCCTTCCTACCGCCCCCCCCCCCCCCCCTCTCACCCCGTAGACGTTGGGATATCTATCTATGGTGAAAACCCATGTGTAGTGTCACGTGGGTACGCCTACCTATATATATATGACACTTTTAACAGTAGAGTTTCAAGATTTGAGTGGTGATCTTCAAAGGAACCGGTAGGTCTATAGTTGACCGGACAAGATGTTCCACGTGGATTCTAACCTGAGTTGGACCAAAGGTAGGAGGGAACAGACAGACAATATCAACATAATGTAATGCTTGATATCACATAATGATATGAACAGACATGAATTTAACCATTTTGCCGCCAGACATTTTTTAGCCAAAAATTTCCATTAAACTTACATGGATAGAGAAAAGGATTTTGTCTGAAATATTGTGGATTCTTCTGTGATATATATTTGAAATAAGGCCTATCTTTACCCCTCAAAATGAAGAACCCAAGATCATTGGATAACAGACCCTCATTTCAAGACTTTGAATGACACAGGTGTTCAATGAGAGCCTTAGTGCGATTTTACTCACACCAGAGGGCATGACGCTCGTGTGGGGCTAATCCTCTCTATATTATTAGTTGGGGATAAAGAAAGAAAGAGAGAGAGAGAGACAGTGAGTGGTCCTACCATCACACTCTCTCTCTCACTACGCCCAAGTAAGAAAATCGCGTGATAAGCCCCTAGTGCATTGACTGCCCTCTGGCGTGAAAAAAATATCGCCATAGGTTGACCATCACTGTGGTGCAAAAATGCGACATTGGCGATGAAAGGGTTAAAGATTCATTCATTCATTCTTTCACTCAGGCAGGGAACACGCTCTTTTGTTGTAACAACACTCATCGTGTTTGTTACATTTAGGTGGTGCTGAATGTTCTTACCGTTCAAAGTTATTAATACGTGCTTTTGTTTATTTGTTTTACTTCACTGCATTTATATTTTAAGCATTTGTAGTTCATTTGTGTGACACAACATGAATTTGTACGGTCAACACAATATTAGGCACCATAGACCTAGTAGGTATCGTACATTACTTCATAGATAATGTTTGCCTTGTAAAAACGAACGGTTGTTGCCTTATTCGAACGACATTTGTTTCCCCCACGCACGGTAACGAATCATTTATTATTCGATTAGAAGGAATAAGCGCTTCTGACCGTCCACTGGGAAATTACTCTATCGTGTAATATATCACTGCCCTTTGTCTAAAGAGACAATATCTATTTTGGTCGCGCGCCAGCGAGAGAGAGAGAGAGGAGAGGAGAAGATGCGAGGTAAGAGTAGAGTGAGAGAGAGAGGACCGAGAGAGGGAGGAGAGAGAGAGAGGAAGAGAGGAGAGAGAGAGAGAGAGAGAGAGATGAGAGAGAGAGAGAGAGAGAGAGAGAGAGAGAGAGAGAGAGAGAGAGAAAGAGAGAGAGAGAGAGAGAGAGAGAGATAGCGAGAGAGAGAGAGATTTTTTTTGGGAGAGAGAGGAAAGAGAGTGAGAAGAGAGAGAGAGAGAGAGAGAGAAAGAGAGAGAGAGAGAGAGAGAGAGAGAGAGAGACTAGCTTGGCGTTATTAGGAAATTGCTTTTTTCAATTAAACTGACAATCCGATTGGCAGTTTAGTTTAATTTACATATTACATCCCCGGATTAAGTGTTTTAGACGCACTCGTGATTACAAGTCCTGGTGCAAAGGACTAAAGACGTTAACACCATCAAAACTGTCAAATTCATTCCGGTTTTTTTTCGTCACTGGATCATCATTATGTACTATAAATGATATTAAAATGTTTAAGGAAATCTGCAAAATCCCTGAGTGAAACAGTAGCTTTGCAAAAAAGTGTTACTGAAAATTTCAGGACCTTTGCAAATTTACTGGTTTTGTAAATTTACTGTCACACATAAATTATATTATTATGACGCAGTACCGTTGGTGATGTTGATTGTCTGGTGGATGGATTCCAGGTCGATTTCCTGAGGACTACAATGAGGAGGTGCACCTTCAAGGAGCCAAGCCTCTGTTCCAGCCTACAGTCCTTCAGCTGAGGCACAGCAGCGTCACCACCGCAGAGAGTGAGTCCCCACTACAACGAGTCCCATGATAATTATATGTGAGAGCTTGGTGATGTTTAGGGGAGTTTGATCAGTGCGATTGTCTTTCTCTCTGTGTGTCCCCGCCGCTATGCACGTGTCACCATCATTGTGCCCCCTGTCTCTATAATAATATGTCCCTGTCTAAATGTGTCCTCGTATCTATCTGTCACCCTCACTGTGCCCCTGTCTCTCTGTGTCCTCGTCTATCTCTGTGTCCCTGACGCTGTGTGTCCCCAGTACGTCTCTATGTGCCCCCCTGCTCTATGTGTGCTCGTCTCGGTGTGTGTCCCTGTCGTTATCTATGTGTCCCCATACGTCTCTATGTGCCTCCCTGCTCCATGTGTTCCTGTCTCTCTGTGTGTCCCTGTTGCTATGTGTCCCCAGTACGTCTCTATGTGCCTCCCTGCTCTATGTATCCTCGTCTCTGTGTGTGTCCCTGTCGCTGTGTGTCCCCGTATGTCTCTATGTACCCCCCCCCCCCCCCCCCCCCCTGCTCTATGTGTCCTCGTCTCTGTGTGTGCCCCTGTCGCTGTGTGTCCCCATACGTCTCTATGTACCCCCCCCCCCCCTCCCCTGTCTCTATGTGTCCTCGTCTCTGTGTGTGCCCCTGTCGCTGTGTGTCCCCCATACGTCTCTATGTACCCCCCCCCCTGCTCTATGTGTCCTCGTCTCTGTGTGTGTCCCTGTCGCTGTGTGTCCCCGTATGTCTCTATGTACCCCCCCTGCTCTATGTGTCCTCGTCTCTGTGTGTGTCCCTGTCGCTGTGTGTCCCCATACGTCTCTATGTACCCCCCCCTGCTCTATGTGTCCTCGTCTCTGTGTGTGCCCCTGTCGCTGTGTGTCCCCATACGTCTCTATGTACCCCCCCTGCTCTATGTGTCCTCGTCTCTGTGTGTGTCCCTGTCGCTGTGTGTCCCCGTATGTCTCTATGTACCCCCCCTGCTCTATGTGTCCTCGTCTCTGTGTGTGCCCCTGTCGCTGTGTGTCCCCATACGTCTCTATGTACCCCCCCCTGCTCTATGTGTCCTCGTCTCTGTGTGTGTCCCTGTCGCTGTGTGTCCCCGTATGTCTCTATGTACCCCCCCCCCTGCTCTATGTATCCTCGTCTCTGTGTGTGTCCCTGTCGCTGTGTGTCCCCGTATGTCTCTATGTGCCACAACAGGCTTGGAAAGTCAAAAATCAAATGTTTGTCAATTTTGAGTTATGGGTATTTTTGTGTTCTCCAACATCTTTATCGTTCATATTTTATAAAGGACAATCTTTTATAATGGTCCCTAAATGGTCTTATAAGTGCTTTCAAACGAGTAGGTCAATGTATTTTCTTCAGCTAGGCTAGACTTTAGACTGCGTTTTCTCCAAATGGCCGACACTCACCCTACTAACTTTACATGCTCATAACTCCGGCATGAACAAAGATACAAAGAATGGCTCTTATATCATAACAAATTGAAACAGACTGCAACGTCACTGGAACATACAACAAACAAACAACTACACAAGTGTAAAATGGCGTTATTTTGTTTACAAGAGACAAAACAAAACTACTGGATATTTCGGCGAATGCGCCTTTATCAACATAGACAAACAAGAAAACAGCAAACAGCAAATATAGCAAAATGAGCCAAAAGCAGGCAACACAGTTAGCAAAAAAACATCAAGATCAAAATAAAACAAAACAATACGTCCCCTTTACAGTCCAATGCGTAAATGATGCAACTAAGTTGAATCCAAAGAGCAAGGAAGAAAGAAACAACTGTTTTGAGATTAGAGAGGTCGGGGACAGTGAGTATGCAATCATAAATGGCAGAAGTTGGAAACAAGGGTCAGTTGGGTGTGGAGTAGGGGGTGGGGAGAGAGAGAGAGAGAGACAAAAAGTGTTTAGATTGTTGGGTGAAGAGAAAGAAAACGACCATAAGAAAGAGAATGATCTGAAGTTTTCAAATGCATATGTGTTTCTCAGAATGGTCATGTGTAACACTTAATGTCCCTTTTGTGGTGCTGGGTTATTATTATGGGTGTGTTGTGTGTTTCTGCAGCGGATGATGGGCTGCATCAGCAGCTGTGCAAAAGCTACTCCAGGGAATGCCTGCTTTACCAGCAGGTGACCGACATCATTAAAGCCTTGTCCAACACCACCATCTCCACCACCACCACCACAGCTAACGCCACCAACTCGGCCAGCGTGTGGATGTCCGACACCCTGCCCGCCGACCTCGGGCTGCCCATGGACACTTTACCCCCCATCTCCACCGCCATCCAGGTCTTTATGGCTTAATACTTACAAAATATTCAATGGTTATGCATGGGTGCTACTCTGTCAGTTTTACACTGATTTCAGTATTTTTATTTTTTACCAAACACTGAACTTCAGTTTGTTTCAAAACATTTGACCACAAGCGATGTGGGGCGTTTTGAACTTAGTTGTTTTATCTTGGAAGTTTACAAAGGCATTGTAATAATTTTACAAGGCTTATCAGACTCAAACTGTCTCTGTCTCTCATTTTCACTGTCTATCTCGTTATCTCTCTCTCTTAAGTTGCCCCACTGAGTCGTCCGACGGGGCTCTGCCCCTGTATCTTGCCGGGTCCCTGGACCCCTGCCTTTCAGTTGTTTTTTTCATTTTGGGGAGTTGCACCCATGGTTATGTTGATCTACAATGGGATATGTTCTTTTCAAAGCGCCACAATACAATTTGACTAGAAACTCTGAAGGTAAGGAGTTTTATTAAAAGATTCAATACTAACACTTGGAAATATTGTTTTAGTAACAGAGTTGCTAATATTTGGAATGACTTGCCTTTTGACTTAACACGTGCACCTACTACTAACACATTTAAAAAATCGTCTTAATAAGTCTACTAAATTTATAGATATTTGTAGAAGCTTTGACTAGGAGAATTTAACCGTATAAACCTTGACCTGGAAGGAAAAAAAGAGTCTGATATTGTTAACGATGGGACTGCATGAAAAGCTTCACGGCTTGTTTTGTTCCTACTCTACTACTACTACTACTACTACTACTACTACTACTACTACTACTACTACTACTACTTAAGCGTCATCTTGTTCATTGAGTTAATTTAAAACAAAGTCACCTATCAATAAACAGGAGACATATAGGGCAACAGGAGGACTTACTACATGAGCCCTGTAATCACTAGTGCGAATTAGACAGTCAACCACGGGGAATGAATGAAAAATGGTGTTTTACGTCCTCTCGGTCTGGAACAGACACATATGGGACATTTGTAGATACAAAGATGGTGGGAACAATACTGGAGGCAGTGCAACAGCAGTAAAGTCCCGATTTTTTAACAATACAGATAGGTGTAGCAGTAGCCACGCCTCGGCTAAGCCTCATCGGCTATTGTACCGCCACAATCTAAGGAGACAGGGGCTGATAATTTTCGGTATAAAGCCTCATTAGACCAAGCTCCCAACAAGATGGGCTGTTTAGCCTAATTTACATACTATTCCCTGTTTTGAGTGTCTAAGACGCGCTCATGACTACAGGGCCTGGGTCTGTATTCACGTTGAGATAGCATGAGACTTAGCATGATGCTAACTTAGAAGCTCTTCCAATGTCCTATAGGATTTAATAGGACTTTTGGAAGAGCTTCTAAGTTAGCATGATGCTAAGTGTCATGCTATCTCAACGTGAATACAGGCCCTGGTTTAGAGTGTAGATACACCAATAAACTGTGACGGACAATAAATAGGAATTGTTCGGAACTAATTAAGGGGAGTAATTTCATGGCGTGTGGGAGTTGATCTCGCCTAGTTCAATCGGTCAAACAGGGGACATTACTCTACCATCAGGTAAATCCCCATCCCTCGCTTCATGTGTTTGAGGAGACAGTACAGTATGTAGAACGCAGTGCGTCATTCTAAAGTTGATGTAATTTATATTTATACGTCACAGTTTGCAAGTCCTATCACTTTGTGGCCACTGGCCACCCCTTATTTTTCCACCAAAAAAAAAGTTTGCAAATCGCTGACTGGCATCCTGCGGTTTCAAGCTTCGACGCCATGCCACCATGGTTGCTATAGCTTCGACCCAATGAGTCGCGGTAATCAACTCTAATTTTCACGAAGTGCTCTCCCCTAGTTTTGTTCTCCGAAAATCGTCTATTGTGACGGAAGCTGAACTAAGCACTATACTACTACTACTACTACTACTACTACTACTACTACTACTACTACTACTACTACTACTACTACTACTACTACTACTACTACTACTACTACTACTACTACTACTACTACTACTACTACTACTAATCATCATAATAATAATCATAATAATAATAATCATAATAATAATAATCATAATCATAATAATCATAAATAATCATAATCATTTCTATAGCGCCTAATCTCCCGTGGGGGCTCTAGGCGCTTCACACAAATAATATATCTTACATGAACGGGTCATTGTAACAACAAAAACAACAACAATGACAACACACACGCACGAGTACGAGTGAGCCAAAAAGGCAGATATGCCTTCTGGGCTTTCAAGCGATGATAACTAATGATTGATTTTCCCTTTATGGACATCCAGGTGTTCTTCCTCTCCCCGGGACACCCTCCCTTCCTCCTCACCCTCTTCGACCCCTCCAAGCTCCACCACCATCAGCACACGCAGAGCGAGCCCAACTCTCCGAGAAGGGACCCCCTCGTGATGATGAATATGATGAACCTTCAAGAGCCTCTGCACGTCAGCGAAGAGATCACCCTGCCCAACGTTTTAGGAGGGGGTACTGACCTGAACTCTTCCGCACCCCTTCCGACCTCACGGCGGGAAGGGGAGGAGGGCGGCGTGCGCGTGCGCGTGCAAGACGCGCAACAAGTTGAGGTGATAAATGCACACGGACTCACACGTATACAAGTCAATAAAGATCATTTTGACTTGATTTGACTTGACGCATGCTCCTCTACCCCCCGCCACACACACAAACACCCCCAACACACACACACACACACACACACACACACACACACACATTTTGTACATATTGTATTTGCCAATCATGATCTATGTATGATTTTTATGTATGATTTGTTTTTGATATTTGTTCATTGTGCTTTGGTTCCTTACGCCAATTTTCATTGTTGATCTTTATCATTGTATTTGATTCAGTATGTTTGTTCTTTTCATGACGACAGGATGAAAACAAAGCTTGTAGCTTACTCCTTTATCATCAATAAAGATAATTTTGACTTGACTTGACTTGACTTGACACACCACCCCACCCCGCACCACACCACAGGCCAATTATATAATTAATTCTAAGACTATCACAGTTATAAAAGCAAAGATTTCATCGATGAAATCTCAATTACTGAACATTCTAAACATGCTAAACACGAGCGCCATGTATACACTTTATGCTTGATGTGCTCGTTTGCATTTGTGGATGTTCCTGCTATACAGTGTGTTGCTGCTATACAATGTGACTGATTTTCAATAAAATTCGTTTAAAGCAATTACTAAACATTTCCAGGTGGTGGATCGGGTCAAACTCTACACCCGTCAACTAGGCAAGCTCCTGACCACGGATCTTCTGGACGTTTGCTGCTGCGACTGCTTCTTGCTCCTAATTTAATTAATAACATATGCAATACAAGTCATCATGCATTATAAAATAATCTCAATTATTACTAAGCATTCCCAGGTGGTGGATCGGGTCAAACTCTACACCCTTCAACTA
The DNA here is from genome assembly GCA_017654935.2 of Phymorhynchus buccinoides. Lineage (NCBI taxonomy): Eukaryota > Metazoa > Mollusca > Gastropoda > Neogastropoda > Raphitomidae > Phymorhynchus > Phymorhynchus buccinoides. The sequence goes on along the minus strand of CM065701.1, from coordinate 18,652,661 downwards.
GGCAAGCTCCGGACCACAGCTCTCCTGGACTTTTGCTGCTGCGATTTCCTCTTGCTCCTAACATTATACAACATCATACATCGTACAGAATCTCAATTAATAATTATTACAAAGTAAAACAGTTCCCAGGTGGATCGGGAACAAAACACAAACATATAAAAAAATAATCATACATTATAAAATAACATCAATTATTACTACCAAAAAATATATTTAAACCAGTTATTTCTAAACATTCCCAGGTGGACCAGGTCAAACTCTACACCCTTCAACTAGGCAAGCTCCTGACCATGGCTCTCCTGGACTTCTGCTGCTGCGACTTCCTCGTTGCTCCTAATTGAATAACATATTTAAAAAAATCATCATACATAATATTATAATAACATCAATTATTACAAAATTTATTTTGGCCAATTATTTCTAAACATTCCCAGGTGGACCGGGTCAAACTCTACACCCTTCAACTGGGCAAGCTCCTGACCACGGCCCTCCTGGACTTCTGCTGCTGCGACTTCCTCTTGCTCCCCTGTTGCCTGACGGTGGCGGAGTTCACCCTGCCTCGCCTGCAGAAGGAGCTGGAGGCCCAGTGCCGGCTGGCCAGGCAGTTCTTCGGGGGTCCTCTGAGGCTGAGCGGGTCCAGCTACGCGGAGCTGAAGGCCGCGGCCGTGGCGGTGACTGGCGTCTCTCACGTGCCTCCTCTCTTGATGAGCACAGCTTCCAGGGTAAGGGTTGGGGGGGGGGGGGGTGAGGGTGAGGGTAGAGGGGTGGGTTGGGGTGAATTGGTGTGGGGGAGATGGGAGTGTGTGTGTGTGTGTGTATATGTGTGTGTGTGTGTGTGTGTGTGTGTGTGTGTGTGTGTGTGTGTGTGTGTGTGTGTGTGTGTGAAGTCAAGTCAAGTCAAGTCAAATCAACATTTTATTTCCAGATGGGAACAGTGTGTGTATGTGTGTGTGCGCGCGTGCGTGCGTGCGCGCGTGCGTGCGTGCGCGCGTGCGTGCGTGCGCGCGTGCATGCGTGTGTGGATACAACCAATATTTTTGGCATTGCAATCAGTATTAATTTTGTACTGATAATTACCAGTTATCGCGATCACTACTACTCTGCATCCATACATTGCAGGAACAACAACAACCACAACATCAACCACAACAACTACAGCCTCCACCTTTAGTCCTGATGAACCCGGAGTGGCGAGCCGCCGTGTCCTTGCTGGTGGAGACCCTCATCACTGGTTACTCTTAATATTGTTAAACCTTTATTTTCTTCAGTTCTTTTTTTGATCACTCTTGCACCCACACATTTCAGGAACAGCAACAACAGCATCAGCAACAACATCAGCAACAGCCTTTACCTTTAGTCCTGATGGACCCAGAGTGGAGACCCTCACTGGTTACTCTTGATATTGCTAAACCTTTCTTTACTTCAGTTCTGTTTTCTCACATTTCAGGAACAACAACAACAACAGCAACATCAACCACAACAACAACAGCCTCCACCTTTAGTTCTGATGGACCCGGAGTGGCGAGCCGCCGTGTCCTTGCTGGTGGAGACCCTGACCGGGTGCGACCTGACCCAGCTCAGCTACCCCCCGGGGTCCAGGTTCAAGGTGCAGGTGGCCCTCCTGGAGGCCGCCAGGCGCCTCAGCTTCGTGGACCACGTCTTGCTGCTGACGCCCGTGCCCTGGATGCCCGAGGCTTGCCGGTATGTGATGAGAGAAAGAGAGAATTGAGAGTTGAGAGAGAGAGAGAGAGAGAGAGAGAGAGAGAGAGAGAGAGAGAGAGAGAGAGAGAGAGAGAGAGAGAGAAATTGATGACTTAGGTTGAGAAAATGAGGGAGCGAGAAGGGGCAGATATAATATAAGAGAGAAAAGGAGAGATAGTGACGAGGAGAGAGAGAGAGAGAGAGAGAGAGAGAGAGAGAGAGAGAGAGAGAGAGAGAGAGAGAGGAGGGGGAAATAGGGAGACAGAGAAACATGTACAGAGAAGGGGCAGAATGAGAGAGAAACAGAAAGAGGAGGAAAAAGAATGAAGAATAAATTGTTCAGGAAATGGTAGCTGAGGGAGAGAGATAGAGAGGGAGAGAGAGAGAGAGAGAGAGAGAGAGAGAGAGAGAGAGAGAGAGAGAGAGAGAGAGAGAGAGAGAGAGAGAGAGAGACAGAGAGAGAGAGAGAGAGAGAGAGAGAGAGAGAGAGAGAAAGAAAAGAGAGAGAGTCAGAGAGAAAGAGACAGAGAGAGAGATAGATAGATAGAGAGAGAGAGAGAGAGAGAGAGAGAGAGGAGAGAGAGAGAGAGAGAGAGAGAGAGAGAGAGAGAAGAGAGAGAGTCAGAGAGAAAGAGACAGAGAGAGAGAGAGACAGACAGAGAGAGAGGTTTTCTGCTTTGTCACCAATTTCTATGTTTTCTCTTCTTCTTTCTCTTTTCCATTGCTTCCAACTTTCGACGAAATGCCAGGGAGCTGTCCGAGAAAGTCTTCGAGGAGACGGGGGTGACTTTGAAACTGCGAGTCACGTCCCCGGATAACTACCCACCATCCTCCTCCTCCTCCACCGGAAGCGGAAGTGACAACATCGGCCCCGGAAGAAGCGGAAGTAGTAGTAGTGGTGGTGGTGGTGGTGGTAATGCAGGTGGCGCCCCGATCGTCGACCCGGAAGCGGACTCGGACCCCGAGCGACCCAATTACGTCATCCTGCTGGACTGCCCGGTCCGTTTCCAGTGGCGAATGGCCGACTGCAACGTTCTGCGGGTCTCCCAGGCCATAGTGCTGGGGTCTGGGTCGCAGCTGATGGTCACTCCCACCATGATTTAAAGACCCACCAGGTCCTTTGAGTAAAAATCACGGGTTTCCGCGTGTTTCCCCTCTCTCGCTGGTAAGAAATCTAATGTTGACCAAGTGTGGCTCCCGTAAACATTTCCCCATGCACGAAAACGAGACATCGCTTTAGCCGTTTCAACTCTAGCCATTCCTCAGCCAAAATTTACCATTAAACTTACCTGGGTAGAGAAAACATTTCGTTTGCAATATTGAGGATTCTTCTGTGACGTGCATAACATAGGGCCTGTCCTTACCTCCCAAAATAAAGAACATAAGGTCACTGGATACCAGACCCTCATTTGATGCCTTTTAGTCACATGGGTGTCAAATCATTGTGGTGCCAAGAGGCGACAGTGGCGATAACTGCCTCGATCGTATAATATGAGGACAGTCTGTATGTGCGCCACACCGACCCTGAAAAAAACCCCAAGGGACTTAATCCAGCCGGGTGAATGGGTCTCTAACTCTTCTGGCGCCGTGTATTTGTTGACGTTCCTGGTTGTCCGTTTGCATCTCAACCAACAAGAGAGGGGCCACAGCTGTTCCGTTGACACACAAAGTTGAGCTGTTTAGTTAAAAACGAATCTAGAAATCTTGGATTAAAAAAAAGCTACAACCAAGCATTTATTTCTTTAAAATATTTTGGCTGTATGTTTTTCGTAGTTGTTGCTGTTGTCGAACCCTGGCTTAAAGACTCCAGGGATCATCACAACAGCCGAAGCACTTCAACACTATGGCACAAATGCACCAGCTAGGGATGAGAACATTACGTGTGTGACCGTTTTTGATTACCCCGCCACGTGGACATCCACACTCCGACGGAGGATGCAGTTGGAGTGTTTTTAGTATATTTATTCCATCAGATTTATGGTAAAAAAGAAATGGTTGAACAGTAGTACCATGCAATGGTAGAAAATGTTCTTAAATAACACACTTATTCATCGCAAGCGTAAATACAAATGATTATGAGTGAAAATCTAACATTTGTAACTGAATATAACTAATGTTCTTACATACTATAGTACTATAGGCCTAGCATTATTCTTGACAGTTTATGAAAAGAAGCACATGTGAAGCTGGCTTGAAACAAGTCATGACACTAAAAGAGAGTTCCTCACTGAGCAGCTGGGGGGGGGGGGGCACTATTTTTTTGGGTGCATGCGTTGCTTTAACGGAAAAACAAATCACTGACATAAGCTCTGAAAGTGGACAAACACATGGCAGGGTGCTTGGCAGTGAATGTCTTTGCATTTGGTGTGAGTGATTTACAGGGCGATTTAGGCCCTTTACTCAAATGGCTTTTATCACTGGTTGACATTAGCCTGTAGAAAGGGCCAATAGTAAATGAGAGCTGTACCATAAACTATATTCTACAATATTGGAATATCATGCTACAGCTTTAGTCTTTCGTGGAAGACTATGACTCTCGAACGAGGATGGTCCTTGCATCGGCTCTGGTGCTGCAGTCAAAGGGATTGGTTGGCCTTTGCGGGGACCTTCCTCCAACAGCCTACTCTCGTCCTCCAACCCCTTATGGCCGAGAGAGTGGGGATGTACCCTGAGTAAGGCATTTCCACTATAAATTAATTCTCGCCCAGCCCGCTGGAGTAATATCTGCCCCCCGCCCCCCTACTGCTATCTGGCAGTCATTGTCGGAAACGACAGACAGGCAACAACAACAACTGGGCGAATACATTCGCTCATGGTGCTAGGCGAGTTAATGGCAAAGAAATGTTGCTTTCTCTGAATACCCCCTCTTTTTGTTGTTCCGGCTCTCCGTAGAGTGTTAAGTGACCAAAGCTGGGAACATCCATTTCGGATGATGATCGAAGAATTAATTAAGTAGAATGTTGTTTTTTTTTAAAGAAGCTAAGAAACACTAGTACTACGGAATCGCTTCCGTTTTTACAAACAGTACAAGTTCAACTTATCTATCTGGCAGCTGTTTAATTGTCAAGCTATGTGAACTATTTTGGTGTGAGCAAAATGAGAAAAGAGGAGTGGGAAAGTGTGTGTGTGTGTGTGTGTGTGTGTGTGTGTGTGTGTGTGTGTGTGTGTGTGTGTGTGAAAGAGTGTGAGGTGAGAGAAGAGAGAGTGAGTGTGAGTGTGTGTGTGTGTGTGTGTGTGTGAGAGTAGAGAGAGATATAGAGAGAGAGAGTGTGTGTGTGTGTGTGTGTGAGTGAGAGAGAGAGAGTGTGTGTGTGTGTGTGTGTGTGTGTGTGTGTGTGTGTGTGTGTGTGTGTGTGTGTGTGTGTGTGTGTGTGTGTGTGTGTGTTTGTGTGTACGTTAGCTAGGAGAAAGGAAAATCTCAAAAGACATGAAGCCAAACCATGAATACACTCACTCCGACGTTGTTGTTTTTTTACTTTTGATTTTTAGAGGATTAATGTGATTTAAAAATAATGAAAATTCTTATTAACGAGAGAGAGAGAGAGAGAGAGAGAGAGGAGAGAGAGAGAGAGAGAGAGAGAGAGAGAGACAGAGACAGAGAGAGAGAAAGACAGAGAGAGCTTACAATCGTGTGATTTTCCATGAGAAACTAGAAACCCAACAGCAAAGCATGACTGTGGTGATATTGTAATATTGTCGTGTGTATACTCGCATTCCTGTGTTTAAACGAATGGTTGTATTGTATTATATGCATGTTCATATCATACTGGTCTTCATTCCATTGATCTTGGAATATAATTGTGCTTTGTTAGAGAGAGAGAGAGAGAGAGAGAGAGAGAGAGAGAGAGAGAGAGAGAGAGAGAGAGAGAGAGAGAGAGAGAGAGAGAGATTATCTGTGCGTGTGCGTGTGCGCTCGTGAGTATTCATGTTGTTGTGTTGATATGAAATAATAATGCAAGAAGATTCTGCAGAATGTGAGGTGATCCTTTTTTAAAACTGACGTCCTATTATGTGTGTTCATGGCTTAAATTTGAACCAGCGCACAAAATATTAGTAGGCTTAGAGTATGTTTTTATTTTTGTCATTGTTTGGGCTAAAAACAACATTGCATCATTGCAATTATGTATTGTGACTTATTTTGTGTGTGTGATAATTGTATACAAAACGAGAGAGATAGATGAGAGAGAGTGATTATGTGTGTGCGTGTGTGTGTGCGTGCGTTCGTGCGTGTGTGAGTATGTGCATGCGTTGTTGTGTTGTGTATGAAATAATAATGCAAGAAGTCTGTCTGCGTGAGAATGTGTGGTGATCCTACATATTCTTTGAAATAATTATGGATAACCTCATTATGCAATGTTCATTAATTAAATTTGAACCAGCGCATAAAATATTAGTAGGCATCAGAGTATGTTTTATATTTTACAGATCATTGTTTGTTGTTACTTTCATTCATAAAGTGCTTCCTTCAAAGAATTCCTTGTACTATAGCTTGCCTGTATTCTTCCTGTGTGTGTCTTTTACTCTGCGTTCTTCATCCATGAGAGAGATCTGTCTGTCTTTTACTCTGCGTTCTTCATCCATGTTCTGTGTCTGTCTGTCTTTTACTCTGCGTTCTTCATCCATGTCCTTCATCTGTCTGTCTTTTACTCTGCGTTCTTCATCCATGTTCTTGTCTGTCTGTCTTTTACTGCGTTCTTCATCCATGTCCTTCCTCTGCGTCTTGTACTCTGCGTTCTTCATCCATGTTCTTCATCTGTCTGTCTTTTACTCTGCGTTCTTCATCCATGTTCTTCCTCTGTCTGTCTTTTACTCTGCGTTCTTCATCCATATCTTATCTGTCTGTCTTTTACTCTGCGTTCTTCATCCATGTCCTATATCTGTCTGTCTTTTACTCTGCGTTCTTCATCCATGTTCAAATCTGTCTGTCTTTTACTCTGCGTTCTTCATCCATGTTCTTCCTCTGTCTGTCTTTTACTCTGCGTTCTTCATCCATGTTCTTCCTCTGTCTGTCTTTTACTCTGCGTTCTTCATCCATGTTCTTCATCTGTCTGTCTTTTACTCTGCGTTCTTCATCCATGTTCTTCCTCTGTCTGTCTTTTACTCTGCGTTCTTCATCCATGTTCTTCATCTGTCTGTCTTTTACTCTGCGTTCTTCATCCATGTCCTTCCTCTGTCTGTCTTTTACTCTGCGTTCTTCATCCATGTCCTTCATCTGTCTGTCTTTTACTCTGCGTTCTTCATCCATGTTCTTCCTCTGTCTGTCTTTTACTCTGCGTTCTTCATCCATGTTCTTCATCTGTCTGTCTTTTACTCTGCGTTCTTCATCCATGTTCTTCATCTGTCTGTCTTTTACTCTGCGTTCTTCATCCATGTTCTTCATCTGTCTGTCTTTTACTCTGCGTTCTTCATCCATGTTCTTCATCTGTCTGTCTTTTACTCTGCGTTCTTCATCCATGTTCTTCCTCTGTCTGTCTTTTACTCTGCGTTCTTCATCCATGTTCTTCATCTGTCTGTCTTTTACTCTGCGTTCTTCATCCATGTTCTTCATCTGTCTGTCTTTTACTCTGCGTTCTTCATCCATGTCCTTCCTCTGTCTGTCTTTTACTCTGCGTTCTTCATCCATGTTCTTCCTCTGTCTGTCTTTTACTCTGCGTTCTTCATCCATGTTCTTCATCTGTCTGTCTTTTACTCTGCGTTCTTCATCCATGTTCTTCATCTGTCTGTCTTTTACTCTGCGTTCTTCATCCATGTTCTTCATCTGTCTGTCTTTTACTCTGCGTTCTTCATCCATGTTCTTCCTCTGTCTGTCTTTTACTCTGCGTTCTTCATCCATGTCCTTCATCTGTCTGTCTTTTACTCTGCGTTCTTCATCCATGTCCTTCCTCTGTCTGTCTTTTACTCTGCGTTCTTCATCCATGTCCTTCCTCTGTCTGTCTTTTACTCTGCGTTCTTCATCCATGTCCTTCATCTGTCTGTCTTTTACTCTGCGTTCTTCATCCATGTTCTTCCTCTGTCTGTCTTTTACTCTGCGTTCTTCATCCATGTTCTTCATCTGTCTGTCTTTTACTCTTAGCTTCATTAAGAATTAAGCGCAAGTTTAAGCACTGCAATTAAAGATAAACAATGGATGAACTTGTTACTATTATCATATATTCTCATTTAAGCCTGTCGATTCAGCTCTCGCTCTCCACGAGAACACAATTTGAATAAAACACAATGTCATTTGCAGGTAAAAACACAAATGAGTACGAATACGAATGTTTTATTGAGGGTAACAAGGATCAGCTACAGTAGCTTCTTTGCACCTTGCCCTCTCACTCACACACTCACACCATGCATCAAGCAAATACAAATTGACATAAAAGCAGTCAAGTCAAGAAAATAAAACTAAAATTGGCCTATGAAATAATTGAAAAAATAATCAAAATGGTAATTAAAGCAAACATGGATAATATTGAGCAATGGTGAACTTGAATTGGTGGTTTGAATTAATCATTACGAAAAAAAGGAAACAATTAGAATGAATAGATAATAATAATAATAATAATAATAATAATAATGGGAATTTATATAGCGCTCTTTCTCACATGAGCTCAGTGCGCTATGCATTAATAACAAGAACATTAAAGGCAAACAAATAATCAATCATTACAAAGTAAGATAGTGTTGAGAGTGTTGTATAAACATACAGGCACACTAGGTTTTCCAAGCCGTTCCCAATCCTCACTCCCACTCCCCCGCCCCCCAAGAAAACAACAGAAAGAAAGAGGTGACGCTGCGCTGGCGGCGACGCGCTCTCCAGGTGGGAGCAGCCCGAATTTCACAAAGACAAGTCTATGTGACTAGAATATACCCCCAAAAAGCCTAAATGTCACAAAGAGTGATTACTTCGCAGCCTACCAACCTTGCAAAGAATGAAGCCAACCTTCTTCTTCTTCTTCTTCTTCTTCTTCTTCTTCTTCTTCTTCTTCTTCTTCTTCTTCTTCTTCTTCTTCTTCTTCTTCCGTGGTCTCAGACAATGCCTTAAGCGGGCACCCTGACATATGTGCTTTTGCAAGAAACAAAACGAGATCACCAGGAAATCACCCTTTACAGAGATCGCAGCACTCACTTTGCTCTGGTTTCCTAGAAATAAAACCGTCAAATCGGCGATTCCTCCTTGGCGGAGGTGCTGGAAGTCAGATTCTTTCAGTGAACGAGAAGGCATGTGCCTACTCTTTTCTAATGGCCACTTGAGTCGCTTACACAAAAATCACGAAATTTCCACAATAAAAGCCTTTTTATTTACAGTTTACCAAGAGGGGTTTCGCTCACAACAAATGAAATAGCTCCAATTGGTTTCTTTACTGCACTGCAAAGAAGAAAAAGCTTCCACCCACCCCGTCCAAATTGGCTTCTCTCTCCGGTAACTCCGCCAAGGAGGAATCGCCGTTTTGACGATTTGATTTCTAGGAAACCAGAGCAAAGTGAGTGTTCCGATCCTTGAAAAGGCTGTCTTTCTGGTGATCTCGACGTGTTTCTTTGAAAAAACACTCTTCCGTCAGGGTGTCCCTTTAAACTAATGATCTTTGCATCACGGAGGGCGAAGTCCGCCGTTATCCACAAAATGCGAGCACGTCGCTATTTTTAGCTGCTTATGTAATGTACAGTAGCCTACATTAAGGAACTCGCCAAATATCGAAAATTGTAAATCATAATGACCGTGTCAGCAGTTGTCTTCTGTTTGCGTATGCCTAGGGCCATTATGAATAAAATATGTGACACAACAAACTCTATTAACCCATGAGCTTCTCACCACCACCACCTCCCCCCCCTCCACCACCACCACCACCACCACCTCCTCCCTCCTGCACACGGTTGGTTTCACGCAGAAGGTTTTAGCGGTTGAAATGTTTGTGGGTTTAATCCTAGGTAACACTTATTTCACGCGCTGATTACCTTCAAATTTCGCATTTCATGGGAGGGATACATACGGGTGGAATTAGTTTAGGGCTATTTTCTACGAACCTAAACCTACTAATTTCAACGGCGGTCATGATTATTCAAAATGGTTTAGAGTCAAAACGGACTATCTTCTGGGTCTAGTTTCTCTAGACGATGGTCGCCGCGCGCATAACTATTACGCCCAAAAGGGGTATAAGAAACACTTTAGAAAACGTTGGCAGGAAAAAATATTACAAGTTCTTGCCTGGTTGGTTAAAAAAAAGTATTATTTTAGCCAAACTTTAATGGACCAATCAACCCCAAGCAAGTCACGTGATAGTTCTCCAAGAGATACTTTGGGGGTAGCCACAAAACGTTATCGGCAAACGTCGGCAAAAGAGGTGTTTCTTAGTACCGATTTTTTGTGTGTGCCGATTTGCGCTCACGCTACGTAACGTTAGCCCTTGTGAAACGGACCCCAGATGAGATGGTCCTTTGAATTATTTAGGAACTTCTCGCGAAAACTAAATTACTTGTTTGTTTGTTTTTAAAGACAGACTGATGAAAAAGTAAAACAGGATAACTTGCATATTACATTCCTGTCATCCTTTCTAAATACAAGTTATTAGTACAACGAAAATCGCTTAGTCAAAATTGAAGTGACTGAACTTTTGAGATAAAAAGCAAATCTTTTTAGCATAAAGATTATTAAACTGGGGACAACAAAAGCTATTGTTAAGTCAAGTCAAAATGATCTTTTGGGAGGATAAAGGAATAAGCTTGACAGCTTGTTTGCCCATCCCGTTCTCAGAATGAAAAGTAACATGAAAGCAACTCGAGAAATAACTAAACGTGCAAAACAAAACATTGCAAAGCACTAAGTATTAGCCTAATAATATAACGCATTGAAATAACTATTTGTGAATGTTCCATGGTTTTGTTGAGTTAGCAAGAATCCGCTGTATTCGCAATTTGTTCCAAAACATGTCGGTGGACCATCTGAAGATAGTCCGTTTTGACTCTAAGCCATCGTAATTTGATGAAAAGATGTCACACTACATCAGGTAGCAAAGACCTGACACGAAAGTAGCGTATATCATACAGACGTCAGCGGTTCGAGCGGCTGCCTGTTTAATAGGAATTGTTCGGAAATAATTAAGGGAAGTAATTTCATGGTGTGTAGGAGTGACCTTGCCTAATTAAATCGGTCAAACAGGGGAAATTACTCTACCATCAGGTAGATCCCCAGCTCTCGCCTTGTGTGTTTTAGTAGACTACTTACATCACTTAGAACACCGTGCGTCATTCTAAAATTGATGTCATTTATATTTTTACGTAACATTTTGCAAGTTCTCTCAGTTTGTGGATATTGGCCGCCCCTCATTTTTTCTATAAAAAAAAAATGTTTGCAAGTCGCTGACTCGCATCTTGTGGTTTCAAGCTTCGACACCATGCCGCCATGGTTGCTATGGTTTTGACCGAGTAAGTCGAGGTAATCAACTATAATTTTCACGAAGTGCTCCTCCCTAGGTTGTTTTTCGAAAATCGTCTATTAAGCTGTCTGTTTAAATTAAAATGTAAAATTCTGCGTGTGATGAAAATAGGCCTAAACCGTTCCTAACCCATTCAAGACGAAATTCGGAGAAAATAAGCGTCAGGATGAATGGTAACCGTTTTAGGATTAAAGAATGAAATAGTGAGGCCAAGAGACGAGATAGCGAAATTGAACAAAGGGGGAATAAGAATGAGAAAAAAGAGTACTCGCCCTTTGTTCAATTTCGTTTTAGGATTATCTTTTTTTTCCTTTCATTCAGCATCCACCGTCACCCTTTTGACATTTTAATGTTATTATTCCATTACCTGATGAAGATGCAGATCAGCACCCCTCTCAACCTCTTGATTCGTTGCGGTTTTCTTTTCAGTCACGCCTTTATATTCTACTATTAAGAAATGCATAATATTAAATCGTTTAAAAAGAATGAAAATTTACTTTACCGTTGTAAAGCGCGATGAGCCCAATGTGGGGTATCGCGCTATATAAGTATCCCCTATTATTATTATTATTATTATTAGTAGTAGTAGTAGTAGTAGTAGTAGTAGTAGTAGTAGTAGTAGTAGTAGTAGTAGTAGTAGTAGTAGTAGTAGTAGTAGTAGTAGTAGTAGTAGTAGTAGTAGTATATTAAACGAATGAGGTTTGTGTGCTCAATTTGTGGTAAGAAAGGCAAGACTGAAAAACAAAGAGAGAGAAATTTAAGATGTTGCGCCTTCTGGGCCAAAGGGCCATTTGAGGCATTTGAAATTGTAAAGATGCTAACAGAAAAGAAGACTTTAGTAGAAATACAGATGTTTTAGTTTGTATAGGTGGTAGGTGGTAGAACGGAGAAAATAGTAGGGGGTGGGGGTGTTGATCTACACCTTTACTCATTACCCAGGATTTTTTTATTATACACTAATTGACTTGCACTTGTATTACTCGTAGTGTAAATTATTTTCTCCCCCGCGGGCTTCCACCTTGTCATGGTGGGGGAGCTTTAAACTAAGAGTAGCCCCTCATCCCCATTTTTCATTCTCTCCAGCAATTCATGACATGCTAGTTTTTTTAAAGTTTTTTTATTGTACACTAAGGATGTGTTTGTTATCCTTTTTTTAACCGTTTAAAAAACAAACAAACCCGGATCCGATATGTAGAGTAGAGTGGCTCAACGTTTCCAGCACTGTGTGAAATTATGAGCTATAGGACACAATGATGAAGATGCCATATCGTGATTTGTACTGTTTATTATGTTTTTGCTGTTTGCAGGTTTTGGGACGTAATTCTTAAGAATCATTGATGTGTGTTTTGTTATAGGGGAAGACGGGGTAAAACGCGCATGGGCGGGTAAGAAGCCCACCCCAATTATCTCATGAAATAAAGAAAATTTCAGTCAAATTTGCCCATGAGACGAATGCTAGATATTAACGCTCGTCTCATGGGCAAAATGAGACTGAAATTTGCTTCATTTCATGAGATAATTGGGGTGGGCTTCTTACCCACCCATGCGCGTTTTACCCCGTCTTCCCCGTGGTCGAACTTTACGCGGTGACAGTCCTGAGATGACCATAGCTGTTGACGGGACAATAACAGACTAACTAACTTGCAGTTTAAAAAAAAACATTCTTTGTGCGTGAGCAACGACTAGCTGAAAAACAAATACGGTTGTAAGAAGCTCACGTGCTGTCCAAGTGACCTCTGAGCCTGTTCAGCCCGCTCTAATTTGCATCACTTGATTCCCATGATTTTCTGTTCACGCCTCGATTATCCCCCCCCCCCCCTCCCCCCTTGGGCTTTTAGAGCGTGTTGTGCGGGTTGCCTGAGATGGGTGCTGAGTAGCGCTCCTTGAGAACGCCTATGAATTCGTCAAAATGCCAACATTTAATGCCATAATATTTTGTGGTAAGTGGCTGTTTTGTACTCTTTTTTTTGCATTCAAAAAATTCAAATTAGCACACGTTAAACCCAGTGGCAACGAAAAAGCTATCATTTTGTCAAAATTTACCCCCCACCCCATTTCCTTCCTCATCAGTCACACAAAAATTGCATGCAAAAAAATAATAATTGCGTGGCGCGCCTCAGGCTGCGACGCGCTCTCCAGGTGGGAGGAACCCGAATTTCGCAGAGACGCCTCTGCGACTATAAAGTACCTAATACCTTACATTCTGCCGGGTGGTTTTTTTAAAGGGCTAGGGCTAGGATGAGCGTAGGATTGTTTTCATTTATATAACTGGAAGAAGCAGACTTTGAGATTGAGAGAACAAGATTATCTTAGTACAAGATTATCTCCGGAAAGTTATTCGTTGCGGACAATTTTGCGTCAATCTTGAATGATTTTTTCATTTAATTTGCCAATTGTTTTCTTACAATGTTTTGAATTATGTGAAAATAACGCGACAACTATTTTTTTTTTTTTTTTTTTTTTACTGCTATTTTTTCTTTCATTTTTATTAATTAAGTAAGTTACAAACTAGTCGCTTATTAATTGTTATTATTGGAGTCATCTATTTCGGGGCAAAGTTTATATTCAAGCGTCTACAAACATTGCAGTAAAACGCTTTATTAGAGAAAGAACGCTACGTTTACGAACGGCAATGTTAGTTTGATGCGCACGACTCTTCGTTCCATGACCTCTTGTTTATTTCTCCTCTTAATTCGAAGGGTAGTTTAGCTTATTGTCTCTTGTCTGTGTGTGTGTGTGTGTGTGGATAGTGTTCTGTTTCAAACAGTGGCAAAGGAAACTGGGATACCAAGGTGTTTCTATGTCTACCGAGCCATCCGTATTTACAGGATCCATCAATTTAAGAAAGACTGTAGACCTACAACCGTCGTTTTGTAAGATAGTGTAGAGCGAATATGCAGACATACTTCCCTTTTGGTACGATGTTCTGAAAATGTAAAGGCATCGTCGAACAGCGTGTGTCATCCTCTAAAATAGAAGATTATCTTGCCAAGTATATGCCTTCAGATTTTCGTAACATCGTACT
>CM065701.1:18626019-18633519 GCA_017654935.2 Phymorhynchus buccinoides | reverse complement strand
TGAAGGTCAACGGTCAAGGTCACTGGAGCCGAAAATGCTCGGTGGTGGGTGATTCTATGGCGTTTCTACACGCTCTAATAATAATATGAAGATAAAAGATCACAATGACAGTGATAACCATGATGATAACGACTGTGACGACGACGACGATGATGATGGTAATGATGATGGTGGTGGTGGTGCTGTTGAGTGAAACGAAAACAACGATAATAACAACCACGACGACGATAACCACTGTGACGACAATGCTGACGATGACGTCGACAACGATGAAGATGACCATTCTGATGATGGTGATGATGATGATGATAACTATTTTGGGGACAATTATGACGATGATAAAACAAAAAAATAAATTATGATGATAATGACGATGACGACGATGACGACGACGACGATGATGATAATGATGTTGACGACGATGATGATGAAGATGATGATAAACGATGACAATGACAACGACGATGATGATGATGATCTGAATGGGCAGAATGTTCGCGCTGTGCATCGCGGTGTCCTGTCTACTGAACCTGTGCCTTCCCTCGGCCATTCAGACGTGGGGTTACTTTGTGGCCGTTGGACTACGGTTTGCTCAGGGAGCCACCGAGGTATGCTTTCAAGAATGGCTTCGTAGTAACTGGGACTACGTTTATAGGGCATTGCCCTCTTGTTGGCTCACTCGTGTTAACACGAAGTGAGTCTATAGTATGATAGCTGTTCGGTTGTCTGTCTGTCTGTATATATATATATATATATATATATATATATATATATATATATATATATATATATATATATATATATATATATATATATATATATATATATGTGCGTGTGCGTGTGCGCGTGTGTGTGTGTGTGTGTGTGTGTGTGTGTGTGTGTGTGTGTGTTTCGTCTGTGGTCTAATCTCAAAACTTTCAGTTGGCATTTTATCGGGAAATAGAAGGCGTACATTGTTCAAACTTTGCATACACATAGATGTTTATGCAAGCTTTCAAACAATACTGATTTGAATAATTAAATAATTAAAACAACACTGTAAACGGATAACATTTTAGATTAGTGGGTTAGAGAGTATTCAACAGATAACTCATCAGCACTGAAAGCCTCGATAGCTCATTGGTAGAGCGTCCGTCTCTCATGCTAATGGTTCCGGGTCCGATTGTCGGCACAGGCACTTTTTTGATGTTGGTTGTATCCGTTAACGATAGTTTCATTTGTACTTTAATATGTTATTGGAAATCTTGTACTTTAGACCCCCCCCCTCAATCTTTGTTGTTGTCCCACATGTTCCTGTTCGAGTGAGCCTTCAAGGCTCTGCCTCTTGTTGTTTTTTTAAATTCAGTTCAGTTCAAAACATAACTGCAGTATAGTCACACAGGAAGACATTCAGTGATTTGGAGCAATAAGACGCTCAGAGCTTATGCCGTGCTCCTTCAAAATGCACAATACACAATCGACAGGATTAAGATGGGAGACTGCATTCAAACAGATTTATGCTAATGATAAAAAAAAATATAAAAAATATTGTTAAGCAATCTTGGTTACAGTATCCTCGTAATTCTGAATAAAGGAGAAGGAAGAGTGTTTAGAAATAAAATGGAAAAAAAAAATAATTAAAAATTAAACAGAAACATTGAAAAATTGAGAGAAACCGGGAGAGAAACAAGAGACGAACAGTTACTGTTCTTAACGGTTAGTTTCACTTTGTGGTTGGTTCATCTCTCGTTAATCGTAGAACTTGTAAAGAAATCGCGTCATGATTGCGTCATTTAATACAATGGCGGTATAGGTCAAGATGTGCCACCCCCCTCCCCCCCCTACATTTCTCGGTTAATTCCATTTTTCCGTTTTTGACTTTCTTACCAAACATGAAGCTGTATTTTATAAACATTTTCAGCTAATTATCTTTGTTCAATAATTAATTGCAGTCATGATAAAGGCCATTATCTAATAGCCCCCCCCCCCCCCCCCCTCTCCTATGTACTGCAGCACACCGCGGCATTTGTCACAGTCGTGGTTCATTGCGTTTTTATAGGGGGGTGGGGTGGGGTGGGTAGGGTTAGGGTTAGGGTTAGGGTTAGTATTCCAAAAAGATAATTAGCTGACAGTGGAAGCAGAAACATTTTAACAGACGCTATCGAACTGGAGGTCCACAAATTGACGTCATCATATTACGATAATGCCATAACCCCCCTGTGGCGGTGTATTTTTACCTCTATGAGATAAGTAGTCCTAGCCGGAAGTAGTCCTAGCGTAGCCAATCAGTATCGTTTGTTTGTCCGCCATTGTGAATTTTACGAAACTAAGTGCATGGATTTGTACATCGATTTATCGGCAAATATGTAGATTTACACCCTCCTGCTCTATTTCTTGGTTCTTTCCGTGGTTAGGGATAGGGTTAGGGTTAGGGATAGGGTTAGGGTTAGTTGGGTACAGTTCGCATGCGAGAGGTCGATATTTAATGACAGGTACTTATTTATCATGACACCCCTTTCTACTCTATGCCTAGCAAACATACGTAGACTTGCCCACATACTTGACTTACATTAAATCAAGTCAGATGAGACACAAAGCAAACGTGGCAAAATTATAAACATACGTGGGAATGTTTATAATTTGCATAGATGATGCTTTGAAGCAGATAACATCGGATAAGGTTGGCCTCGAGGCGGAAAATGTAACTGGTATAATTTACTTCGATGAAGAACAATAGGCGAATTCATTAATTTTATTCTCGAGCTTAGAGTGACGAAAACAAAATGGCATCCCACACATTTTGCGCACAATAACTTAAATAATCAAATGTTTATTTCGATTTGTGTTTGTTTGTAAAAAAAAAGTTTGAATGCATAAACAATTGGAATTATAATGTCATCTCGAAAGAAACAATTGGTTTCCATAACAACCAACTTTTAGAGAATAAAAAAGAAACCTCAAAGGTAGTTTTGAAATACCGTTCGCATAGAAATTCACTTATCTGCAAAATGTTAATTTAAAAATAAAACGAGTGGTGGTTTTTTTTCCATAACGTTCAAATTCGAGGGTGTACCGTGCTTTCTGACATACTGAATCCACTGATGACTGACAATTTGTACGGATAATGATCACACTGGAATTGACCTAAACCTAAACAAGTTTGAAAAATGAATTGCTTTAGAATCTGTTGCTTTATGGAGATGCTCTTAGTGTGTGTGTGTGTGTGTGTGTGTGTGTGTGTGTGTGTGTGTGTGTGTGTGTGTGTGTGTGTGTGTGTGCGCGTGCGTGCGTGCGTGCGTGTGCGTGCGTGCGTGCGTGCGTGCGTTCATACTTAGTTTTAATGATATTAGGCCCCTGTTTCTTTGTGTTAGAGCTGTATTCGTCACACTAATAATGATCAGTCGAGAAGACAACCCTACTTTTTATCTTCCTCTTCCTCCGCCTCCTCCTCCCCCTTCTTCGCCCTTTTCTTATTTTTCCTCCTCCTCTTCTTCTTCTTCTTCTTCCGTTTCCTCCTCCTCTTCCTCCTCCTCCTCCTCTTCTTCTTCTTCTTCTTCTTCTTCTTTTTTTTCTTTTTCTTCTTGTTCTTCTTCTGCATCTTCTCTTCTTTTTCTTCTTCTTCTTTCTCTTCTTCCTCCTCTTCCTCCTCTTCCTCCTCCTCCTCCTCCTCCTCCTCCTCCTCCTTCTCCTCCTCCTCCTCCTCCTTCTTCTTCTTACATGTTCCTCCTTCTTCTTCTCTTTCTCCTCCTCCTCTTCCTCCTCCTACTTCTTCTTCTTCTTCTTCTTCTGCTACTGCATGGTTTTGTTCCCTTCGTGCTGATCTTCCAGGGATTACTCTACCCGGCATGCTACGGCATAATACGTCACTGGTCCACGCCTCTGGAGAGAGGACGTGTCGGATCTCTGGTGCTTACAGGTAAGTCCAGACTGGGACGTTCTACATTTTGTACACATCTGTATTATCAAGCATTCAGGACTTTCCTGGTGTTGCACTGCCTCCGGGCATTGCCTCCAGGATCGTTCCCGCCATCTTTATTATCTACTAATGTCCCATATATACTATATGTGTCTGTTTCAGCCCGGAATTTCTTCAACATTTATTTTACAAAAGACCCCAACTGTTCACCCTCTCCCCTCCTTTCAAACTGAACTGATGTGAGCTCAGGTTTTCAACAACAAGACACCTCTCAGTGCAGCCTTCTCCAACCCTCAGTTTTGACAAGAGAGAAAGGTGGCAGAGTGGTTAAGACGTTTGCCTGCCAAATGTAATGCCGTGACAAGCGTCAGTGACCCGGGTTCGAATCCCGGCCGCCTCGCCCTTTCTTTCTAGTTGACAGGAACATCGAGCTCAACGTGGAGTCCTTCGGACCCCCCACGTCACGTGTCACATTCCCTCTTATGCTAGGTGGGTGGGTCTTTAAAGCTAGTCTGACCCGTGCGCTTTACGCACGTAAAAAATCCCACGGCATTTGAAATTCGGTAAGAGCAGGGAGAAATCCCGGTGCCTGGCATAGCCAAATTGATAGCTAGGTTTTCTAAGTGCGTCACCCTGTGCCCCCCGAAAAAACAAAAACAAATTGGGTATGCGCTGCACTTGCGGTGACGCACTCTCCGGGTGAGAGCAGCCTGAATTTAATAGAAATAAGTCTCTGTGACTAGAATATAGAATATACCAAGCCCCCCCCCCAAAAAAAGAAGAGCTAAACTCGAAAGCTTAACTGTCTCCCCCCCCCCCCCCCCCCCACCCCTACGATCCAACCTACCACCACTACCAAGGTCAGTTTTCTTACATGGATCAACGGTCAACAATTATTTTGTTCATAATTATCTGCATCTCTCTACACGTGCAGGTGCCCATTTGGGCCCAGCGGTGTTTTTCCCGGTGGCCGGCGCCATCACGGACCATTGGGGGTGGCAGTACGTCTTTTATGTAAATGGTGAGACTTCTGTAGTATTGTGCTCTGTCTGCATGCGTGCCACTCTTTCATTTTTACACTGCTTTCAGTATTGTTAATTTTACCAGAAACTGAACACACACAAAAACCCAGAAAAATGACCACAAGTGATTTGGGGCGTTTTGAACTTAGTTGTTTTTATCTTGGAAGTTTACAAAGACAATGTAATAATAAATTATTTTACTAGGCTTATCCAACTCTGTCTCTGTCTATCATTTTAACTGTCTGTCTGTCTGTCTCGTTATATCTCTCTCTTAAGTTGCCCCCTTGAATCGTCTGACGGGGCACTGCCCCTGTACCCTGTCGGGGCCATGGGTCCCCGAATCCCTGTGTTTCATTTTTGTTTTCATTTTGGGGAGTTGCACCCATGTGAATCCTTTCGCCGCCAGGTGGTGGGACAATCGAGTGGGGTCAAAACCTAGTAGTAAACTTTGGGGGGGGGGGGAGAGAGAGAGAGAGAGGGAGAGAGAGAGAGAGAGAGAGAGAGAGAGAGAGAGAGAGAGAGAGAGAGAGAGAGAGAGAGAGAGAGAGAGAGAGAGAGAGAGAGAGAGAGAGAGAGAGAGAGAGAGAGAGAGAGAGAGAGAGAGAGAGAGAGAGAGAGAGAGAAGAGAGAGAGAGAGAGAGAGAGGAGAGAGAGAGAGAGAGAAGAGAGAGAGAGAGAGAGAGAGAGAGAGAGAGAGAGAGAGAGAGAGAGAGAGAGAGAGAGAGAGAGAGAGAGAGAGAGAGAGAGAGAGAGAGAGAGAGAGAGAGAGAGAGAGATAGAAAAAAGAGAGAGAGAGAGAGAGAGAGAGAGCGAGAGAGAGAGAGAGACAGAGAGAAGAGAGAGAGAGAGAGAGAGAGAGAGAGAGAGAGAGAGAGAGAGAGAGAGAGACAGAGAGAGAGAGAGAGAAAGAGAGAGAGAGAGAGAGAGAGAGAGAGAGAGAGAGAGAGCGCTAACTGATTCCATGATTTGGTTTCCTTTCGTGATGATGAACTCTTTTCCTTTTTTGCGTTTGTACATTTTTGCAGTGTTCATTTTATGTACCCTATGTCACAAGATCTTGTGAAGGTAATGACATTAACCCTTTCACCGCCAGTGTCGCATTTATGCACCACAATGGTTTATCACCCATGTCACTAAAAAGGCATCAAATCAGGGACTGTTATCCGAAGACCTTATTTTCTTAATTTTGGGAGGCAAGGATAGGTCTAATGTTATACATGTCACAGAGGAATTCACAATATTGCAGAATAATCTTTGTTTCTACCCAGTTAAGCTTAATGGTATATTTTGGCTGAAAAATGGCTGGCGGTGAAAGGGTTAAAAGCCTATTGTCATTGTCATACGAAGAAAGATCATTCTAATTTTCAGTGAAATAAACTATTTCCTCATCTGTAGGCGGACTGGGTGTGGTGTATGTGCTGGCCTGGATGTGGCTGTCGGAAGAGAAGCCCGCAGATCACAAACACATCAGCGAGGAGGAGCGCAGCTTTATCGAAGAGCTGCAAGGCAGCGAGCAACTCGACAAGAAAGTACGGCTGCCCTTGAAGTGATTTTAAACCTTTTCATTTCAGTAGTCTTGACAATGGCTCGTGTTGATGACGAACGATAAAACGGAGCAACCTGACTTAAACAAATAAAACATTTAGAGCTACGAAGGTACAAATAAATAGCGACATGTGTGTAGGAATGTATCATAGTGTAGTAGCCGAGAATTTTGTTTCGTTTTTCGTCCAAAATCAGGTGCTTTAACCCTTTTATGGCCAGTCAATCTTTTACAGACTCGCATTTCTGACAAAGCGCCTACAAGTGTATAGGCCTAGTAAGATACTGTCCTTAAAAGCTCGGCGAACCGGGCTGATAGAGTTATCGTTAGTGCGGACGTGTACACTATTCACAGTGGAGGCTATCCAAAAACTCGGACTGGAACTTGAACGGAGAATTCAACTGGCCTATCGATGTGTAAAATGTGTCACGCTTCAAAGGGACATAACCAGTGTTTCTGTCCTCACTACTCATATAGGGAAAAGAGACCGGATGTTTGTCTTCCCCTTTACAGTCTTTGGTAGTAGGGATTTCATGTGACATGCATTGTGTGTATGTGTGTGTGTATATGTGTGTGTGTGTGTGTGTGTGTGTGTGTGTGTGTGTGTATGTGTGTGTGTATGTATGTGTGTGCGTGCGTGTGTGTATGTACGTGTGTGTGTGTGTGTGTGTGTGTGTGTGTGCTTTGTGTGTGTGTCTGTGTATGCTTGTGTGTTTCTGTGCGCGCGCACCCGTGTACATGCCAGGCATGGGTGTGTGCACACGCGCGCATGCGTGTATCTCTCGTTTCGCTTTTGCTTTTTTTTTTATCGTTATTTTTTTTTAACCAAAAAATCGACGGCTTGGAGTCCAAACGGACTATCTCTAGATAGTCCATTGACATATTATTGAACATATTGTGAAAAATAATAGCTTTTTTCAAAAAGAGACTGCAGAAATATAAAAAGAATAATCCCCATTTTTACATTAATTGCAGTCTTTTTTTTAATACAAGTTCTTAGTTTTTGCAATAAGATCAATAATAAGTCAATGGACTATCTA
>CM065701.1:18606019-18621019 GCA_017654935.2 Phymorhynchus buccinoides | reverse complement strand
CAATCTGCTTACATTAACATACAGTCTGAATCTGACTCGTAACGCTGAGCTATCCAACTGGATAATTATACAGCGTGGCGTGGAGCATGAAAGAAGCAACTGAAAATAAATGAAATATAAATAATTATAGAGATCTCCCCAGCGTTTCATGGCTCCAATCAGACCAATCCGGCTACCATAGCGACCCCGGGGACAAACCCCGACCGGCACAGCCCCAACCTTGTCAGCCCCAAGTCGTGTTGGAAATGTTGACAACATGGATCATGATCAACAATGATGAAGATACATCTGTGCTCGGTGGCAGGCAGTTGAAGTCATCACGACCTTTCAGCTTGTTGGTAATTTATAATGACAATAATGGTGATGATGACGATGATGATGATGGTGGTGTTGGTGTTGATGAAGATGCTGATAATGACGATGATGTTGCAAGGGTTTGCACCTGAACTACTACTTCATCTCAGCTCAGCCTGCGCTCACTGTGACATTAGTTGGTAGTTAATAATTGTGATGGTCATAGCGATGTCATGAGAACGATGACAATGACGACGACGACGATGATGATGATGATGATGATGATGATGATAACGACAATGATCATTATGACGATGGTGCTTCGCAGGGTTGGCAGATGAGCCACTACGACCTCTTGGATCACCAAGGTATTATGTGTACTGGTAATTGATGATGATGATGATGATGATGATGATGATTATGATGACATTGACAATGTCAAAGATGACAGTGACAAGCATGGTCGTTATGACGATGGTGCTGCTGTGCAGGGTGGCAGTTGAACCACTACGACCTCTCTCCCCGCCATGCCGCCGTGCTGGTGGCTGTGACCAGTACCTTCGGCAACCTGGCCTCGGTCACCGTTCCCATCATGACAGGCATCCTGACCCACATGCAGGTACGCAACCAGGGGCAGACAATCATGCACACACTATTGGCCACTGCAAAGAGCACCTTTTGCAAGAGTGAATGCCCTTGGTGGGTGGGGGGGGGGGAAGATGGTTGAATACTGACCAAACAAGGGAATAACTCTCGCCAATAACCGTATTTGATGGGCTGTCTTTTGCACGAGTGAATGCCCTTTTGGATACTGATCAACAAGGTCTTAACTCTTGCCGTCAAGGGCGTTAATAACCCTACTTGCAGTGGCCAATACTTCCAGCTACAACATAAATTATTGGGTGCTATTAAACCCCTTGACTGCCAGAGAAAATCAAAGAAAAAAATAATTTGGCAAAACATGCCATGAAAAAGATAACTGATAGAGACAATCCTGAAAATAATCTTCTGGGGATATGATGGAACTCTTGACTGTGCAAGAGCAAAAGCCAGCACGTCAGGGTTATTCCTCTTCATCTGATGACATCATCAGTGATGTCATCAGGGCAGTACGTAATACGTTGGCGGCAGTCAAGGGGTTAAGCAGCCGCGACGCGAGAGCTGCGTAATGCGTTCAGAGCTGTCTGTATGTTCCTGACTGTCTGCCTATCTATCGATGCTATCGGGGTACTCAAAACTTGTTTGCATCACTTTTTTTGGACAAGAACGCTGTCGTATATTATTCCATTTACCTTAACCCTTTCACCGCCAAAGTCGCATTTTAGCACCACAGTGACTTAACATCTATGTCACTAAAATCAAATTGGGGTCTATTATCCAAAGACTCTATTGTCTTAGTTTTGGGAAGTAAGGGTAGACCTTATTTTATATATGCCACAGAAGAATCCCCAATACTGCATATGGATTTTGTTCTCTACCCAGGTAAATTTAATGGACATTTTTGGCTGAAATATGGCTGGCGGTGAAAGGGTTAATGTATCCATCGCATTGTCTGGTCATCTGACAACAAAACATTATCAATAACAAAAGCTCCGAGGTGAGCCTATACTTTTGCTGAGTGAAACTGTTAAAAAAATTCGTTTTTTCATAATAACAATAGAGTTTTGAAGCTTTAACAGATTTGAAAAGACACAAAATCAAGCCTAGCCTCAAATTTCAGTTTTTGTGGGGGGCAAAACATTTATTGAATTAAGATCTTAGCAAAGTCTTTGAGAAACAACAGACAAGTGACTGCCAGTAACGTGTATGACCTCCACGCACCTCAATGACGGCCCGTCAACCGCTTACTCCTAGAGCGGATGAGGTTTTGGACAGTCTGCTGAAGAGGAATCCCACCCACTCCTCCTGAAGGGCATGCCCAAGCTGAACCAGGGTTTGTGGCTAGTTGACACATTGTCCCCAAAACATGCTCAATGGGATTGAAGTCAGGGGACATGGATGGCCACTCCATTTGCTCGATTGATTTGGTATTGGTATTTGGTATATTCTAGTCACAGAGACTTATCTCTGTGAAATTCGGGCTACTCTCCTCTGAAGAGCGCGTCGCCGCAAGTGCAGCGCCTACCCAATTAAAAAAAAAAAGGTTTTTTTGGGGGGGCACAGATGAGGAGGGTGTGTGGGCACACTTGGAATACCTAGCTATTAATTTGGCCATACCAGGCAGCGGGATTTCTCCCTGCTCTTACCGACTTTCAACTGCCGTGGGATTTTAACGGGCGTAAAGCGCGCGGGTCAGACTTGCTTTAATTAAGTCCCCATCAAGAAGGACTCGACGTTCAGTTCGATTTTCCTGTCGAACTAGAAAGAGACGGTTAGGCCGGGATTCGAACCCGTGTCACTCACGTTGCAGTCACGCATTACATTTGGCAGGCGAGCGTCTTAACCACTCTGCCTCAATTTATCTCTGATTTGTTGTCCAGGTACTGGTCCACAACGTGTGTTATTTTTTGTTTTGTTGATTAGATAGTGAAGAAGACCCATCCTTGAGTTCTCTTGTAAATGGCAAAGTTTTGTAAGTCTGATAAATGGGGCAATGCGGGCTGTATTGTACTACGTCTTCGCGACACGCAAGGGCGTGTCATTTTATGTCCTGGCAAAGAGTCGGTGGCAGGGAATTTCGAGTAGCATTTAAGACTAGGCCTGCTTCATCGGGACGCACAAGGGCGAGCATTTTAATGTAGGCACTAAGTGGTGTGGGCAATGAGCAACTTAGGACGCGCATTTGACCGCCAGGGGGCAGTCAAACCGGTAGGGGCTTAGCGCGCGATATTCGTAGTTGGGCGTAGTGATAGAGAGAGAGGGAGGGACTCATCTCCCCCCCCTCTCTCTCTCTCTCTCTCTCTCTCTCTCTCTCTCTCTCTCTCTCTCTCTCTCTCTCTCTCTCACTACGCCCAACTAAGAATATCGCGCGCTAAGCCCCTACTGGTTTGACTGCCCCCATGGCGGTCAAACCATCGTCCTAAGTTAACCATTAAGTATCACGAGTTAAGGGAAGAGAATGTGCAGTATAAAAGCCTGGCATTGCCTTATGTTATAAGTTACTAGCGCAACTCCGAATACCGGTAACGCCTAGTAACGGTAACGCCTAGTACTGGTAACGCTGAGTACAGCAAATTTGAAGCGATTCGGTTAAGAAACGGCGGAGTTATAAGGCCCCGTTTCCCGTTGGCGCTGCTCTGAAAGTGACGCGCTCTCCCTAGTAACGGTAACGCCTAGTAAAGGTAACGCCATGTACTGGTAACGCTGAGTACAGCAAATTTGAAGCGATTAGGTTAAGAAAAGGCGGAGTTATAAGGCCCCGTTTCCCGTTGGCGCTGCTCTGAGAGTGATGCTCTCTCCCTAGTAACGGTAACGCCTAGTAAAGGTAACGCCATGTACTGGTAACGCTGAGTACAGCAAATTTGAAGCGATTCGGTTAAGAAAAGGCGGAGTTATAAGGCCCCGTTTCCCGTTGGCGCTGCTCTGAGAGTGATGCTCTCTCCCTAGTAACGGTAACGCCTAGTAACGGTAACGCCAAGTACTGGTAACGCTGAGTACAGCAAATTTGAAGCGATTCGGTTAAGAAACGGCGGAGTTATAAGGCCCCGTTTCCCGTTGGCGCTGCTCTGAGAGTGATGCGCTCTCCCTAGTAACGGTAACGCCTAGTAACGGTAACGCCAAGTACTGGTAACGCTGAGTACAGCAAATTTGAAGCGATTAGGTTAAGAAAAGGCGGAGTTATAAGGCCCCGTTTCCCGTTGGCGCTGCTCTGAGAGTGACGCGCTCTCCCGATTATCTTCCAATTTGCTGCCAGGCTTTGCCCCGACCACAGCAAGCGTGACAGCCAATTTGAAGTGAATCGGCTAAGAAACAGCGGAGTTATTTGTGAAAAGGTGAAGCGGCATATTTCACGTGAGTTTATGAATCGATTCGCTTCGGTTTGGCACATCGATAGTCACCGTACCCGGTCATGTACCTGCCAAATTGGAAGGCAATCGGTCCAGAAATACCGGAGATACGGGCGCCAAGAGGCCGGCAGATAGGCGTTTCGCGCATTTGCCAAACCGCGCAAATGACATGGCCACCTCAGTTGCCATTGCCAACGCCCGGTTAGGGCTCACAGCAAATTTGAAACGATTCGGTGGAAAAACGGCGGAGTTATAAGGTCCGTTTTGTGTTTCAGACACACACACACACACACAGACACACACACACACGGACAATTGGCTTTTTATTATATGACTAGCGCAACGCCTAGTACTGGCAATGCACCGTACTGGTAACGCCAAGTACTGGTAACGCTGAGTACAGCAAATTTCAAGCGATTCGGTTAAGAAACGGCGGAGTTATACGGCCCCGTTTCCCATTGGCGCTGCTCTGAGAGTGACACGCTCTCCCGATTCTCTTCAAATTTGCCGCCAGGCTTCGCCCCTGCCATAGCAAGCCTGACAGCAAATTGAAAGCGAATCGGTTAAGAAACGGCGGAATTATTCGTGAAAAGGTGAAGCGGCGTATAGTGCACGCGTTTCTGAACCGATTTGGCACACCGATAGTCACCGTCCCCGGTCATCTATCAGCCAAATTGGAAGGCAATCGGCCCAGCAACGCCGGAGATACGCGCCCCGTTAGGGCGCACAGCAAATTTGAAGCGATTCGGTCGAAAAACGGCGGAATTATAAGGCCCGTTTCGTGTTTCAGACACACAGACACACACAGACACACACACGCACGCACGCACGCACACGCACACACACACACACACACACACACACACACACACACACACACACACACACACACACACACACACACACACACGGACACTTGGCTTATTACTATATGATGATGATAATTGCGAAGATAGCATCTGAGGCGAGAGAGTTTTAATGGAAATGACCAGGGTGAGTGGGGTTGACAAAGTCAAAGTCAACATTTTATTTTCAGATGGTACATTGAATAAGTAATAATGTTTGCTTTTTTACATCAAGCCATCTATAACACAAATAATTAAATAAATGACGAGAAATGAGCATGCAATATTTATTTTTTTTAAACACGCTTTAACCGCAACAACAAAGCGTAAACAAACTATATGCTTGCAAATATGCCCGCACTCACACAATATGTACACACACACACACACCCCTCTCTCTCTCTCTCTCTCTCTCTCTCTCTCTCTCTCTCTCTCTCTCTCTCTCTCTCTCTCTCTCTCTCTCTCTCTCTCTCTCTCTCTCTCTCTCTCGCACACACGCACATATACATCCTAATTCATTATACAATAGCATAACAGATGCAGCAGGGCAATGTTTGTGTGTGTGTGTTGGTGTGCAGACGATGGCTGGCTGGCACGAAGTGTTCATCGTCACTGGTGGAATACTGGTCGTGGCCTGGTTTAGCTTCATGGTTGTGGGAACAGGTACTGAGACTGACTGTCTGTCTGTCTGCCTGTCTGCCTGTCTGTCTGTCTGTCTGTCTGTCTGTCTGTCTGTCTGTAAGTGTGTGGTGTCTATCTCTTTGTCTCTTTCTTTGTCTTCGCTTTCTCTGTCTCTCTCTGTCTGTCCGTCTCTCTCTCTCTCTCTCTCTCTCTCTCTCTCTCTCTCTCTCTCTCTCTCTCTCTCTCTCTCTCTCTCTCTCTCTCTCTCTCTCTCTCTCTCTCTCTCTCTCTCTCTCTCTCTGTAAGTGGTGTGCGTATGTGTCTGTGTGCGTGCGCGTGTGTGTGTGTGTCTGTCGGTCTGTGTCTATCTCTTTGTATCTTTCTCTGTCTTCGCTCTCTCTCTCTCTCTCTCTCTCTCTCTCTCTCTCTCTCTCTCTCTCTCTCTCTCTCTCTCTCTCTCTCTCTCTCTCTCTCTCTCTCTCTCTCTCTCTCTCTCTCTCTAAGTGGCGTGCGCGCGCGCGTGTGTGCGTACGTGCGCGCGTGTGTGTGTGTTCAAATCGTTTTAGATTTAGGTAATGGTATTATTTTTATATATTTCTTCTTTTTTCCAGTTTGTTATATGGGATTGACAATTGACAGACTGATATCGCGATGGCTTGGAGTCAAAACGGACTATCTTTAGTGGTCCAATGACGTATTATTGAACATAATAATTGTGAAAACTATTAACTTGTTTAAAAAAAAGTCTGCAGAAATATAAAAACACAAGTTCTTAGTTTTTGCAATAACGTCAGTAATAAGTCAATGGACTATCTAAAGATAGTCCGTTTTGACTCTAAGCCATCGATAGTGGAGACCAGCTAAAAGGGGTTATAAATAACTGAAGTGACTGACTGATCGGTTGAGCGATTTGGAAAGATTTCTTTCGTTCTTCCATCGGTTGATTGGTTAGGCAAACAGCAGCAGATCCATACTATTTCTGACGGATTAACCCTTTCGCCGCCAGCCATTTCTCAGCCAAAATATATAATTAAACTTAGGCAGCGATTTAATGCTCCAAAAAAATAGATGATTTTGACAAAAAAAGAGATGCTTGTGGCAAAAGAAAAGACCACCTACCCCTAACCCTAACCCTAACCCTATCCCTAACCACGGAAAGAACCAATAAATAGAGCAGGAGGGTGTAAATCTACATATTTGCCGATAAATCGATGTGCAAAGCCATGCACTTATACTATTTCTTTGCTGGAACCATTCATTTTTTTGGTTGATACATTTTAAGTCTTAAACTTAACTGGGTATAGACAAAATAGTGTCTGCAATATTGGGAATTCCTCTGTGACGTGTATAACATTAGGCCTATCCTTACCTCCCAAAATTAAGAAAATAGTCTTCGGATAACAGGCCTTGAATAAACTGATGCCTTTTAGTGACATGGGTGTTAAACCATTGTGGTGCACAAATGTGACACTGGCGGTGAAAGGGTTCAAATGATAGGCCTAAGTAGGCTACGTTTTAAAAAAAACATTATGTCGATGATAATGGTGTGTGTGTGTGTGCGTGCGTGCGTGCATGCGTGCGTGTGTGCGTGCGTGCGTGCAAGTGTGTGCGCGTGCGCGTGTGTGTGTATGCGTGTGTACGTGTGTGCCTGCGTGTTATGGTTGTGTGGGGGTGATGTATGTGTATGCCTATTTGCATGTGTGTGAGCGATAATTTGTATTTTGTTGCTGAATTTCTTGCTTTTAATTGTAATGGCTGTTGTTAAGCGCATACAGCTCCACATTTGGTGGAGGAGTGGGCTATGTAAATGATTCATTGTTATTATTATTATTATTATTATTGTTGTTTATGATTATGATTATGATTATTATGATTATTATGATTATGATTATTATGATTATTATTATTATGATGATGATTTGTATTACAGTGGAACCTCCCTTATAAGACCTCCCATTATAAGACCCCCTCCCATATAAGACCTACTTCTCTGAGACATTGCCCTTCTTTGTAAGTATTAAAATCACCTCCCTTATAAGACCCCTCCCATATAAGACCTCATTTCCGATAATTTGTGAAGGTTTTACAAGGGAGGTTCCACTGTATTATTATGTCGATGACAAAACAAATCTATGTATTATAATATTATGGAACGGGGGTTTGCAGGGGAAAGGCAGCCCTGGGCCGGACCTGTATCCAGCGCCAGCGTGTCTCCGGAATCCCACAGCGACTACCAGCGCCGGTGCCTCTCTGACTCCATGGATCTCCTCTACCCCTCCTCGCCCTTCAGCCAGAGCCGCGAGGAGTTCCGATCCAGTAGCGGACACGTGACCACCACCACCAACAACAACACCACCACAACCACCTCGAGTCACGCGTACACGCCTAGTCACGCGGTGGTCAACAACCCCAGCCACGTGATGGCAACCCCGAGTCGCGTGGCGACAACCACAACCCCTGGTGACGATGTCATCGCACCGAGTCCCAGTCGCGTGGCTGCCTCGAGTCACGTGGTGTCTTACCACCACCACCACCAACAACAACAACAACGGCCATCCCCCGCCGCCGCTGCTGTTGCTGCTGCTGCTACAGACAAGGAATGACGGTCTGTCGTCGTGTTCTTGTTTTTTTTTAAGTTAAAAGGATAAAGCCAAATACTGCACGAAAACAAAAGGGCAAAGTTTAAATAATTATGCAATTTAAAAACTTTTTTTTAGGGGAATGGATATAGGGGGTGGGGCGATTTGGGGAGTGGGGAGGGGCGAGGAAGGGTCAGTATGAGTTATGGGTGAATAAGGATGCCAGATTGCAAAATAATGATGTCATAGGGGCCTGCAGACAGACACTATCTGATCTCAAACTTAACATGTTTGCTGAAAGATGCATGCCGCAGACTTTAATCGAAGTTTTTTGTTTGTTTAGGGGAATGGGGTATGGGGGTGGTGGGAGATTTGGAGAGTGGGGGAGGGATAGGGTGTTGGTGGAATTGGGCGAAGTAGGGTCGGTATGGGTTATTGGTGAGTAAGGAAGCCAGGTTGCAAAATAATGATGCCATAGGGGCCTGCAGGCAAACTATCTGATCTAAAACTTAACAATCATCCTTACTGAAAGATGCATGGCACAGACTTTAATCGAAGGTTTTTGTTTTTTTAGGGGAATGGGGGGGGGGGGGGGGAGATTTAGGGAGTGGATAGGGGTAGGGTGTTGGTGGAATTGTGCGAGGTAGGGTCAGTATGATGGGTTATGGGTGAACAGGAAGCCAGGTTGCAAAATAATGATGTCATAGCTTACTGTTTCTAGTTTAACCCTTTCACCGCCAGCCATATTTCAGCCAAAACTTCTCATTAAATTTACCTGGGTAGAGAACAAAATCCATCTGCAGTATTGGGAATTATTCTGTGACATAATAAAATAAGGTCTATCCTTACTTCGCAAAACCAACACAATAGGGTCTTCGGATAACAGGCCCTGATTTGATGCCTTTTAGTGACATAGGTGTTAAATCACTGTGGTGCTAAAATGCGATTTTGGCGGTGAAAGGGTTAAACGTTTTATTGTCTTTACATGGCAAACATACAAAGCAACAAAAGGCTTTTTTTTTATTTTTTTTATTTACTGTATCTGATCTGAAACTTAACTTGTTTACTGAAAGATGCATGATGCAGAGTTTAATTGAAGTGGTGAGGAAACACGGGATGCAGTACACAAGGGGGAAAGAGGAGGGGTGATAGTGAAGGATAAATTAAGGAGTGAAGGTTTGTAGAGGCACACCGATGCTGCACAGCCGACTTGAGGGATTTATTTATTTATTTATTTTGTTTTGTTTCATTAGGCATAAATACACAGCGACTCGATGACTTTTTTGTGTATTAAACATATACAGAGAGAGAGAGAGAGAAAAGCGGAAGCGGAAGCTCCGCTCCGAGAGAGAGAGAGAGAGGAGAGAGAGAGAGAGAGAGAGAGAGAGAGAGAGAGAGAGAGAGAGAGAGAGAGAGAGAGAGAGAGAGAGAGTGGGGGGGGGGGGGGGGGGCTTTGATTGCACTTTCCTAAGTTAATTTCTTATACTTATAACTCCACCATGGATTTTGCAACGACTCCCCCCCCCACCCCCCCCCCACCCCACCCCCACCCCATCCCGTATTTGGTTTCACAGTCTTCTTGGTTGTACTTTCTGCAAGCAAAGGTGCTAAAAAAAACAAAAAAGAAAAGAAAGGATTTTCAAAGCAATGTGGATTGCCCGCAACAGTTTTGTGTGTTCGGAAGAGAAAGGAGTAAAGATAATAATAGTGGGCGTGGGAGGTGAACTTGGAGGTTAGGACGAGAGAGACGCTTAACCCTTTCACCGCCAAAGTCGCATTTTAGCACCACAGTGATTTGATACCCATGTCACTAAAATGCATCAAATTAGGGTCTATTATCCAAATACTCTAATGTCTTAGTTTTGGGATGGATGGTTAGACCTCTTAATTCATATGTGCCGCAGAATAATCCCCAATACTGCAGACGGGTTTTGTTCTCTACCCAGGTAATTTTAATGGACATTTGTGGCTGAAATATGGCTGGCGGTGAAAGGGTTAACAGACCTTGTTTCATAGACAAAGGCGACCCCGTGGGGATACCGGGAGGGGGGGGGGGGGGGTCTTTTGTAAAAAATAGTTCCCCCACCTTCTGGAAGTTCTGTGCTTGTAACTTCCTCTGGTCCGTCACTCTCTTTTAACTCTGCCTTTTCCCCTTTGCTTACTGTCATCTGCTATCTTTCTCTGCCTTACCGGTCCATTCTCCTCACCTGCCTTTTGTTTTCTTTCAAGAAACGTTTTCACAAAAATATTTTTCTCCTCCAGTCAAAGTCGGACATGCTGAGCCTAATTCATTTTTACTTAGGCGCATGACGGCAGCATGACGCATCTACGCTCATTCATTGACAGGAAACTGTCTGAGCGATCGAAGAAGAAGCAGAACTGACAAAGGCACAAACACAATGTGGTGAAACTGTTACTTTCATCGCCGAGAGAATTAAAGGACACCTAAACAATAATGACACTCAAAAAGCAATCATACAAGTAAAATGAATACTTATCTTGAAAAAGTGAATAACCGGATTAACCACACCAATGGTCGGAGAGAGAGAGAGAGAGAGAGAGAGAGAGAGAGAGAGAGAGAGAGAGAGAGAGAGAGAGAGAGAGAGAGAGAGAGAGAGGACTGAAGACTGAAAAACTTTATTACATAAGGATTAAGACTTTGGGTCGGGCTCATTCTTCACGTCTGTCCTGAGAGAGAGAGAGAGAGAGAGAGAGAGAGAGAGAGAGAGAGAGAGAGAGAGAGAGAGAGAGAGAGAGAGAGAGAGAGAGAGAGAGAGAGAGAAGACTGAAGACTGAAAAACTTTATTACATAAGGATTAAGACTTTGGGTCGGGCTCATTCTTCACGTCTGTCCTGAGAGAGAGAGAGAGAGAGAGAGAGAGAGAGAGAGAGAGAGAGAGAGAGAGAGAGAGAGAGAGAGAGAGAGAGAGAGAGAGAGAGAGAGAGAGAGAGAGAGAGAGAGAGAGAGAGAGAGAGAGAGAGAGAGAGAGAGAGAGAGAGAGAGAGAGAGAGAGAGAGAGAGAGAGAGAGAATACGAATACGAATACGAACTTTTTTAATGAGGGAAATTGGATAAGCTGAGACAGCTTTTTTACACCATGCCCTCAGGCAAAACATGAGAATGAAAAATATAATAAATAACAAAATGCATAAACATGCACACAAAAATAAAGAAAAATGAGAGAGAGAGAGAGAGAGAGAGAGAGAGAGAGAGAGAGAGAGAGAGAGAGAGAGAGAGAGAGAGAGAGAGAGAGAGAGAGACAGAGACAGAGACAGAGACAGAGACAGAGACAGAGAGAGACAGAGACAGAGAGATAAGGGGGAGAGCATTGAGACTTACTTACGATGGTCGGTAGACATACCATCCGAAATTAGTATAGTAAAGATATTCTTTGTGCGATAACGAAGTAATTCTTGTTTAAATATTCACGTAGTATATTAAATGCGGATGTTGTATACTGGAACACTACTACAAAATGTCTTAGCTTTATGCGCCTTTGTTTCTATTTCTGTTTTTGTTTGTTTGTTTTGATCTACTAATGCGCAAATTGTGCTTTGCTTTGATGATGTTCACGCACGGTACCTAAATCCACTGATGCCTTTGGTGTGTGAATGAGAGAATAAAACTGTTAACATGACGTGATGTACTGGAACTTTTTTTCTTTTAATTCGATTATATCACAAGGTAGGGAGATGGTGTGTGTGTGAGAGATTGATTGATTTCTGATTTAATTTAAATTCTGTTCACAACAATGCTAATATTAATCTTAAAGGTGGACCCTCACGGGTGAGTTTTTGCAAGAAACACGTCCAGATCACGTCCAGATCACCAGAAAGACAGCCTTTTCAAGGATCAGAACACTCACTTTGCTCTAGTTTCCTAGAAATTAAACCGTCAAAACGGCGATTCCTCCTTGGCGGAGATGCCGGAGAGAGTAGCTATTTTGGATGGGGTGGGTGGATGACACTCATTGTGGTTGAAGCGTTTTCTTTTTTTGGTAGTGCTGTTAAAAAATAAAATTGGAGCTATGTCCTTTGTTGTGAGCAAAACTCCTTTAGATAATCTGTATAAAAATGGGGAAAAAAGGCTTGTATTGCGACAATTTCGTGCAAACGATTTGATGGCCATTAGAAAAGTGAAAGAATTTGACTTCCAGTACCTCCGCCAAGGAGGAATCGCCGATTTGACGGTTTGATTTATAGGAAACCAAAACAAAGCGAGTGTTGCGATCTCTGTAAAGGGTGTTTTCCTGGTGATCTCGACGTGTTTCTTACAAAAACTCATCCGTCAGGGTACCCCTTTAAAACAAAAGGAAACCAATGAATTAAAGTGAGTGTGTGTGTGTGTGTGTGTGTGCGTGTGCGCGCGTGCGTGTGTGCGCGCGTGTGTGCGCGCGTGTGTGCGTGTGTGCTGACATTTACGTGTTCTTCTTTTTTTCCCCCTTTCATCAATTCCCTATTCCTGCTCCCAATCATCAACTGGAAATCGCACACACAAACGACTTTTAACAACACAAGGGGCTTAACTCTTCAAATATGTCGTGAATAGCATTTCCGATTCATGAATTCCCTCCCTTCCATGGCTGAGCGTAATCAATGAATTGATGAAATTCTGCTTAACATCTTCCGGTCTGGAACAGATACATAATGGGACATTAGTAGATATAAACATGGTGGGAATGAACCCGGAGGCAATGCCCGGAGGCAGTGCAACACCAGGAAAGTCCCGAAGTTTTAGCAATGGATGTGCATGATTAAGAATTAAAAAAAAGTAAACAATGAATTATCAGATGGTCTTGCTTTTATCTATCAGGGACGCCGGACCAAGTGATTCGCAAGAGGGGGGGTGGGGGTGGGGGTGGGGGGTTCCGCCGAGGGTCCAGGGGAGCTGCATAGATTCTGAGTTAAGGGGCAGTGCCCTTTGGGGGATCGAGGGGGCGAAGTCCCCGGAAACGATTGGCAATGTAGTGATTATCAAGGCAAACATCGAGTTGTTTTCTTACTTTCCACCCTTGTATAAGATGCATACTGGAGGCAGAGGGGGGTTTCCGGAAACCAGAACCCCCCCCCCCCCTCTAGATCCGGCCCTAGATTATACGATGATCTACTGTAAAACGAATTCTTTCGTCGGATACTAATCTGCTTCTTTTTTTTTCTTTAATACTTTTTGCTTCTTTTTTTCTCGAAAACATAATAACATGTAAATGAAAGAAACATAAAACATACAAGAGTAAGAAGAAATGAAATATATCATGAATCATTTATAATCAAATATGTACTACCTTGTACACACATATCTAAGTAAATAAGCATAATAAATAAACCGAGTAACAAAGTAACAACAACAAAATACAATCATAAGAAAGATGAGAGAGAGACAGAAAAAGAAAGAGAGGGAAATAGTACATAATTGGTTTCTACTTCACCCATATCGTTTGTGTATATCATGTAAGGTAATATGCATATCTATGTATGGTCATTCTCAATGACAGGTAAATATAAAGACCATTTTTGTTCGAACTGTGTAAGCGATCCATTTATAGTAGCAATATAGCGATCAATCTTATATCTATCTTTAAGCAAGGTAATGAATGTAGGCAATCTTGGAAGAGCGTTTTGTAGTTTACATTTGTATAGATAAAATTTTGCAAATAAAATAATGAAATCTATAACCGCGTCTGTGTATACATTTTGTTTTGTGCCAAACAAGACCAGTTCTTTTTCTAATCTTAAGTTTTGACAATGCAAACACTTCTGTGCAACAAAGTGCTGCAAGCCTAACCAAAACTGACGTATGACATCACAATCAAATAGCATATGACAATTGGTCTGTTCAGTTTGTTCACAAAAGTTGCATAAAGAAGAGTCGACTATTCGACGCAAGAACAAGAATCGTTGGGTTGGGAGTAGTCTGTGAAGTAATCTTAGCTGGAACCATCTGAGTTGTACGTCACCAGATATTTTATAAGGAATTGAAAAAATCTTCTTCCAATTCAAGTTTTCAAACAAATAGTTCCATTTAGGAATAGCAGTTGGTGAGCTTTCATTATCATTAAGGATTGTCTGAATTAATTTGCTACCTTTCTTGATGTAAAACCAAGTTTTATTTCCTGTTAGCTTAAACCTCTGAATTATTGTTATACTTAGCTTCTGACAGTAGGCTCGTATTGCATTCAAAATACCTTGGTAAGTTAGAAAGTTTATATTGATATCAGGAAAACTATTTACAAATTCGTCAAAAGTCATGAAAGAGCCATTAACGTTAACTAACTGACTAACAAAGAAAATATCATGGTCGCATAATTCTTTCAAGTATATAAATTTTCCATCTCTTAATATATGTGTATTGTAATGAATACACTCTCCCATAAAATCATGGACTGTTGTTGGGACACATTTAAAATACAGTTTCCTATAGTGTTTAATTACATCTTTCCAGAATGGATTTTCTGTTTCATTAATCACTACAGTAGCATATTGGACTCCAAAATTGGATAAATTTGTTAAAAGAGGGAACATGTTAAATGTAAAATCTTTCCATTCAGAGTCATCTAAGAGTCTTTTTAAGCAATTAATCTTCATGGCAGATATGAAAGCTCTTACATTTACCATTCTAAGTCCTCCTTCATTATATTGTTTGAAGATTATGCTCTTCTTAATCTTACTTTGTTTGTCGTTCCACAGAAATGACAATAGCTCCTTTTCTAAGGTATT
>CM065701.1:18583519-18591019 GCA_017654935.2 Phymorhynchus buccinoides | reverse complement strand
TGAATCTTACCACGTATTCAAAAGGAATAAAAACACAAGGTAAAAACAAAATCAAAGTTTTATGCTAAAATACTTTCGTTAAACAAATAATTAGTAAATCCAAATCTTAGCAAGTAAAAACATGACACGTCTAGAATTAAAAACATCACAGTAGCTTACACCAAGTGAAACATATTAATCTCTTTCAAGTAATTAAAAATCAGGTGGAACCTCACGGAACAAGACTTTCATTGATTCCGCCGTGAAGTGCTTCCTTCTAATGTCATATAGATCCCAACAGTCTAAAAGGACATGACGGATGGAAATTGGAGAATCACATGCTTCACAATAAGGCGGGTCTGTCTGTGTGTCCAGTATGTAATCCACATAAAACCGTTTCTTCCTTCCGGCCGCCAACAGCCGAAGTAAGACATTCTTTAACCCTTTCACCGCCAATGTCGCATTTATGCACCACAATGGTTTAACACCCATGTCACTGAAAAGCATGAAATCAGGGTCTGTTATCTGAAGACCCTATTTTCTTAATTTTCGGAAGTAAGGATAGGCCTAATGTTATGCATGTCACAGAGGAATTCCCAATATTGCAGATTTTTTTCTCTCTACCCAGGTTAAGTTTAATGATATTTTTTGGCAACAAATGGCTGGCGGTGAAAGGGTTAAGGTCTCGACGAATGTTGTACAATTTGTTGTCCTGTTGAAGGTCCATTCCTCTTGCCCAAGATTTTTTATATAAGTGGAAACCCCACACTTCATGTCGGTGGATGGAACATACGCCCTCACAGGAGGATCTCTTACGACATCCCTGGCCAGGACGGTCCGCCTCCTTGTTCCCTCGAATACCGACATGATCAGGGGGATACACCACGGTTCCCATAATCACGATTCCCATAATCCTTTGTTCTCAACAAAATACCGCGAGATCTCCCTTCCCGGAATTGCTCCCGTAAAAAATCACGGTTCCCATAATCATGTCTTACTCTTTCTATCACGGTTCCCATAATCATGTCTTACTCTTTCTATCACGGTTCCCACAATCATTTCTTACTCTTTCTATCACGGTTCCCATAATCATTTCTTACTCTTTCTATCACGGTTCCCATAATCACTTCTTACTCTTTCTATCACGGTTCCCACAATCATTTCTTACTCTTTCTATCACGGTTCCCACAATCATTTCTTACTCTTTCTATCACGGTTCCCATAATCACTTCTTACTCTTTCTATCACGGTTCCCATAATCACTTCTTACTCTTTCTATCACGGTTCCCATAATCATTTCTTACTCTTTCTATCACGGTTCCCATAATCACTTCTTACTCTTTCTATCATGGTTCCCATAATCACTTCTTACTCTTTCTATCACGGTTCCCATAATCATGTCTCACTCTTCTATCACGGTTCCCATAATCATGTCTTACTCTTTCTATCACGGTTCCCATAATCACTTCTTACTCTTTCTATCATGGTTCCCATAATCACTTCTTACTCTTTCTATCATGGTTCCCATAATCATGTCTTACTCTTTCTATCACGGTTCCCATAATCATTTCTTACTCTTTCTATCACGGTTCCCATAATCACTTCTTACTCTTTCTATCACGGTTCCCATAATCATGTCTTACTCTTTCTATCATGGTTCCCATAATCACTTCTTACTCTTTCTATCACGGTTCCCATAATCATGTCTTACTCTTTCTATCACGGTTCCCATAATCATGTCTCACTCTTTCTATCACGGTTCCCATAATCATGTCTTACTCTTTCTATCACGGTTCCCATAATCATGTCTTACTCTTTCTATCACGGTTCCCATAATCACTTCTTACTCTTTCTATCACGGTTCCCATAATCATGTCTCACTCTTTCTATCACGGTTCCCATAATCATGTCTTACTCTTTCTATCACGGTTCCCATAATCATGTCTTACTCTTTCTATCATGGTTCCCATAATCATGTCTTACTCTTTCTATCATGGTTCCCATAATCATGTCTCACTCTTTCTATCACGGTTCCCATAATCATGTCTTACTCTTTCTATCACGGTTCCCATAATCATGTCTTACTCTTTCTATCATGGTTCCCATAATCACTTCTTACTCTTTCTATCATGGTTCCCATAATCATGTCTTACTCTTTCTATCACGGTTCCCACAATCATGTCTTACTCTTTCTATCACGGTTCCCATAATCATGTCTTACTCTTTCTATCACGGTTCCCATAATCATGTCTTACTCTTTCTATCATGGTTCCCATAATCACTTCTTACTCTTTCTATCATGGTTCCCATAATCATGTCTTACTCTTTCTATCACGGTTCCCATAATCATTTCTTACTCTTTCTATCACGGTTCCCATAATCACTTCTTACTCTTTCTATCATGGTTCCCATAATCACTTCTTACTCTTTCTATCATGGTTCCCATAATCACTTCTTACTCTTTCTATCACGGTTCCCATAATCATGTCTCACTCTTTCTATCACGGTTCCCATAATCATGTCTTACTATTTCTATCACGGTTCCCATAATCATGTCTTACTCTTTCTATCACGGTTCCCATAATCATGTCTTACTCTTTCTATCACGGTTCCCATAATCATTTCTTACTCTTTCTATCACGGTTCCCATAATCATGTCTCACTCTTTCTATCACGGTTCCCATAATCATGTCTTACTCTTTCTATCACGGTTCCCATAATCATGTCTTACTCTTTCTATCACGGTTCCCATAATCATGTCTCACTCTTTCTATCATGGTTCCCATAATCATGTCTTACTCTTTCTATCACGGTTCCCATAATCATGTCTTACTCTTTCTATCACGGTTCCCATAATCATGTCTCACTCTTTCTATCATGGTTCCCATAATCATGTCTTACTCTTTCTATCACGGTTCCCATAATCATGTCTTACTCTTTCTATCACGGTTCCCATAATCATTTCTTACTCTTTCTATCACGGTTCCCATAATCATTTCTTACTCTTTCTATCACGGTTC
Source organism: Phymorhynchus buccinoides (assembly GCA_017654935.2). Taxonomy (NCBI): domain Eukaryota; kingdom Metazoa; phylum Mollusca; class Gastropoda; order Neogastropoda; family Raphitomidae; genus Phymorhynchus; species Phymorhynchus buccinoides. Next base: position 18,588,020 of record CM065701.1, on the reverse strand, counting down.
CCATAATCATTTCTTACTCTTTCTATCACGGTTCCCATAATCATTTCTTACTCTTTCTATCACGGTTCCCATAATCATTTCTCACTCTTTCTATCACGGTTCCCATAATCATGTCTTACTCTTTCTATCACGGTTCCCATAATCATGTCTTACTCTTTCTATCACGGTTCCCATAATCATTTCTTACTCTTTCTATCACGGTTCCCATAATCACTTCTTACTCTTTCTATCACGGTTCCCATAATCATGTCTTACTCTTTCTATCACGGTTCCCATAATCATGTCTTTCTTACTCTTTCTATCATGGTTCCCATAATCACTTCTTACTCTTTCTATCATGGTTCCCATAATCACTTCTTACTCTTTCTATCACGGTTCCCACAATCATGTCTTACTCTTTCTATCATGGTTCCCATAATCATGTCTTACTCTTTCTATCATGGTTCCCATAATCATGTCTTACTCTTTCTATCATGGTTCCCATAATCATTTCTTACTCTTTCTATCACGGTTCCCATAATCATGTCTCACTCTTTCTATCATGGTTCCCATAATCATGTCTCACTCTTTCTATCACGGTTCCCATAATCATGTCTCACTCTTTCTATCACGGTTCCCATAATCATGTCTCACTCTTTCTATCACGGTTCCCACAATCATGTCTCACTCTTTCTATCACGGTTCCCACAATCATGTCTCACTCTTTCTATCACGGTTCCCACAATCATGTCTCACTCTTTCTATCACGGTTCCCACAATCATGTCTTACTCTTTCTATCACGGTTCCCACAATCATGTCTCACTCTTTCTATCACGGTTCCCACAATCATGTCTTACTCTTTCTATCACGGTTCCCACAATCATGTCTCACTCGTTCTATCACGGTTCCCACAATCAAGGACTGATGAGGTGTTCACCGGGATAATGTTGTCTTCTATTTGTTGTCGCTTCAGCTACCAATGATGAACCTGAAGAAGACTTCACGAGGCTTGTGTGGACTTGCAGGCGACTGCCCCTGTTGGACCAATGTTCACAGCATTTTGAGACTATTTTGATGATGTGGCCAGCAGATTTCCGAGAACCATGTGGAATCAGCATGAAAACATGATCCAAGGCTCCATCAGAACAAACCATTCGTTGGAGAGCTGGCACCGACATCTCAAGGGATTTGTTTCATGCGCCCACCCGACCATCCACAAGTTGGTACGGGAACTCCAGGCAGAACAGGGGAGGATCGAGCACGAACTCCGTGCTTTGCGACAGGGTCAAGCGACAAGGCCTCCCCCAAGACGAGCCGTGCGTTGACGGAACGAGAGACTGGAGCACATCAAGGCTTCTTATGACAGAGGAGAGAAAACGTTGCTGGAGCTGCTTGATGCTTGATGCTTGTGCTTACACTGTGCACTTTTGAATGACACACTGTGACCATGTGGGTTTGTGTGTGCGTAGGAGTGTGAGTGTGTGCCTGTGTGTGTTTTTATGTATATTTTATTCACTTCTTTAGTCACCGTGACCATGTGGCTTTGTGTGTGCGTAGGAGTGTGAGTGTGTGCCTGTGTGTGTTTTTATGTATATTTTATTCACTTCTTTAGTCACCGTGACCATGTGGCTTTGTGTGTGCGTAGGAGTGTGAGTGTGTGCCTGTGTGTGTTTTTATGTATATTTTATTCACTTCTTTAGTCATTGTGACCATGTGGGTTTGTGTGTGCGTAGGAGTGTGAGTGTGTGCCTGTGTGTTTTTATGTATATTTTATTCACTTCTTTTACTGGAGACGAATTGAGAGGAAACTTTGCTGGAACTACTTGATGCTTGTGATTACGCTGTGGACCTTTGAATGAAACACTGTGACCATGTGGGTCTGTGTGTGCGTAGGTGTGTGTGTGTGCCCGTGTGTGTTTTTATGTATAATATATTCACTTCCTTTGCGAATTAAATATGTATACACAGCATTTGCTGTCCGTATTTTAAATTATGTGAAACGCGATGGAGGCTGAGAAAAGAAATACTGTTATGAGAACCGTGATTCTAGGAATCGTGATTCTAGGAATAGTGATTCTAGGAATCGTGATTCTAGGAATAGTGATTATGGGAATCGTGGTGCACCGGACCAGGGACCCATGCCAAGATGACGTCAAGTCCTTTGGGTTTCAGAAGCATAAACAATTCGAAGATGTTTATCAGTTCCGGAAGTTTCATTTTTTGTTACGGCTATAGCCTCTAGAGCTGAAAGGGTGTCGGTTCAAACTAAAAACTTGTTATCCTCAGATTGCTCGATCAACTTGAGAGCGATGACAAGAGCAGTCAGCTCGGAAGTATACACAGAACTTTCCGTTGGAATATGCTTTGAAGAACTTTGGCGCGATGATGGAATAAACGCGGCAGAAGCAACACATTCGTCAGATTTGGAGCTGTCTGTGAAAATATTATTGTTCGATGATTGGGAATCTTGGAACACATCTCAAAAAAACATCTGTTTATAGGCTAGTGAGCTGGTGGAATTTTACCGCAGAATGGCGAGGTCAAATCGGATGTCTGGATCGAGTACACAGAGTCCAGGGTGGCTGATCAGAAAATGTTGATTCGTCGGATACGACACCAGCGTCAATATCTGCCTCTTCCAGATGAGGAAGGATGCGAATGCCCAGAGGTGGAATACTGGAATGATTATCTTCATATTTCTACTGGAAAGGTCATCACACAGTCATAAGCCGGGTGTTCTGGTTCTGAGTACAGCTGTAAATAGTAGTTTAGGGAAAGCTTGAGTCTGCGGTGAGTAAGAGATGGTCTGCCTGCTTCAGCATACAGGTGTGGTGCGGAAGGCACCGAAACAAAGACGGAGACCTTGATGGTGAATTGGGTCCAACACTTTCAGGTATGAAGGTCTTGCAGCGCTATAAATCATGTATCCATAATCTAGCTTGGATCGGACCAGCGCTCTGTACAGATGGAGAAGAAGCGAGTGAACGATTTGGACACATTTTAAATAGAAAGAGGGGTTACAAACTGATCTAACTTGCAAAACGTCGAGAACTCGCAAAGAAACAAGCGCGGATTCGCAATCGTTTGTGGCGTGCGATAATTTTGCCACAAACGTGCGACAATTTTGGACCGACCGACCGACCGACCGACCGACCGACCGACCGACCGACAGACCGACAAAGTGAGTTATAGGTTTGTGGCTTGTGCCACAAACAATAAACATTGACATTGACCAAGATTAGCTTGATGGCGAGAAACACAAACCGAGTGTGTCTAAATCTAGATCTACTCAAACGCAGCATGTTCGGAGGGTGATTGTTACCATCTGAGGGGGCAATTGCTATCATACAGTCTTGACGTCTGTAGGGTCCCCCTTACCAAAAATGCTGCACAATAAGGGGTACCATTATAAATCACATGTTAACGGACAGAAAGTTACTACTTTCATATTGCTATCATGCATTTTTGGAAAAGGGGTGACTCTACAAATGTCAAAAAAATATACATGATAGCAATTCCCCCCCCCCCCCCTCCACCCCAGATGGTAATCATCCCTATTTTGGGGATCTACCTGATGGTAGAGTAACCTCCCCTGTTTGACCGATTGAATTAGGCAAGATCACTCCCATACACCATAAGATTACTCTCCTGAATTATTTCCGAACAATTCCTATCGCTTCGGATGTTGGGGTGATCCCTGGAGTCGTTAAGCCAGGCACTTACAACAACAACAAACCCCTGCATCCAGTGATGCCGGTGTGAAGGGAATATTCTACCTCATGAAATAAGTACCCATTCCTCATTCGAAGTGTTTGCTTGTGCGCCATTGTGAAGTGTACGAAACTAAGTGGCATGGCTTTGTACATCGATTTCTCGGCAAAGATGTAGATTTACACCCTCCTGCTCTATTGCTTGGTTCTTTCCGTGGTTAGGGATAGGGTTAGGGTTAGGGATAGGGTTAGGGATAGGGTTAGGGATAGGGTTAGGGATAGGGATAGGGATAGGGATAGGGTTAGGGTTAGGATGGTCATATTTCGCATGCGAACGGTACTTATTTTATGGGAGCCACTTATTTTCTCATGACACCGGCTATGAAGTGATAACCTGTCCTGCCACACAAGACCCTGGAGGGAGAGAGTTTCTTTGCAGCGAGCAATCAGAACGTTTTTGTGGTAAGTTGCGAAATAAAAAGTCTGTAAAACGTTGAGAACGCTAATGATTGGCGAGAAAATTACTCCACGACTTTTCCCCCCTCCGAAGTTTTGCAGTATCCCATAAACGAGAGTCAATAATATGACTTTGGTATTTAGTATTAGTATTTGGTATAATTCTAGTCACACAGACTTATCTCTGTGAAATTCGGGCTGCTCTCCCCCGGAGAGCGCGTCGCCGCAAGTGCAGCACCTACCCATTTAAAAAATAAAAAAAAGTTTTTTGGGGGGCACAGGGTGAGGAGGGTGTGTGGGCACACTTGGAAAACCTAGCTATCAATTTGGCCATACCAGGCAGCGGGATTTTTCC
>CM065701.1:18563519-18578519 GCA_017654935.2 Phymorhynchus buccinoides | reverse complement strand
AGAGAGAGAGAGAGAGAGAGAGGTGGGGAGAGAGAGAGAGAGAGAGAGGGGGAGGAGAGAGAGAGAGAGAGAGAGAGAGAGAGAGAGAGAGAGAGAGAGGGGGGGGGAGAGAGAGAGAGAGAAATAGAGAGAGAGAGAATAACAAATGAAAGTGTTTTAATGTCATCAGCAGTTAACATGCCATTTGGCACAGAGGCAAACAATGTTAACATATTAGTTCAAAACAAACATAAAAAAATAAACGAACGAAGTTTTTCACACAACTGAAAGACAAAATTGAATCTAGAAGCACCACATCTTATATATATTTTCGAAATCTGTCTGTCTGTGTGTCTGTCTGTCTGTGTGTCCCTTATGCACGGCCACAGTTCTCAACCGATCGACACCAAATTTGGCATCAAGCATCCTTGGCACCCTCCGAAGGTCATGCCGTCCTTACTTTTCGGAAACCTCCGCCAAGGGGTCGTGGGGAGGGGGGGGGGGGACCACACGCAGCTCGGATTACGGCCACAGTTCTCAACCGATCGACACCAAATTTGGCATCAAGCATCCTTGGCACGCTCCGAAGGTCATGCCGTCTTACTTTTCGGAAACCTCCGCCAAGGGGTCGTGGGGAGGGGGGGGACCACACGCAACTCGGATTTACTAACAGCAAGTGCGTGTCAGCTGTGAGCGTGGGGGGGGGGGGGGTATGGGGGATGGGGGGTATGGGATGGGGGGTATGGGATGGGGGGTATGGGATGGGGGGGATGGGAGGGGGAGGGGGTTGAGGGGAGGAGGGAGGGGATGAAGGGGTCTGGGGGGAGGGGGGCTGGAGGAGGGAGGGGTGGGATGGTCAGGTGTGTGTGTGGGGGGGTGTTCAGGGGGGTGGGCTGGAGGGGGCCACAGTTCTCAACCGATCGACACCAAATTTGGTATCAAGCATCCTTGGCACCCTCGGAAGGTCATGCCGCCCTTACTTTTTGGAAACCTCCGCCAAGGGGTCGTGGGGAGGGGGGGACCACACGCAGCTCCACACGCACTTGCGGTTAGTAAATCCCAGCTGTTCGGGTTTGTTTCCTTTTTTTGTTTGTTTCTTTGTTCTTTTCTGTCTGTCCCAAGGATCTCCCGAACCGCTTGACCGAATTGCTTCCAATTTGGTGTGGTGGTGTGTCCCCATGAGAGAAAGGCATCTGTGCAAAACGTTTTGCTGTCCTGACCTTGACGTTGGTGTATGACCTTCAAAACCGAAAATCATTAAGGGGCCATAACTTCCACACCGCAGGTCCTAGAGTCTTGAAACTTAGCATGGATGTACTTTCGCTTATGGCCGTTCTGATGATGGCGTACCAATGAAGGTCAAGGTCAAGGTCAGGGAGATCGGTATGCCTTGAAAGTGGTAGGGGTCTAATCATAGGGTTTTACTGTCCCACACATATCTCCAGTTTTGTGTGGTGGCGTGTCACCATGAGAGAAGGCATCTGCGCATAAATTATCGGCGTCATGACCTTCACCTTGGCGCATGACCTTGAAAACCGAAAATCTTTAAGGGGCTATAACGTCCACACCGTTGGTCTTAGGGACTTCAAACTTGGCATGTAGGTACTTTAGCTTATGGTTGTTCTGATGATTGCATACCGATCAAGGTCAAGGTCACGGTCATGGAGATCGGTAGGCCTTGAAAGTGGTAGGGGTCAAAAAATTGTATTTTCAGCCACAAAAGTAAAAATATAATATTTTGCGGAAACCGGTACTCAGCGGTACCGGTACTTGGCGTTACCTGTACAAGGCGTTACCGGTACTAGGCGTTACCGGTACGGGGCGTTGCGCTAGTACTTATATATACTAATACTAAGCGACCAGCAGGTCTAAATAACAAGACGTAGTTTACATACTCACTTGTGATTATACTACAATGTCAAGTTTATTTTTCCGTAGATTAGATGCCTCTGCTACAAATTCTGCTATTGATTTTATATAATCTTCTTTCTTTGTTTGCAGCAAAGCCATCAAATCACATCTCGCAGCTAAGAATGATTTCAAAATAATGTCGAATCTATCATGCAGCCTACAATCGAATATATCATGCAGCATGCAGTCGAACATACCATGCAGCCTACAATCGAAAATACCATGCAGGCTAGAGTCGAATCTACAATGCAACCTACAGTCGAAAATACCATGCAACCTACAGTCGAGTATGCCATGCAGCCTACAGTCAAATAATTATACCATGCAGCCTACAATCGAATGTACCATGCAGCCTACAGTCGAATCTACAATGCAGCCTACAGTCGAATAAAAAAGACCATGCAGCCTACAGTCGAATAAAAATAACATGCAGCCTACAGTCGAGCATACCATGCAGCCTACAGTCGAGCATACCATGCAGCCTACAGTCGAATATACCATGCAGCCTACAGTCGAATATACCATGCAGCCTACAGTCGAATCTACAATGCAGCCTACAGTCGAATATACCATGCAGCCTACAGTCGAATCTACAAAGCAGTGTACAGTCAAATGTACAATGCATCATACAGTCGAATATACCATGCAGCCTACAGTCGAATATACCATGCAGCCTACAGTCGAATCTACCATGCAGCCTACAGTCGAATCTACCATGCAGCCTACAATCGATTATACCATGCGGCCTACAGTCAAAGATACCATGCAGCCTACCATCGAATATACCATGCAGTCTACAGTCGAATCTACAACCCAGCATACAGTCGAATATACCATGCAGCCTACAGTCGAATATGCCATGCAGCCTACAGTCGAATATACCATGCAGGCTACAGCTGAATGCAAAGTGCAGCCTACAGTCGAAAAATAACATTGCAGCCCACAATGCCATTTTTTGACTTAAAGCTGCATTACAGATTCGACTATAGGCTGCAATGTATTTTTTTGACTGTGGGCTGCAATGTAATTGTTCGACTGTAGGATGCACTGTACATTCGACTGTAGGCTGCAATGTAATTGTTCGACTGTAGGCTGCAATTTACACTCAACTGTAGGCTGCAATGTAATGTTTCAACTGAAGACTGCACTGCAGTATTCGACTGTAGGTTGCACTGAACATATCTGTAAATTCGACTGTAGGCTGCACCATAGATCCGACTGTAGGCTGCACCGTATATTCGACTGTAGGCTGCACCGTATATTCGACTGTAGGCTGCATGGTATATTCGACTGTAGGCTGCATTGCATATTCGACAGTAGGCGGCACTGCACATTCGACTGTAGGCTGCATGGTATATTCGACTGTAGGCTGCACTGTGATTTTTCGACTGTAGGCTGCATGGTATAATCTGCCATGCATTTTCGACTGTAGGCTGCATTGTAGATTCGACCGAATTCCTGTCACCTTCTCCATTTAGTGACACTTAGTGTATTAAAAACCCTCCAGCTCATGAATTAGTGACGCACCGGGTTTACCATGGTTACCGTCCACCGCTCTCGGTTGCCTAGGTTACCAGTAATTGAAGTTCCCTGAGGCGATAAGCTCTTAATGAATTAGACAGTGACGAAATAATATGGAATGGGTCGCTTCAATAATTAAAAGCAAGACGGTTTTTATGGCGGCACTAGCAGTTATCCGCCACATCGCATCGTGCCTACCTACCCCCCTTCCTCTTGCGTGTTTGTATCTGAACGTTTGTACGTATGCATTTGGTGTGGTTCTGTGGATCAGTGTGTGCTCACATGTGACCCAGCACCACGAAAGGGACATTAAGTCGCTGGGAAAGTTTTTAATAACAGACTTGGAAAGCCAAAAATCTCACTTTTTGTCAGTTCTGAGTTATGGCTAATTTCTTGTGCTCTAACATCTTATCTTTCCTATTTATAGAGGACAATCTTTAATACGGTCTCTAAATGGTCTTATAAGTGCTTTAAAATGAGTAAGTCAATGGGTTTTCTTCAGATAGGCTAGACTTTAAACTGTGTTTTCTCAAAATGACCAACACTCACCCGACTAACTTTAAACGCTCATTTTTTTCAATATTAGATTAGTTTTGCGTGTGCAGTCCTTACTGTGCAACTCAAATATTAGAGTACGCTTTATAAGCTCTTAGCTTGTTGTACTCGAAGTTCATAAATGTATTGCTGCTTTGTTATGATTTTCTATTCTTGAATAAATTCTTGTTTAAGCCAAACGCTCATAACTCTGGAACGGAAACAGATATAAGAATGGTTCTTGGATCATTAGAAAGAGAATTGTCTGATGTTTTTAAATCGATACTTTTCGCAGAATGGTTAGTTTGACGTGGTGCTGGGTCACATATTTTATGCTTACCACTCTCTTCGGGTTTAATAGCTTTCGTTTTCTTTCTTCTCGTAGCTCTATTTCTAGGTCTGACCAGAGATAGGCATAAGTTTTATAATATATATATAAATATATATATATATTTAATGATATTAGTAAATAAACAAAAAATAAAGAAATAATGTCAATAGCCTACCATGTTGTATTAGGCTACTTGTGTCACATAAAGAAATGAACCTCGAATAATTGACAACAACAACAACAGCAGCAGCAGCAGCAGTAACTACAACAACAACAGTAACAACAAGGTCAAGGTCACGACGGCAAAATGGTTTGCGCGGATCTCTTCCTATTAAGGTGACACACCTCCACACAAAATTTGACGCGATTCGGTCAAGCGGTTCGGGAGATATCCTTGGGACAGACAGACAAAAACACACACACAAAAAAAACCCAACAACATACAAACCAGCCCATCGCAAAGTCCGATCACCTTAAGGTGACGGACAACAAAAGCCGTCAAAAAGGGATGCGTTCAGCCTGACTTGACTTTGTTCGGAACCCTTAGTATTGTAGACAGCATCATTATCAGCACAGAATAATCGTTAAGAAACCTGGTAATAACTGCTCTACGAAGAGTCCTTGAATTGCCACACTGCACATACATGACATTATCAATTAACTAGCTAATGTCCTTGGGTGGGTGTTTTTCTTTGTCACTTTCATGCAGATGTAATGAGCGTGGCAATCTTGTGTTTTAGTCCCCCCCCCCCCCCCCCCACACACACTCATGTTTACGACTCTGAATCTCAAATCAATCAAATCTTGTTTTAACGTCCTCCGACCTGCACACAGTCACATAATGGGACATTTGTTAGGGGAAGACGGGGTAAAAAGCGCATGGGCGGGTAAGAAGCCCACCCCAATTATCTCATGAAATGAAGCAAATTTCAGTCTCATTTTGCCCATGAGACGAGCGTTAATGTCTAGCATTCGTCTCATGGGCAAATTTGACTGAAATGTTCTTTATTTCATGAGATAATTGGGGTGGGCTTCTTACCCGCCCATGCGCTTTTTACCCCGTCTTCCCCTAGTATTCGATAGGGGGGGTGGGTGCAAAATGAAAATGGGGAAGGGAGTCATGATAAGGGAATGATTGTTTTAAAATATGGATTTGGGTAGTTAATATAATAGGGATATAAATCAATACATTAAAGTCAGTATAAAAGTTACTTGTTGTGTTCGTCAATTCGTCAGTGTTCGTAAGCTGCTCTTCGCTATCGGGTATGAATCCCCAAAAGTCGGATTCCTTCAGTTTTATGAGAATAATCCTAGGCTGATCCTAGCCGTTTCACTTGCCTGTCCCATGTCTACAACGAAGCTATTAGCACTATGATGTACGCTTATTGGCCACTGCAACTAGGGTTATTAACGCCCTTGACGGCAAGAGTTAAGCCCTTGATGATCAGTATCCAAAAGGGCATTCACTCTTGCAAAAGGCAGCCACTAAGTGGCCTCAAATAGGGTTATTGGCGAGAGTTATGCCCTTGTTTTGTCAGTACTAAACCATCTTCCCCCACCCACTAAGGGCATTCACTCTTGCAAAAGGCAGCCACTAAGTGGCCTCAAATAGGGTTATTGGCGAGAGTTATGCCCTTGTTTGGTCAGTACTAAACCATCTTCCCCCACCCACTAAGGGCATTCACTCTTGCAAAAGGCAGCCACTAAGTGGCCTCAAATAGGGTTATTGGCGAGAGTTATGCCCTTGTTTGGTCAGTACTAAACCATCTTCCCCCACCCACTAAGGGCATTCACTCTTCCAAAAGGTGTTCTTTGCAGTGGCCATTGTGTCTCAGTCATCGATTTTCAAGGGAGTTAAATGGGAACAAATCCCCATAAAGTGTCCCATACTCTTTTAACAATTAAAGACCCACCAGATCCATCAGTGAAACATCACGGGTTTTCACGTGTTTCCCTCTTCTCGCTGGTAAGACATCTTATTTTGACCAGGTCTGTCTGACTCCCATACAAATTCCCCCCATAGGCCTACGTGAAAACGAGACATCACGTTAAAGAGCAGCCTCGATCGTGTATGGGTGACCGTCCATACGGGTCTACGACCGATTGGACGCTAATCTCACCTTCATCTGTGTATGGAGGGACTTGTATGTGGGTCACACCTACCCAGAAAAAAACAAAGGAGTCAAAAAAATAAACTGGTTGGGTCAGTGGGTCTTTAAAGACACACTGACCCACCACGATTAAGTCCCTTGGTTTTTTTGGGGGTAGCCGTGACCCACATTCAAATTCCCCCAAGTTCAAATTGAGGATGCTCTTTAAAATGATGTTTCGTTTCGAATTTGGGGGCATTTGTATGGGAGTCAAACCTGGTCAAAACAAGCTTTATGACCAGCTATAAGAGGGAAAACACGTAAAACCCGTGATTTTGACACGTGATCTGGCGGGTCTTTAAAAACAAAACCCACGTAAATCTACAGTTCTTTCCCAAACTACATCTTTTATCTTTTTTTTAAAATTGTGACATCGACAAATGGATGAGCAGTGGACAGATCAGTGAAGCAACCCTCTGAAGGCCAAATTTGGGCTTGGCACACAGCAATGCAAGAAGTCCACTATTCCTTGGGTAGTGAAAGGGTTAATACTATATCCCTTTCCCCCCAAAACCGGCAGAATATTGCGATGGCTTAGAGTCAAAACGGACTATCTTTAGATAGTCCATTGACATATTATTGAACTTAGAACGAAAACTAATAACTTGTATCCAAAAAAGACTGCAGAAAATTATATAAAAAGCACAACTCCCTGTATATAGTTCCGCAGTCATTGTTTGATACAAGTTATTAGCTTTTGTAATAGGTTCAATAATACGTCAATGGACTATCTAAAGATAGTCCGTTTTGACTCCAAGCCATCGAATTATTATTTGCTTTTCAGAGAAAACCTTCAATCCAACAATTTCAGGGGAGGGTGGGTGGGGGGGGGGGGGGGGGGAGGGAGGGGGGGGGGGGGGGGGAGGGGGAGGCAAAAAAATACAAGAGAACCATATCAACGATGTGATAATCATATCCTCATGTAAATGGAGGCAAAACATTTTACGAACATAAATCATTTAACCATACCTACGTCTGGAAGCACTCAGCTCTTCTGGTGGTCCTAATGGCAGAGACGCCTCTCTATTTTCGCCGCTCACGCGCGCGTGAGAGAGAGAGAGAGACAGAGAGAGAGAGAGAGAGAGAGAGAGAGAGAGAGAGAGAGAGAGAGGAGAGAGAGAGAGAGAGAGAGAGAGAGAGAGAGAGAGAGAGAGAGAGAGAGAGAGAGAGAGAGAGAGAGAGAGAGAGAGAGAGAGAGAGAGAGAGAGAGACGTCGCTGATAAAATGCCTTCAAATGGAACGCGTCAAGGCTAAGGGCTTTAACTCTACCTAACCAGCCCAATTGAGAACTGTAGGCCATCGCCTCGCACTACAGTTCAGAATGGTGCATCTCAATTGCGCAGATATTAATAACCCATATGCTCAATTGCGCATGTGTCAATTGCGCCCGATGTACTCATCAATGACGCCTGTAGAAATAAAATGGTTGCAATATTCATGAGAACATTATGTATAACTGAACTTTTGCAACAAACCAAAAAGTAAAAAATGAGATTTTATTTTCAAAGACCCACCAGATCTCGTGTCAAAATCAAGGGTTTGACGTGTTTTCCCTCTTCTAGCTGGCCAGAAATCTTGTTTTAGCCTGGTTTGACTCCCACACACATGCCCCCAAATTCGAAACGAAACATCATTTTAAAGAGCAGCCTCAATTTGAGAATGTGGGTGGAAAATTTGTATGTGGGTCAAAGCTACCCATAAAGCAACAACAACCAAGGGACTTACTCGTGGTGGGTCAGTGTGTCTTTAAAAACATATGGCTAACGTTTATTGCAAAGACACAGGAAGCAGAAAGTTAATATATTCTACTGTTGATTTTGATAAGTCATTTGGGGCTTGACTTTTTTTTTAAATTCGGAAAACACGCGCAATAGGGCATTTGCCACGAGTGTTTGTTCTCCATACTAGACTACTAATTTGCCCGCACTCGTTCTGCCCGAGTTACGCCGACCTTTCTAATTCAACTCTCTAAATTCAGCTCAGTGAAATTCAAGGTCGTCCTCACGTGGCAAAATGCCCCATTGATGTCTCATACATAACCGGGCAGCCGCAATTGAGTAATTGTCAAAGAAGCGCAATTGAGTGATTTTCAAAGAAGCGCAATTGAGTGCTTTTCAAAGAAGCGCAAATGAGTCTTTTCAAAGAAGCGCAATTGAGTGATTTTAAAAGAGGAGCAAATGATTAATTTTTGAAAAAGGCGCAATTGAGTGATTTTCAAAGAAGCGCAATTGAGTGATTTTCAAAGAGGCGCAGTTGAGTGATTTTCAAAGAAGCGCAATTGAGTGATTTTCAAAGAAGCGCAATTGAGTGATTTTCAAAGAGGCGCAATTGAAAGCTTTTCAAAGAAGCGCAATTGAGTGCTTTTCCAAGAAGCGCAATTGAGTGCTTTTCCAAGAAGCGCAATTGAGTGATTTTCAATGAGGCGCAATTGAGAGGTAGTAGTTTAGTTTCCTGAAAAAAGTGTGAACGATGCAGGAAAGCGGCCACGTGTGGTGTGGTGGTCAGCTAAAGTGGATCGTGAATAATAGAACTTTACCTTTACGACCACACGCCGCTGAGACGAGAGCGATAAAAAGCGGAATGGAAAAACTCGTTGTCCAGAATGTGTTGACAAACGGACATTAATTAATGATCAATTCATTATAAAAAACCGTGACAGCAGAGAGAGAGCGAGAAAGAGAGAGCGAGAGAGAGAGAGGGAGGGAGGAGAGAGAGAAAGAAAGAGAAGAGAGAGAGAGAGAGAGAGCAGAGAGAGAGAGAGAGAGAGAGAGAGAGAGAGAGAGAGAGAGAGAGAGAGAGAGAGAGAGACTGAAAAAAAAAAGAGAGAGAGAGAGAGAGAGAGAGAGAGAGAGAGAGAGAGAGAGAGAGAGAGAGAGAGAGAGAGAGAGAGACTGAGAGAGTGGGAGGGAGAGAGAGAGAGAGAGAGAGAGAATATGTGTGTGTGTGTGTGAGTGTGTGTGTGTGTGTGTGTGTGTGTGTGGTTATACGTGTGTGCGTGTGATCCTTGTGTGCGTGTGAGTGTGTGTGGGGCTGTGGGGGGGGGGGACGTGCGCGCGCGCGAGCGCGTGTGTGTGCTATCGTGCTGTCCATCATGTTTAGGGGAAAGAATATTAAGGTCATTCCCACTTAGACCACATGCTGTGATGGTCAGTTTTGTATGGATTGTATCCAGACCAAATTGTGGAAGGTCGTCTTTTTTTTCTTCTCTCCAACGCAGCAGTTGCTTATTTTTTCTTTTTTTGGTAACGCAGGTGTAGAGTGGCACAGATCGGTAACGCGTTCGCCTCGTATACAGTAAAAAAGACCAGTTTAAAACAAATTAGTATTAGTTCGTTTTTATGTTTTGTCTATTTATGTTAACGGCAGGTATGGAAAATGGCTACTCCATGCCAATACTTTTACCGATGTAAAATAAAGGTTCATCTCTCTCACTCTCTCTCTCTCTCACTCTCACACTCTCTCTCTCACTCTCCCTCTCTCACTCTCTCACTCTCTCACTCTCTCACTCTCACTCTCTCTCTCACTCTCTCACTCTCTCTCACTCTATCTCTCACTCTCTCACTCTCTCACTCTCACACTCTCCTCACTCTCTCTCTCTCTCTCTCACTCTCTCTCTCTCTCACTCTCTCACTCTCTCACTCTCTCACTCTCTCACTCTCTCTCACTCTCTCACTCTCACTCTCTCTCACACTCTCTCACTCTCTCACTCTCTCACTCTCTCACTCTCTCACTCTCTCACTCTCTCACTCTCTCTGTGTCTCACTCTCTCCCTCTCTCACTCTCGCACTCTCTCACTCTCTCTCTCTCTCGACTCTCTCAATCTCTCTCTCACTATCTCACTCTCTCTAACTCTCTCAATCTCTCTCTCTCTCTCTCTCTCACTCTCTCACTCTCTCAACTCTCTTCTCCCTCTCTCACTCTCTCACTCTCTCACTCTCTCACTCTCTCTCACTCTCTCTCTCACTCTCACACTCTCTCACTCTCTCACTCCTCTCACTCTCTCACTCTCTCACTCTCTCACTCTCTCACTCTCTCACTCTCTCACTCTCTCACTCTCTCACTCTCTCACTCTCTCACTCTCTCTCTCCTCACTCTCTCACTCTTCACTCTCTCACTCTCTCACTCTCTCACTCTCTCTCTCATCTCTCTCTCTCTCTCTCTCTCACTCTCTCACTCTCTCACTCTCTCACTCTCTCCCTCTCTCACTCACTCTCTCACTCTCTCACTCTCTCACTCTCTCACTCTCACACTCTCTCACTCTCTCCACTCTCTCACTCTCTCACTCTCTCACCTCTCTCTCTCCTCTCTCTCTCTCTCTCTCACTCGCACTCTCTCACTCTCTCACTCTCTCACTCTCTCACTCTCTCTCTCTCTCACTCTCTCTCTCTCTCTCTCTCTCTCTCTCACTCTCTCACTCTCTCACTCTCTCACTCTCTCACTCTCTCACTCTCTCACTCCTCTCACTCTCTCACTCTCTCTCTCCCTCACTCTCTCACTCTCTCACTCTCTCACTCTCTCTCTCTCTCTCTCTCTCACTCTCTCTCTCTCCTCTCTCCCCTTCACTCTCTCACTCTCTCACTCTCTCACTCTCTCACTCTCTCACTCTCTCACTCTCTCACTCTCTCTCTCTCTCTCTCTCACTCTCTCACTCTCTCACTCTCTCACTCTCTCACTCTCTCTCGATCTCACTCTCTCACTCTCTCACTCTCTCACTCTCACTCCTCACTCTCTCACTCTCTCACTCTCTTCTTCTCTCTCTCTCTCTCGCTCTCTCTCTCTCACTCTCACTTCTCACTCTCTCACTCTCTCACTCTTCTCACTCTCTCACTCTCTCACTCTCTCACTCTCTCACTCTCTCACTCTCTCTCACTCTCTCACTCTCTCACTCTCTCACTCTACTCACTCTCTCACTCTCTCACTCTCTCACTCTCCTCACTCTCTCCCTCTCTCTCACTCTCCCCTCTCTCTCACTCTCTCTCACTCCTCACTCTCTCACTCTCTCACTCTCTCACTCTCTCACTCTCCTCACTATCTCTCACAACTCTCTCACTCTCTCACTCTCCTCACTCTCTCACTCTCTCTCCACTCTCTCACTCTCTCACCTCTCTCTCCCTCACTCTCTCACTCTCTCACTCTCTCTCTCTCTCTTTCTCTATCTCTCTCTCTCCTCTCTCTCTCTCTCACTCTCTCTCTCTCACTCTCTCACTCTCTCTCACTCTCTCACTCTCTCTCTCTCTCTCCTCATCTCTCTACTCTCTCACTCTCTCACTCTCTCACTCTCTCTCTGTCTCTCCCTCTCTCACCTCTCTAACTCTCTCACTCTCTCTCTCTCTCACTCTCTCACTCTCCTCACCACTCTCTCTCCTCTCTCACTCTCTCGACTCTCTCACTCTCTCACTCTCTCACTCTCTCTCTCACTCTCTCACTCTCTCACTCCTCTCTCTCTCTCATCTCCTTCTCTCTCTCACTCTCTCACTCTCTCACTCTCTCACTCCTCTCTCACTCTCTCACCATCCTCTCTCCTCCCTCTCTCTCCCTCTCCAAACTCTCTCTCTCACTCTCTCAACTCCTCTCACTCTCTCACTCTCTCACTCTCCTCACTCTCTCACTCTCTCTCTCTCTCTCTCTCTCTCTCTCTCTCTCTCACTCTCTCACTCTCTCACTCTCTCTCTCTCTCTCTCTCTCCCTCTCTCTCTCACTCTCACTCTCACTCTCTCACTCTCCACTCTCTCACTCTCTCACTCTCTCACTCTCTCACTCTCCTCACTCTCTCACTCTCTCACTCTCTCCCCACTCTCTCACACTCTCACTCTCTCACTCTCTCACTCTCTCACTCTCTCACTCTCTCACTCTCCTCACTCTCTCACTCTCTCACTCTCTCTCTCTCTCTTCTCTCTCTCTCTCTCACTCTCTCACTCTCTCACTCTCTCACTAAATCTCTCACTCTCTCTCCTCTCTCTCTCTCTCTCACTCTCACTCTCTCTCTCTCTCACTCTCCTCACTCTCTCTCTCTCTCCACTCTATCACCTCTCTCACTCTCTCACTCTCTCACTCTCTCACTCTCTCACTCTCTCACTCTCTCACTCTCTCACTCTCTCACCTCTCACTCTCTCACTCTCTCACTCTCTCACTCTCTCACTCTCTCTCACTCTCCTCACTCTCTCACTCTCTCACTCCCCAACTCACTCACTCACTCACTCACTCACTCACTCACTCACTCACTCACTCTCTCACTCACTCTCTCTCTCTCTCTCACTCACTCACCTCACTCTCTCACTCACTCACTCTCTCTCTCTCTCACTCACTCCTCACTCACCTCACTCACTCACTCACTCACTCACTCACTCACTCACTCACTCACTCACTCACTCACTCACTCTCTCTCTCTCTCTCTCTCTCTCTCTCTCTCTCTCTCTCTCTCTCTCTCTCTCTCTCTCTCTCTCTCTCTCCTCTCTCACTCTCACTCTCACTCTCACTCTCACTCTCACTCTCTCTCTCTCTCTCTCACTCTCTCACTCTCACTCTCTCACTCTCACTCTCTCACTCTCTCTCTCTCTCCTCTCTCTCTCTCTCTCTCTCTCTCTCTCTCTCTCTCTCTCTCTCTCTCTCTCTCTCTCTCTCTCTCTCTCTCTCTCTCTCTCTCTCTCTCTCTCTCTCTCTCTCTCTCTCTCTCTCTCTCTTCAAGACCACATACTTAATATAGTATACTTTATACTGTACTTATGACAAGGTTTTACCCTCTCCATCCCAGCAAGACGTTTGTCATCCCTACAACCCTTTCATTCCACCCAACTATGTAGCCAATGACCGGTATGCAAACTATTTGTTATTTAGTATATTCTAGTCACAGAGACATATCTCTGAAAAATTCGGGCTGCTCTCCCCCGGAGAACCTGTCGCCGCAAGTGCAGCGCCTACCCAATTTGTTTTTTGGGGGGCACAGTGTGAGGAGGGGGTGTGGGCACACTTGGAAAAACTAGCTATCAAATTGACCATACCAGGCAGCGGGATTTCTCCCTGCTCTTACTGACTTTGAACTGCCGTGGGATTTTACGTGCGTAAAGCGCACGGGTCAGACTAGCTTTAAGTCTCCGTCCGAAAGACTGGACGTTCGGTTCGACTTTCCTGTTAAACTCTAAATAAAAAGGGCGAGGCCGGGATTCGAACCCGGGTCACTCACGCTGCAGTTAAGCATCACATTTGGCAGGCGAACGTCTTAACCACTCTGCCACCGTTCTCCCTATACAGTGAAAGGAAGTGAAAGGAGAGGATAGAAAACAAAACCCGTATCCTGGTGAGAAGTGGTCTTTTCCATGAAAGCAGGAAGATGTTTTCCACTCTCTTGCACGACTTACCATCATGACATGGCTGAAACCATAAACCGTGAAACGGATACCAGGACACATGGTGGTAGTTACATGGGACGCAGGATGGGGGTGGGGGTGGTGGGTAGGACTTTCCCATGAACGTTCAGAACAACAAAAACAATCTATTTAGACATGTCTGACATAACCCGAAGGATGATATTATATGATTATACTGCTCACAAACAAGTAGGGAGTATTGTGTATTTGTAAGATCACCATTGATTCGATAACGAAATTATAAGTTCTATTCAGTTTCAAAACAAAAGTATGTTATTCCTTGAACATAAAATTGAAGACTAAACTCAATTTCGAAACGTCACGTGATTGCCAGAAAAGACGGATATCAATGGGTGCAATGTCCAAAAGTCACAACAAATAGCCATAAAACAGTTGATACTGTGTTGGACCACGGTTTCCTGCAAGGCATGGCGGGGCATTTGATTGAAAATGGCCAGGGGACCGTGTAGACCGAAGGTCTGGGTTTCGTGGATGTGAAGGTGATCTTTTAGGAAAAGAGTTCTCCCTTTCCAGACGGACCACTTTGACGAAACCACACGAAAAATGTATTTATATGACATTTTACTCAAGCTTAGTAAGACTGTTTCCTACACAAACCTCACAAGGGCTGTCGCATTGTTTCCTTTCGGAAAAGAGTTCTCCCTTTCAAGGGGAAAGAATTTGGTGAAAGCACATAATAATTATATATAGACATTTGGCTTACTCAAGCTTAGTAAGACCATTTCCTACAACATTGTTAATAGTTTGGAGTTTTTGCTTAAATAGGCTGGATCCCGGAAACCACAGAACATGTTTCGTGAGACCGTTTGCTACACTACCAATAGTTAATGGTTTGAGTGTTCGCTCGAAAAGGCCGGGCCCAGGAAACTCAACCTCGTGGTTCATTTAACATCCACGGGAATAACAACACGTTGGTCACTCGCAAGACTGGATGCTGAAGTTGTGTGACAAGATTTAATGTCACTAGTTGGTTAGTTTATAGTTTATTGGCTGAACTTTGGCCATCCTCCCACTCCAACCCCTATTCTGACCTCTTTTTGTTTGTGGCTCAAGCCACAAACCTATAACTCACTTTGTCGGTCGGTCGGTCGGTCGGTCTGTCGGTCGGTCGTTCCAAAATTGTCGCACATTTTGACAAAATTGTCGCACTTCAAATCGAGGCTACACTTCAAAATTAATTGAGGCCGCT
>CM065701.1:18553519-18556019 GCA_017654935.2 Phymorhynchus buccinoides | reverse complement strand
AAATGGCTACTCTCTCCGGCGTCTCCGCCAAGGAAAAATCGCCGTTTTGATGGTTTAATTTCTAAGAAACCAGAGCAAAGTGAGTGTTCCGATCCTTGAAAAGGCTGTCTTTCTGCTGATCTCGACGTGTTTCTTGCAAACTCTCATCCGTCCGAGTCCACCTTTAAAAACCTGGAACCGATACATAGAGTAGAGTGGCTCAACGTTTCCAGCACGGTGTGAAATTATGAGCTATAGGGTACAACGATGAAGATGCCATGTCGTGAATTGTACTGTTTATTTTATTTATTTTCAGTTTTGCTTACTTTGTTAATCATTGATGTGTGTTTTGCAATGCGTGGTCGAACTTTACGCGGTGACAGTCCTGAGTAAACCATTGCTGTTGACGGGACTATAACTAACTAACTAACTAACCCTACCTCCGTTTCCCACCCCCTTATCTTTCTATACCCCTCCGATGCATCTCTTCTATTTTTGATTTAGTCTAGAAGGAAACCGTCTGCTAAATGTGACCCAGCACCACGAAAGGGACATTAAGTGTAAAACTGACCATTCTGAGAAAATTACACATTTGAAAATCTCAGACAATTCTATCTCTAATGATACAAGAACCATTCTTGTATCTTTTTGCGTTCCAGAATTATGAGCATTTAAAGTTGGTAGCGTGAGTGCCGGCCATTTTGAGTAAACACTGTCTAAAGTCTAGCCTAGCTGAAGAAACTGCATTTACCTACTCGTTTTAAAACACGTATAAGACCATTTAGAGAACATATTAAAGGTTGTCCTTTGTTAATATGCCAGATAAGATGTTCTAGAACACAAAAAATACCCATAACTCAAAATTCAAAATCTATCAAAAATAAAAAGATTTGGTTTTTTTGACCTTTTTTGCAAGCAAGCCTGTTGCGAGAGACTAGCCCAGCGACTTAATGTCCCTTTCGTGGTGCTGGGTCACAAAAGATCTAGAAAACGATATTATTTCTTCCTTTTATTTGTTATTTTTAGATGGACAGGAATCTCCAAGTAGTACGATGTTTAAGAAGCATTATATGTATCGTAAGAGATCGCCTTTTTGTCCCGATCAATTTGAAGAACATAACCGTTTAAAGCCGAGTTTTGATATCTCTGTTTTCGTCTTTGCCTTTGCCTCTACTTTTCTCTCTCTCTCTCTCTCTCATCACTATTTTTTCCTCTATGTTCTCTCTCACTCATGTCTCTATGTCTCTGCTCACTCTGTTGTCTCTATGTCTCTCTCACTCTTGTCTCTATGTCTCAAACTCACTCTTGTCTCGTAGGTCTATCTCACGTTTAGGCAACGTACTAGTTCTTTCTCTATCTCTTCTCCTTCTTCTCAATCTCTCTCTCTCTCTCATCTTGCTCTACTCAATCTCTCTCTCTCTCTCTCCTCTCTCTCTCTCTCTCACTCTCTCTTCTTTCTCTCTCTCTCTCTCTCTCTCTCTCTCTCGCTCTATACTCTTCTCTCTCTCAACAAAGGACACACCACACAACACACAGAGAGAGAGAGATCGAGAGAGTTTTCAGAGAGAGAACGAGGAGAGGGAAGCGAGAAGAGAGAGAGATGAGGAGAGAGGATAGAGAGGAGATCGAGACTTGGGAGAAAGAGAGAGAGAGAGACCTGATAGCCGAGAGATTGAGAGAGTATGGAGAGAGAGAGAGAGAGAGAAGGATATCCTATATGGATAAAAAAACAAAAGAAATGAAGAAGAAAGTAAACATTTGGAAAAAAGCGAAGAGACTCACAGAATGCTTAGACGTATAAGCAGTAATCATGTGAGTCTATGACTTGTCATTAGAGACACAGAGAGAGAGAGAGAGATCCAGAGAGAGACGAGAGAGAGAGAGAGAGAGAGGTAGAGATGGGGAGGGAAAGAGAGAGAGAGAGTGAGAGAGGAGAGAGAGAACGTGGAGAGGGACGGAGAGAGAGAGAGAGCGGGAGAGACTGGAGGGAGAGAGAGGGAGATGGAGGAGAAAGACTGAGAGAGAGAGAGACAAGGTTTCAAGGTTTCAATGTTTTTTATTTCCAAACAAGCCCTTTGGGATTACGAGAGAGGAGAGAGAGAGAGATGGGATAGAGAGAGAGAGAGAGAGAGAGAGGACGAGAGAGGGACTGAGAGAGAGAGATAGAGAGAGATGGGCGGGGGGGGGGGGGGGGTAACACTGAACACTGGGAGGCTATATTATTTAAGGATACAGAGTTTAGGCGAAGTCTATTCTTCCATTCAGCCCTTGTTTAATTAAACAGGAAAACGCAATTGGCTGGGGACATAACAACAAATGATAAATAATAATTACAAACAGGAGACGCATTCAAACACACACACGCCTACGCATACACACATGATGCCACATATGCCACACACACACACACACCCACACACACACACACACACACACACAACACACACACACACACACACACACACGACCACACACAAACATACACACGCAAGCGCGCGCGCGCACAGACACACACTCGACA
>CM065701.1:18548519-18551019 GCA_017654935.2 Phymorhynchus buccinoides | reverse complement strand
CTCTCTCTCTCTCTCTCTCTCTCTCTCTCTCTCTCTCTCTCTCTCTCTCTCTCTCTCTCTCTCTCCTTAATGTATGCACGTTTTAAAAATGAGTAGAGTTAATAATATTAGGTTTGATTTTGTTATTGTCGTGCTACTATATATAGGGTTGTATTTTGCATGCTTTATATTGCTTTGTATCTGGCTCATTTTCCTTTTCCATTTTCTACTTTTATATTTGTAATATTTTGTCCAGAGGGCTGGATGTAAAAAAAAAAGCATGTTCTTTGCTTATTCTAGTACCCTCTATAAATAAAATGCATTCAATTCAATTCAGTTCTCTCCCTCTCTCTCTCTCCCCCCCTCTCTCTCTCTCTCTCCTCTCTCTCTCTCTCTCTCTCTCGCTCTCTCTCTCTCTTTTTTTTTAATTAACCCTTTCACCGCCAAAGTCGCATTTTAGCACCACAATGATTTAACTTTTATGTCACTAAAAGGCATCAAATTGGAGTCTATCATCCAAAGACCCTTTTGTCTTAGTTTTGGGAAGTAAGGATAGACCTTATTTCATATATATGTCACAGAAGAATCCCCAATACTGCAGATGGATTTTGTTCTCTACCCAGGTAACATTTAATGGACATTTTTGCTGAAATAGAAATGGCTGGCGGTGAAAGGGTTAAGAAATCCCCATTGAGTCCCTTTTATCTTCTCACGCTTTCTGCATCTAGCTTTTTACTTCCTTCTCTGTCTCATACCCTACATTTTCTCCACCCCACTTGCTTTGTTTTGTCAACGGCTTCTTGCTCCGTTCACCATCCACCTCCCAACACCTCCAACCACCCACCCACCCACCTACTGACTTGACACACCCACCCACATACCCCCACCCGCCAAATCCCCACACCACACCACTCCACTCCCTCACCCCTTTCGCCTTGTAATGTTATCTAGTTCCGGTTTCCCTAATCATAGGCAGCCCTACCTCAAGATGTGCGACACCCGGGGGGGGGGGGCTGGGGCGGATCTGAGGGGGGGGGAGGGGAAGGTTTTAGCCCAGAGCTTTCGGACCCCTCGCCCCAAGCACGAGAGAAGAGAGATGAGAGAGTCTAGAGGAGAGAGACGGAGAGAGAGAGATTGGGAAGAGGAGAGAGACGCGAGAGGAAGGAGACAGAGACAGGAGAGGAGAGAGAAGAGAGACTTGAGAGCAGCGGAGATGGAGAGGACGAGGAGAGAGAGAGACGATAGACAGAGAGAGAGAGAGGAGAGAGAGAGAGCATAGAGAGAGAGAGAAACAGAGAAAGAGTCGAGAGAGACAGAAGAGAGATGGAGGGCCTCAAACTGATGGATCTGAGGATTCAGAGAGAGAGGAAACAGACGACTCGAGAAGAGAGATGAGACATAGAGACAGGAGAGGACGAATGCAGAAGAGAGATCGACACAGATGGAGAGAAGACCACGGGAGAAGCAGATGGACAACCTCAGACAGGAAGGAGACGGAGAGGAGAGAGACCGAGAGAGGGAGAGACAGACAAGAGAAGAGACAGAGGAGAGAGATGACAGGAGAGGACAGACGGAGAGACAGAGATGGTGGTGACCCCCAAAGATGACCTCAGGAGATCGAGTCAACCTCCGTCGAGAGCGCCTTGACAGAGAGAGAGAGAGAGAGAGAGAGCAGAGAGACAGAGGAGAGAGAGGAGGAGAGAGAGAGATGGAGAGAGTTTAGAGAGAGAGAGGAGAGAGAGAGACGAGCAGAGCGAGGAGAGAGAGAGAGAGAGAGAGAGAGAGAGAGAGAGTGAGAGAGAGAGAGAGATTTAGAGAGAGAGAGAGAGAGAGAGAGAGAGAGATGAGAGAGAGAGAGAGAGGAGAGAGTGTGATGAGAGAGAGAGACCTCATTATCATCGAAACAATCAATATTCAATCAATCAGTCAATACGCTTTGATACTAGTGGCCGCCACATATAAATAATTACTGGCAGGCAGACAGTGGTCAAATGTTTTAATCATTAAACTAGGAGGGGGGGGGAAGGGGGAAGAAGAAGAGAGACAAAAAGAAGAAAGAAGAAGAAGATAGAGAAGAAGAAGAAGAATAGAGAGAAGAGAGAGAAGAGAGAAGAACAAAGAAGAAGAAGAAGAGAACAAAAGAAGAAGAAGAAAAGAAGTTTTATTTAGCTTACCCGGGAAATGAAGAAGGACAGAAGCCCAGAAGGGAGAGAGAGAGAGAGAGAGAGAAAAAGAGAGAGAGAGAGAGTGAAAGAGGAGAAGACAGAAGAGAGGAGAAGGAGAACAAGAGAGAAGAGAAAGAAGAAAGGAGAAAGGTGGAGAAGAAGAAGGGGTGACGAGCCTAGTCTTTTAGAGGGCATGTAAAGTTTATAGGGAGGATTCCCTTCAGGAACGACGTGTTCCGCGGCAGAAAAGAGACTGAAGTTGGGAGAGAGAGGAGATGGGGGGGGGGGGGTGGGAATGTGAGAGAGAGAGAGAGAGAGCACGTTTAGTGTGAGACGAGGATATACGAAGAACGAAG
>CM065701.1:18528659-18536159 GCA_017654935.2 Phymorhynchus buccinoides | reverse complement strand
TTCGTACACTTCACAATGGCGCACAAGCAAACACTTCGAATGAGGAATGGGTACTTATTTCATGAGGTAGAATATTCCCTTCACACCGGCATCACTGGATGCAGGGGTTTGTTGTTGTTGTAAGTGCCTGGCTTAACGACTCCAGGGATCACCCCAACATCCGAAGCGATAGGAATTGTTCGGAAATAATTAAGGGGAGTAATTCCATGGTGTGTGGGAGTGATCTTGCCTAATTCAATCGGTCAAACAGGGGAAGTTACTCTACCATCAGGTAGATCCCCAAAATAGGGATGATTACCATCTGGGGGGGGGGGGGGGGGTGCTATCATGTATATTTTTTTGACATTTGTAGAGTCACCCCTTTTCCAAAAATGCATGATAGCAATCTGAAAGTGGTAACTTTCTGTCCGTTAACATGTGATTTATAATGGTACCCCTTATTGTGAAGCATTTTTGGTAAGGGGGACCCTACAGATGTCAAGACTGTGTGATAGCAATTGCCCCCTCAGATGGTAACAATTACCCCCCCCGAACATGCTGCGTTTGAGTAGATCTAGATTTAGACACACTCGGTTTGTGTTTCTCGCCATCAAGCTAATCTTGGTCAATGTCAATGTTTATTGTTTGTGGCACAAGCCACAAACCTATAACTCACCTTGTCGGTCGGTCTGTCGGTCGGTCGGTCGGTCGGTCGGTCGGTCGGTCGGTCGGTCCAAAATTGTCGCACGTTTGTGGCAAAATTATCGCACGCCACAAACGATTGCGAATCCGCGCTTGTTTCTTTGCGAGTTCTCGACGTTTTGCAAGTTAGATCAGTTTGTAACCCCTCTTTCTATTTAAAATGTGTCCCAAATCGTTCACTCGCTTCTTCTCCATCTGTACAGAGCGCTGGTCCGATCCAAGCTAGATTATGGATACATGATTTATAGCGCTGCAAGACCTTCATACCTGAAAGTGTTGGACCCAATTCACCATCAAGGTCTCCGTCTTTGTCTCGGTGCCTTCCGCACCACACCTGTGCATAGTCTGTATGCTGAAGCAGGCGAACCATCTCTTACTCACCGCAGACTCAAGCTTTCCCTAAACTACTATTTACAGCTGTACTCAGAACCAGAAAACCCGGCTTACGACTGTGTGATGACCTTTCCAGTAGAAATATGAAGATAATCATTCCAGTATTCCACCTCTGGGCATTCGCATCCTTCCTCATCTGGAAGAGGCAGATATTGACGCTGGTGTCGTATCCGACGAATCAACATTTTCTGATCAGCCACCCTGGACTCTGTGTACTCGATCCAGACATCCGATTTGACCTCGCCATTCTGCGGTAAAATTCCACCAGCTCACTAGCCTATAAACAGATGTTTTTTTGAGATGTGTTCCAAGATTCCCAATCATCGAACAATAATATTTTCACAGACAGCTCCAAATCTGACGAATGTGTTGCTTCTGCCGCGTTTATTCCATCATCGCGCCAAAGTTCTTCAAAGCATATTCCAACGGAAAGTTCTGTGTATACTTCCGAGCTGACTGCTCTTGTCATCGCTCTCAAGTTGATCGAGCAATCTGAGGATAACAAGTTTTTAGTTTGAACCGACACCCTTTCAGCTCTAGAGGCTATAGCCGTAACAAAAAATGAAACATCCGGAACTGATAAAATTCTTCGAATTGTTTACGCTTCTGAAATCCAAAGGTTATGACGTCATCTTGGCATGGGTCCCTGGTCCGGTGCACCACGATTCCCATAATCACTATTCCTAGAATCACGATTCCTAGAATCACTATTCCTAGAATCACGATTCCTAGAATCACGGTTCTCATAACAGTATTTCTTTTCTCAGCCTCCATCGCGTTTCACATAATTTAAAATACGGACAGCAAATGCTGTGTATACATATTTAATTCGCAAAGGAAGTGAATATATTATACATAAAAACACACACGGGCACGCACACACCTACGCGCACACAGACCCACATGGTCACAGTGTTTCATTCAAAGGTCCACAGCGTAATCACAAGCATCAAGTAGTTCCAGCAAAGTTTCCTCTCAATTCGTCTCCAGTAAAAGAAGTGAATAAAATATACATAAAAACACACAGGCACACACTCACACTCCTACGCACACACAAACCCACATGGTCACAATGACTAAAGAAGTGAATAAAATATACATAAAAACACACACAGGCACACACTCACACTCCTACGCACACACAAAGCCACATGGTCACGGTGACTAAAGAAGTGAATAAAATATACATAAAAACACACACAGGCACACACTCACACTCCTACGCACACACAAAGCCACATGGTCACGGTGACTAAAGAAGTGAATAAAATATACATAAAAACACACACAGGCACACACTCACACTCCTACGCACACACAAACCCACATGGTCACAGTGTGTCATTCAAAAGTGCACAGTGTAAGCACAAGCATCAAGCATCAAGCAGCTCCAGCAACGTTTTCTCTCCTCTGTCATAAGAAGCCTTGATGTGCTCCAGTCTCTCGTTCCGTCGACGCACGGCTCGTCTTGGAGGAGGCCTTGTCGCTTGACTCTGTCGCAAAGTACGGAGTTCCTGCTCGATCCTCCCACTGTTCTGCCTGGAGTTCCCGTACCAACTTGTGGATGGTCGGGTGGGCGCATGAAACAAATCCCTTGAGATGTCGGTGCCAGCTCTCCAACGAATGGTTTGTTCTGATGGAGCCTTGGATCATGTTTTCATGCTGATTCCACATGGTTCTCGGAAATCTGCTGGCCACATCATCAAAATAGTCTCAAAATGCTGTGAACATTGGTCCAACAGGGGCAGTCGCCTGCAAGTCCACACAAGCCTCGTGAAGTCTTCTTCAGGTTCATCATTGGTAGCTGAAGCGACAACAAATAGACGACAACATTATCCCGGTGAACACCTCATCAGTCCTTGATTGTGGGAACCGTGATAGAAAGAGTAAGAAATGATTGTGGGAACCGTGATAGAAAGAGTAAGAAATGATTGTGGGAACCGTGATAGAAAGAGTGAGAAATGATTGTGGGAACCGTGATAGAAAGAGTGAGAAATGATTGTGGGAACCGTGATAGAAAGAGTGAGAAATGATTGTGGGAACCGTGATAGAAAGAGTGAGACATGATTGTGGGAACCGTGATAGAAAGAGTAAGAAATGATTATGGGAACCGTGATAGAAAGAGTAAGACATGATTATGGGAACCATGATAGAAGTAAGAAGTGATTATGGGAACCATGATAGAAAGAGTAAGAAGTGATTATGGGAACCGTGATAGAAAGAGTAAGACATGATTATGGGAACCATGATAGAAAGAGTGAGACATGATTATGGGAACCGTGATAGAAAGAGTAAGACATGATTATGGGAACCGTGATAGAAAGAGTGAGACATGAATTATGGGAACCATGATAGAAAGAGTAAGACATGATTATGGGAACCGTGATAGAACGAGTGAGACATGATTGTGGGAACCGTGATAGAAAGAGTAAGAAAATGGTTATGGGAACCGTGATAGAAAGAGTCAGAAATGGTTATGGGAACCGTGATAGACAGATTAAGCATGATTATGGGAACCGTGAATAGAAAGAGTACGAAATTATTGTGGGAACCGTGAGTAGAAAGAGTAAGACATGATTATTGGAACTCGTGATAGAAAGGAGTAAAGACATTATATGGGAACCATGATAGAAAAGTAAGACAATGATTATGGGACCCGTGATATGAAAGAGTAAGACCTGATTATGGGAACCGTTGATAGAAAGAGTAGACATGATTAATTGGGAACCTGATAGAAAGCGTAAAATGATTGTGGGACCGTGATAAAAGAGTAAGAATTGATTGTGGGAACCGTGATAGAAAGAGTGAGACATGATTATGGGAACCATGATAGAAAGAGTAAGAAGTGATTATGGGAACCATGATAGAAAGAGTAAGAAGTGATTATGGGAACCATGATAGAAAGAGTAAGAAGTGATTATGGGAACCATGATAGAAAGAGTAAGAAGTGATTATGGGAACCATGATAGAAAGAGTAAGAAGTGATTATGGGAACCATGATAGAAAGAGTAAGAAGTGATTATGGGAACCATGATAGAAAGAGTAAGACATGATTATGGGAACCGTGATAGAAATAGTAAGACATGATTATGGGAACCGTGATAGAAATAGTAAGACATGATTTTGGGAACCGTGATAGAAATAGTAAGACATGATTATGGGAACCGTGATAGAAATAGTAAGACATGATTATGGGAAACCGTGATAGAAATAGTAAGACATGATTGTGGGAACCGTGATAGAAAGAGTAAGACATGATTGTGGGAACCGTGATAGAAAGAGTGAGACATGATTATGGGAACCATGATAGAAAGAGTAAGAAGTGATTATGGGAACCATGATAGAAAGAGTAAGAAGTGATTATGGGAACCATGATAGAAAGAGTAAGACATGATTATGGGAACCGTGATAGAAAGAGTAAGAAATGATTATGGGAACCGTGATAGAACGAGTGAGACATGATTGTGGGAACCGTGATAGAAAGAGTGAGAAATGATTGTGGGAACCGTGATAGAAAGAGTGAGAAATGATTGTGGGAACCGTGATAGAAAGAGTGAGACATGATTATGGGAACCGTGATAGAAAGAGTAAGACATGATTATGGGAACCATGATAGAAAGAGTAAGAAGTGATTATGGGAACCATGATAGAAAGAGTAAGACATGATTATGGGAACCGTGATAGAAAGAGTAAGAAAGTGATTATGGGAACCGTGATAGAAAGAGTAAGAAATGATTATGGGAACCGTGATAGAAAGAGTAAGAATTGGTTATGGGAACCGTGATAGAAAGAGTAAGAAGTGATTATGGGAACCGTGATAGAAAGAGTGAGACATGATTATGGGAACCGTGATAGAAAGAGTGAGAAATGATTGTGGGAACCGTGATAGAAAGAGTAAGACATGATTGTGGGAACCGTGATAGAAAGAGTAAGACATGATTATGGGAACCGTGATAGAAAGAGTAAGACATGATTATGGGAACCGTGATAGAAATAGTAAGACATGATTATGAGAACCGTGATAGAAAGAGTAAGACATGATTATGGGGAACCGTGATAGAAAGAGTAAGAAATGATTATGGGAACCGTGATAGAAAGAGTAAGAAGTGATTATGGGAACCGGTGATAGAAAGAGTAAGAAATGGATTATGGGAACCGTGATAGAAAGAGTAAGACATGATTATGGACCGTGATTTTTTACGGAGCAATTCCCGGAAGGGAGATCTCGCGGTTATTTTGTTTGGAGAACAAAGGATTATGGGGAATCGTGTGTTATGGGAACCGTGGTGTATCCCCTGACATGATCATGTGCGGTATTCGAGGGAACAAGGAGGCTGGAACCGTCCTGGCCAGGGATACTGTCGTAAAGAGATCCTCCTGTTGGAGGGCGTATGTTCACATCACCGACATGAAGTGTGTGGGGTTTCCCACTTATATAAAAAATCTTGGGCAAGGAGGAATGGGACCTTCAACACAAGGACAACAAAATTGTACAACATTTCGATCGAGACCATTCTCTCTAAAACTTTCACCGCCAGCCATTTTTTAGCCAAAAAAATACCATTAATCTTAACATGGGTAGAGGAAAAAAAATCTGCAATATTGTGAATTCCTCTCTATGACGTGTATTAACATTAGGTCTTTCCTTACCTCCCAAAAATACGAAAATTATGGTTTTTTTCAGATAACAGACCCTGATTTCATGGATTTTCAGTTGACATGGGTTTTGGTTTCTTAAACCAGTGTGGTACAGAAATGACGACATTAGCAGTGAAAGGGTTTTAAAGAGTGTCTTACTTCGGCTGTGGGCGGCCGGAAGGAAGAAGAAACGGTTTTATGTGGATTACATACGGGGACACACAGACAGACCCGCCTTATTGTGAAGAATTTGATTCTCCGCAATTTCCACTCCGTTCACGTCATTTTATGGACTGGCTGGGATCTATATAACATTAGAAGGAAACACTACACGGCGCAGAAGTCATATGAAAGGTTGGTTCGTTCTCGTTTCTTTCGGTGACACTGGATCTTTAATTACTTCAAAGAGATTAATATATCGTTCACTTGGCTGTAAGCATACTGCTTGATCCGTTTTTAATTTATAAGAACGTTGTCATTGTTGTTACTTGCCTAAGGTTTTTGATTTATTAATTATTGTGTAACAAAAGTAGTTTAAACAAAAAAACTGAGAGATTGTTTTTACCTTGTCGCTTTTTATTCCTTTTTGAACATACGTGGTCAGATTTAACGTGGTGACAGCCCTGACATGGCCTTAGTTGTCGACGGGGCTATGAATTGTAATCTTAATTATTCGCTTCACTAGTCGACGCATGTGTTTTTTTTTGCTGTTGCTATGGTATTTGACAGATTAATGGAGGTAAACAACTCTAATTTTTCACGAAGTGCTCTCACATATATTTTTTCTCTCCCGAAAATCGTCTATTAAATACAGTGGTACAAATGCACCAACTAGGGATGAGGAACATTACGGGTGTGACAGTTTTCTTTTTTACCCCGCCACGGTGGGCAGCCACACCACGTCTTCAGGGGGGTGGGGGTGCGCTGGGTTGCAGGGAATGAATGCATGTGTAGTTTGTTTGCATCCACTTTCTTACTTGCGCATGTCGAACGCATGCGGTGGATGGTAAGCATGCACACTCTGTTAGACACACACGCGTGCGCGTTTACTCTTATTAACACACACGCACACCACACACACACACACACACACACACAACGCACGGCACGCGCACGCACGACGCACACACACGCAGCACAACACACACACACCACACACACACACATTCACACACACACACACACCACACGCACGCTCGCACACGCATCACACACACACGCACACGCACGCACTCACACATCCACGCACGCGCACACTCAACACTCACGCCACACACATCACCCACACACACACCGCACACACACAGGTGTGTTTTGTGAGAGAGAGATGAAGAGAGGAGAGATGTGAAGACGTGAGGCTGAGAGATGTGAGAGGGGGATGACGGAAGAATAGGAGAAGAGATGAGAGAGGACGCGAACGGAGGACTAGAGAGGACAGAGAGAGTGAGCGGTGAGAGATGTATAAGCCGAGAGAGAGAGAGAGGGAGAGATCGCGAGAGAGAGAGAGAGAGGAGGCAAGATTGTTAATCTATTAGAGATAAATCCTCACTAGTCCACATGTCTGTATAATGCTAGTAACGTGTTTACAAATTTTCATGGGGGTATGGGCCAAATAGCCTGCAAAAACTGAATAAAATGTCTTGTTATACAAAGAGAGATAGAGGGGATAAACAGAGAGAGAGGAGAGGAGAGAGGGAGAGAGAGAGGGGTGAGGAGAGAGAGATGAGAGAGAGAACACAGAGAGTGAGAAGAGGAGGGGGCTGGGGGGGGGGGGGGGGGGGGAAACAC
>CM065701.1:18516159-18521159 GCA_017654935.2 Phymorhynchus buccinoides | reverse complement strand
CTCTCTCTCTCTCTCTCTCTCTCTGGCCGCCCTCGTGACGTGACGTGAAGCTGTGTACATGTGTGTACATGTGTACATGTCGCTCTGTGTGGAATGATATTTTTGTGGTGTTTTCCTGTATGCACAAGTCTATAAACTGACCTAGGGGTGTATAACAACGTGTGCTATGTGATGGTGAAGTGAAAAGAGGACTAGCCCATCATAAAATGTTATTATTGTGATTTTCGTAAATTGTATTCTTATTTTTACACTGTGCTCCAGCCTTCTATTCAAACCGGTGAACCATGAAACCTAACGCTGACCGTGACCAGATGTGTGCTGGCCCTGTCGGCTAAGTGGCATAATTGATTCGTTCCCCCCCCCCCCCCCCCCCCCCCCCCCCCCCCCCCCCCCCCCCTGTGCCTGCATCATGCAGAGAGATCATTCTAACAGAGACAAAGACTCCTCTGTTACCCCCTCCCTCCTCTGCCCCCCTCACCTCTTCCCATCACTACTTCACTCTCCCTTGGTTACTGGGGATAAGGACGGGACCTTAGCCCACCTCATTACCACCACCACCACCAATTTGATGTAATCACTGGGCGCTCCTCTCCCTGCCACGTCTGGACATACTTCTTGTTGCTATAGAGGCCTAGTATCTGTTTCTTTCTGTCTATAAGAGGCTACGCCTAATTAGACGTTAAACCGACCATTGAGAGAGAGTATTCTGATTTTACCAGGATGTGCCGGTCAGAACAAACTGAACAGACCCGGGATTGATGGTGCCCCTCTCACTTTCCCTCCCCCTACCGCCCCCTTCCCTCTGACCCCCCCCCCTCTCCACCTGTTCTTCCGGGCTCCCTCCTCCTTCCCCTTCCTTCCACCTTGCCTGGCCTTGTAAACAATGTAACCGTTGTGAAGTCTGCTTTTGCTTTGTTTTTGTCTGATCATATTTCACCTTATTTGATGCCATGTAAAAACTATGACTATAACCATGTAAACCTGTAACTGTACTACACCATGCGACGGAATGTAAGTGTGTTTAGTTGAATGCTGTGAGCTGTGATATAAATCCAACCATCATGGGACCCACAACCCGATCAGTTGCAACCAGATCAAATATACAAGAATGCAATTCTCACCCATTATTAGTAAATATTATTCGCACTAAAGATAGGAAACAGGTTAAATTTGTGTCAGACATTAGGAGCCGTCCTCTATGGAGAGCCGCCCTCTACTCCAGATATGTCTGTGCCAACAAAGCTGCAGCTGCAGCAACCAGATGGGTGGACTTTGACCAAGACAACAACCAAATCACTGAATCCCCACCCAGCCAAGTGTCTACCTCCACACTCCCCCCCGCATTTTTCAGAACATTTGTGCAGCTTTACCTAGAAGGAGATAAACTGATCACAATAACCCTTTGGCGCACAGGCACTGTTATGATTCAAGGGAACACCTGTGAAAGTTGGCTGAAGGAAGAGCTCGACCAGTTGAAGCAAAACGTGGAAGGATTACGCTCAGACTCAACACAAGTCCTCTCAATTGCTGACGCCTGTCTGTCTGATTCTAATCCCTTAGCCCTCACACTTCCACAATCACCTACAAGGGCCGACCACCCCTCCCCTGCCCCCACCACCCCCACTACTACACTCTCCACGTCCGCCTCTTTATCCTCCTTGCTTACTACAGCTGTAGGCCGTCTCCCTGGCATCACTGCCACTACACCGGCCTCACGTCTCCACCACTCTCCCCTTGTCTCCAGTGCCTCTACTGTTACCACCACCCGCCCCCTAGCTCTCAGCACCCCTCCGCCTCTTGTCATCAAAACCCCCACCATTCCTTCCACCACCTCTCCCACTACACCCACGGCCAACCGTTCTCTTCCAGCCTCCAAAGCTAATGCATCTTTTCCACTCCCTTCAGTCTTCACGCCTTCCCCACCCCCCAACTCCATTCCTGCCCATCACAACCCTGTTGACTCTCCATTCACTCCCCCTACTACTACTAGCCAAACTGTTGAGCAACAGACCACAACCTCCACCCTCTCCCCTACCTCAACCCACTCAACCCCTCAAGGCATCATGTCGAGGGCCCCTTCCTTCCCCATCCCTTCCCTGTACAGCTTGACCTGTGTTCCTATCATTGCGCAACTGCACCAGCAGTTGTGCGTGGCTGCCACCACTATCGACAGTCTACAGACACAGGTCAACACTCTGCAGTGCCAAATAGACACCATCCAACAGCAAACCACAGCAAACTCCACAGACATACACGACAATGCAGTGAAAGCAAAGAACAACGACAAAATCATTGAACAAAATCTGAAATCCACAATTGAAGACATTAAGACAGAAAACAAAGCCTTGACGACAAAAATAGAAACACAAACCAGAACCATATCAGCACTCAAAGACAGGCAACACCACATGAACATAGAAATCAAAAAGCAGCAACAAGTTTCAAACACTAATGCAAACGGCGCACCACCCACCCATACCTCCTCCCCCATGCCTGTCCACTCTTCCACGACTCCCTCTGACTCCAACACTCCCCCTCCTATTGATCATTCCCCTCAACCCACCCCTGCACCTATCGATATCTCCATCATCTCTGACACCCCCCTGAAGGACGAATCCCTCTCTGACTCAAACTTCTTGAATAACAAATCTCAATTATCCAGATCCCGTCGCCCCTCCTCCGGCCCATTGGACGTTCTGATGAGCAGCACCATCCCCCAGCACTGCCACCATGTCCTGATTGGTGACTCTGTCATGCGTATGATCAGCGCCAAGACGTCTCCACGTGGTGGCACAGTGCACACCATTGCTGCTCCAGGGCTGACAGTGGACCACGTTCAACAGTGGCTGTCAACGCTCTGCCCTGCCCCCCAAGTCCGACAGGTGACGTTCCATTTTGGAATTAACACCTGTCTGGGCTCTGGACCCATCGACATCCCCACGTGGCAGAGAACCCTCAGCCAACTGCGCCGAGTCTTCCCGAACTCCAAACTCCTCTGCTCCTCCATCCTCCCTCCCTTTGGAAGACACCCTTCGTCCAGTGATGTGG
This sequence comes from Phymorhynchus buccinoides, assembly GCA_017654935.2. Taxonomy (NCBI): domain Eukaryota; kingdom Metazoa; phylum Mollusca; class Gastropoda; order Neogastropoda; family Raphitomidae; genus Phymorhynchus; species Phymorhynchus buccinoides. Next base: position 18,518,111 of record CM065701.1, on the reverse strand, counting down.
CCACGTCCAACAAGCACCTGTCCCATGTGTGTGCCAGGGAAGGGGTTGCTTTTGTCGACCACACCGCCTCCTTCGCGACCCAGACAGGGAAGCCAAGAAAGTCCATGTACAAACATATGGACCGCTTCCACCCCAGTGATGGCGGTGTGGCTGGCATTATCAGCAACTTCAAAAGGTCCTCCAAACCCCTCCTCCAGTCACCCTGCCCCAACATGCCCCCTCCTCCACTTCCTTTTACACCACGCCCCCTCCTTCAGCTCATCAACAACAGCAACTCTGAAGGTCCAGGATCTCAGCGACAGCCAGCCAAACCCTACAGCGGCGCTGCAGTCCGGGGTCACGGTGGTCTCTACAGCAGTGCTGCAGCCCGGGGTCACGGGGACCACTACAGCAGTCCTGCAGCCCGGGGTCACGGGGACCACTACAGCAGTGCTGCAGCCCGGGGTCACGGGGACCACTACAGCAGTGCTGCAGCCCGGGGTCACGGGGACCACTACAGCAGTGCTGCAGCCCGGGGTCACGGGGACCACTACAGCAGTGCTGCAGCCCGGGGTCACGGGGACCACTACAGCAGTGCTGCAGCCCGGGGTCACGGGGACCACTACAGCAGTGCTGCAGCCCGGGGTCACGGGGGCCACTACACCAGTGCTGCAGCCTGGGGCAACAGGCGCGACTCCAGCAGTGCTGCAGCCTGGGGTCAAAGGGGCGACTCCAGAACTGCTGCAGCCTGGGGTCAAAGGGGCGACTCCAGAACTGCTGCAGCCTGGGGCAACAGGGGTGACCACAGGCCTGGCGTCCGTGACAACCCTGACACCAGGCAACTCCTGCAGTCCCTCCTCCTCTCCCTCCAACAAGCCATAAACTAATAGTGGTTCAATGTGTGCTCGCTCCGTATGAGTATGTTTATATGTCTGTGTGCGTATGTGTGCTTGTGTGTCACTGTGTGTGAGTGTATGCGTGCACGTAGGCTTGTCTGTTTGTGTGTGCGTATGTGTGTGTGTGTGTGTGTGTGTGTGTGTGTGTGTGTGTGTGTGTGTGTGTGTGTGTGTGTGTGTGAGAGAGAGAGAGAGAGAGAGAGAGAGAGAGAGAGAGAGTGTGTGTGTGTGTGTGTGTGTGTTGTGTGTGTGCGTGTGTGTGCGTGCGTGTGTGTGTGTGTGTGTGCGTGTGTGTGTGTGTGTGTGAGTGTGTACTGTGTATGCATGCGCGAGGGCTTGCCTGTTTGTGTCGGTGTATGCATGTGTGGTTGTGTGCATAAGAGTGCGTGTATGTATGTGTATATGAACGTGTGTGTGCGTGCAAGTTTATATAAGTATGTATGCTTCCGTCGCGGTGGACACTAATGCGCTTTTCCTTCCCCGTGTGTTGTGAGTGACGCTCTCATTGGCTTCCTCTGTCGGGAAGAAACAGTAGTGACCCAGTGTGAAATTGTTGCGCTAAACACGCCCCTTCCCCTTTATTTCTCTTCTCCCCCCCCCCCCCCCCCCCCCCTACATCTGTTCAGCGAATCTAGCGTAGCTGTGGAGATTCACCAGTATAGTGAATTAGTGATCTCCTACAATAATAACGCTTGGCAACGTGTCTAGTCATTTTGGGGATACACTTTGTGACGCTATCAGTTTTGCATCAGGATTGCCCTTCCTGCTGCAGCCAAGTGAATAGAGTGTTTGATCCGAGTGAAGAAAGTGAAATAAACAATCTACCCTCTTCTTGGACTCATTAACTCACCCCCCAGCCACCCTTATCCTCACTTTTATGCAGATAATTCTTGTTTTGTGTCCTAATACAGATTATCTTTGTATTTTTTATTTCATTTTTTATTATTGTTTCTATAATATTCTCGTATTCTTTGACAATGTATGATAAAACTAATGGAACTCGTATTGCCCATGTCAATGTGTATCATTTGTACAATAAGTTACCAGACATATGTATGCTTCTGAATGATACCCCAC
>CM065701.1:18507570-18510070 GCA_017654935.2 Phymorhynchus buccinoides | reverse complement strand
TCACTTGTGATTATACTACAATGTCAAGTTTCTTTTTCCGTAGTTTAGATGCCTCTGCTACAAATTCTGCTATTGATTTTATATAATCTTCTTTCTTTGTTTGCAGCAAAGCCATCAAGTCATATCTCGCAGCCCAGAATGATTTGAAAACATCACTTTTCTTTCGTACATTTTCATACAGTTCACATTGGAAGAAGAAATGAAACTCGTCTTCTACCACATTCAATTTACACACTGGACAATTAACGTCATACTGTATTTCGGTATTATACCATCGCTTATTACAATACAGACCAAGAGTTCTCGTACGAAAACGTACAAACGAATCCCTATGCCATTTTCTTGTTACAATAGATAGATATTTTTCGGGCTGTAGGTCGCTATTAAAACGCAAAAACCATTCGTATTTTTCTTTGTTGTCCATTTCGGAATGCCAAGTCTGTTGATACGATGAAATTAAGCGTTCTCTCAATTCATAAATAAAGGCCTTATCATGTTCAACTCCCTGGTTATTCCACACAAAACCAAACCCATTTTGGAAAAGAAACGTCTTTATATCCGATACCCAGTTTTGCTTACCATTCTCATGCTGGTTTAATAACATGTTGTAAGCCTGTTTGCTTATTCTACTTATTGGAAGTTTAGCTAAGCGCAGCCAATATCTAATACATTTAACCTTTGTGCGTAACTGTAAAGGATATCTTCCTGTCTCCCCGTATGCCATTTTATTAGAACTATGTAAGGGGATATTTAGAAAACGCTTAATGGCTAACGTGTGCACTTTTTCCACCAATTCATTTTTCAATAGCCCCCATACTTCTGCTCCATAGGTTATCATTGGTTCCACTTGGGTATCAAAGAGTTTCCAGAAAGTAGCTGGATCAATACACTTCAGTCTTTTTAATGATCGTAAAATATCAATCACACCCCTTCTTCCTTTCCTATACATTTCTTGCCATGCCCTACTCATGCTTAATTTAGTCGTAAAGACTAATCCTAAATATTTGTAGCTGTTTGTTACTTGCACTTCGACATTACCGTACCACCATTTTTCCTGTGCTGCTAAATAACCTCCCATTCTGAACACCATAATTTTCGTCTTGTCTAAGTTAACCGTTAGGTGTAATCTATCCGATTCTTCCTTTAAAGCATTTAACTGACTTTGTAGACCTACTACAGTATCAGAGAGCAAAATTACATCGTCTGCAAATAGTAATAGTAAAATTTCAACTGCATTAGGTAATAACTGTATCCCATGTCTTCCTTTTTTTATTTTATTGATCTCTAGGGCCAATTCGTTAATAAAGAAGGAGAATATTTGTGGACTTAATAAGCACCCTTGCTTAACTCCCCGCGGACAGTTGAAAAAGTCAGAATATAAGTTCTTGTCCCGAACACAGGCCAGCACTGAATTATAAATTCCTTTTAATGAATTATATAGTTTACCCTTAACCCCTGTTTTTCTCAGTATATCCCACAAAATATTTCTATCAACCGAATCAAAAGCCTTGCGGAAATCCACGAAGGCTAAATACAGTTTCTTATTCCTCAGTAGGTAATTTTGGACAATGGCATATAGAGTGAACATGTGGTCAATTGTACTATAGTCTTTTCTAAAACCTGCCTGTTCTTCTATAATTTTTTCCTCTTGCTCTGCCCATGCAGTTAACCTTTTATTTAAAATGTGCGTGTAAATTTTACTAACAACGCTTGTCAAGGACACTCCACGGTAATTATCAGGGTTGTTTGTGGTTCCTTTCTTAAAGATTGGTACAATAATAGACTTAGCCCATTCCTTAGGAAAAACGCCGGTATTAAAAAGCTGGTTGAATAATATTGTTAGGTAATCTATAACACTGTCCCCAGCATGCTTTAGCATTTCACTAATGATCTTATCAGGTCCTGGACTTTTACCACTCTTCAGATTCTTTATGCCCTTCCTAACTTCCTCTTTGGTGATACAATCATCAAATAAAGGTTCTGTTTCATCACGGTTATCTTCATCAAAGTATATTCCTTCATGTTCATCAACATCATCAGAATCGTTAAATACATGAAAAAAGTGATCTTTCCACTGTTGAATACTGATATCATTATATATCATTGCTTTTCTGTTGGCAGATTTTATTGTTTTCCAAAACAGTTTGGGGTCCTTGGCTGCTTGTTTTAATTTATCAAGTCTAAGTTCATCAAATTTCTTCTTTTTCTCTCTTTTAAGATCAGTGTATTTTTTCCTCTCCTCCACATATTTTTGTTTTTGTTGTTTTCTGTATGTTACTGTTTTTGCTCTCTGGTAGCTCTTTAACAATCTTTCCACTACTGTCCTCTGCTTTCTGCAATCTTTGTCAAACCACTCACTATCTTTCGATTTTTTAAAACTAACTTTCCTGACAAGACAACCAGCTGCTGAGTACAAAGCGTTAGTAAAAAATTCCAAAGACTTATCGATATCATTTCCCATTTCACAGAGTGCGTGTTCCATGTGTTCTTTAAACTGATC
>CM065701.1:18492570-18497570 GCA_017654935.2 Phymorhynchus buccinoides | reverse complement strand
AAATTTCTTTTCTGAGCCTTTTGTGATGCTGTCAACATAACATAATTTGGATATTTTTGTAGAGAAGAGCACTTAATTCTTGTTGTTGATCTTAATTACTTTTGTACTTGTGAAGGGAACTTTTAATATTTTCTGATCTAGTATTGTTATTCTTACACACTTTGAACATGTCATGCTACTGTGGGTTATGTCCCCTTTACCTAAGTATGTAAGAAAGGCAGTTCCTTACAAGGTAATCTCTTAACCCTTTTAATAGGTCCTTACAATTATTATATCATAAATAACTTGATGTCGTTTAAACATCTGTCATCCCATAATTTATTGTAAGGTACTGGAGCTCAAGCCATGTCGCTTTGTCTCAAATTTCTCCTTTAAGGGTTTGCTCCTTCAAAGGATCAAGTTTATTTGTACATATTGTTTGGTTGTTGTTGTAGTTTTGTTTTTTTCCTCTTTGCTTCTTAGTATTTTTTTGGATACCATGTTTCTTTTTGACCATTTTGTATATACGTGTTATATTTATCATTGTTCTTATTCTTTTGTCACTAATTGTTTTTTCTTTGAGAGATGGGGAATCTCCTTGAAAACATTTGTACCTATCCTGGCAATGTTTTTGCACTCTGTTTTGCAGTATTCAATAACGTAAATGGCAGTAGATTTGAGTGTATACCGTGCTAGGATTGGTCATTATTACACAAAAGCTCTCATAAAAACAAAACATCTATATTTCCTTAACAAGTCGGTTCTCTTACAATTTCTTATGTTAGCTTTTTTTAAAGTACCCTCACTGTATCACCCTCTCGGTCTTTGTTCATTTTCTCCTAATAGAAAATAAATTGCTTGAAGTCTATAATGTTCTTCTAAAAGATGCCATCAATAAAACATCTGACATACAGGAGAAAGACAATAGTGTAAAACGCTCACCATTCACTAACAAGTTCTTACTCATCCTATCTGGAGATATAGAAACTAACCCAGGTCCAAATCCAAACACAGATCTGTATATTATGCATATAAACACTTGTAGTATAAGAAATAAAATTGACCCGATTGAAGCAGAATACAACAAGTTTGATATCATTACAGTGTCTGAGACCTGGTTATCTGACGCAGACAGCAATATTTCAATCCACATAACTAATTTTCACCCACCTGTTCGACTAGATAGGCCTAATGATCCCCATGGTGGCGTGGCAGTCTATGTCAGAAATAGCCTAATTTGTAAACCACGAGATCACCTACACGTCAATGGATTGGAAGCTGTTTGGGTCGAAACTAAGTTAGAACAGACAAGTTTATTGATTGGCTCATTTTACAGACCACCTAGTGCAAATGTTAATTATTGGGGTTTAGTTGAGGAGAGTGTCCGTAAGGTTAACAACACTGCCACAAAATTTCTGATCCTTGGGGACTTCAATACAGACTTTCTCAATTCACCTTCTCATCATCTAACTGACATATTAAGTCATTTTAATCTTACCCAGATTGTAAATGAACCAACCCGAGTTACACCGTTGACACGTTCATGCCTAGATCTTATAATCACCCAGAGCCCTAATATAATAAAATCAAGTGATGTTATGCCCGCTGTTTGTAGTGACCACAGTGTTCCATACGTCGTTGTTAAAAACACTATTGTTAAAGAACAACCATTTAAAAGAACAATATTTAATTATAATAAGTTAGATATAAATGCACTTTGTAATTTATTAGAGCAAGTAAATTGGAATGAAGTTATTCTGAATAACACAGTGGAGAACAGTGCAGAATTATTTTCACAAATAATTATGGAAAAAGCAAAACTATGTATGCCTGTTATCTTGTCAGTTGTTTCAGGCTGACCGACTTAACACAATCCAAAATTTACCTACAAACTTCATTCAAACTGATATTCTTTTGAAAGGGAATTTAGATCTCCCAAACAAGATTAATGTTACCATTTTTGAAACTGTCCAGAAGTTTATTTCTCTCTCTAAAAGATTTTAATAGTAACTAAATTTGTAAGCAGAGTACGTTATTGACTCATGTACTGTTATATAAATGCATAGTATTAATATACTAGTGAGTTCCATCTTTGCTCTTGTTTTTATGCATGTTGTTCTTTTGGACGGTTTTTCTCTTATTGTCCATCCTTTTGTATACTTTCCACATACTTTCCGCTATATAAATGTACAATTATTATTATTATTGACCGTTCAAATTTGTACGCATTTGCACTCTAAATCTCGCGTCAGTACAGGGGACATGCGATTATTTATTTAATTATGTATTGTATACAGATAGTTGCGAACATTAAAGTTAACTAAACTGAGAACTGATTTTTCGAAACCGTCCAAAGCATTGTGGAAACTAAAACAATAGATGTTTTGTCACATTGTGTCATTAGAAATTCGTTCTTCGTGTACTTTGATATTCCCCAACTTATTTCTTATTTCTATTTTCTTATCTTTATCGTTTTCTTTTCTAGCCCTTCATGAATTTGTATTTTCTCTTATGTTTAAATTGTTTCTGTTATCAAAGAAGATGAATTTTGTTTTCTATTTCGCTTCTTTGTTATGCTTCTAATGTTCAAAATTAACCTTTGTTTTATTTTTCTTAAATGTGTGATTTTTCAGTCTGTGATTGCCAGTCGCCATTACCTGTGACTTATTTTGAGTAGGCACACTATAAGCTTTAAGCTTGTTGCTGCCGTCCTTCATGTTCATTTTATTTGGTGTATATGTTTTGCTTGTCAATAAAAAATCATTTAAACCAACTGTGTATACTTTTTGAAGGTAGCTCTGTGCTGTGAAAAGAATAAAATAAAAGTAAAAGATTGTGCTGGTTTACTTTTTGTCTCAGTAGGGGACAGATAGTGTATGAGCATGGTACATAGAAAGATCTCTTTCGAATTATGGAATTCTCGTCAGTATGCATATCTGCTAACAAACACTGTCTCTGCTAACAAACACAAACAACAAACACAAACACTGTCTCTGCTAACAAACACTGTCTTGTGGATCAACCCCAACAGGAAGACATTTCTAATAAAAGAATGGTGTCTTATCTGCACTAGGCCGAAAAGTCCACAATTTAAGCAAACCAGCACAAGGTGAAGAGAAAAATTAAGAACATTTTGGGTAAAATAGATAAGTTATTAAAATGCGGAAATTGCGATTTGAAACATTTAATACATGTGGGTAGAAAGAGCCGACCACTGAGGTGATCCTCTAATTAAAGGGATGCAAGTAAACCTTGTGGTGTAGCTACTCCCTGAACCCAACATAATTATATTCCACTTCGGTGTGTGTTGCGAAAAAAACTGCATTGAAATACATGGAAAACTTCGCGAGATATTAGCGATTATGTGTTTCGGGGTTTGAACCCCGTAACTGGCGCGACCTTGACCTTAATGTAAAACTAAATACATCAGTGGATAGCTTGCATCTTGGCAAACTACACTGTAGTATACCAAATTTGATGATGATAGACTGAATAGTTTTTGAGAAAAACGGACGAATAGCCGGACGGACGGACGGACGGACGGATGCACGCCGGAGGCACGGACGGATCAGACAGAAACAATAGCTCCCCGAACCTTCGGCTCTGGAGGTTCGGGAACTAATATTCCAATTTTTGTGCGGTCATAGCTCAAACAAAAGTAGATTACCGTCATGTCTATATGTCCACGTGTCTGTGTGTCCACGTGTCCATATATCCACGTGTCTATGTGTCCACGTGTCTATATGTCCGCGTGACTATAATTATGTTCAGGCAGATATCCACGTGTCTATAATTATGTCCAGGCACATATCCACGTGTCTGCATGTCCACGTGTCTGTATGTCCACGTGTATATTAAGATGCTTTAGCCTTGTACAGTGTAGTGACCAGTGGGCAGTGACAATGACCAGAGCTCACCTTGACTTTTAAAAAAATCTAATTTTTATTCTTATCAGCTGATTTCCTGTCACCAGATAGTTTATGCTCTAGAGCAGATGATCACCGCCACTGACCAGTGGTCACGTTTTATGTAAATTCCACCATTTGACTGTTTACCAGCTTATCAGTGTGTCATGAGCACTACTGCACCTTGTACAATGTAGTTGACCAGTGGTCACTTTGATTTAAAATATTTTTTTAAAATTCTTAACAGCTTATTTCCTGTCACCAAAAAATATATGAACTTGCATATTAATGCTGATGACCAGTGGTCACTGGCATCGACCAGTGGTCACTTTGACGTAAATTCCACATTTCCACTGCTTAACAGCCTTATTAGTGTGTCAACGCATATGAGATTTTTGAGTCAAAGTAACCACTGGTCATTGTCACTGACAGATGGCCGTTTGAGAGTTGGTGAACATAATAATATGTCATATATTAGGCCAATGATGGGGCAGTGGGTGGATGCCTCATGCCTCCATACGGGGAGCTGGACGACCCCGACCCTTCCACGAGTCTCTCCCCGTGGGGATACCGGGGGTGTCTTTTATAAACAAAATAGTTCCCTCACCTTCTGGAAGTACTGTGCTTGCAGCTTCCTCTAATCTGCCGCTCTCTTTGACTCTGCCTTTTCCCCTTTGCTTCCTACCATCTACTATCTTTCTGACTTATTGGCCCATTATCCTGCCTTTTTTTTCTCTCTCTCCAAAAGTCCTCCGAATAATGTTTCTCCTTTGAGCTCCTCCCAAATCGGAATGTGTCGGCTGCACGCAGCGGGGAGACCGGTAAAAACTGAAAACCGGACACATACGTACCTTACCCATTATGGCCATATGACCTGGGAACGCAGAAGAAGAAGAAGAAAAAATGCCAATGTTGTTATGGTGGAAACTTAGCAACCAACACAAACAAAGCATGCTTGAACAACAATTATTGCTACTAGGAATTAGAAGTCCACGTTCTTGACGACAAGTCCCACTTCAAAAACAAACACACAAAGCAAACAAAAACAAACCAAAACAAGTAAAATAAACAAAAGAGAATTCAATTAATAAACAAATGCAACGCCGAGCGGCTGCA
>CM065701.1:18480070-18487570 GCA_017654935.2 Phymorhynchus buccinoides | reverse complement strand
TGGTACTGCACTACAAAAAAAGAAAACGCTTCAACCACAATGAGTGACCTCCACCCACCCCATCCAAAATGGCTACTTTCTCCGGCATCTCCGCCAAGGAGGAATCGCCGTTTTGACGGTTTGATTTCTAGGAAACCAGAGCAAAGTGAGTGTTCCGATCCTTGAAAAGGCTGTCTTTCTGGTGATTTCGACGTGTTTCTTGCAACAAAAAAGCCTCATCCGTCAGGGTCCACCTTTAAACCAACAAACAAAACACTGGGTGTGTAATCATGAGCGGCGTCTTAGGAGTCAACACGGGCAGTAGTATGTAAACTAGACTAGATACCCCCCCAAAAAAACGGTTGGCTGCTTAGCCTAGTTTACATACTACTACCGGTGTTGACTGTCTTAAGACCCACTCATGATGATAAGCCCTGTATTATATCACTATCGACCGTGCTAGTCCTTGCTTGTTGTGTTCGGATATCGAGAACACCGGAAACAGTTGAGGGTTCGAAAGTTTGAAGGAGTTGGTGGTGGTGGTGGTGGTGGTGTGTGTGTGTGTGTGGGTGTGTGTGTGTAGATAATACCATGTTGTACATATATGAATAAGCAGTATATATGTTTTACAATGTCCAAAAGTATAAATAATTATAATTTTAAAAAATTAAAATAATAAGTAAAAGGGGGAGGGGGGAGAAAGGAAAAAAAGGAATTAATTGGGTAGCAGATGGAGGGAGGGGGTGGTGGTAAAAATTACAATACCATGCTCAAAGATGTAAGCGCAAAACAATAGTATAAAGATTGTTTACCACAACTGATCATATTAAAAGCATTTTTCACAATACTACATAATAAATATATATGAAAATGTGTGGGGAAGGTGGTTATTTTTAAAAAAACTTTTGGACATTGTAAAACATATATACTGCTTGTTCATATCTGAACAACATGGTATTATCTACTCCCCCCCCCCTCCCCCCCCCCCCTCTCCAACTCATGCCCCCCTCTCCAACTCATGCCCCCATCCACTATCTCTTTTCACTTATCCACTCCTTCTTCCTTGGGTTCCCTCTGCAAGCATTGCCACTGATGAGATGCACTCACTATTTTCTAACTTCCGCCCCCTCTCCACTCTCCCACCTCTCCATCCCTCTGACACGTCGGAACTGTATTCAACAACAATGGGTTTTTGTGTTTTGGAGACTGCTCGACTGTGAAGAGGGGAAGTATTGTTGTGTTGTCTATGTTGTTTGAAAAAGATGTTTAAAAAAAAAAAAATACATGTTCTGTTTTGTTTCGTCAATAAAATAACGTCACTCTGCACTTGTTGTGTATTTGTCTGTGTGGTACTTTGGTCAGAGACGTTGCAGAGACAGAGAGAGAGAGAGAGAGAGAGAGAGAGAGAGAGAGAGAGAGAGAGAGAGAGAGAGAGAGAGAGAGAGAGAGAGAGAGAGAGAGAGAGAGAGTCTAAGCCTGAGTCTGAATTATTTACTGATTATACCTTAGACCCATTTTAAAGAATTAGTACATACAAGGAACATACATCCACACAACATTGATTAATGAAAATAATAAAATAGAAAGAATTACAATATAACAAGGTGGCATAAAATGTTAAAATAGAAAATAAATAAACTCATTCATTCTATAGCCACGGAACAGATACATAATTAACCCTTTCGCCGCCAGCCGTTTTTCAGCCCCCAAAAATCATTAAACTTACTAAAACCCAAAGTGTAGACCCCTACCACTTTCAAGGCCTACGGATCGCCCGGACCGTGACCTTGACCTTGATCGGTATGCCACCATCAGAACGGGCATAAGCCAAAGTATCTTCATGCCAAATTTGAAGACTCTAACACTAACGGTGTGGGAGTTATGGCCCCTGAAAGATTTTCGGTTTTCAAGGTCGTACGCCAAGGTCAAGGTCACGACGGCAATATGGTTTGCGCGGATGCCTTCCTCTCATGGTGACACACCAGCACACACAATGTGACGTGATTCTGTCAACCCGTTCGAAAGATATCCTTGGGACAGACAGAAGGAGAAAAAAATGACCCTCCGATTTTCAGGCTCCAGCGATCTTTTTGACCTTGACCTTGACCTTGATCAGTATGCCATCATCAGAACGGGCATAAGCCAAACCACCTTCATACCAAGTTTGAACATCCTATGTTGATCGGTGCCCGAGATATGGCTAAAAATATATTTTCGGTTTTCAAGGTCGTACGTCAAGGTCAAGGTCACGACGGCAAAATGGTTTGCGCCGATCTCTTCCTATTAAGGAGGCACACCTTCACACAAAATTTGACGCGATTCGGTCAAGCGGTTCGGGAGATATCCTTGGGACAGACAGAAAAACAAAACAAAAACAAACAAACAAACAAACAAACAAACAAAAATACAAACCAGCCCATCGCAATAGTCCGTCTTGGTGACGGACTAACTAGGAGAGGGTATAGAAAATTTGTATCCGCAATATTTGGCATTCCTCTGTGACAAGTGTCTGCCTATCCTTACCTCACAAAGTTAAGAACACTGGGTCTTCGTATAACAGAACCTGATTTGATGCCTTTTAGTGACAAGGGTGTTAAACCATTGTGGTGCATAAACGCGACATTGGCGGTGAAAGGGTTAAGACCACAAGGAAACAAAATACACGCCTTATAGTAATATCGCACAATATGTTTTAGGCTGACTTGTTATAGTAAAGAAAGCACATCTGACAAAACATGAAATTATCATAATGAATTACGGAGTTCAAAAGCCTTACACACATAGAAAGAGAGGCGCATTATTGTAGGTTTATGAGTTGAGGCAAGAATAATAGAAAGCTTGAAACTAGACGGACGATTAAAATATTTTCTTGGAATGTATCTTTCTCGAATACCAGCATATTTAGGACACTTAGGTATAAAACGCACCTCCGTTTCTGATTCTTCTCTACAAAAGGGGCAAGAGTAATCTGTGTTAGAATTGGAACAACGAAATCTATGTGTTTTCAAGGGGGAAACACCAAGTCTTAAATGTATCAAAAAGTTTCTTGCTTTTATGTGTTTTATTTCGTACAAGTAAGGTGACAAAAACAAAGTTGTTTTAAATGTTGAATAAAGAGTAAATCGTTCTTTTGTTGAAAGTTATTTTGGCCAATCTGCTGTGTATGATAAGACAAGTCTTTCTTTAAGTGCAGTCATCACCAACACCCTGATTTAGCCACACCTGATCAAATCCGTATTGATATAAAACAAAGAAAACTGAGGACGCCCAAGTTAACCGCTTTTGCTCATGCAAATAAAGCAACATTTGATACGCTTTGAAGGGCAGGCGTTGAGGAGGCATTTTAATAATGCGAAGCCAAAATCTGACAGAGTTCAAAAGACAATTGATATATAAAGGGTGCCTCCCTAGCTCACCGTAAACTAGACTATTTGGTGTTCTTATAATTACATTTACAAATCTTTTTATGGCAAACAAGTGAACTTTTTCTATGGGACTCACATCTGCTATGACACCCCAGATGTCAGCCCCATACGTAAGCATGGGTTGAATCTGGGTATCAAAGAGATTACAAAAGATTTGAGGGGATCGTTCTCCAATTGTCCACAGTAATGTTATAATTCTTATGACTCCTTTTTTGGCACGATTTCCAAGATCATTTAATGCATGCATAAATCATAGCCTTGTAGATAAGATTATCCCTAAATATTTATATGCGTTCACAACTTTAATACAATGTACACCATAAAACCAGGATTCATTAGACGCAATATGCCCAGCATTTCTGAACAGAATAATATTTGCTTGTCTAGATTTACAATAAGGTTAAGACGAGTAGCTGTATCATAAATAATATTGAGTTGATTTTGAAGACCACTGACAGTATCAGAGACAAGAATCACATCGTCAGAAAACAAAAGGATTAGAATTTCAAGAAGATCTGGGAACAGTTGAATGCCATGTCTACCACATTCCTGAATATCATTAGCTAATTCGTTGATAAAGAGTGAGAACAATGTGGGACTGCAAATTCCACCATGCTTTACACCCTGAGGACACATAAATGAGTCGGTTAAATCATTATTTGATATAGCTCTTCCTTTAACAGCCTTATACATTCCCTTAATTGCATTGTATATTTTACCTTTAACGCCTCTTTTTTTCAAAATTGTACAAAGTTTACTACGCACAACATAATCAAAGGCTTTCTTGAAATCAATAAAACCCACATACAGTTTACGGTGGAATGACAGTTGACGTTGTATCATAGCAGTTAAAGTGAATACGTGATCCATAGTACTATAGCCTTTACGAAAACCAGCCTGATACTCGCTTACCAAATCATTTTCATGTATCCAAGAAGTAAGTCTTTTATTAAGAATGAAACTGTACAATTTGCTGCAAATGTTAAGTAAGGATATTCCTCGATAGTTATCGGGATTTTCGGGATCACCTTTCTTATACAAGGGATGAATTAAAGCATCTGTCCAGTCCTCAGGATACGATCCAGATCAAAAATGTTTATTAAAATATTCAACAAGAAAAGGGACAATATCAACAGCAGAGTGTTTGAAAAACTCACCAATAATTGTATCAGACCCAGGAGCCTTTCCATTTTTAAAATTTCGGATGGCAGCATAATCCTCTGCCTCAATTCAAGGCTGCTTATGTCTCTTACTTCCCCCTCCTCCTCCTTCCCATCCTCCCCCTCCTCCTCCTCGTTTTCGACGCTTGCATTACCAGGAGAGTCAGCATCACAAGTATTGTCAGGATTAAACACTTTATAAAAGTGATTATACCATTTGTCTTTCTCTATGTTGTTTGATACAGACGAATTAGAAATAACAGACTTAATACTTTTCCAGAAAATAGTCGGATCATTTATATTTTCATAGAGAGTGTCAATGATAGATTTCTTGTAAGACATCTGCTTATCTCTCAATAAATCTTTATAACCATTCCTTAATGTTGTATAATCTTCTTTTTCACTGTGACCAAAGCTCTAAGTGACTGACGGACACACTGCCTGTTAGCTCTAAACTCACCGTCCTTCATTAAATTTTCTAAGAGAAGAATTCATATTTTCAGTGATTAAGTTTTTCGCATCAACAAAACAATTTTGAACGTCGTCTGATCGCAGCTTAGTCATGAATTCTTGGCTTTTTCAGATAACCACACAAATTTGTCAATACTAAATATCTTTTGTGAATGCTTTTCACAACTAACAGTTTCCCCATTTAACCCAACATAAAACTCTACAGGCATGTGCTTACTTTCAAATTTGTTCTGCAACATTTAGTGTGGCCTTTAGATAACACAAGCTTCTAGAAACAATATAATACTAATAGTCTATAACACTACAGCCTGTAGAAGAAATGTAAGTGAAATGCCCCGAACTACCCCCAAACATACCGTTCATGATTGTTAAATCGAAATAATCACACAAGTTAAGGAGGTACTTTCCAAATTCATTCAATGTGACATCTTTAGAAACTCGTTTAACTGACTCACTCACATCATCACTTTCATCAGAGTTGAATACATCAAACGTTACATGAACGTCATTCATAGGAATACTATTTTCACACCCTGTTCTGGCATTCAAATATCCTAAAATGATAAATGGAAGATCACCAGTTTACTCGATAACGTCCAGCATAAAATGATAAATGGAAGATCACCAGTTTGCTCGATAACGTCCAGCATACACTGTTCGAGAGAGAGAGAGAGAGAGAGAGAGAGAGAGAGAGAGAGACAGAGAGCCATACAGACTGACAGCCATACAGAGAGCCAAACTGACAGCCATACAGACAAAGAGCCATGCAGAGAGAGAGAGACAGAGAGAGAGAGAGAGAGAGAGAGAGAGGAGAGAGAGAGCCATAGAGACGCTGACAGATGGAGACTGACAGCCATAGACAGAGAGAGACTGACAGAGACAGAGATGAGAGAGAAACTGACAGCCTAACATACAGACAGACAAACTGACAGCCATGCAGACAGCCATGCAGACTGACAGCCATGCAGACAGACAGACTGACAGCCATACAGACAGACAAACTGACAGCCATGCAGACAGACAAACTGACAGCCATGCAGACAGACAGACTGACAGCCATGCAGACAGACAGCCATGCAGACAGACAGACTGACAGCCATACAGATAGACAAACTGACATCCATGCAGACAGACAGACTGACAGCCATGCAGACAGACAAACTGACAGCCATGCAGACAGACAAACTGACAGCCATGCAGACAGCCATGCAGACTGACAGCCATGCAGACTGACAGCCATGCAGACATACAAACTGACAGCCATGCAGACAGACAGACGTGTAGTCAGACTAAAAGAGGTCAAGCATTATGTGTGAGCAAGATGAAGAAAAAGAAAATTGCATGACAATAATAATAATTATATCAAATTACCATCCAGTAACACAAAAGGAAGCAAGCTGAGTGGGCGGAGGAATACACGACAACAGCAACGAGAACAACAACAACAACACAACAGTTACCATGATGCTAGGTATCACAACACAAGCCCGCAAATTAATAATGGATGGAAAGCGGGGAGAAACTAGCAAGTGTGACAGCGCAAATTGTAACAACTGCGCAAAATGTAACAATTGTTCCATTTTGCGCGGGCTGCCCGCGCAAAATGTAACAATGTTCGATTTTGTTACATTTTGCACGGGCAGGAAAATAATGATAAATACAGTCAGAAAATATCGTAGCTGTGATTTGTTACATCCATAAACACAACAGTAATTAGGCATTGTTCAGGCGGAAAAAACGCTGTACCCAAGAAGAAAGCAAGAAAGAAATAACACACGAGAGAAAATAATCAATAAAACAACCTGCATACTTTGCACCTTGTAAATAATAAGTAATAATGCTAAATCGAATGAAGAACGAGTGAAACAAACAAGCAAGCAAACAAACATTTGGAAATTTAGATGTAGACTTTGTTTTTATCTTTCGATTTGATATATTATGATGAAGACAAATTCATCAACTCCTTGAAGATTTTACTTCGATTTGATCTGTAATGACGAAAAACTGCCATTTGTTTGCCTAATTTCAAAAGGTGGGCGCCTAGCGCAAAATGTAACAATTGTTACATTTTGCGCAGTTGTTACAATTTGCGCTGTCACAGCAAGCAGCTGGCTACTTTCATCTTTTATCTTTTATCTTCATCTTTTTTCGTCTCCCATCCATCCACCCTCATGCCCTTACCACTCTCCCGCCTACCCGTGTGTGTGTGTGTGTGTGTGTGTGTGTGTGTGTGTGTGTGTGTGTGTGTGTGCGTGTGCGTGCGTGTGTGCGTGCGTGCGTGTGTGTGTGCGTGTGTGCGTGCGTGTGTGCGTGTGTGTGTGTGTGCGTGTGTGTCGTGTGTGTGTGTGTCTGTGTGCTGTGTGTGTGTGTGTGTGTGTGTGTGTGTGTGTGTGTGTGTGTGTGTGTGTGTGTGTGTGTGTGTGTGTGTGTGTGTGTGTGTGTGTGTGTGTGTGTGTGTGTGTGTG
>CM065701.1:18470070-18472570 GCA_017654935.2 Phymorhynchus buccinoides | reverse complement strand
CAAAAAGCTCCAAATCACAGCTCCAACTCATGCCTCAAACAACCTACCAACATGACCTTGAAACCTGGCGTAGAGAGCTGGAACTGTGCAAACAAAGAGCAAAGGTGTTCTGCAAAAGTTTTAAGTCCGCAAACTCTTTTGTTCCTGTTTTACGGACCCGTTGCCAATGCTTAGCGAACAACCCACGTATCATTCTTATCACGTGAAAGCCAGAACGTATTAACACAAAAGGGAATAGAGAAGATTGAAAACACTATCATGACTTTTACCCAAGAAGATTGGTTGTGTTTTCTACCATTCCACCACGACAGTTTACTGACAAGCATCACGTAGGTTTTGTTCTCTCTACTTTGTCTGTTCAGGTCTGTATTCTGTAGGACCTGCAGGAAACGCACTTGCTGGTTTTTAAGGTTTGAATGTTTATTTATTTATTTATTCCAAAAGAAACCCTTGTGGGGGGGTGGGGGGGGGTGGGGGGGGGGGGGGGGTTCCACGGAAACAGAGAAGGAAACAAATAGAAGAAAAATAACAGAAACAGAAACAAAATGAAGAGGAAAGAAAGACAAATTACGAATTACACATAAAAGGGCAGTTATGTCGTGTTATGCCAGGCAATGTAAAGGTCTGTGTACACGTGAGAGAGAGAGAGAGAGAGAGAGAGCAGAGAGAGAGAGTGAGAGAGGACGAGAGAGAGAGAGAGAGAGCGAGATGGGCCGCAAGAGAGAGAGAGGAGAGAGAGAGAGAGACGAGGAGAGAGAGAGAACAGAACAGAACAGACAGAACAAACGTTTTAATGAACCGGGCCATCCTGCTCATGTCAAAAGGGAACAGTGGGAAGGGACGCGACATTGTTAAACCAAAAAAAAAAAAGAAGGGGAAGAAGGGGGAAAAAAAAAAGCCAGAGAGAGAGAGAGAGGGAGAGAGGATGTACCCTCGGAGGCAAGGCTTCTCCACTATAAAAAAAAATTGTAGCCCAGCCCGCCGGAATAGCAGCTGCCCCCCTTTGCTATCTGGCCGTCATTGTCGGAAGATACGTGTGGGTTTTCCGAGGTTTGGACACATGGTGGAGTTGGTGATGTAAATGGTTTTGTTGTGCATGTGGTGTATGATTGTTGATTGCTTCAAAACAAGACTGGGCAGCCAGACTAGACATAGAGTTACTCTCTCTCTCTCTCTCTCTCTCTCGTCTCTCTCTCTCTCTCCTCTCTCTCTCTCTTTCCCTCTCTCTCTCTCTCCCTCTCTCTCTCCTCTCTCTTCCCTCTCTCTCTCTCTCTCCTCTCTCCCTCTCCCTCTCTCTCTCCTCTCTCTCTATCACTCTCTCTCTCTCTCTCTCTCTCTCTCTCTCTTCTCTTCCTCTCTCTCTCTCTCTCTCTCTCTCTCTCTCTTATCTCTCTCTCTCTCTCTCCTCTCTCTCTCTCTCTCTCTCTCTCTCTCTCCTCCTCTCTTCTCTCTCTCTCTCTCAGGGGGAGTAGACGTTTATTGTGTTTAAATGCGCTTCTTGCTTGAAGGGATTGTTGTTTTTTCTTTCACGTTTGTAGTCCAATTCTAATTGTTTTGTTTTATCGAAGGACAGAATTTAAGAACAAGCATTGACCCTAAAATCATCCTTGTTAAATAAAGTTGTTCAGTGTTCAGTGTATCAAGTCTCTCTCTCTCTCTCTCTCTCCTCTCTCTCTCTCTCTCTCTCTCTCTCTCTCTCTCTCTCTCTCTCTCTCTCTCTCTCCTTCTCTCTCTCTCTCTCACCCTCATCTCACTCTCTCTCTCTCTCTCTCTCTCTTCTCTCTCGCTCTCTCTCTCTCTCTCTCCTCTGTCTCTCTCTCTCTCTCTCTCTCTCTCTCTCTCTTCGTTTGACCTTCTTAAGCACAGAGTAAACATATCCTCCCAAGGGAACTATCTATAGCCAGCAACAATAGTTCCATTTGTCTCCAAATAAAACAATTCGCAGGTAAACTGAAGTGCCCCTGGGGTGGATAGCTAGGGTAACAATATCTGGACGATGCATGCATTAACCTATTTGCATACAATATATGCCCCCCTCCCACTCCACCCCTCCCAGCATCCCCTTGTCACATCATCATCAACATTCATCATCATCATCCTCATCATCATCATATCATCCACAATCACCATCATCAACATGCACATTCACCATCATCATCATATCATCGTGATCATCATCAACAACAAACAAACAACAACCAACGTCATTCATCACCACAATTCAGTATTTACATCCTCTCTCTCTCTCCCATCTCTCTCTCGCTGTCTCTCTCTCTCTCTTCTCTCTCTCTTCTCTCTCTCTCTCTCTCTCCTTGCTCTCTCTCTCTCACTCTCTCTCTCTCTCTCTCTCTCTTCTCTCTCTCTCTCTCTTCTCTCTCTCTATCTTCTCTCTCTCTCTCTCTCTCTGTCTCTCGACCTGTATGCGATGTTCTGCTTGTATATCTTCCTGTATGTATATGAGCATGTGACAAAAGGTGAAAAGTGACAACCAACAGATATG
>CM065701.1:18460070-18465070 GCA_017654935.2 Phymorhynchus buccinoides | reverse complement strand
TTACTGTATCAGATTAAACATAATAGGCCTAAATGTGCGCAGGGGGCTTCCTCCCAACTTACTAACGCACTCACATCGTTCAACTAGCTCATCTCTCTCACTCACTCACTCACTCACTACCACACTCATCTACTCGCTCATACGTTCGTTCACATGAACAAGTCGCTGTCTCCACCAAGTCCCTTCACAAAGCCACACAAACATGAATGAATACACAGGAGCACCGCCATCACAGACACACAATCACACAGACACATTTCATTGACTAAAAAAGCTCTGAATTATCCGCTAAGTCATGTCTACTCTTAGTACCTTCAACCACGGGTATGGGTAGGTATTAGCAGCTTTTATTAAAAGATGACTTAGGAGTTCAGAATGCTGTGATCAATGTCCTTAAGAGGCAACGCCTAATAGAACATTAGTTACCACTGATTAGCCATTTTGTTGACAAAATAAGAGCCCTGATTACCCAAAGGCATGTTTATCTTAGCATTAGCATTAGCATTAGCATTAGCATTAGCCGCCCTTCTATCTCTATCTCCTCCAAAACCGCTCTAGGCAGCGACTTGGGATTTGGGGTGTGGATGGCTATTGGAGTCCTTACTTCGTATTCTATGCTGCGATGAGGTCCCCCCAGTGCAATCGTTTAATGGTGGCGCTTAAGCCCTATCACTTAGCTGGCCGAATCCATTTCGGCCGAACCGGTGTTCGGCCGAAACGAGCGAAGTCAATTAATGCTCTTTTCCTTTTCGCCTGAACAAACAACGAATCAATCGATCGCTGAACGGTGGGTTTGTTCCTTACTCTGACCCGAACCGAACTGTGCGGAAGTAGTAGTTTTGACCCCAACGTCATAGCGAGTCTCGAAAGGCCTACTTCGGTAAACATGTAGTCCTAAGCCTAGAAAATCCCCCCACCCCCTTAAATTTGTGAATCTCGTCTATAGAAAGAAAATAACCGAGAAGTAACATTTTTTTTTTCTTTTTTCAAAAGGGGTAGTAATAGCATTGAATTATTTTCATATAATAAATGATATGATATGATGACAGATCGATGATCAGCAGGCAATAGGCCTTTGGTCTGTTCCGAGTGTTCGTGCTGATCGAGTGATCCAACTCTCTTGTTCACAAAACTGAAAAAAGCAGACTTTTGAGATTGAGGTTCGTAAACATGACGATTGTGACAAAACTGCATCTTTGCATTATGTTCTAGGCTAACATCTGACGTCAAGAAAGAAAAATAAATCAGGAAAAAACAAGGGCGTGTTTTGGATCACTGATCTAAAAACAAAGATCAGCGACAATGTTTTTCCCTTCAAGTATGAAGAGTTCATTTTACCTCGACAACTTTCCTTCCTTCACGCATGAAGAGTTCTCATGTTCGCCCGGTGAACAAACTTGTTCCCAGAACACGACATGGGAACAAGATTCGGGCCGAACTGCTGTTCAGCGAGCAAACGAACGGCTGTTCGGCGAGCATGTTCGCGGGCTATTAAGGGAAAACCCGGTTTGGCCGAACATTTCAGTTCGCCGAACACCAGTTCGGGCTATTCGCCGAGCAGCCATTCGGCCAGCTAAGGGTGGGGCGTTTACATGAAATTTACATTTCCAGTGGGAGGCAAATGGAACAGTCGCCGTGACAACATGTGCGGAGCACGGGTATAGCTGTTACTTGCGTTATTGCGTTCCGAGCCATTAGTGTTATGCAAGACCCCCCTCTTTCTCAAGTTACCGGTTTAGGGCTTATGCGCATTACGCCTTTATCTTTCTTCTTTGCTTTCATTTAGAGATTATGTTGTAAAGACATTCAACAACAAGCCATGGGGTTACTGTCTGCGGTGACATGACAAATGACGACACCACGATCCCCTCTAGGAGTCCAAACAATATGACCAAGATTGGGGTCAATCGTGATATATTTGAAGAGGTAAAAAAAGATGCTAACGTAAAGAACAAAGAACAGTATTAGGACATGCAGTGTCATATGTACTGGAAGACAGTGAGGTGGTTGCGCAATATGTGTGTAATGCCCTCCCTTGCACCCCTTCCATCCCCGCTATCCCCAGGTCGTCTTTGGTTTGTCGGCTTCTGACTGTCTGAGCCCGTCTCTCTGTCTCTCTCGTCATCATCTCCTTCTTAACTCTCTCTCGTACGTCTCTCATCACTCTACTCGTCTACGATCAGGGCTCTCTGATCTCGCTGTCTCTCGTCTCTCTCCTCTCTCTGCTCTCTCTTCCGTACTGACATTCTATATCCTTTGAAGAAATAAAGTAATTCAGTGTTCTCCTCTCTCTCATCTCTCTCTCTCTCTCGTCTGTTTCATCTCAGCTCCGGTCTCTCTCTCATTCTCTCCGTCCTCTCGCTCTGTCTCTCTCTCTCTCTCGCTCATCCTCTCTCTCTCTCTCTCAGGTCCTCATCTTCAACTCCATCTTCAAATCTCATGCTGTCGCCTTCGACTGAAATCTATATCCTTGAAGAATAAAGTAATTCAGTGTTCTCTCTCTCTCTTCTCTCTCTCTCTCGTCCTCTTCTCTCTCTCTCTCTCTGATCTCTTCCAGCCCTCTCTTCTCTCTCTCTCCGCTCTCTCCTCTCCTTCGACCTGAAATCTATATATCCTTTAAGAATAAAGTAATGCATTGCTTCATCTCTCTCTCTCATCTCATCTCATCTATATATCTTTTCACTCAATCTTCCTGCGTTCTCTCTCTCGTCCTTCTCACTTCTCTCTCTCTCTCTCTCTCTCGCGCCTCTCTCTACTCTCTCTCTCCTCTCCGTGGGAGGCTCATCGCCTCTCCCTCCTCTCTCTCTCGCTCTCGTCCCGCCGAGCTACCACCCCCCTCTCTCTGTCCATCTGTTGTCTACTGCCTCTCTTCTCTCTCCATTCGACATTTTATATTTTTTGTTTAACATAACCTCTTTTGAAAACGCTTGCGAACGTTTCTCGGGATTCCATGGAACCTGAGCATCAAGTGAGATGTTTTTCATCCAGTCATGTTCGCTCCGAGGAAGTCAACAGAAATGAACGAAGCAGTCAGTAACGAGGTAATCTGTTTTTGTGTTGTGGACAGAAGACAATCAAAATGTTTAACAATTCTTTCTTTTCGTTCTTTCTTTTCTTCCTTCCTTTCTTCCTTCATTTCTTTTGTTTTTCTTTCTGTCTTTCTTTATGTAGCCTTTTTGATATGATTATTTTGAGTAAATTAATTATCTTAGCCATGGATACTAATCATTGGACATCTGTGATGCACTTTATTGACTGATGTTTGTGCTGGCCCATGAGCCCCGATAATATATTAATGTTAATTATTTTGAGGTCAAGCTGATAATCCATAGCCTCTTTTCTTATTATAATTCAACCATTTTGGTCGAGCCTTGTTTATCTCTACCTGTCTGTTTGATCGTCTGTTTATATGTCTCTCTGTCTGTCTGTCTGTCTGTTGTCTGTACATCTATTCATCTATCTAACTGTCTGTCTGTCTGTCTGCCAGTCTTTGATTCTTCATTACTTGCATTTATACTAAACTAATGACACCCCTCAGCCCCTCTCTCCCGTCTCTCTTCTCTCTCTCTCTCTCCTCTTCTCTCTCTCTCTATCTCCTTTCTCTCTCTCTCTCTCTCTCTTGTCTCTATCTCTCTCTCTCTCTCTCTCTCTCTCTTGGGCAGTAATACTAAATACATGCAACACTCCCCCTCTCTCACACCGTCTCTCTCTCTCTCTCTCTTCTCTCTCTCCTTCTCTCTCTCTCTATCTCTCTCTCTCTCTCTCTTCTCTCTCCCCCCCGTCTCTTCTCTCTCTATCTCTCTCTCTCTCTCTCTCTCTCTCTCTCTATCCTCTCTCTCGCTCTCTCTCTCTCTAAAACTCTCTCTCTCTATCTTTCTACTCACAATATATGTTGTTTCAAATTTGTTTTAATGAATGAATGAATCAAACATAAGCAAACATATGCATGCAATTTACAATTTAGCATACATCCATTCTTTTTTGTTAACTTGATAAAGACAGACAGATGAGCAATAAATAAATTAAGCAGTGAATAAATCATTCAATACAGCACACACAAAAAGGAATAATAAGAGGGGGGGGGGTTGTGAAGAAAACACCACCCAACAACAACAACAACAACAAAAGTTTATAAAAAACGAAACATGTCACCATATATATATATATATATTGTAATAGCAATGGCAATTAAAAACATTTTCAAGTTTGAAGTTTTCTGCCTCTCTCTGTCTCCCTCTCTCAGGGCTGAGTGTAAAAAAGCTTACAATTAGCTTATCTCGTAATCCTGAATATATATACACACACACACACACGCAATCGCGCGCACGCACACGCACACGCACACGCACACGCACGCACGCACACACACACACCCACACACACACACACACACACACCACGCACACACACACACACACACACAACACACACACACACACACACACACAGCACCACCACCACCACCAACAACACAACAACAACAAACACAAACGAAACGAAACAAAACCAAGGCTGAACCCGAGCGAGTGCAAAGTTCTCTCGCCTGCTTATTTGGGTTTGGTGTCTGAACGGACGCATGTACGGACGGACGGGACCAAACACAGATAACTGTTCCCGAAGTTTTGCTCGGGAACGAACAAACATCCTGTTTTGGGCCAACCCTAAATCTTCACTTGATCGACCCACCTAGCAACAATGTTTGGAAAGGGAGTATTGTTTTGACTCGCTTATGTTACTTTATTGCACACATAATAAATATGTCATGTTTGTCTCCCATATTCAATATTGAGTGTGTGTGTATGTGTGTGTGTTTTGTGTGTGTGTGTGTGTGTGTGTGTGTGTGTATGTGTGTGTGTGTGATATGTGTGTGTGATTGGTGTGTGTGTGTGTGTGTGTGTGTGTGTGTGTGTGTGTTTGTGTGTGTGTGTGGGTGTGTGTGTGTGTGTGTGTGTGTCTGTAATGTGTGTGTGTGTGTGTGTGTGTGTGTGTGTAGTTTGTGT
>CM065701.1:18442570-18450070 GCA_017654935.2 Phymorhynchus buccinoides | reverse complement strand
GCATGCGTTCGTGTGTGTGAATGTGTATGTGTATATACATGTGTGTGTGTGTTTGTCTATCTCCCACTGTGTGTGTGTGTGTGTGTGTGTGTGTGTGCGTGTGTGCGTGTGCGTGCGTGTGCGTGTGCGCGCGTGTGCGTGCGTGTGCGTGTGCGTGTGCGTGTGCGTGCGTGCGTGCTTAACATAGTGCATGTTTTGTGATTACGTTTGCGCGCGCGCGCGTGTATATGATTATAATTATTCACGTTTGCCTTATGTACATACAGGTACAAACACGCGCACGAAGCTCACGTAGACATTGAGGAACTACGCAACTCGATTTATAATATAACTCCCTTTGACGGCTTTGAACTCGGTGTACTGCATCGAGTGTAGAGGTGGAAAATGAACGGATAACAATTTACAGGGACTAGCGCAACGCCTAGTACTGGCAATGCACCGTACTGGTAACGCCACATACTGGTAACGCTGAGTACTGGTTTCGCCGGGTCCGCGAAATATTATTATTACTTTTGTCTCTCTCCCTCCTTCCATCTTCTTCACTCATCCCGTTCTACTACCCCCCGCACCTTACTGAGTACAGCAAATTTGAAGCGATTCGGTTAAGAAAAGGCGGAGTTATAAGGCCCCGTTTCCCGTTGGCGCTGCTCTGAGAGTGATGCTCTCTCCCAAGTAATGGTAACGCCTAGTAACGGTAACGGCAAGTACTGGTAAGGCTGAGTACAACAAATTGGAAGTGATTGGGTTAAGAAACAGCGGAGTTATAAGGCCCCGTTTTCCGTTGGTGCTGCTCTGAGAGTGATGCGCTCTCCCGATTCTCTTCCAATTTGCTGCCAGGCTTTGCCCTGGTTCAGAAACGGCGGAGTTATTTGTGAAAAGGTGAAGCGGCGTGTAGCGCGCGCGTTTCTGAACCAATTCGCTTCCGGTTTGGCACACCGATAGTCACCGTCCCCGGTCATCTATCTGCCAAATGGGAAGGCAATCGGTCCAGAAATGCCGGAGATACGGGCGCCGAGCGACCGTCGGATACGCGTTTCGCGCATTTGCCAAACCGCGCAAATGACACGGCCGCCTCGGTTGCCGTTGCCATCGCCCCGTCAGGGCTCACAGCAAATTTGAAGCGATTCGGTCAAAAAACGGCGGAGTTATAAGGCCCGTTTTGTGTTTCAGACAGACAGACAGACAGACACACGGACACTTGGCTTTTTTTTATTATAGGGCAGTTCCCACCCAACACAGCTGTCGACTTGCTCGGTATTATGTACGAGGTACCATCAAAGGAGAGAAATAACACAACAAGAACAACAACAACAGCATGAAAAGGATGCTTGTGGCCCTATGTGATCATTCTGTCCTTAACTCGCACCGCAACGATTTTTGAATTATCAAAAAAACCAAAAAAACAAATCACTCCAGCCATACACACACACAAAATATACACAACAAAAAAGAAAAAAGAAAAAACACACACACAACCAAACAAACAAAGAGACATACACGAAGGAATTCCTACTCCTTTGCGATCGTAGATCGGCAAAGGACAACAAAAGGAGAAATGAAAGAAGATTACAGGTTTTGGTTTTTAATTCAGGTTTAGACGTAGGGAAGTGGTAGATCAGACTGTTTATATATAGAGACTTTAGATATAAAAAAAACCTCTTCGATTCCCCTCAACAAACCACTACAAAAGAAAAGTCAGAGTCAAAATCGTGGTCTAAAGGAGCGAAGCGAGATTAGAAGAAGTGACCAAAGTATGGTGTGCACACATATTTACTTTCCTTGAAGCAAATGCATCAAATCGACAGCTATCTATTAATTCCGCACATATATAGCTGGAACGACTTGAATGGGTTAAATGGGAGAACGTGTTTAATACGATGCCATTAATGTCGGCGAGGTTTTAGAGTAGACATTCTGGGGGAAAAAAATTCGGAGGCATATTATAAGACCGTAAGGCGAGTGTCTGTGGCTTTGTCGGGAGATGCTTTTTACTCAAATAATAACTTTGTTCTATGGCTTCGGCCTTTATAGGAGTGTAACATTGGTTACAATAAAATATCTTTTAAAAATAAAAAGAAATTGTGTTTTGTAAACACATTGTAAATATTTTTTTACATAGACCTTCTTTGAAGTTTTAAAATTTTTGTTGTTGTTGTTCTTAAAAAAAAAAAAGGGTGGTCCTGAAATTTTAATCTCAAACTTATCCCCCTAAGTTAGCTTAGGAAAATTTCTTTTAAAATAAAGTATTTTATCCCAACAAACTCTTTTAACCGCAGGCCAGACCAGACATGGTGGAACTCAATAAATTATTTATAAAAAATACTCTAAACCAAAAAGTACAAAATAAATAACCTCTTTTTCTTTAACTGCACTAAAATAAAAACTTAACTTTATAAAAAGAAATGTCCCACATGGAACTTTCCGAGAGGACGTAAAACTAACAACAACAACAAAAAAGAAAAGAGGACGAGACAAAGCAGATGGGAGATGTATTAATAGACGACGGTCTGTTACGTACACAGATGTCGACCAGCTTATTATAATCTATCTCTGACACACACACGCACACACACATACACACACACACACACACACACACACACACACACACACACACACACACACACACACACACACACACACACACACACACACACACACACACACACACACACACACATTATCACTACCCAGCAAATACCAAAAAAAAAACTCAGACAAGTCAAGTCAAGTCAAGTCAAAATTATCTTTATTGACGATAAAGGAATAAGCTAAGCAAAGCTTTTTTTTCATCCTGTCGTCATAAATTAACAAGAAACACAACTGAAGCAAACAAGATAAATACAGAAAAGTGGACAAAAAAAATCAAACCGCCATCAATAAATATGGGAATAATACACATATGTCACACAATCACAGAGAGAGAGAGAGAGAGAGAGAGAGAGAGAGAGAGAGAGAGAGAGAGAGAGAGAGAGAGAGAGAGAGAGAGAGAGAGAGAGAGAGAGAGAGAGGGAGAGAGAGGAGAGAGAGAGAGAGAGAGAGAGAGAGAGAGAGAGAGAGAGAGAGAGAGAGAGAGAGAGGGAGAGAGAGGGAGAGAGAGAGAGAGAGAGAGAGAGAGAGAGAGAGAGAGAGAGAGAGAGAGAGAGAGAGAGAGAGAGAGAGAGAGAGAGAGAGAGAGAGAGACAGAGAGAGACAGAGAGAGAGAAAGAGAGAGTTAACTCGGAAATAAGAAGAAAAAAATTCCCAAATGAAAAAAAAAACCACTCACAGAGAAAAGACATATCAAGAAAAGAAAATGACATGAATATGCATGTAATACAAGGCTGAACCCGACTGACTACAAAGTTCCCACCCGTGATTATCGGGGTTTGGTGTCCGGACACACGCACGCACGCAAGGACGCCACAAAGACAGAAACAAAAAAAGCTATTGTTCCGGAGCTTCCCGACGTTTCGCTCGGGAACTGATAACAGAAAAATAGTGACAAGTGTTTAAACAGTTCCACGCAGTTGCCTTAACCCTTTCCCCGCCAATGTCGCATTTTTGCACCACAGTGATTTAGCAACCATGTCATAAAAACTCTTGAAACCAGGGTCTGTTATTCAATGATATTGTGTTCCTAAACTTAGGCAGTGAGGATTAACCCGATGTGTCGCAGAGAAATCCCACAATGCTGCAGACAAACTAGTTTCTCTAGTCAAGTAGCTTTAACCCTTTCACCGCCAATGTCGTATTTATGCACCACAATGGTTTACCACCCTTGTTACTACAAAGTGTCAAATCAGGGCCTGTTATCTGAAGACCCTATTTTCATAATTTTGGGAGGTAAGGATAGGCCTAATGTTATATATGTCACAGAGGAATTAGCAATATTGCAGATATTATTTTGTCTCTACCCATGTAAGTTTAATGGTATTTTTTGGCTGAAAAAAGGCTGGCGGTGAAAGGGTTAATGGAAATGTTTGGCTGAAAGATGGCTGGCGGTGAAAGGGTTAATATGTGGTCAGCCTGTCGCATAGCGAAAGCACAAAGCTGTTGGTGTGGAGCCAGAACAATGGTTGCAAGTCTACTGACAAATCTATTATGCTGTAGAAAATGTGAAATAACCACAGCTTAATGACGCTTGCCTGAAGATTGGGCCACTACTACCTAAAAAGTGAAACGGATAGCTCATATCACGCTGGTTCCACGGCTAAGATAGTATTGTCGAACGAACGAAATCGTCGGTTTAATTTAAAGACCCACCAGATCGCGTGTCATAATCACAAGTTTCACGTGTTTTCCCTCTTATAGCTGGAAATAAATCTTGTTTTGACCAAGTCTGACTCCCATACAAATGCCCCCAAATTCGAACCGAAACATCATTTTAAAGAGCAGTCTCAATTTGATGTTGGGGACATCCGTATGTGGGTCATAACTACCCAGAAAAAACCCAAGGGACTTAATCGTTGTGCGTCAGTGTGTCTTTTACGTCTAGGCGTAGCTATTATTGTCGTCAGTAGGAGACCCCACCCCCCCTCCACCACCCCCTTGTCCTGGTCATTTTCGGATTCTGCGACCTAACAAAACCATACAACCCAGAAGATGGGACAGCAACCACCCCCCCCCCCCCCCCCCCACCCCCCCACCCCCCCACACACACACACCCAAAGAAAAAAAGCACACAAAAACCACACACATAGAAAAAAAAAACCACCAAAATATATTTGAATTTTAGGTATTAGGTAGTTTAAAGTCACTGAGGCGTCTCTGTGAAATTCGGGTTGTTAACCTGGAGAGCGTGTCGCAGCCAGACGCGCGCCACCCATTAAACATAATAAATTCGCATGCGATCTTTGTGTGACTGATGAAGAAGGAAAGAGGTGGGGGATACATTTTGACCAATTGACAACTTTTCCGTTGCCACTGGGTTTTTAACGTGTGCTAAGAGCATGGGCACACGGGACCTCGGTTTATCGTCTCATCCGAAAGACTCCACGTTCAGACCGCAAGGCCTACAGTGCAGAGTGAGAGGAACAAATCCCATTGTACCCAGGTTCGAACTCGGGTTTTTACTTGAAAACGAGGCGAACGCGATACCTCTGTTTTTCCACTCTACACCACTAGATTACCCCACCGACACCCCCACCCCAACCCCCCCCCCGCAACCTTCGACCTGACAAATCAAGGTGTGGCTGGAAGCTGGGACTCGAGGAATGAGCGGTGTGGGAGCAATGACCTACGGTGCTCGACAGTACCGGGCAATCGTTTGGCTACATGGCAGATTTACGAAAGCGCGCATTGGCATATCAGAAGCGCGGATTATTTTTACGAAAGCGCGTGAAATCGGCATACGTAAGCGCGGAATTATTGTTTTTACAATTTTGAGCACATATTCCCCCCCCCCCCCCCCCCCCCCCCCCATCACAATCACCCCACCGTCATGTCACAGTCAGTTCGAAGTCGTCTTTTGCACAGGGAGAGAGAGAGAGAGAGAGAGAGAGAGAGAGAGAGAGAGATAGAGAGAGAGAGAGAGAGAGAGAGAGAGAGAGAGAGAGAGAGAGAGAGAGAGAGAGAGAGAGAGAGAGAGAGATGTTCATGTGGTGTGTCACACCATTCATAAGAAATAAGTTGCCATTGTGACAAACCAGCCTGTAACGCCATTGCTGATTTTTGTCATGAACAGCTGGCCGAGTTGCATTTCTCGTGTCGCCCGTGTTCCACACTCATTTTCTGGTAGGTCACTTTCCGCGCAGCTGTCGTATCATGGATTTATACGCGCTTTTGAAACCTATCCGGTTCAGAAATCCGCGCTTTTGAATGTCGCCCAAATACATGCCCATCGTAGTCTTCTTCTTGTGTAGCTAAGGCTATGTCACAAACTCTCAAATAACTAGAAAGCATCGCATCACTTTGTGTGCTACAACCTTAGTATAGGGGCTAGCTGGTTTTTTCCCTAGTGATTATTACCATACAGCCCTCTTGGCAGAGAGTGAGAGAGAGAGAGAGAGAGAGAGAGAGAGAGAGAGAGAGAGAGAGAGAGAGAGAGAGAGAGAGAGAGAGAGAGAGAGAGAGAGAGAGGGGGGGGAGAGAGAGAGAGAGAGAGAGAGAGAGAGAGAGAGAGAGAGAGAGAGAGAGAGAGAGAGAGAGAGAGAGAGAGAGAGAGAGAGAGAGAGAGAGAGAGCAGTGATGTATCCCGTACGCTTACAAGCCATGTCTGCCATAACCAAGTTTCACATTTTGGGATAAAAAGCGGTTCGGTTTTCTACCTTGCTATGTGGAATTCATTAATACTCGGAAAAGGGACTGAAAAAACAAAGTAGCACACGTCCCGGCCCTCCTCCCCCTCGCCCCCCCCCCCCCCATCCCCCCCCCCCACACCCCACCACCCCCCCACCACACCCCCACCCCCTCCCGTGTCTTCCTTTATCATACACGTACCAGGCATGTGAAGCTTGTATCTGATTTTTTTCGGCAACAAGGATTGATGTGTCAATGCTAAATCAACAACGCATCTGACAGGATCATCCATTTCTCCCCATATCCTAACTTTCTCTCGCTTTGTATGCTCGTGTGTGTGTGTGTGGAGGGTGGCTGGCGTGTTTGTGTGTGTGTGGGAGGGGGGGGGGGGGGGGGGAGTGCAGGTGTGTGTGTGTGTGTGTGGGGGGGGGGGGGGGGGTGCAGAAGGCGAGAGAGAAGCTGGATCGGACTCGTAGGGACTGAGAGATGAGCGAGAGAGAGAGAGTCAAACAGACAGACAGACAGAGACAGAGACAGACAGAGACAGTGACACAGACACGGAGACGGGCTGGTAGGCAGACAGACAGATGAAATGACAGAGAGAGAGACAGTCACACACACGGAGACGGTAGGAGAGACAGAGAAAGAAAGAGTGACATATAGACAGAGAGAGAGAGAGAGAGAGAGAGAGAGAGAGAGAGAGAGAGAGAGAGAGAGAGAGAGAGAGAGAGAGAGAGAGAGAGATAAATGACAAATGACAAATGACACAATGTCTAATTGCATATGGGCCCCGTGACCCGTGACTCAGAGAGAGAGAGAGAGAGAGAGAGAGAGAGAGAGAGAGAGAGAGAGAGAGAGAGAGAGAGAGAGAGAGAGAGAGAGAGAGAGAGAGAGAGAGAGAGAGAGAGAGAGAGAGAGAGAGAGAGAGAGCTTGAAAACTTGAAAACTTGAAATCTTGAACTTTATTTTGCAAGGATAAAAGAGAGAGAGAGAGTGATATATATATATATATATATATATTCGATACAATCTTGGATGCGACTCTAAGAACATAGTGTACCTTCTCTACTGCGACACATGCAACAACACACAATGCATAGGGCAAACCAAAAACACTCTCCGCACACGCTTCTACCAACACAGATCAAACATCAACAAAAACACTGGCACACACGTCACACGCCACTTCAATCAGCCAAATCACACACTCCAAAACATGAAGTGTGTCGCGGTGGAGAAGGTCCACTCCTTGACGGTGGAGGCCCTCCTCAGACGGGAAAC
>CM065701.1:18435070-18437570 GCA_017654935.2 Phymorhynchus buccinoides | reverse complement strand
AGGCAAACTGTCACTCCTCCTCTCCGTCGTCTCTCTCCTCTCTTCCATCGAAATACTATGGCACATTCAACATTTGACTGTCCCCTTTCCCTCTCTCAGCCCCCGCTCTCTCTTGTCTGTCTGTCTTTCTGTCTCCTCGTCCTCTCTCTCTCTCTCTCTCTTCTCTCACTCTCTCATCTCTCTCCACCTCTCTCTCTCTCTCTTCTCTCTCTCTCCCTCTCTCTCTCCTCTCTCCCATCTTCTCTCTCTCTCTCTCTCTCTTTCTCCCTTCTCTCTCTCTCTTCCTCTCTCTCCTCTCTCTCTCTCTCTCTCTGTGTTTAAATTTGTGTTATTACTTTCTTGCACAAACAAAAGTATTGTAAGAAAAGTGTCTGTTTTTATCTTTAAAGCTTTGAAAGTTCGGCAAGATTTACGTAGTGTTTTGTAATGTCAAGTTAATAATGTAATGTCAATTTGTTGTTGTTGTCACACTCATTCCATTGTATGGGCATGGCCTAACAATTAAACATTTCCTCTCTCTCTCTCTCTCTCCCTTCTCTCTCTCTCTCTCTCTCTCTCTCCTTCTCTCTCTCTCTCTCTCTCTCTCTCTCTCTCGTCTCTCTCTCTCTCTCTCTCTCTCTCTCTCTCTCTCTTTCTTAGTGACCATAGACCACGGCACAGAGAGACAGAACGGTAAAGAACAAACAACACATATAAAAAAACAAGCGCGGACGAAATCGCCATAGTTTGTGGCACGCGGTCTATTTTTACCACTCCAATCATGAGTTACCTCCCCTGGCTTTTCAATAATTTTTAATCTGTAAACCAGAATGTTATCTCTGCACCATTTCGTAACTTTTTATATCTTTTGGAAAACATTTAAAACTATGTATCCTACTTATACTCATCGAAAGAAGCACCACATACTCGTCGTGTCTGTTGTAGTGTCTGTATTACGTATGTTTATTGATTTTGTACGCTTTATAAAATACACTGCCCGTCCGGGCACATTTGTTCCCATTTTAAAGAGTGGCCTCAATTAATTTTGAAGCGTAGCCGCGATTCAAAAATCAATATTAAATACTTGTGGCGGTGCCATAGCCGATGAGGTTTAACCTAGGCGTGGTCACAGCTACAGCTATCTGTATTAATAAAAAAAAAATCGGGACTTTACTGGTTTTGTACTGCCTCCGGGCATTGCCTCCAGTATTGTTCCCACCATATTTGTATTTACAAATGTCCCATATGTGTCTGATTCAGATCAAGAGAACGTAAAACAACCATTTTCGTCGTGTAGCCTCGATTTGAAGTGCGACAATTTTGTCCAATATGTGCGACAATTTTGGACCGACAGACAGACAGACAACAAAGTGAGTTATAGGTTTGTGGCTTTGAGCCACAAACAATAAAATGGGAGCCAACATGGCTGCAGTATTTCACGTTGTTGACCTCGTTTGAAGGTCCTTTATTCTGTTGATGTTTCCCACACGCAATCTGACAAACCCCCCCCCCCCCCCACCCCAACACCCCCCCCACCCCCGGGTGGCAAATCACTCGAGCTCTGTGTTTGTTATATGGAGTTTATGATGTTTCCCACACGCAATCTGACACCACCCCCCCACCCCACCCCCCGGGTGGTAAATCACTCGAGCTCTCTGTTTGTTGTATGGAGTGTATCGTTGTGGGAGAGAAAAACATCGGTCCTATGCTATTGCCATAAAATAGTTCACAGACATTGTCTAGTAAAACACATTATTTATTATGGTTGCCCCTGATGATGACATGACATCAGAGCGAGGGGGGGGGAGAGGGAGAGAGAGAGAGAGAGAGAGAGAGAGAGAGAGAGAGAGAGAGGAGAGAGAGAGAGAGAGAGTCCCACAGAGTCAGAGAGACATACGGAGGATTTAACAGAGCCGCACAGAGAGAGAGAGAGAGGAGAGAGAGAGAGAGAGAGAGACAGACCAGACAGACAGACAGACAGACAGACATACAGACAGACAGAGACAGAGACATAGAGACAGTCACACAGAGTCCGAGAGACGTACACATGATTTGACAGAGACGGAGAGATATGCAGAGAGACAGACAGACAGTCAGACAGTCAGAGAGAGAGAGAGAGAGAGAGGAGAGGAGAGAGGAGAGAGAGAGAGAGAGAGACACTTGACACTTGACAATGCTTTAATTGCCATTGACAATACAATCTTCATGGTAAACTCGTGATTTGAAATTAAATAATAATCAAAGCAAGCGGAAAAAAGTATAATTATAAGAATATAACAAACAGAAGGGATCATCATATTGACTGCACCCGCCAGTCATTCAATTATAATAAACAAGTAAACAAAGCAACTATTTATGCAAACAAAACAACAGTGCAAACTAACGATGTTCACACACTTCACACACATAAATGCACCCACTCATGCAGGCTCACCTCTGCGTGCGCATACGCCCGATCGCACACACACACGCACCACGCACAACACACACACACACACGCACACGCACGAGCGCGCACACG
>CM065701.1:18430346-18434570 GCA_017654935.2 Phymorhynchus buccinoides | reverse complement strand
CCCATATTTATTGATGGCGGTTTGATTTTTTTCTCCAGTTTTCGTTGCTTATCTTACTTGATTCAGTTGTGTTTCTTGTTTAATTTATGACGACAGGGTGAAAACAAACAATATATTCAAAAAAAAAAGGGGCTGTTTTGGCCTTAGGCTTATTCCTTTATCGTCAATAAAGATAAATTTGCCCTTGACTTGACTTGACTTGTTATGAGAGTTTTTTTTGGGTATTTGCTGGGTAGTAGATACTGATAATGTGGGGTGTGCGTGTGTGTGTCGTGTGTCTGTTGTGTGGTGTGTAGTGTGTGGGGTGGTTGTGGGTGTTGGCGTGTGCATGTGTGTCCTGATGGTGTGTGCATCAGTTGTCGTCCTTGATTTTTGTGTGCCCCCTGTGCGTGTGTGTGTCAGAGATAGAATTATAATAAGCATGGTCGACATCTGTGTACGTAACAGACCGTCGTCTATTAATACATCTCCCATCTGCTTTGTCTCGTCCATCTTTTCTTTTTTGTTGTTGTTGTTAGTTTTACGTCCTCTCGGAAAGTTCCATGTGGGACATTTCTTTTTATAAAGTTAAGTTTTTATTTTAGTGCAGTTAAAGAAAAAGAGGTTAGTTATTTATTTTGTACTTTTAGTTTAGAGTATTTTTTATAAATAATTTATTGAGTTCCACCATGTCTGGTCTGGCCTGCGGTTAAAAAGAGTTTGTTGGGATAAAATACTTTATTTTAAAAGAAATTTTCCTAAGCTGACTTAGGGGGATAAGTTTGAGATTAAAATTTCAGGACCACCCTTTTTTTTTTTTTAAAACAACAACTACAAAAATTTTAAAACTTCAAAAAAGGTCTATGTAAAAAAATATTTACAATGTGTTTACAAAACACAATTCCTTTTTATTTTTAAAAGATATTTTATTGTAACCAAATGTTACACTCCTATAAAGGCCGAAGCCATAGAACAAAGTTATTATTTGAGTAAAAAGCATCTCCCGACAAAGCCACAGACACTCGCCTTACGGTCTTATAATATGCCTCCGAATTTTTTTCCCCCAGAATGTCTACTCTAAAACCTCGCCGACATTAATGGCATCGTATTAAACACGTTCTCCCATTTAACCCATTCAAGTCGTTCCAGCTATATATGTGCGGAATTAATAGATAGCTGTCGATTTGATGCATTTGCTTCAAGGAAAGTAAATATGTGTGCACACCATACTTTGGTCACTTCTTCTAATCTCGCTTCGCTCCTTTAGACCACGATTTTGACTCTGACTTTTCTTTTGTAGTGGTTTGTTGAGGGGAATCGAAGAGGTTTTTTCTGGATATATCTAAAGTCTCCTATATATAAACAGTCTGATCTACCACTTCCCTACGTCTCTTAAACCTGAATTAAAACCCAAAACCTGTAATCTTCTTTCATTTCTCCTTTTTTGTGTCCTTTGCCGATCTACGATCGCAAAGGAGTAGGAATTCCTTCGTGTATGTCTCTTTGTTTGTTTGGTTGTGTGTGTGTTTTTTCTTTTTTCTTTTTTGTTGTGTATATTTTGTGTGTGTGTATGGCTGGAGTGATTTGTTTTTTTGGTTTTTTTGATAATTCAAAAATCGTTGCGGTGCGAGTTAAGGACAGAATGATCACATAGGGCCACAAGCATCCTTTTCATGCTGTTGTTGTTGTTCTTGTTGTGTTATTTCTCTCCTTTGATGGTACCTCGTACATAATACCGAGCAAGTCGACAGCTGTGTTGGGTGGGAACTGCCCTATAATAAAAAAAAAGCCAAGTGTCCGTGTGTCTGTCTGTCTGTCTGTCTGAAACACAAAACGGGCCTTATAACTCCGCCGTTTTTTGACCGAATCGCTTCAAATTTGCTGTGAGCCCTGACGGGGCGATGGCAACGGCAACCGAGGCGGCCGTGTCATTTGCGCGGTTTGGCAAATGCGCGAAACGCGTATCCGACGGACGCTCGGCGCCCGTATCTCCGGCATTTCTGGACCGATTGCCTTCCCATTTGGCAGATAGATGACCGGGGACGGTGACTATCGGTGTGCCAAACCGGAAGCGAATTGGTTTCCAGAAACGCGCGCGCTACACGCCGCTTCACCTTTTCACAAATAACTCCGCCGTTTACACCCTGAACCAGGGCAAAGCCTGGCAGCAAATTGGAAGAGAATCGGGAGAGCGCATCACTCTCAGAGCAGCACCAACGGGAAACGGGGCCTTATAACTCCGCCGTTTCTTAACCCAATCGCTTCAAATTTGCTGTACTCAGCATTACCAGTACTTGGCGTTACCGTTACTAGGCGTTACCATTACTTGGGAGAGAGAGCATCACTCTCAGAGCAGCGCCAACGGGAAACGGGGCCTTATAACTCCGCCTTTTCTTAACCGAATCGCTTCAAATTTGCTGTACTCAGTAAGGTGCGGGGGGTAGTAGAACGGGATGAGTGAAGAAGATGGAAGGAGGGAGAGAGACAAAAGTAATAATAATATTTCGCGGACCCGGCGAAACCAGTACTCAGCGTTACCAGTATGTGGCGTTACCAGTACGGTGCATTGCCAGTACTAGGCGTTGCGCTAGTCCCTGTAAATTGTTATCCGTTCATTTTCCACCTCTACACTCGATGCAGTACACCGAGTTCAAAGCCGTCAAAGGGAGTTATATTATAAATCGAGTTGCGTAGTTCCTCAATGTCTACGTGAGCTTCGTGCGCGTGTTTGTACCTGTATGTACATAAGGCAAACGTGAATAATTATAATCATATACACGCGCGCGCGCGCAAACGTAATCACAAACATGCACTATGTTAAGCACGCACGCACGCACACGCACACGCACACGCACACGCACGCACACGCGCGCACACGCACACGCACGCACACACACACACACACACACACACACACACACACACACACACAGTGGGAGATAGACAAACACACACACACATGTATATACACATACACATTCACACACACGAACGCATGCACGCTTTCACCCACACAACCACACCCAACAAAGCACTGGCGTTAACAATAATAACCTGTAATAGGTGTTGGCTTTAATTTAGTTTCTTTCTTTTGTTACCGCCAAGTAGGCTTTTTCCCCTGCCTTTAACTATGTAAATAATATTTTTGTCGATGTTTATGGTATTCATTAAGATCGAATTGCTTTCACATTGTGGGTGATTCTGAGTTAACTGTCCATTAGATCTTTATTTATTTAGGACCCCCCCCCCCCCCCCCCCATTAGAAAAGGATTTCCTATATTATTGTAATTGTACAAATATTATTTGTTCTGGTAAAGGTCAAGATGTGCGCCCCCCCCCCCCCCCCCCCCCTTTACATTTCTCGATTAATTCCATTTTTCCGTTATTGCCTTTCTTACCAAACATAAAGCTGTATTTTAGGAACATTTTCACCAAATTATCTTTTTGGAATACTAACCCTAACCCTAACCCTAGCCCTAACCCTACCCCTACCCCCCACCCTATAAGACGGAAAAACGCAACGAACCACAACTGTGACAAATCGCGGTGTTACTGCAGTACATAGTGGGGGGGCAGGGCTAGGTTTAGGGCTAGGGTTAGTATTCCAAAAAGGTTATTAGCTAAAAATGTTCCTAAAATACAGCTTTATGTATGGTAAGAAAGAGGCAAAATCGAAAAAAATAGAATTAACCGAGAAATGCAGAGGGGGGGGGGGTGACACAGACACGCGCGCGCACGCACATGTACACGTGCACATAACACACTCTCTTCACCTCACACACCTATTGATTACTTTTTGTTGGGGGGGGGGGGGGGGGGGGGGGGCGCTGTTTTTTGGTTTTTGATGAACAACTTGTTTCTTCTTCTTTGCCCTTAAGGTTTGCTTAACACTTGCCAGGCTGGTGGTATGTTGACGAAAGGAATATCAAATGTTTGAAACGATTTTATTGGATTTTGAGAAAAGGGTCTGCCAATGAACAATGAGTTTTCGATGTTTACTGCATTCTGGCAGTTTCTGCACGATCTCTTAAGAATTGTATACCTAGGTTAGCGACACCTCATTGTGGCAGTAGCCTAGTTTGGCCCAGCAGGCTATTGCAATGAGCAAAGTCTCGTCATCTTACTGAATATTTACGGCTGTGTTGACGCATAAGTCATCGTTTTAATGCGTCACCTCACACCCTTACTTGAGGTTTTAACCCTTTCACCGCCAACCATAATTTCAACCAAAACGTTTTAAATTTA
>CM065701.1:18402846-18417846 GCA_017654935.2 Phymorhynchus buccinoides | reverse complement strand
TGTTTACACTCAGCCCTGAGAGAGGGAGACAGAGAGAGGCAGAAACTTCAAACTTGAAAATGTTTTAATTGCCATTGCTATTACAATATATATATATATGGTGACATGTTTCGTTTTTATAAACTTTTGTTGTTGTTGTTGTTGTTGGGTTGTTTTCTTCACACCTCCCCCCCCCCTCTTATTATTCCTTTTTGTGTGTCTGTATTGAATCATTTATTTACTGCTTAATTAATGTATTGCTCATCTGTCTGTCTTTATCAAGTTAACAAAAAAGAATGGATCTATGCTAAATTGTAAATTGCATGCATATGTTTGCTTATGTTTGATTAATTCATTCATGAAAAAAAGTTTGAAAAAAACATATATGGTGAGGAGAAAGAGAGAGATGGAATGACAGAGAGAGAGAGAGAGAGAGAGAGAGAGAGAGAGAGAGAGAGAGAGAGAGAGAGAGAGAGAGAGAGAGAGAGAGAGACGGGGGGGGAGAGAGAGAGAGAGAGAGAGAGAGAGAGAGAGAGAGAGAGAGAGAAGAGAGAGAGAGAGAGAGAGAGAGAGAGAGAGAGACGGGGTGAGAGAGGGGGAGTGGTGCATGTAGTTTAGTATTACTGCCAAGAGAGAGAGAGAGAGAGAGAGAGAGAGAGAGAGAGAGAGAGAGAGAGAGAGAGAGAGAGAGAGAGAGAGAGAGAGAGAGAGAGAGAGAGAGAGAGAGAGAAGAGAGAGAGAGGAGAGAGACGGGGAGAGAGAGGGGGAGAGTGGTGTATGTAGTTTAGTATTAATGCCAAGTCATGCAGAATCAAAGAGACTGGCAGACAGACAGACAGACAGTTAGATAGATGAATAGATATACAGACAGACAGACAGACAGACAGACAGAGAGACATATAAACAGACGATCAAACAGACAGAGAGATAAACAAGGCTAGACCAAAATGGTTGAATTATAATAAGAAAAGAGGCTATGGATTATCAGCTTGACCTCAAAATAATTAACATTAATATATTATCGGGGCTCATGGGCCAGCACAAACATCAGTCAATAAAGTGCATCACAGATGTCCAATGATTAGTATCCATGGCTAAGATAATTAATTTACTCAAAATAATCATATCAAAAAGGCTACATAAAGAAAGACAGAAAGAAAAACAAAAGAAATAAATAAAAAGGAAGGAAGAAAAAGAAAGAACGAAAGAAAGAATTGTACGTTTTGTTTCTTCTTTCACAACACAAACAGATTACCTCTTTACTGACTGCTTCGTTCATTTCTGTTGACTTCCTCGGAGCGAATGACTGGATGAACACATCTCACTTGATGCTCAGGTTCCTGGGAATCCCGAGAACGTTCGCAAGGTTTTCAAAAGAGGTTATGTTAAACAAAAAATATAAATGTCGAATGGAGAGAGACAGAGACAGAGACAGAGAGAGATGGTGATAGGGGGGACAGAGACAGAGGGAGCGAGAGGGGGAGAGAGAGAGCGGAGAGAGGGGGGGAGAGGGGAGAGGGAGAGGGAGAGAGAGAGAGAGAGAGTATGAGAGAGAGAGAGAGAGAGAGACGAGAAGAGAGAGAGAGAGAGAGAGAGAGAGAGAGAGAGAGGAGAGAGAGAGAGAGAGAGAACACTGAATTACTTTATTCTTCAAGGATATAGATTTCAGTCGAAGAGAGAGAGAGAGAGAGAGAGAGAGAGAGAGAGAGAGAGAGAGGAGAGAGAGAGAGAGAGAGAGAGAGAGAGAGAGAGAGAGAGAGAGAGAGAGAGAGAGACACTGAATTACTTTATTCTTCAAGGATATAGATTTCAGTCGAAGAGAGAGAGAGAGAGAGAGAGAAGGAGAGAGAGAGAGAGAGAGAGAGAGAGAGAGAGAGAGAGAGAGGAGAGAGAGAGAGAGAGAGATAGAGAGAGAGAGAGAGAGAGAGAGAGAGAGAGAGAGAGAGAGAGAACACTGAATTACTTTATTCTTCAAGGATATAGAGTTTTCAGTCGGATAGAGAGAGAGAGAGAGACGAGAGAGGAGATAGAGAGAGAGAGAGAAGAGAGAGGCAGGAGAGAGAGAGAGAGAGAGAGAGAGAGACGAGAGACGAGAAGAGACGGGCGAGGAAAAGTCAGACAGACAAAACAAAGACGGGGATAGGGGGATGGGGGGTGGAGGGGGCATTACAACATATTGCGCAACCATCCTCACTGTCTTCCAGTCATCTGACACTGCATTGTCCTAATACTCTTCTTTTTTCTTTCTTTTCTTTTTTTACCTCTTCAAATATATCACGATTGACCCCAATCTTGGTCATATTGTTTGGACTCCTAGAGGGGATCGTGGTGTCGTCATTTGTCATGTCACCGCAGACAGTAACCCCATGGCTTGTTGTTGAATG
Organism: Phymorhynchus buccinoides; assembly: GCA_017654935.2. Classification (NCBI taxonomy): domain Eukaryota; kingdom Metazoa; phylum Mollusca; class Gastropoda; order Neogastropoda; family Raphitomidae; genus Phymorhynchus; species Phymorhynchus buccinoides. The sequence goes on along the minus strand of CM065701.1, from coordinate 18,415,483 downwards.
TCTTTACAACATAATCTCTAAATGAAAGCAAAGAAGAAAGATAAAGGCGTAATGCGCATAAGCCCTAAACCGGTAACTTGCATAACACTAATGGCTCGGAACGCAATAACGCAAGTAACAGCTATACCCGTGCTCCGCACATGTTGTCACGGCGACTGTTCCATTTGCCTCCCACTGGAAATGTAAATTTCATGTAAAGCCACCCTTAGCTGGCCGAACGGCTGCTCGGCGAACAGCCCGAACCGGTGTTCGGCGAACTGAAATGTTCGGCCGAACCGGGTTTTACCTTAATAGCCCGCGAACATGCTCGCCGAACAGCCGTTCGTTTGCTCACCGAACAGCAGTTCGACCCGAATCTCGTTCCCATGTCGTGTTCTGTGAACAAGTTTCTTGTTCGGCGAACACGAGAACTCTTCATACGTGAAGGAAGACTGTTGTCGAGCTAAATAGAACTCTTCATACTTGAAGGGGAAAAAATTGTCGTTGATCTTTAGTTTTAGATCAGTGATCCAAAACACGCCCTTGTTTTTTCCTGATTTATTTTTCTTTCTTGACGTCAGATGTTAGCCTAGAACATAATGCAAAGATGCAGTTTTGTCACAATCGTCATGTTTACGAACCTCAATCTCAAAGTCTGCTTCTTTCAGTTTTGTGAACAAGAGAGTTGGATCACTCGATCAGCACGAACACTCGGAACAGACCAAAGGCCTATGGCCTGCTGATCATCGATCTGTCATCATATCACATCATTTATTATATAAAAATAATTCAATGCTATTACCACCCATTTTGAAAAAACAAAAAAATTTTACTTCTCGGTTATTTTCTTTCTATAGACGAGATGCACAAATTTAAGGGGGTGGGGGGATTTTCTAGGCTTAGGAAGGTGGGGGGAAATGGAGTGGGCTACATGTTTACCGAAGTAGGCCTTTTGAGCCTCGCTATGACGTTGGGGTCAAAGGTACACTTCACTGCACAGTTCGTTTCTGGTCAGATTAAGGAACAAACACCACTGTTCGGCGAATCGATTGATTCGTTGTTTGTTGGGGCGAAAAGGAAAAGAGCATTAATTGACATTCGCATCGTATTCGGCCGAAAACACACGAGTTCGGCGGCCGAAATGGATTCGGCCAGCTAAGGTTAAGGGCTTAAAAAGCGCCACCCTTAACGATGACTGGGGGGACCTCATCGAGCAGAATCTGGTCAGGACTCCAACAGCCATCCACACCCCAAATCCCAACTCGCTGCTTCGAGCGGTTTGGGAGGAGATAGAGATAGAAGGGCGGGCTAATGCTAATGGCTAATGGCTAATGCTAAGATAAACAATTCACATGACTCTGCCTTACTGGGGTAGTCAGGGAGGGCGGCAGCTCATAGGGCGGGCTCTTATTTTGTCAACAACAACTGGCTACATATCAGTGTGTAACCTAAATTATGTTCTATTAGGGCGTTGCCTCTCTTAAGAAAGGAACATCACATGGTAAGCCTGAATCCTAAGCATCTTTTAATTAAAACTGCAATACCACCCCAACCCGTGGTGAAGGTACTAAGAGAAACATGCCTTGGGATAATCAGAGCTTTTTTGTCAATGAAATGTGTCTGTGTGATTGTGTGTCTGTGATGGCGGTGCTCCTGTGTATTCATTCATGTTTGTGTGGCTTTGTGAAGGACTTGGTGAGACAGCGAGTGAACGAACGTATGAGCGAGTAGATGAGTGTGGGTAGTGAGTGAGTGAGTTAGTGAGTGAGAGTGACGTGAGAGAGCATATTTGAACGAGAGTGCGTTAGTAAGTGGGAGACTGCGCACATTTGGCCTATTATGTTTAACTGAACAGTAAATTTTGTGTTTGTATATGTTGTTACTTTGGGAATTATTGTAGTTGCATGCTGTGTATGCTGTGTTGTAACTTGTATGGAAGGCAACAAGAACTTCAACATCAATGTCTCCTCATGGGAAACCCTGGCAGAGAACAGACCAGCATGGCGAGGTGCAGTAAAAAAAAAAGGGAGCCACCAACTTCGAGGCGCACCCGTATTGAGACATTCGGGGGAGTGAGCAAAAAACAGGCACGCAAGATCCGCCCTAAAAAACAGTAACACAGGTCAAGCTAACAGTCGCAGCAGCTGCACATTCTTAAGCAATCACCCAAAACACACGAGTCGCAGCCAACTCCCGACAAGATCTGCAACCCCGACAGATCCCCCCAACTCCCCACCCCCCAAACTTTCTCCTCCCCTAACTACTGTCAGAGATCCTTCCTGGCTCCGGGCATTTTTTTTCGATTGGGCCTCACTCTATAGTACCATGCGAACACGAACTCAATCCAGCCATCCAGCGATTAAATCCATCTTTCAATAACAAGGACGAACTGTTGAAGCATGTTCCATCATCCCTCGGGACGGACGGGACGGGACGGACGGCATATGGAAAAAAAAGAAAACGAAAAACGGGAAACGGAATGAAACGACGACTGAGCGCATATGGAGAAAGGCCATGAGCCTATTAGTGACATGCTGTCTTGTTGCTTGATTGATATGTGTGTACTCTGTTATGTGTGTGTACTTTGTGTACTGTTGTTAAAGGGTCTGTGTAAACGTTAACATTATTCAAACGAGATAGTTCTAGCTAAGTTCCCGACCTATGGCAAAACAGTGAGCTGTAAGTCATATTATGAGGGAAGCTATCACTGTGTTGCCATGGGGAAATTGAAACTATTCTCGTGAATAATGTTACTAAGGTGTTAACACGTGTACACAGACCTTTACATTGCCTGGCAATAACACGACATAACTGCCCTTTTATGTGTAATTCGTAATTTGTCTTTCTTTCCTCTTCATTTTGTTTCTGTTCTGTTATTTTTCTTCTATTTGTTTCCTTCTCTGTTTCCGTGTGCGTGTCGTGTGGGTGTGTTAGTTTGTGTGTGTGTGTGTGTGTGTGTGTCGTGTGTGTGTGTGTGTGTGTGTGTGTGTGTGTTGTGTGTGTGGTGTGTGTGTGTGTGTGATGTGTTTGTGTGTGTGTGTTGTGTGTGTGTGTGTGTGTGTGTGTGTGTGTATGGTGTGTGTGTGTGTGTGTGTGTGTGTGTGTGTAGTGTGTGTGTGGTGTGTGTGTGTGTGTGTGTGTGGTGTGTGTGTGTGTGTGTGTGTGTGTGTGTGCTGTGTGTGTGTGTGTGGTGTGTGTGTGTGGTGTGTGTGTGTGGTGTGTGTGTGTGTGTGTGTGGTGTGTGTGTGTGGTGTGTGTGTGTGTGTGTGTTTCTGTGTGTGTGTGTGTGTGTGTGTGTTGTGTCGTTGTGTGTGGGTGTGTGTGTGGTGTTGTCGTGTGTGGTGTGTGTGTGTGTGTTTGGTGGTGTGTGTGTGTGTGTGTGTGTGTGTGTGTTGTGTGTGTGTATGGTGTGTGTGTGTGGTGTGTATGTGTATGTTTGTTGTGTGTGTGTGTGATGTGTGTGTGTGTGTTTGTGTGTGTGTATTTGGTGTGTGTGTGTGTGTGTTTGTGTGTAGCGTGTATGTGTGTGTGTGTGTGTGTGTGTGTGTGTGTGGTGTGTGTGTGGTGAATGTCTATGCGTCTGTAAACGCACATATACAGAGAGACAGAGAGAAAGTAAAGAGACGAAAGAGCTTGTGCTGCTTTTTTTCTAGTTATGTCGTTGTTTTGTTTATTGTTGTGGGTTGCGGGTGGGGGATAACTGACACACACACACAGCACAACACAACACCCACACACAGACACACACACGACACACACACACCACACACACACACACACACACACACCACAAGCACACAGACACACACACACACACATCACACACACACACACCACACTAGCACACAAGACACACACACACCGACACACACACACACATCACACACACGCACACACCAACGCACACGCACACGCATCACGCACGCACGCACACACGCACGCACACTCACACACACACCACACACCCACAAACCACACACACTACACACACACACACACGGTAGGCGGAGAGTGTAAGGGCATGAGGGTGGATGGATGGGAGACGAAAAAGGTGAGATAAAATATAACAGATGAAAGTACCAGCTTGCTTGCTGTGACAGCGAAAAATTGTAACAACTGCGCAAATGTAACAATTGTTACATTTTGCGCTAGGCGCCCCCTTTTGACGGAATTAGCACAAACAAATGGCAGGTTTTTCGTGTCATTACAAGAATTCAAATCGAAGTAAAATCTTCAAGGATTTTGATGAATTTGTCTTCATCATAACATATCAAATTCGAAAGCTAAACAAAGTCTACATCTAATTTCCAAATGTTTTTGTTTTGCTTGCTTTGTTTGTTTCCTCGTTCTTCTTCGATTTTAGCATTATTACTTCTTATTTACAAGGTGCAAAGGTATGCGGTTGTTTTATTGATTATTTCTCTCGGTGTTATTTCTTCTTGCTTTCTTCTTGTGTAATGCGTTTTTTCCGCCCTGAACAATGCCGAATTACTGTTGTGTTTAATGGATGTAACAATCACAGCTACATATTTTCTGACTGTATTTATCATTATTTTCCTGCCCGTGAAAAAATGTAACAAAATCGAAATTGTTACATTTTGCGCGCAGCCCCGCAAATGGAACAATGTTACCTTTTGCGCAGTTGTTAAAATTGCGCTGTCAACACTTGCTAGTTCTCCCCGCTGTTCCCATCCATTATTCTTTTGCGGGCTGTGTTGTTGGAGTACCTAGCATCAGGTAACTGTATTTGTTGTTGTTGTTGTTCTCGTGCTGTTGTCGTGTATTCCTCCGCCCAACTCAGCTTGCTTTCCCTTTTGGTTACTGATGTTATTTTGATAAATTATTATATTGTCATGCATTTTCTTTTTCTTCATCTTGCTCACACATAGTGCTTGACCTCGTTTTAGTCTGACTTACAACGTCTGTCCTGTCTGGCATGGCTGTCAGTTTGTCTTTCCTGTATGGCTGTCAGTCTGCATGGCTGTCATTTGTCCTGTCTGCATGGCTTTCAGTTTGTCTGTCGCATGGCTGTCAGTTTGTCTGTCTGCATGCCTGTCAGTCTGTTCTGTCTGCATGGATGTCAGTTTGTCTATCTGTAAGGGCTGTCAGTCTGTCGGTCTGCATTCTGCCCCTGTCTGCATGGCTGTCAGTCTGTCTGTCCTGCATGGCTGTCATTTGTCTGTCTGCATGGCTGTCAGTTTGTCTGTCTGCATGGCTGTCAGTCTGTCTGTATCATTTCCTGTCAGTCTGTCTGTCTGCATGGCTGTCAGTTTTGTCTGTCCTGTATGTTAGCCACCTCTCTCTCTCTCTCTCCTCTCTCTCTCTCTTCTCTCCCTCGCGTCTCTCTCTCTCTCTCTCCTCTCTCCGCTCTCTCTCTCTCTCTCTCACTCTCTCTCTCTCCAAAAAAAAAAAATTCTCTCTCCTCTCCTCTCTCTCGGTCTCTCCATCTCTCTCTCTCTCTCTCTCTTCTCTCCTCTCGAACAGTGTATGCTGGGCGTTTTATCGAGCAAACTGGTGACTTCCATTTATCATTTTAGGATATTTGAATGCCAAACAGGGTGTGAAAAATAGTATTCCTATGAATGCGTTCGATGTACCGTTTGATGTTCAACTCTGATGAAAGTGATGATGTGAGTGGGAGTCAGTTAAACGAGTTTCTAAAGATGTCACATTGAATGAATGAAAGTACCTCCTTAACTTGTGTGATTATTTCGATTTAACAATCGACGGTATGTTTTGGGGTAGTTCGGGCATTTCACTTACATTTCTTCTACAGGCTGTAGTGGTTATAGACTATTAAGTATATATTGTTTCTAGTAAGCTTGTGTTATCTAAAGGCCACCACTAAATGTTGCAGGAACAAATTTAAAGTAAGCAACATGCCTGTATCGTTTTATGTTGGGTTAAATGGGGAAACTGTTAGTTTTGTGAAAGCACTTCACAAAAGTATAATTGAGTATTGACAAATTTGTGTTGTTATCTGAAAAAGCCATGATTCATGACTAAGCTTGCGATCCATACGACGTTTCAAAATTGGTTTTGTTGATGCGAAAAAACTAATTCACTGAAACTATGATTCTTCTCTTAGGAAAATTTAATGAAGGACGGTGGTTTTAGAGCTAGACAGGCAGTGTGTCCGGCCCAGTCACTTAGAGCTTTGTTCACAGTGGAAAAGAAAGATTATCCAACATTAAGGAATGGTTATAAAGATTTATTGAGAGATACGCAGATGTCTTACAAGAACTATCATTGCACTCTCTATGAAAATATAAATGATCCGACTATTTTCTGGAAAAGTATTTAAGGTCTGTCATTTCTAATTCGTCCTGATCAAACAACATAGAGAAAGACAATGGTATAATCACTTTTTATAAAGTGTTTTAGTCCTGACAATACTTTTGTGAGCTGACTCTCCTGGAATGCAAGCGTCGAAAGACGAGGAGGAGAAGGGGGGATGGGAAGGAGGAGGAGGGTGACGTAAGAGACATAAGCAGCCCTTGAATTGAGGCAGAGGATTATGCTGCCATCACGAAATTTTAAAAATGGAAAGGCTTCCTGGGTCCTGATACAATTATTGGTGGAGTTTTCAAACACTCTGCTGTTGATATGTCCCTTTTCTTTGTGTTGAATATTTTACTAAACATTTTTTTGATCTGGATCGTATCTGAGGACTGGACAGATGCGTTAATTCATTCCTGTATAAGAAAGGTGATCCCCGAAAATCCCGATAACTATCGAGGAATATCCTTACTTAACATTTGCAGCAAATTGTACAGATTTTCATTCTAATAAAAGACTACTTCTTGGATACATGAAAATGATTTGGTTAAGCGAGTATCAGGCTGGTTTTCGTAAAGGCTATAGTACTATGATCACGTATTTCCTTTAACTGCTATGATACAACGTCCACTGTCATTCCACCGGAAACTGTATGTGGTTTTATTGATTTCAAGAAACCTTTGATTATGTTGTGCGTAGTAACTTTGTACAATTGTTTTTGCAAAAAAGAGGCGTTAAAAGGTAAAATATACAATGCAAGTTAAGGGAAATGTATAGCTGTTAAGGAAAGAGCTATATCAAATAATTATTTAACCGACTCATTTATGTTCCTCAGGGTGGTAAAGCATGGTGAATGTGCAGTCCACATTGTCTCACTCTTTATCAACGAATTGCTATGAATTCAGGAATGTGGTAGACATGGCATTCAACTGTTCCCAGATTCTCTTGAAATTCTAATCCTTTTTGTTTTTGCACGGACGATGTGATTCTGGTCTCTGCTATGGTCAGTGGTCTTCAAAATCAACTCAATATTATTTATACAGCTACCCCCCCGTCTTAACCTATTGTAAATCTAGACAACAAATATTATTCTGTTCAGAAAATGCTGGCACATTGCGTCTAATGAATCCTGGTTTTTATGGTGTACATGTATAAATTTGTGATAGCATATAAATATTAGGGATAATCTTATCTACAAGGCTATGATTTATGCATGCATTAAATGATCTTGGAACTCGTGCCAAAAAAGGAGTCCATAAAGAATTATAACATTACTGTGGACAATTGGAGAACGATCCCCTCAATCTTTTGTATCTCTTGATACCCAGATTCACCCATGCTTACGTATGGGGCTGACATCTGTGGTGTCATAGCAATGTGAGTCCCCATAGAAAAAGTTCACTTGTTTGCCATAAAAAAGATTTGTAAATGGTAATTATAATAACACCAAATAGTCTAGTTTACGGTGAGCTAGGGAGGCACCCCTTTATATATCAATTGTCTTTTTCAACTCTTGTCAGAATTTTGGCTCACATTATTAAAATGCCTCTCAACGCCTGCCCTTCAAAGCGTATCAAATGTTGCTGTATTTCATGAGCAAAGCGGTTAACTTGGGCGTCCTCAGTTTTCTTTGTTTTATCATACGAATTTGATCAGGTGTGCTAAATCAGGGTGTTTTGATGACTGCACTTAAAGACAATTGTCTTATCATACCACAGCAGATTGGCCAAAATTAACTTTCAACAAAGAACGATTTCTCTTTATTCCACATTAAACAACTTTGTTTTGGGGGGGGGAGGGGGGGTCACCTTACTTGTACGAAATAAAACATAAAAGCAAGAAACTTTTTTGATACATTTAAGACTTGGTGTTTCCCCCTTAGAAACCATAGATTTCGTTGTTCCAATCTACACAGTTACTCTTGCCCCTTTTGTAGAGAAGAATCAGAAACGGAGGTGCATTTTTATACTTAAGTGTCCTAAATATGCTGATATTCAAGAAAGATACACTTCCAATAAAATATATTAATCGTCCGTCTAGTTTCAAGCTTTCCATTCTTCTTGCCTCAACTCATAGGCCTACAATAATTCGCCTCTCTTTCTATGTGTGTAAGGCTTTTGAACTCCTTAATTCATTATGATAATTTCATGTTTTGTCAGGTGTCATCGAAATGCATTGAATGTGCTTTCTTTACCATAAAAAGACAGCCTAAAACTTATTGTTGTGCGATATACTATAAGGCGTGTATTTTGTTTCCTTGTGGTCTTTATTATGTATCTGTTCCGTGGCTGTAGAATTAATGAGTTTATTTGTTTTCTATTTTAACATTTGATGCCACCTTGTTATATTGTTTTCTTTCTATTTTATTATTTTCGATTAATCAATGTTGTGTGGATTTATGTTCCTTGTATGTACTAATTCTTTAAAATGGGTCTAAGGTATAATCAGTAAATAATTCAGACTCAGACTCAGACTCAGACTCTCTTCTCGCTTCCCTCCCTCTCGTCTCTGCTCCGTCCCTTCATTCGGACTCTCTCTCTCCTCTCGTCTCCTCTCTCTCGTCTCTCTCTGTGTGTTCTGTCCTCTGTTTTTGTCTACCTCTCTTCCCTTTTCTTTCCCTCTCTCCTCCTTATCTCTCTCTTTGTCTCTCTCTCCCTGTGTCTCTCTCTCTCCTCACTCTTTCTCTCTCTCTCTCTCTTTTTCTCTTCCTCTCTCTCTCTCCCTCTCACTCTCAATCTCTCTCTCTCTGCAGGCCCTCATCTCTCTCCTTTATCTCTCCTGTATACCGATTACAACCCTCTTCTTCACCACTGCAGGCTCATGACGACCACATGTTTTAACACCCATATCCCAAAATTAAAAACCTAAGGTCACTTGGATACCAGACCCTCCTCATTTGATTCCTTTCAGTGTCATGGTCATATCACTAAAGGGCATTCACATTGAGGGAGCCTGTAAATCAGTGGGCCTTATGTTTTTTATTTTGTGAGGTCCCAAGGATAGGCCCTATTTTAACGGCATGTCACAGAGGAATCCTCACAATATGTGCAGACAGAATCGTTTCTCTATGAGAGGTAATTTTTATGCGCAGATGTTATGGTTGGGCTGAATGGCTGACCTGAATGAGGGTAAGATCAAGAAAACAAAGACATATTAGGTGCCCCGTCGTAACAAAGACCATGTTAGGTCTGTCACCCACGTTACCTCTGGCATCACGTATTCTCTCTCCTTATGTCCCTGTATACTATTAGGAGTAATTACTTGATCAAGCTAATGATGAAATAACCATGCGATCCGTAGCCACTTGTAATTTTGCATATAATCCCTTCAAACTGTACTTCCCTTTCCACATCATCACCGAACGTTTACCATAAAACGGCACACAAAATAGGTGTGACTCATGCATCACGAAAGTGACATTAAGTCGCTGGGTTAGTTTATCACGATGGGCTTGTAAAGTCAAAAGAGCAGTTCAGATTTTGAGTTTATGGTGTATGTTTTCTATGTTGTTCTTTAACATTCTTTAATCTTTCATATTTGATAAAGGCCAATCTATCTAATGTAGTCCTCTGAAATGTGTCTAAGGTATAAACGAGTAGTCAAGTTGCATTTTTCTTCAGCTGGGCTCGACTTTAGACTGTTTTCTCAAATGGCTCGAATGCTCACCTCTACGAACGTAAAAATGCTCATATGTAAGAAAAAGAACTGAGACAGACTGCAAACGTCACTGACCAAAGGCACCACACAAACAAATACACAACAATAAGTGCAGAGTGACGTTTATTTTATTGGCGAGACTTAAACAGAAACGTGTAATATTTTTTATTTTTAAACATCTTTTTCAAACAACACAGACAACACAAAACAATACTTCCCCTCTTCACGGTCGAGCAGTCTCCAAAAACCAGGTTGAGACCCCGCCTCAACACACCATTGTTGTTGAATACAGTTCCGGACGTGTCAGAGGGAGGGAGGAGAGGTGGGAGAGTGGAGAGGGGGTGGAATGAAGTTAGACAATAGTGAGTGCAATCTCACCAATGGCAATGCTTGGCAGAGGGAACCAAAAGAAGAAGTGGGGTAATGAAAAGGGGATAGTGGATGGGGGCATGAGTTGGAGAGGGGGGGGGGCATAGTTGGAGAGGGGGATGAGTTGGAGAGGGGGGCATGAGTTTGGAGAGGGGGGCATGAGTTGGAAGAGGGGGGCATGAGTTGGAGAGGGGGGCCGTCATGAGTTGGAGAGGGGGGGGTATGAGTTGTAGATCTAATGGGGGGGGGGTAGATAATACCATGTTGCACAGATATGAACAAGCAGTATATATGTTTTACAATGTCCAAAAGTTTTTTTAAAAAAATAACCCCCTTCCCCACACATTTTCATATATATTTATTGATGTATTATTGTGAAAAATGCTTTTAATATCATCGGTTGTGGTAAACAAGTCTTTATACTATTGTTCTGCGCTTACATCTTTGCAGCATGGTATTGTAATTTTTACACCCCCCCCCCCCCCCTACCCCCCTCCCTCCATCTGCCTACCCCTAAGTGAAGTTCACACCCCCATTACATCCTTCCTTTTTCACACTTTATCCTCCTTTTCTTTTCCTCGCTAGTCCCTCCCCCTTTTAATAAAAACCTCCCAAATTAGTTTGTTGTTTAAACATTGTCATTATTTTTACTTTTTTTCGAAAAAAGTTGTTTAAAACATATCATTATACTGCTTGTTTCATATCAGGTACAACATGGTATTATCTAACACCCCCCCCCACCGCCTCCCCACACCACCCCACCACACCACCACCAACTCCTTCAACTTTCGAACCCTCAACTGTTTCCGGTGTTCTCGATATCCGAAAACAGCACAACAAGCAAGGAATAGCACGGTCGATAGTGAGGTTGATAATTTATACAGGGCTTATCATCATGAGTGGGTCTTTTTAAGACAGTCAACACCGGTAGTAGTATGTAAACCTAGGCTAAGCAGCCAACCGTTTTTGTTGGGGGGGTATTATTGTATCTAGTCTAGTTTACATACTTACTGCCGGGTTTTGTTGACTGTCTAAGACACCGCCGCTCATGATTACACACCCCAGTGTGTTTTTGTTTTTTTGTGTTTTTTTTTTGTAAAGTGGTGGACCCTGACGGATGAGGCTTTTTTTGTTTGCAAGAAAACGACGTCGAAAGCACCAGAAAAGACAGCCTTTTCAAGGATCGGAACACCTCACTTTGCTCTGGTTTTCCTAGAAATCAAACCGTCAAAACGGCGATTCCTCCTTGGCGGAGGAGATGCCGGAGAAAGTAGCCATTTTGGATGGGGTGGGTGGGTGGTCACTCATTGTGGTTGAAGCGTTTTCTTTTTTTTTGTAGTGCAGTAAAAATAAATTTTTTTGTTCGTGAAAAAAAGGAGCTATTTCCTTTGTTGTGAGCGAAACTCCTTTAGATAATAAAACCGTGTATAGAAAATGATAATTTAAAGAAAAAAAAAAAGAAAAAAAAAGGCTTGTATTGCGAAAATTTCGTCGTGCTAAACGATTTGGTCTAAACTCAGGCGGCCATTAAAAAAGGCAAAAGAAGGCACATGCCTTCTCTTTCACTGAAATAATTTGACTTCCAGCACCTCCGCCAAGGAGGAATCGCCGATTTGACGGTTTGATTTCTAGGAAACAAGAGCAAAGGAGGTGTATCTATGTAAAGGGTGTTTTCCTGGTGATCTCGACGTGTTTCTTGCAAAAAGAAAGACTCATCCGTCAGGGTGCGACCTTTCTTGCAAAAAAAACCTCATCCGTCGAGTGGGTGTGCGAGGGTGCACCTTTAACCTTTCCTTTCAACTGAAACGGCTTAGAAATAGGTGCAGGCAAAAATAGTAAGCAAGGGAGGTTACGTTGAGGTCAGACAAAACTCCTACTAATTTGTTTTTTACAAAAAAAATCGAAAAGTGACTTTTAATTGGCTGACCGAGCCAATGGGTTCAACCATACTAATCACATCATCCTCGTGGAATTGTGTTTTTTTTTTTTTTTTTTTATTTATTATTAATAGGGTTATATTATTATTATTATTATTATTATTTAATGTGTCTTTAGTTGAGACAAATCTAGAGTTTGTAAGGTGGTTTTTTTTTAAAGGCGTTCAAATGGTACAATAAAATAAACAGCGTTTGTATTGAAAAAAAAAAATGAAAAAATTATATAGTCTAGTAGTAGGCCAAAGCTTTTAAACTTTTGGCCTTACGAACATAATTATTATCAAGATTAGGTTTCATTATTAGGAATTAGGTATTAAGTACTTTATAGTCTGTGAAATTCGGGTTGCTCCCACCTGGAGAGCGCGTCGCAGCCAGAGGCGCGCCACCCAATATTAAAAAAAACAAAATTGGCATGC
>CM065701.1:18392846-18397846 GCA_017654935.2 Phymorhynchus buccinoides | reverse complement strand
TTTTATTTTTAAGTCAAAGTGACCACTGGTCATCTACATTGTACAAGGTGCAGTAGTGCTCATGACACACTGATAAGCTGTTAAACAGTGACAATGTGGAATTTACATAAAACGTGACCACTGGTCAGTGGCGGTGATCATCTGCTCTAGAGCATAAACTATCTGGTGACAGGAAATCAGCTGATAAGAATAAAAATTAGATTTTTTTAAAAGTCAAGGTGAGCTCTGGTCATTGTCACTGCCCACTGGTCACTACACTGTACAAGGCTAAAGCATCTTAATATACACGTGGACATACAGACACGTGGACATGCAGACACGTGGATATGTGCCTGGACATAATTATAGACACGTGGATATCTGCCTGAACATAATTATAGTCACGCGGACATATAGACACGTGGACACATAGACACGTGGAATATATGGACACGTGGACACACAGACACGTGGACATATAGACATGACGGTAATCTACTTTTGTTTGAGCTATGACCGCACAAAAATTGGAATATTAGTTCCCGAACCTCCAGAGCCGAAGGTTCGGGGGAGCTATTGTTTCTGTCTGATCCGTCCGTGCCTCCGGCGTGCATCCGTCCGTCCGTCGTCCGTCCGTCCGGCTATTCGTCCGTTTTTCTCAAAAACTATTCAGTCTATCATCATCAAATTTGGTATACTAGTTTTTTGCCAAGATGCAAGCTATCCACTGATGTATTTAGTTTTACATTAAGGTCAAGGTCGCGCCAGTTACGGGGTTCAAACCCCGAAACACATAATCGCTAATATCTCGCGAAGTTTTCCATGTATTTTAATGCAGTTTTTTTCGCAACACACACCGAAGTGGAATATAATTATGTTGGGTTCAGGGAGTAGCTACACTACAAGGTTTACTTGCATCCCTTTAATTAGAGGATCACCTCAGTGGTCGGCTCTTTCTACCCACATGTATTAAATGTTTCAAATCGCAATTTCCGCATTTTAATAACTTATCTATTTTACCCAAAATGTTCTTAATTTTTCTCTTCACCTTGTGCTGGTTTGCTTAAATTGTGGACTTTTCGGCCTAGTGCAGATAAGACACCATTCTTTTATTAGAAATGTCTTCCTGTTGGGGTTGATCCACAAGACAGTGTTTGTTAGCAGAGACAGTGTTTGTGTTTGTTTTGTTTGTAGAGACAGTGTTTGTTAGCAGAGACAGTGTTTGTTAGCAGATATGCATACTGACGAGAATTCCATAATTCGAAAGAGATCTTTCTATGTACCATGCTCATACACTATCTGTCCCCTACTGAGACAAAAAGTAAACCAGCACAATCTTTTACTTTTATTTTATTCTTTTCACAGCACAGAGCTACCTTCAAAAAAAGTATACACAGTTGGTTTAAAATGATTTTTTATTGACAAGCAAAACATATACACCAAATAAAATGAACATGAAGGACGGCAGCAACAAGCTTAAAGCTTATAGTGTGCCTACTCAAAATAAGTCACAGATATGGCGACTGGCAATCACAGACTGAAAAATCACACATTTAAGAAAAATAAAACAAAGGTTAATTTTGAACATTAGAAGCATAACAAAGAAGCGAAATAGAAAACAAAATTCATCTTCTTTGATAACAGAAACAATTTAAACATAAGAGAAAATACAAATTCATGAAGGGCTAGAAAAGAAAACGATAAAGATAAGAAAATAGAAATAACAAATAAGTTGTGGAATATCAAAGTAAACGAAGAACGAATTTCTAATGACACAATGTGACAAAACATCTATTGTTTTAGTTTCCACAATGCTTTGGACGGTTTCGAAAAATCAGTTCTCAGTTTAGTTAACTTTAATGTTCGCAACTATCTGTATACAAAAATACATAATTAAATAAATAATCGCATGTCCCCTGTACTGACGCGAGATTTAGAGTGCAAATGCGTACAAATTTGAACGGTCAATAATAATAATAATTGTACATTTATATAGCGGAAAGTATGTGGAAAGTATACAAAAGGATGGACAATAAGAGAAAAACCGTCCAAAAGAACAACATGCATAAAAACAAGAGCAAAGATGGAACTCACTAGTATATTAATACTATGCATTTATATAACAGTACATGAGTCAATAACGTACTCTGCTTACAAATTTAGTTACTATTAAAATCTTTTAGAGAGAGAAATAAACTTCTGGACAGTTTCAAAAATGGTAACATTAATCTTGTTTGGGAGATCTAAATTCCCTTTCAAAAGAATATCAGTTTGAATGAAGTTTGTAGGTAAATTTTGGATTGTGTTAAGTCGGTCAGCCTGAAACAACTGACAAGATAACAGGCATACATAGTTTTGCTTTTTCCATAATTATTTGTGAAAATAATTCTGCACTGTTCTCCACTGTGTTATTCAGAATAACTTCATTCCAATTTACTTGCTCTAATAAATTACAAAGTGCATTTATATCTAACTTATTATAATTAAATATTGTTCTTTTAAATGGTTGTCCTTTAACAATAGTGTTTTTAACAACGACGTATGGAACACTGTGGTCACTACAAACAGCCGGCATAACATCACTTGATTTTATTATATTAGGGCTCTGGGTGATTATAAGATCTAGGCATGAACGTGTCAACGGTGTAACTCGGGTTGGTTCATTTACAATCTGGGTAAGATTAAAATGACTTAATATGTCAGTTAGATGATGAGAAGGTGAATTGAGAAAGTCTGTATTGAAGTCCCCAAGGATCAGAAATGTTGTGGCAGTGTTGTTAACCTTACGGACACTCTCCTCAACTAAACCCCAATAATTAACATTTGCACTAGGTGGTCTGTAAAATGAGCCAATCAATAAACTTGTCTGTTCTAACTTAGTTTCGACCCAAACAGCTTCCAATCCATTGACGTGTAGGTGATCTCGTGGTTTACAAATTAGGCTATTTCTGACATAGACTGCCACGCCACCATGGGGATCATTAGGCCTATCTAGTCGAACAGGTGGGTGAAAATTAGTTATGTGGATTGAAATATTGCTGTCTGCGTCAGATAACCAGGTCTCAGACACTGTAATGATATCAAACTTGTTGTATTCTGCTTCAATCAGGTCAATTTTATTTCTTATACTACAAGTGTTTATATGCATAATATACAGATCTGTGTTTGGATTTGGACCTGGGTTAGTTTCTATATCTCCAGATAGGATGAGTAAGAACTTGTTAGTGAATGGTGAGCGTTTTACACTATTGTCTTTCTCCTGTATGTCAGATGTTTTATTGATGGCATCTTTTAGAAGAACATTATAGACTTCAAGCAATTTATTTTCTATTAGGAGAAAATGAACAAAGACCGAGAGAGTGATACAGTGAGGGTACTTTAAAAAAAGCTAACATAAGAAATTGTAAGAGAACCGACTTGTTAAGGAAATATAGATGTTTTGTTTTTATGAGAGCTTTTGTGTAATAATGACCAATCCTAGCACGGTATACACTCAAATCTACTGCCATTTACGTTATTGAATACTGCAAAACAGAGTGCAAAAACATTGCCAGGATAGGTACAAATGTTTTCAAGGAGATTCCCCATCTCTCAAAGAAAAAACAATTAGTGACAAAAGAATAAGAACAATGATAAATATAACACGTATAGACAAAATGGTCAAAAAGAAACATTGGTATCCAAAAAATACTCTAAGAAGCAAAGATCCATTGTCCGCCCCCCCCCTGGAAAAAAAAAAAAAACTACAAAAACAACCAAACAATAGGTAACAAAATAACTTGATCCTTTGAAGGAGCAAACCCTTAAAGGAGAAATTTGAGACAAAGCGACATGGCTTGAGCTCCAGTACCTTACAATAAATTATGGGATGACAGATGTTTAAACGACATCAAGTTATTTATGATATAATAATTGTAAGGACCTATTAAAAGGGTTAAGAGATTACCTTGTAAGGAACTGCCTTTCTTACATACTTAGGTAAAGGGGACATAACCCACAGTAGCATGACATGTTCAAAGTGTGTAAGAATAACAATACTAGATCAGAAAATATTAAAAGTTCCCTTCACAAGTACAAAAGTAATTAAGATCAACAACAAGAATTAAGTGCTCTTCTCTACAAAAATATCCAAATTATGTTATGTTGACAGCATCACAAAAGGCTCAGAAAAGAAATTTCCATAGAGACAAAAGGAAAGGCGGGATCTCGCAAATTATGATGTTACGTCAATTGTAGATATAATTATATGGATAGTTATTGTCGAGACTTTTAATACAATATGATAATTATGTACAAAACTATCCTGATCTAAAAGTCATCGTCATAATCAGCAGCAGCACACACATCATAATCAGCAGCAGCAGCAGCACAAATATCATAATCATCATCAGTATACACAGTTAGTGGTGTTTGTGATTTCCTTTGATCAAATATTACCAGACACTAGTATATGTCACAGATTACACGTATCTCGGTTTGTGTTTCACGCAATCAACCGACGAAAAAAAGGCTTTGCTTTTGTAAATATGTATGCTAATTCTGAATTGAAATACATAGTAGGCATATTAACAATTTTGTTTATACATATACCAAAATTAAATGATGTAACTTAATGATGTACTTAACAAGATATATGTAAGAAGTTAAATGTCATTATATGATGTTGTGTACTGTATTCCTTTTGATTAGTTTAATTTATGTGGATATTTGAATAAAGTTTAATATAATTATTATAGTATTAATATACTAACACTATCCCCTCCTCCCATAACAATGTATTGCTGGCCCAGGCCGATGTACTTCAAAAGAGTTCTGAGTTCTCTCCTCTCTCTCTCTCTTTCCTCTCTCTCTACAACCCCCTCTCTCTCTCGCTCCTCTTTCTCTCTCTCTCCATCCCCCCTCTCTTCTCTCTCTCTCTCTCTCCTCTCTGTCTCCCTCTCTCCCCCCTCTCTCTCTATCCCTCTCTCTCTCTACCCCCTCTCTCTCTCTCTCTTTCTCTTCTCACGCTCTCTCTCTCTCTG
>CM065701.1:18381121-18389846 GCA_017654935.2 Phymorhynchus buccinoides | reverse complement strand
TTTCCCATTCCCTCATGTGGATGAGTGGTTGTTTGGGATGTTTGGGATGGCGGACCTTCCCCACCTTCCCCTTTTCCCTCCATGGTGACGAATGTCTGTTGTCTTGGGATGGTTTATGTACCTCCCCTCCACCCTCCCCCTTTCCCTCATGTGGGGACGAATGTGTTTGGGCAATGGTGGACTTTCAACCTTCCCCTCTCCCTCATGTGGACGAAGTGCTTGGGAGATGGTGGGACTTTCCCCACCTTCCCCTTTCCCTCATGTGCGGACGAATTTTTGCTTGGGATGGTGGGCTTTCCCCACCTCCCCTCGCCCTAATGTGGGACGAATGTTGCTTGGGATGGTGGACTTTCCAACCTTTCCCCTTTCCCTCATGTATGGGAGAATGTTGCTTGGGATGGTGTGGACTTTACCACCTTCCCCTTTCCCTTGTGGGATGAATGTTGTTTGGGATGGCATACTTCCCTCACCTTCCCTCTTTTCCCTTACTTCCTTCGAATCTTGTTTGGGATGGTGTACCTCCCCCTCCTTCCTTCCTCCCTCATGTGGGATGAATCTTGCCTGGGATGGTGGACTTTCCCTTCTTTCCTCCCTCTCCCTTCTGTGGGATGAATGTCCCTTGGGATGGTGTACCTCCTCTCCTCCTTCTCCTCTCCCCCGTGTGGGATGAATGTTCTTTGGGATGGTGGACTTTTCCTGCTTCTCCTCCTTTCTCTCCTCCCCTCTCTCCCTCTTCTTTTTCCCCTCCCTTCCCATCCCTACTCTTCCCCTCTTCTCTCATCTGGGATGAATGTCGTTCACCTTTCTCTTCCTTCCCAACCTCCCCCTTTCCCTCTTTTGGGATGAATGTTCCCCCCCCTGGTCTCCCTCCTTCTTCCTCCCCTGTTCCCTCATCTGGGATCCCCCTTCCCTGGGATCCTGGACCTTCCCCACCTTCCCGTTTCCCTCATGTGGGATGAATGTTGTCTCCCCTTTTGGAACCTCTCCTCTTCTTCCCCGTTCCCTCTGTTATTAGAGCGTTCTTGTTGTCCTACCTTCACCTCTCCTCCCTCCCCCCCCCTTCCCCTCTTCCACCCCTTCTGCTCCCTTTCTTTTGCTTTCCTTATCCCGTTCTTCTACCTTCCCCCTTTTCTTCCCCCCTCCCTTCCCCCTCCCTTTCCCCCCTCTCCCTCTTTTCTTTCTTCCTTCTTCCTTCCCATCCCCCCTTCCTTCTTCTCTCCTCTTCCCCCCCCCTACTTCCCCCTCCCCTCCTCCCCCCCACTCCTTCTCCTCTTTTCCCCTCCCTCCCCCCTCCCTTTCCTCTCTTTCTCCTCTGGTGTTCCTTCCCCACCCACCTTCTATTTTCCCCCCCTCTCCTTTCCCATCTCTTCCCCCCCCTTCTTCTTTTCTCTCCCCCCTCCAAGAAACCTTTCTCTTCCCTTCTCTCCCTCCCTTACCCCTCCTCTCCCTTTTCTCTGGTGGACTCATCCTCACTCCTTTCTCCTCCCCCCACCCTCTCCCCTTTCTTTTTCATCTCTATTCTCTCTTTTCCCTCTCATTCCTCTCTCTTCCCCCTCCTTGCCCCTCCTCTCCTCTCCCTCCTCTTCCCTTCTCCCCTCCTACGTTCTTTCTTCCTTTTCCCCTTTTCCCTCCCCTCTTTTCTCCTTCTCTCTTTCTCCCCCTCCCCCCCCTCCTCCCTCTCTCCTACTCCCCTTTCTTCCTCCCCCTGTTCTTCCCCCTCCTCCCCCCTCTGCCCTCCTCTTACTCCTCTTCTCCCCTCTTCCTCTCTTTCCTCGTCTTCCCTCTCCCCCTCCTCCCCCTGTGCCTCTCTCTCCCCCCTGACCGTTGGTTTCCCTCCCCCTCCTCCCCTCCTCCTCCGCTTCTCCTTCACCGAATTCTCTTGCGCCCGTCCCTTCCTCTCCGTTCCTGTTTTCTTAGGTGTCCTTGGTTTCCTCCGTTCCTCCTCCACTGCACTTCAAAAAACTCCTCCCCACTTCCACTTACCTCCTCCCACCTCTTATCACCCCTCTCTCCTCTTTCGCCCCTTCCCTCCTCTCATACCGCTCTTTGCTCCTCTCCTCCCTCTCCTCCTCACCTCTCCCTCTTCTCCTTCCTTCTCTTCCTCCTTCTTCCTCTCCCTTTCTCCCCTTCAAACCTCTTCTTCGCTCCCTTCCCCCTAGCCCCCCCTCTCTTCTTTTTTTCTGTCCTCCACTTTCTTTTACACCTATAGTTTCCGCCTCTCCCTCCCTCCTCCCTTCTCTTTCTCCTCTGCCTCTCCCCCTCCTCCCGTTTTTTCTCATCTCCATCTGCCTCCTCTTCTTACCATCAGTCTCTCTCCCCTCAAGCTCCACCCTCCCTCTCCCCCCCTCCCTCCCCCTCTCCTCCCTCTCTCTCCCTCCCCTCCTCTTCTCTCCCCCCCCCCCTCCTCTCCCCCCCCCTCCCCCCCCTTCCTCCCCCGTCTCCCCCCCGTCCTTCCCTCTCCCCCCCCTTTCCTCTCCCCCTCTCTCCCCCTTCACACCCCCCTCTCCCTTCTCCTATCCCACGCTCTTGCTTCTCCTACTCCATCCTCTTCTGGCTCACTGTCCTCTCTCGTCGCCCCACAACTTTAACTCTCCACCTCTTCCATCCGCGTTCCCTCCTCCCTCGCTTCTCTCTTTCCCCCTCTCCTCCCTCCCTTCTCCGCCTCCCCCCCCTGCCCCCCCCCCTTCCCTCCCCCCCCCCCTCCCCCCCCCGCTGCTTCCTCCCTTCTCGTCTCCCCGGTGTTTGCGCTCAGTCAATCGTCTGCCTCCTTCCTCCTTTCCTCTAGCCTTTCTTCTTCTCCCACTCTCCCCCCCCACTTTCCTCTTCCCTCCTCCGCTCCTCTCCCCCTCCCCAACTCAAAGATTACAAAAACAACAGCTCAGGTGCTAAGTGCTGATTTAACCCCACATGCAGTTTCTCCTCCCCTGTGACGCACGAATACGTATGTTACACAATGTTGACCGCTAGTACTATGACAAAGAGAGACTAGGTTTAATTTTGCACCTCTACTCTCTCTCTCTCCTCTCTCTCTCTCTCTCTCTCAGTTAAGTCTCTCTCTCTCTCTCTCTCTCTCTCATGTAGTCAATGTTAAAATTATCAGTGGTTTTTATCAACCACAATCTGTCTCTCTATCTCTATATGCCTCTGTACTGTCTTGCCGTATAGATACATGCACAAGCAAAAGCAAGCGCGGCACTCCGAGAAGGCGGCCGGCGAAGCGTGAAGATGGGAGGGACAAAAGGAGCTATCGCAAGCAGCACGGGGATGTCGGAGCACTGGGGGGACAGGGGGAAAGGCTTGGAGACAGGTAGAGGGGAGAGGGGGGAGAAGAGGAAGGAAGAGAAAAGGGCTGACAGGGCTACGAGTAAGTGCGGGAGCTTGCACAGACAAAGGGTCGCGGAGGGGAGGGCAGGGATATAGAGACGAGAAGACAGAGAGAAGGAGAAAAAGAGAGGGCGAGAGCGGGAAGGAGCTATCAGGGAGAGAAGAGGGGGAAGGGGGGAGGGGGGACAGCGGGGGGGTACAGGAGGGGGAAGGAGGGTCAAAAGGAGAGAAAAAGGACAAGAAAAAGGGGGGGGCAAGTAGAAGGAAAGAGGGTGGAAGAGGGAAAGCTCTATAGGCAGACTGACAACGATGATGAACATAAGTTTGAGAGTTAACATGCAGGACGAAGGCAGTTTCAGGGGGGGAGGAGAGCTCTATAGGCAGACTGATAAGGATGATGAAGGTTGTTTGAGGTTACATGATTCGTTAAGAGATGTGGGGAAACAAGAGACAGTGAAAGAGCTCTGTAGGCAGACTGGAGAAGGATGATGAAGATTGTTTGAGGTTAGATGATCGTTAAGTAGTGTCAGGACAGTGAAAAGCTCTATAGGCACACGGATAAAGATGATGAAGATTGTTTGAGTTTAGAGGGAGGGTTAAAGGGCGATTGTTTCAGGAAAGTGTTATCTTCTTAATAAGGGAAGGAGAAGACTGAAAAGGAAGGGGGGGGAAATTGGTTGGAGGGAGGTTTAGATGATCGGGGGCTCTCTCGTTGTTTTCAGGACGAGTTAGCAAACGAACTACTCAGGAAGACTTTGATCTTTTGATCGCGACGATTGATTGAGGTTAGATAGAGCATTAGAGTTGTTTCACGACTGTGAGAGGTTCTAGAGGGTCCCATGATACCCATGATGAAGAGTGTTTACCACGTTTCTTGATCGTTAAGTTGTTTCAGGACAGAAAACAGCTCTATAGCCACTCCCCGTAAGGATGATGAGGTATGCCTGTCGTTTGAGGATGAAAGATCGTTAAGTTGTTTCAATGTCTTCGTGGTTAAATACGATAGGCAGACTGATAATCGAACACACTTGAGATTGTTTGAGGTTAGAAAGATCGTTAAGCTGTTTCAGTGCTAAGGATAATAGGAGATCTTAGACGAATTGGGATGAACTGAAGGTTCTAGGTGATTTTGAGTAGGGTCAAAAGTAAAACTGTTTCAGGCAATCCTACCCCCCTACTATAGCTCATTCCAATGGCAGACACCCTAAGGATTCCCGCCCCCACCTGTTTCCCTCTCTAGATGATTTTAAGTAAGGGATTGTTGTTTCAGTACTGTGGTTGGCTCTATAGGCAGACTGATACGGATGATGAAAGATTGTTTGAGGTTAGATGATCGTTAAGTTGTTTCAGGACAATCTTCTCAAGGAGTTTGGAGAGAAAAAGGAGGTTAGATACAGGTCTGTAGTTTTTCAGATTATTTGGATCCAGATTGTTCTTCTTGAGAAGGGTCCTTACAGATCTAAACATTCAAGCAGTATACAAAAACAGAACGGGAACGAGGGGGGGGGGGGCGGGGGGGATGGGGGGGCGGGGGGTGGGGGGGGGGTGGGGGGAGGGGGGGGGGGGGGGGGGGGGGGGGGGGGGGGGGGGGGGGGGTGTGGGGGGGGGGGGGGGGGGGGGGGGGGGGGGGTGGGGGGGGTGGGGGGGGGGGGGGGGGGGGGGTGTGGGGGGGGTTTGGATGTAGGGTAGGGGGGGGGGGGGGGGGGGGGGGGGGGGGGGGGGTGGGTGGGGGGGGGAATATCTATGGGGGGTGAATGACCAAAAGAAACAAAAAAGGTTCCAAAATCCAAAAACATGGAATAGGTGGGACTGGGGACTGGATGGCGGGTAACAATGAACAATGTTTTGTACACTTATATTCAACAACCTTTCATAATTGGTAAACGTCTACATTCGCAAAAAAAAAAAAAAAATTTTTACAGATATCTCAGATATCAACTTAATTTTTGTGTCCAATTTGTCCCTGTATGTAGATAATTTTTCAAATAAGAGGAACACATACACATACACAGGAACCACAACAAATGGGCGCGTGCACGCACAATAAGAACGGCCTGCAACTGAACAGAGGGACTCAAAACACAACACACACAGGCCAACACCCAAACACAAAACAAACACACAACAACAACACACATGGGACACAACAAACAGGCTCATATGCAAACAAACCCCGTTCAACCCCCTCCCCCCCCCCACAACTATGCACACAGGAAACGCACACAAACACACACACACAAAACACACACAACACAAACACAACACACAAACACAAACAAACAAAAAGAAAAAAAACACTTGTTTTGGCTGTCCAACGCACAACGCGCGAACGGAAAAGCAAAAAACTACAAAAACACAACAATTTTAAACAACCACAACGTCCATGAGTTCTGAAAACTAGACACGCGCGAAATTTTCCCGGTATCGCTGGCACGAAACACTTACGCTTCTCGCACGCACACGGAGGTGCGTGGTGACGTCCTTTACAACGCCCACACGCAAAATAGGGGGGGGGGGGGTGGGGAACAGCTGACACGAACTACAGTAACACACAAAACGCACATTCGCAACGAAAGATATCTGTGCCCGCCCCAACAAGAATGCTTGCAACACAGATGGTGACAGCACAAACTTGAGCTATGATCACTTTCTACTGCGGTAAAACGGTTGCATAACTTTAGGCAAGTTTTCCGAAGGCTCCACGCATACGAGCGCAACATAACACCCAATATCCCACTTAAATTTCACTAACACAATTCACACACACGCATTTGTTGTAAAAATAACAAAAAAAAAAATCGATTCAAAAAATAACGGATCACTCGACATGACAAGAACACTCATTGTTTTGGGATTATTTCGGTGGGCCTGTGTTGGTTTATTCACTGCTAGGGCTTAGTTGTCTGTTTTATTTTGGCTTTGGTATGTCTAGATGCACAAACTGAGAAGATCTTTGGCATTCTTCTTCTTCTGCATTCCCAGGCCTTAAAAGACCCACCACGTCACGTGTCACAATCACGGTTTGTACGTGTTTTCCTCTTATAGCTGGTAATACAATCTTAAAAAATCTTCCACAAATAAAAGGGAATGTGACAAGTGACACACAAGGTCTTTAAAGAAAATAAAAGGTAAGTTAATGCGGTGTGTCCGGGTTACAACAGTTTTGCACTACGTTTCCCCGCTGCAAACACGAACAAGACACATACTACAATTTGGGAGGAGCAACGCAAGGATGAAGTGTCTTGGCATTAATGGTTGACCCTGAACGGATGAAATATTGACTCACACAATCGAAACACGTCGAGTGACCAGAAAGACCGCTTTTCAAGGATCGGAACAAGCTACAACTTTGCTTTGGTTTCCTATAAATCTCAACTAGTTAAAACGCACGGAATCATCCTTGGTGGAGTGCCGGAGAGACGAAGATGATTTTGGATGGGGTGGGTACTACGTGACGAGTCTCAAATTACTTTCACAAGAGTGCAGTAAAAAAGAAAAGAAGGGTTAATTCCTTTGTTGTGAGCGACGAACTCCTTTACGGTAGAACTGTATACAATTTTTTTTAAAAGGCTTGTATTGCGAAAAGTTTTTTGGCAAACGATTTGGTCTAAACGCAAAGGCGAACATTAGTAAAGAGACGTCACACGCCAATCTCTTTGGTTGAAATATTTTGACAAATCCAGCACCTCCACCACAGTTCATCGCCGACAATATGTAATGGACAACATTTCACAGGAAGCTACAACAGCCCAAAGTACAGTGTTAGCGATCTCTGTAACGGGTGTTTTTTCTGGTGATCAATTGAAACAACAAATACACAGACAATAAACACTCATATATCAGGGTGAGAACTTTAATATAACGTTTCTAGGGCTATCAGTCTCTTTTCAAACTTTATGTCTCGGTTACTCCCTCTGGTTGGGTCTACGAAGCTATTCCAGAGCGCAACTTACACACTTAAACTTCTGCTGATTGAAGACTTTGATTGGAGGATGTTAAAATAATTAAAAATGCATTATAACGTCATCTGTTTTCTTCCTTTAAGAAAAAAACAAAAAAAATCCTTCTCTCTCACTCTACTTCGTCTCTCTCTCCTCTCTCATCTCTCTCCTCTCTAAAAAAAAACATCAAAAACAAAAAAACTACGTCCCTCTATCATCAATTTCTTTCCCTCTCTCTCATCCCAACAAACTCTCTCAACACATCTCTCTACCTCTCTCTTCTCTCTCATAACTCTCCTCTCTCTCTCACTCTCTCCCGACTCGACTCAACTCTCTCTACTCTCTCGAATTTTGACGACATCTGTACCTGTCAGATTCATACTGTCTCCCACTCATTATTATATACCCACCCCCACCTCTCTCTCTCTCTCTCTCGTCTCAAGCTCTTCTACATTTTTCTTTCTTTCTGCATCTCTCATGCTCTCTCTCTCTCTCTCTTTATCTCTCTCTCGTCTCTCCTCTCTACAAACAAAATCTGTCTACTGTCCCCCCGTCCTCTCTCTCTCTCTCTCTCTCTCTAATCTTCAAAACTGTCTCTGTCTCTCTCTACTCTCTCAACTAAATCTACCACAAAAAGAAGAAAAAAAAAAAAGAAAAAAGCAAAAAAAAAAAGAAAAAAAAAAAAAAAAAAAATGCATGGATAGCTCTCACCTCTTTTTCTCTCTCTCTCTCTCATTCTCTTCTCCTCTCCCTCTGATGGCAAAAATTGGCATAAACAAACATCTTTATCTTGGCAAAATAAAAGATCTTCCATGGTAGAGTTCTTCTTCTTCATGCTCTCTCTCTCTCTCTCTCTCTCTCTCTCTCTCTCCTCTCATCTCTCTCTCTCTCTCTCTCTTCTCGCTCCTCTCTTTCTCTTCTCTCTGTGTCCATGTCTCGCCCTGTGCAAATACAAAAAAAATCAACGAATGTAACAGATACAAAAACGAAGATGCAGCTGGAAGAACACAGACAGAATCATGCACCTAGTCACGCGTCAGACAAGAGGCAATATTGCAGGTGGAGACACAAAAGTCTAAGAGTCTCCAGTGTTTGATGTACAGGGACAGCTCTAGCAGATGTGACAGATATGCATTATAGTTGTTTAGCGACCAGCACAGACAGAGCAACATCACAGGCAAAGTAACAAGTGGGGGCCTAAAGGAAGGGATTTACAATGAGGTGAGAGACGTCGGGTGATCAGATTGGAAAATAATTGGTTGGAACCATAATTGGAGGAGAATCAGATAATACAGGGATGTTGTACAACGGAGGCGATGAGTCTGATACATGGAAAATGCTAGATTAGAGAGGAGAGGGAAGAGAGAGATCAGAGAAGATGCGTGAGGGAACCTCTGGAGAGGGAGGGAGAGAGAGATATATATAGAGAGACAGATAGAGAGAGACAGATTTGCTTTACA
>CM065701.1:18348621-18353621 GCA_017654935.2 Phymorhynchus buccinoides | reverse complement strand
GGTCGTACGTCAAGGTCAAGGTCACGACGGCAAAATGGTTTGCGCGGATGCCTTCCTCTCATAGTGACACACCCGCACACAATAATTGACGTGATTCGGTCAATTCGTTCGAAAGATATCCTTGGGACAGACAGAAGGAGAAAAAAATGACCCTCCGATTTTCAGGCTCCAGCGATCTTTTTGACCTTGACCTTGACCTTGATCGGTATGCCATCATCAGAACGGGCATAAGCCAAACCATCTTCATGCCAAGTTTCAACATCCTATGGCGATCGGTGCCCGATATATGGCTAAAAATAGATTTTCGGTTTTCAAGGTCGTACTTCAAGGTCAAGGTCACGACGGCAACATTGTTTGCGCCGATCTCTTCCTATTAAGAAGGCACACCTTCACACAAACTTTGACGCGATTCGGTCAAGCGGTTCGGGAGATATCCTTGGGACAGACAGAAAAAAAAAAGAAAAAAAAAAGCCCATCGCAATGGTGACGGACAATATATATGCTGGTGTGTTGGCGCATACATGCATGTTTGTGCAACATAATAGCATTTACACATTGCTTACTCTCTCGCCTACAGTACAGACTCTTGTTTGCTTTAGCTTTTTCCTTTAAAATCTTTCTTTCCCTCATTTCAAAAGATCAACAATAGAAACGTTTACATTGCAGCGAATGAAAGGGCAATCTCCAAATTTGAGTTGAAAGGAACCAAGACTGAACAAAAGACACCCAAACCATCACAAAGAAAGATTGAGGCACAGAAAAAATGCGGAATGTGAAGAGGGAGAGAGAGAGAGACAGAGAGAGAGAGAGAGAGAGAGAGAGAGAGAGAGAGAGAGAGAGAGAGAGAGAGAGAGAGAGAGAGAGAGAGAGAGAGAGAGAGAGAGAGAGAGAGAGAGACACACACACACACACACACACACACAGAGAGAAGAGGGGGGAGAGGGAGATTGGGAGGGGGCGCAGAGTTGAGAGGTAATAATTTTATGCTAATAATTATGATCCATTTCTAGTGCTTAATCTTAAAGAAGTCCTAAACGCTTACAATGATACATGAATGAAACAACAAGTAACAGAAATAAATGAGCGTAAAACAGTGTTTTACACGCACACGCACACGCATACAGAGAGAGAGAGAGAGAGAGAGAGAGAGAGAGAGAGAGAGAGAGAGAGAGAGAGAGAGAGAGAGAGAGAGAGAGAGAGACGCATACACATACACACAGACACACATACACACATAACACACACACACACCACACACGCGCGCGCGCGCGCGCGCGCATGCACACATACATACATACACACACGCACGCACACATACACACAAACACACACACACACACACACACACACACACACACACATACACACACACACACACACACACACACACACACACACACACACACACACACACACACACACATACACACACACACACACACACACACACACACACACACACACACACACACACACACACACACACACACACACACACACACTATTGTGTTGACATTTCTTTGTTTTATTTTATGTCTGTTCAAATCAAATCAAATCAAATCAAATTCACTTTATTATCTCCCAAGGATAAATTTTGTTCAGGTGCCAGAATAACAGACATCAACATTCAACATGCATGAATAGGAGCAAAGGTTACACATAATACACGCTTAAAGATACACATTATATGTGGATGCATACACGTCTAAGGATAAGCATGCATAGTTTCTTTTAACACGATGAACACACATTTAAACCTAAAAGGATCATGAGTTTAGGAGGTGGATGGATCTGGGGATGAAGGATTTCTGTGCCCTGGAGTTGACTTTAAACGTTTTGTAGCGACGTCCAGAAGGTAGTAGTTCGTAATGTTTGTTCACAACATGGGAGGTGTCATTTACAATCTTCCTGGCTTTATGCTTGGTTCGTCTTTCGTACATCTCATTCAAACCCATCTCTCTCTTTCCAACAACTTTACTACACACATTCACCACATCATCCAACACACGCTTGTTCTTCAAACACAGACTTCCAAACCAACAGGTAAAGGAAACAGTAAACACAGACTCAATGCAGCTACTATAGTACGTATGCAACATGTTTGAGTTAATACCAATGTTTCTCAGTCTGAGCAAAATAAACAATCTTGATTGACATTTCTTATGTATGTTGTGTGTGTTCTTGTCGAAAGTCAGTTTGTCGTCCAAAATGGTACCTAAGTATTTGTATTCTGATACTCTTTCCACTGTTTCACCATCAATTTCTACCTTTGGCACAGGGGGTGGTCTTTCATAAAGTCTATTAACATTTATTTTGTTTTGAGCACATTGAGGTCCAGATAGTTTTCTTTACACCACAGACAGAATTTCGCAACTTGACTAAAGTTGTGAGAATAAGAATTTGAAAGGTCTTGTATGGCCGAATCGTCTGAATATTTTATGATAGGAACATTCTCAGTACCTCTACAGTTGTTGGTATACAAGGTAACAAGAACAGGAGAGAGAACAGTACCCTGAGGCGCACCAGTTGAAGTAGAGAGAGGAGAGGAGAGCACTGACTGATAGCGGACTGACTGGCTTCTATTGAGAAGAAAGTCAACGAGCCAGAGCATCAATTTAGGATCAACATGAAGGTCTAACAACTTCAGAGCTAAAAGGTGTGGCTGAATAGTGTTAAAGGCAGAGGAAAAGTCAATAAAAAGAATACGAACGAAAGACTTTGAATCATTTAAATGAATAAAAGCGTTGTGAAGCAGGGTTAGGATCGCATCATCAATGCTCCTGTGCGACTTGTAAGCAAACTGAAGGGGGTCTGAATGCTGGATGGTAAAGGTTAAAATATGCCATAGGACAATTTTCTCAAAGCACTTCATAACTATAGAGGTTAGGGCCACAGGGCGATAGTCATTCAGAGCAACAGGGTTCTTTTTCTTTAGTCCGTCACCAAGACGGACTATTGCGATGGGCTGGTTTGTATTTTTGTTTGTTTGTTTGTTTGTTTTTGTTTTGTTTTTGTTTTTAGTCCGTCACCAAGACGGACTATTGCGATCGTCTGGTTTGTCTGTTTTTTTTTTTTTTTTTTTTTTGTCTATCCCAAGGATATCTCCCGAACCGCTTGCACCGAATCGCGTCAAATTTTGTGTGAAGGTGTGCCTCCTTAATAGGAAGAGATCGGCGCGAACCATTTTGCCGTCGTAACCTTGACCTTGACGTACGATCTTGAAAACCGAAAATCTATTTTTAGCCATATCTCGGGCACCGATCAACATAGGATATTGAAACTTGGTATGAAGGTGGTTTGGCTTATGCCCGTTCTGATGATGGCATACCAATCAAGGTCAATGTCAAGGTCAAAAAGATCGCTGGAGCCTGAAAATCGGAGGGTCATTTTTTTCTCCTTCTGTCTGTCCCAAGGATATCTTTCGAACGGGTTGACAGAATCACGTCAAAGTTTGTGTGCTGGTGTGTCACCATGAGAGGAAGGCATCCGCGCAAACCATTTTGCCGTCGTGACCTTGACCTTGGCGTACGACCTTGAAAACCGAAAATCTTTCAGGGGCCATAACTCCCACACCGTTAGTGTTAGAGTCTTCAAATTTGGCATGAAGGTACTTTGGCTTATGCCCGTTCTGATGGTGGCATACCGATCAAGGTCAAGGTCACGGACCGGGCGATCAGTAGGCCTTGAAAGTGGTAGGGGTCTTCACATTGGGTTTAAGCCATATTGTCCACATTGGTACTTGACAGAAGCGCTTCAAATTGTGTGTGGTACTGTATACCCTAGAGAAGAAAACACCCGAGCATAAATTATCACCATGCTGACCTTGACCTTGAAGTGTGACCTTGAAAACCGAAATGTCCTTCTTTGCGCTATATGTTTCTTCTTCAAGCTGTATCTCGTGAACTAGAAGACAGAATCCCTTCCAATTTTGTGTCAGGATGTGACACTCTACGGGGTGTCGCAAGTGCGTGGCATTGCTGGTGACGGACATGTCTGCCACCCGGCGACGCCCTTGTTTTTAATGTTACCCCCTCCCCCCCCCCTCTCTCTATGTCACACACACACACACACACACACACACACACACACACACACACACACACACACACACACACACACACACACACACACACACACACGCGCGCGCGCGCGCGCGCGCGCATAAACACACATACACAAATGTTTGCACGTGTGCAAAATGGGAGAGACAAGCAGACAGAATGATGAGACCGTTTAAACAAAACATAATCTGTTTTTATTAAATATAATGCTAGGGCCTCTGTGGGCGTGTTGGAAAGGGGGTGGGGGGTGGGTGGAGGCAAGGTTTTTGTGTATGCGCATTACGAATGGAAGGATTTATCCAGCACGCCTACACTATATGCAGCAATAAACAAAGAACAACCGAAGAAATAAATAAAAGCAACAACAATAACAGCAACAACAACAACAATACAATGTTCAGAAAGGAACCCCATCTGGAATCCCATCCGTTTATTTCTTGTGTAAGTGTGTGATGTTTCCGTATGGAAAGAAGCGTACAAGGCCTTACGCACATACGCGCGCACAAACACACACACATACACATGTACACATACACACACGTGTCCCTATGGGCCAAAAAGGCCTTGACAAGACTGAAAATATAATATTGTTATTGTTGTTACATACACGCGCGCGCACACACACACACACACACACACACACACACACACACACACACACACACACACACACATTCAACACAACAAAGGCTAAATGAAATGTGGGGGGTGGGGAGGTGGGGGGGCATTTTGGGGCCAGGGGGGGGTGTATAATCTGGCACAGAGAACGAACGAACGAAATACATTTTGTTTAATCAGGGTTATCAGATAAGCATACAATTTGCTTTTTTTACACTCAGCCCTGAGGCTAAACAAGGGTTAACCCCAAAAATATATTTGTTTAAAAATTGAAGCGCTTGCGTAACAAATCATAATAATAATACAAAGCATTCAAGAAAA
>CM065701.1:18321121-18323621 GCA_017654935.2 Phymorhynchus buccinoides | reverse complement strand
CACACACACACACACACACATAGGGGAAATTCGGGCACGTGCGCAAATCTTTTCCCTTCCTTGTTTCACTTATTTATGAATTGCGCACGGATTTCCGCATGGAATATCCGCTTATGTGTGTACAGGGCCTAACACTTTCCACCTTCCACCTTTTCACCTTCCGTGAGGTGGGAAGTGAGAAAGTTGGCTTCATTCTTTTGCAAGGTTTCTTGTAGGCTGCGAAGCTATCAGTCTTTGTAACATTTTAGGCTTTTTGAAGGAACTTAATTAACTCTGACTGGAGAAGTCTCCTCTCAACTGCCGACGAAGAGCCCGACGCTCGAATAGAAAGCTCCACCTCTAACTTCTTCAGCAGGTCAGAATGTCCTCTCCCCTTTTTTCCCCCATCTTAATTAACTCTATAGCATTACAGCGTTGCAGGAAATTAACCCTTTCACCGCCAGCCATCTTTGAGCCAATTTTTATTTCCCATTAAGCTTGCTTGGCTACAGACAAGATTTCGTCTGCAATATTGTGGAATTTCTCTGTGACACATTTTAGAATAGGGTCAATCCTTACTGATCAAAATTAGGAACATAATATAATTGAATAATAGACCCTGATTTCAAGAGTTTTAATGACATCGGTGATAAATCGTTGTGGTGCAACAATGTGACATTGGCGGTGAAAGGGTTAATGGCTGAAGATGTCTGCGTTGCATTCTCTCAAGTCAGCGGGGTGCCTTGTGTTAAAGGACACAACCATACATTTTATGTTGTGCATTGGGAGAGAGAGATCTTTTATTTCAAGTGCTGTGGATTGTTTGTTTGTTAATTAGTGCATACGTTTATTAGAGTCTAGGAAATAATATCATTAATAAATAATAATAATAATAATAATTAATAATAATAATAATAATAATAATAAGAATGATTTTTATATAGCTCAACACCTCTCAGTTAAACTGGAGCTCTTTGCGCTTTACAAATGATTAAAATAAGATACATAAATAAGCACCACTAAAGTAATACACAAAAGCTACAATAAATACTCGCATTAATACAGTACATCCGTAGGCATAAACACATGTTATATATTTGTACATCAAATATAGCAATATATATATTCAATCACACGCAGACAAACAAGGATCAACACATTAGTACATTAATATGACTTGAAGAAATAATTAAGCATCAAAACCTAATAATTTTTTATTCTTCACACAGAAATACGCACCGCACGCGTGTGCACCGCACCTCCCCCCTCCCCACACGCACCACCACCATCACCACCATCACCATCAAAAAACAACAACCACAATGCATCTACATAAGCTGTATTTTTTGGATTGTTTGACGCCCAGGTAAAAACCTATGCTTCTGTACGAAGCGGAGATTTGGGGTACGACTCAGTATAAAGCACTCGAATCAATAGTTATATTTGCCTGCAAGAAGTTATTAAATGTAAGCGTTTACATAAAACACCCAGTAATACACAATGGTTTATGGAGAGCTAGCGCCGTATATGCATTATTATATATATATATTATATATATATATATATATTATATATATCTATATATATATATATAATATATATATATATATATATAAACGTACAAGAATTGAAGAAGAAAAAACAACCACACACCATAAACTTTCCTCTTATATATATATATAGTTTGCTTGAATAAAACTTGTTTGTGTCCAATAATATTATATATATATATATTATCACACACAAAGGCATCTACATAAGGCTGTATTTTTTGGATTGTTTGACGCCCAGGTAAAACCTATGCTTCTGTACGAAGCGGAGATTTGGGGTACGACTCAGTATAAAGCACTCGAATCAATAGTTATATTTGCCTGCAAGAAGTTATTAAATGTAAGCGTTAAAACACCCAGCACAATGGTTTATGGAGAGCTAGGCCGATATGCGTGTTATATATATATATATATATATATATATATATATATATATATATATCGTATATATATATATAATATATATATATATAAACGTACAAGAATTGAAGAAGAAAAAACAACCACACCATTAAACTTTCCTCTTATATATATATATATATAGTTTGCTTGAAAAAAACTTGTTTTGTGTCCAATAATATATATATATATATATAATATCACAAAACAAATTCTCATTTGCCCGCACCACCCACAAACAAAACAATGCTAAAAACGGTAGTGGATAAAACAACAGAATAACACAGTTTAGTCATTTTCTCCCTCAGGGTATTTATTAAAACTCAAGCTTTCGCAGAACAGGCTGCTTTTTGTAGAGTATAGCTCTATGGCAAGGCCAAGAATAAAATGCTAACATTCAAACTACAATACACAAAACACAAGATCACAAAATCACCAAATTCCAAATTCAATCCTAACTAGGTCACCAGTGAAAAGCAAAAAGCATGCAAAAGATGATGTCTCATTAGTACTACTCAGTGTTTCTGAATGCTGTCAAAGCTCTCACGTGCGTTCTTACTCAAAAGGAAGAA
>CM065701.1:18308621-18311121 GCA_017654935.2 Phymorhynchus buccinoides | reverse complement strand
GTCTTTGTCTCTGTCACGTCCTTCTGTCTGTCTGTCTGTTCATCTGTATCCTGTCTGTCTGTCTGTCTGTCTTATCAGTATATGTCTATCACTATGGTCTCTCTCTCTCTCTCCTCTCTCTCTCTCTCTCTCTCTAATCTCTCATTTTGTTCTCTCTCTCTCTTCTCTGTGAATATCTAGAATCTAGATATGCTTGTTTTTGCTACCTTTATTATGTACACCATGCATTTACTTTCTTTGTGTGTTAACTCTATTATATTGTGCTTCTTAGCTTTATCTGCAATATTGCGCATGTACCCCCGTGGCATAATAGCCAGGGTTTGTATAACTATTGTCAATAAATAATAAGGGTCATTTGTCATCTCTCGGTCTTCTCCAGTCTCTCCTCCTCTCTCTCTCTCTCTCCGGGCAGTCTCTCTAATTCATCTCTCTCTCTCTCACTCTATTCTTCGCGTCCTCTCAGCTCATCTTTCTCTCTCTCTCTACGAGAAGCATAGTAGGGCACACTCATTTTCATAGTGTGTTCAATTCGTTTGAACACAATAGTACCTGAGTGAAGACACAGAGCTAGGAGAGGTTGAAGTTGAGTGACGACTGAGAAAGACGAACCATTATTTGATAGTCCTATTACAAATGAAGAAGTGCAGAGAAGTATTAAGCATTTAAAAAGTAGTAAAAGCGCAGGACCTGACAAAATAGTAAGTGAGTTATTGAAACATGGAAATGAATCTGTCATTGAATATTTGGTTGCTTTATTCAACACACTATTTGATCGAGGCATTTTTCCAGCTGAGTGGGCGAAATCAATCATTATACCAATTTATAAAAAGGGAGATAAGAATACCCCAGATAATTATAGGGGAATAGCCTTAACAAGTGTAGTCAGTAAAGCATATACATATATTCTAAACAAAAGGTTAACGAAATGGGCAGATATAGAGGGGGAAATAGTAGAAGAACAGGCTGGGTTTATGGCAGGGTATAGCACTGTAGACCATATTTTTACATTGTATGCCATAGTTCAAAAATTTTCTATCGAAAAACACAAAATTATATGTCGCCTTCGTTGACTTTAGAAAGGCATTTGATTCTGTAAATAGAAATGTATTATGGTATGTCTTGAGGAAATCTGGTGTTAGTGGAAAATTATACATGGCTTTACGTGGCGTTTACGATACAGTTTTTGCATGTGTGCGAGATAAAGTACATATACTGATTACTTCAACTGCACTCGTGGCGTAAAGCAAGGTTGCCTCTTAAGCCCTCAAATGTTTGCCTTCTTCATAAATGAACTTGCCATAGAGATGTCAACTAAAGGTAAACATGGAATACAGTTAATATCGGGTGCAGTTGAAATTTTTATGTTATTATTCGCGGATGATGTAATATTAATCTCTGATACCGTTGTTGGCCTACAGAATCAACTTAATGTACTAAAATGTGAAGCAGACAAATTACAGCTGACAGTTAACCGGGACAAGACAAACATTATTATTTTCCGTAATGGTGGTCATCTGTCACAGCATGAGAAATGGCTATATGGTAACGCAGAAATAAGTGTTTGTAATACATATAAATATTTAGGCATGATTTTCACGACAAAACTTAGCTTGACTGCAGGTTGGCTAGAAATGTGTAGAAAAGGGAAAAAAGGTATAATAGAAATTATGAGATGTATGAAAAAATTAAACACATCTGACTATTACTTGTTTTGGAAGCTATTCAACGTACAAATAGAACCAATGTTAACATATGCAGCGGAAGTGTGGGGTCTTGAAGAGAATATTCAAATGGAAAAATTGCATACTTGGGCTATTAAGCGATTTATGAATGTTCCTTTACACTCATCTAACACAATGGCATATGGTGATTCTGGTAGGTATCCGCTATATATTAGAACATTTACTAAGTGTATTAGATACTGGCTAAAACTGACACAACTTCCCGGAAATAGATTATGTAAACAAGCCTATACTATGTTACTTCAACATTTTGAATCAGGGCATCAAAACTGGGCAGGCAATGTTAAACGTATTCTCACATTTAATGGTTTTGGCTTTGTTTGGCTTAACCAAGGAGTTGGAGATGTTAGATCATTCGTGTACGAATTTAAAGATCGGCTTTACATCATGTTATAAACAAAATTGGCACTCTAAGATAGAAGAAAGTGAGAAATATTCCTGGTTTCAATCATTTAAAAGTTTTTTGCAACCAGAAAAATTCCTGTTGATAGTTCATAATAAGTGGCATAGGGGCTTGCTAGCTAGATTTAGAAATAGGTCAT
This sequence comes from Phymorhynchus buccinoides, assembly GCA_017654935.2. Taxonomy (NCBI): domain Eukaryota; kingdom Metazoa; phylum Mollusca; class Gastropoda; order Neogastropoda; family Raphitomidae; genus Phymorhynchus; species Phymorhynchus buccinoides. Next base: position 18,308,837 of record CM065701.1, on the reverse strand, counting down.
TGGGTTTTAGAAATAATAAAAGATGGTTTGAACGAGAAAATGCAGTAGATAATTTATGTGTTTTATGTACAGATGGTGTGAAAGAAAATGAAGAACATTTTGTATTTCAATGTACAGCATATAATGGAATTAGAGCTAAATCCCAACTATTTACCTTGGATGTGGTGAGGCAGAAGAGCATATGCTATTTATTATCTTCGGAAGATGATGAATTAA
>CM065701.1:18301121-18303621 GCA_017654935.2 Phymorhynchus buccinoides | reverse complement strand
CTGGGCCTAACTAGTTCTTAGCTAGGCGCATAACGGCAGCATGATGCATCTACGCTCATGTGACAGGAAACTGTCTGATCAAACAAAGAAGAAGTTTCCTGGCGTTACCAGCTTGTTCACATCTCCCAGTTCCATAACGTCCGGCAGGGGCGGACCAAATGATTCGTAAGAGAGAGAAGGGGGGGGGGGGGGGGGTCTGCGGGGAGTCCAGGGAGCTACATAGGTTCTGGGTTAAGGGGTAAGCCCCCGGAAAAGGTTGCAATTAAAAATTGAGCCATTTCTGATAACTGTTCTTACCCTTACATAAAGTACATACTTGGAGCAAAAGGGGGTTTCCGGAAACCGTGGAAACCCCCTCAGATCCGGCCCAATGCGTCGTACCGATTATATAACGTCAAATTCGTCAGGCTGCTTTTCGAATAATTTCCACAGCAGAACACAGAGTTGTTACCTTAGTATCACTACGCGTTTATCTTTTCTAAATTTTTTTTATTACTTCTGTGAATCACTGTCACTTCAAACGACACAACTCTAGCTCAAATTTTATTTTTTGGGCCGCTGTGCATTTTCGAACCTTTGTACTTTCTTCTCTGAGATTAGTTTGATATGCAGTCTGTGATATTAACAGTTCTCTGACTGAGAAATAGAAATCGGTTGATAACAATAACTCAGCCATCCATGCTGAGAGGAATTCAAGAAAGTAGCCCCCCCCCCCCCCCAAAAAAAAAAGAGAAAAAAAAGAAGTAATAAACAGTCATCTTTGTCAGCATCACGTTTCTAGTCTGAGCCTTTGCTCACTCCGTCACGTGTCAAAATCACGGTTTTGACGTGTTTTCCCTCTTATAACTGGTCAAAGACCCACCAGAGCACATGTCAAAATCGTGGGTTTCACGTGTTTTCCCTCTTATAGCTGGAAAGAAATCTTGTTTTGACCAGGTCTCACTACCATACAAATGCCCCCAAATTGAAAGCGATACATCATTTTAAAGAGCAGCCTCAATTTGAAGTTGGGAACATTTATATGTGGGTCACAGCTACCCAGAAACAAAACCAAGGGACTTAATCGTGGCGCGTCAGTGTATCCTTAAAGATCCACCAGATCACGTGTCAAAATCACGGGTTTCACGTGTTTGCCCTCTTATAACTGGAAATAAATCTTGTTTTGACCAAGTCTGACTCCCATATAAATGGACCCAAATTCAAACCGAAACATCAGTTTAAAGAGCAGCCTCAATTTGAAGTTGGGGAAATTTGTATGTGGGTCACAGCAACCCAGAAAAAAAACTAAGGGACTTAATCGTGGTGAGTCACTGGGTCTTTAAGAAATCTTCCTAGCATAAGAGGGAATGTGACACGCGACGTGGGGGGTCTTTAAGGTTAATGCCGCAGATCTTTGCTGTTGCGCGTTGAACTTAATGCGCACCACATTGCTCATTAGTCTTATTGAGCGGCCAGTAATCTTGCTCGTTAAGCTTAATGCGCAGGTTAAGCCTATTGGACACAAGTATACAAAGTATGAACAAAAGCGGGCAACGTGTGTGTGTGTGTGTGTGTGTGTGTGTGTGTGTGTGTGTGTGTGTGTGTGTGTGTGTGTGTGTGTGTGTGTGTGTGTGTGTGTGTGTGTGTGCGTGCGTGCGTGTGTGTGCGTGCGTGCGTGAGTGAGTGCGCGCCACTGTGTGTGTGTGTGTGTGTGTGTGTGTGTGTGTGTGTGTGTGTGTGTGTGTGTGTGCGTGCGTGTGCGTGAGCGCGCCACTCAGTATATGTGTGTGTTTCAATATGTGTGTGTATGTGTACGCGCGCGCGTGTGTGTGTGTGCCAGTGTCTGTGCCAGCAAATAATAAAACATGCATTCCCCTTTACAGCGCCTAAACTACCGAACTGATCTTCAACAAAATAAAACTTGGCAGAGTGGTTTGGTTCCCCAAAGAAACGAAGTTTATCTACTTGGTGTCGGTCACCAAATTAATGGTGAATAATTATGTCTGTGCCCCCTAGCCAGTCTGTTTCCTTGGAAATAAGAATGGACATCCTAACATCTGTATGTGTACAGTTTGTTTCATTGAAAATGATAATTGACATACTAAAATATGTAAGTGTACAGTCTGTTTCCTTGAAAATAAGAATGGAAATCCTAACATCTGTATGTGTACAATTTGTTTCATTGAAAAAGAGAATTGACATCCTCAAGTCTGTATGTGTACAGTCTGCTTCCTTGAAATTAAGAATTGACATTCTAACATCTAACATCAGTAGTGTTTGCGTATGACGGTCAGATACTGAGATATCATACTAGATAAGGGACAGCTGCAATGTATGTGAATGAAAGTTAGGTTTTACGTCCACTCGGCTGCAAAACAACCCCAGCACGTATGGGACGAACCATCAACCAACCATCATGCAATGATCCTAGCAGATCCTGAATGTGCTACAATACCAGGTCTGATAAAGTTAACGCAGCTGCAATTTATATACTAGACGGATGAATTTATACTAGAATCCG
>CM065701.1:18291121-18296121 GCA_017654935.2 Phymorhynchus buccinoides | reverse complement strand
GCCCATCATTTTGCTCTTAAGAAATTTCTGTGTGTTGATATGAAAACACCAAACGACCTAGTTTATGGAGAGACTAATAGGTATCCTATATTTATAAATTCTAGAATTAAATGTATTCGCTTTTGGCTTAAACTTTTGAGAATGAATACTGATCGCTTACCACGGAAATCTTATAATATGTTATGCAAATTAGATAAAAGAGGAAAAACTAACTGGGCGTCAAGGGTTCGATTATTTCTTTTCGAGTTTGGGTTCGGATATGCGTGGGAATATCAAGGGGTGGGTGATGAAAAGATGTTTATAAATATTCTCCGTCAAAGGCTGATAGATTCAAGATGGCAGGACTGGCACAGTCATATACAATCCAGTGAGAGGTTTAGGATGTACAGGAATTTTTGCACAACACCTATAGTTAAAAGTTATTTGTCTGTTAATATGGATAAGAATTTACGTTGTGTTCTTACAAAATTCAGATTTGGGGTGTCCGTCATCAATGTACATGCTTATCGTTATAAAAATGTGACGAATGCAGAATTGTTATGTCCTTTTTGTATGGAATCAGCAGAAGATGAAATCCACTTGCTCTTGACGTGCCCTGTATTGTATGATCTTCGTAGAAAATTCCTTGCAAGGAAATTTTATGCTAATCCATGTTTGTTTAGATTCTCTTTGTTAATGGCATCAGAAAATGAACAGACTGTACGTGGTGGGATGGAAGTTCAGTTTAACGTCGCGTATCGGCTTTCGCCATGTACGACGGGCTGAACAAACCAACCAGGTTATAAACAAAAATTTATGTTCCCGAATCACTGTCTTAGCCAAAAGGCCGAGAAGCGATCAGAATCATTTTGCGAGTGTACGTGGTGTGGCTCTGTTTCTTTATAAAGCTTTTCAGTTGCGAGAAGCGATTTTGTCATGAATAATTTGATTGCTAAACTGGTTACGTTTATAATGTACTTTGTATTCAGTGGTTATTGCTTATTATGTGTAAAATGCTAGTGTCCTTTGTTCGTATGGGGCTTTGGCCTTTTTGTGAATAAAAAATTCAATTCAATTCAATTCAATTCTCTCACTCTCTCTCTCTCTCTCTCTCTCTCTCTCTCTCTCTCTCTCTCTCTCTCTCTCTCTCTCTCTCTCTCTCTCTCTCTCTCTCTCTCTCTCTCTCTCTCTCTCTGCTGCGTGCGTGTGCGTGTGAGTGTGTGTGTGTGTGTGTGTGTGTGTGTGTGTGCGTGTGTGTGTGCGTGCGTGCGTGTGTGTGTGTTATATGCATATTTCCATCAGCAAAATGCACGCAGGCCCGTTTTGAATCATGAAGAGGCACACGCACATTCGAGTGCCCCAATAATTATACGATTCCAAGGACGAACGAATAGATGGATGGATGGATGCAGGGCCAGACCTACAGGGAGTTGGGGGGAGGGGGCTTAGGGGGCTGCAACCCCCACCCTTTTCCCTCAAAAACCTTCTATTTGTTCAACATATTATTTGACAGTTGAGGCGGAATATATGATGGCATTGCCACGTGCGTGTGTATGTGTTATGGTCGTTCTCTTTTGTAGGACAGTGTGGAAGCAGCATGATGTGTACTTAATGGTTCAAAACATGTTTCAATAGAGGTATGAACAGTAATGGCATTAGTCCTTTATTTCATGCTCAGATTGCACCAGATTGCACTATTTTGCTTATCGCATTTAAACATGTTAAGGGGGAGCATGCCCCCGGACCCCCCTAGGGGTCTTGGTGATTCGCACCTTCGATGAATTAGCCCCCACCCCTTAAAAACTTAGGTCCGCCCCTGGGATGGATGCATGGATGGATGGCCGGGGATGCACGGATGAAATGGATGGATGGATGGATGGATGGTCGGGGATGCATGGATGCAATGGATAGATGATGGAAATGGGATGAAATGGATGGATGGATGGATGGTCGGGGATGCACGGATGAAATGGATAGATGGATGGATGGATGGCCGGGGATGCACGGATGGAATGGATGGATGGATGGATGGCCGGGGATGCATGGATGAATGGATGGATGGATGGCCGGGGATGGATGGTGGATGGATGGATGGTCGGGGATGCACGGATGAAATGGATGGATGGATGTATGGTCGGGGATGCACGGATGGAATGGATGGATGAATGGATGGTCGGGGATGCACGGATGGAATGGATGGATGGATGGATGGTCGGGGATGCACGGATGAAATGGATGGATGAATGGATGGTCGGGGATGCATGGATGAAATGGATGGATGGATGGTCGGGGATGCATGGATGAAATGGATGGATGGATGGCCGGGGATGCATGGATGAAATGGATGGATGGATGGTCGGGGATGCATGGATGAAATGGATGGATGGATGGTCGGGGATGCAAAGGATGGATGGATGGATGACCGTGGATGGATGGATGGATGGTCGGGGATGCATGGATGAAATGGATGGATGGATGGATGGTCGGGGATGCATGGATGAAATGGATGGATAGATGGTCGGGGATGCATGGATGAAATGGATGGATGGATGGATGACCGTGGATGTATGGATGGAATGGATGGATGGCCGGGGATGCATGGATGAAATGGATGGATGGATGGTGCGGGATGATGGATGGATGGAATGGATGGATGAAATGGATGGATGGATGGTCGGGGATGGATGGATGGATGGTCGGGGATGGATGGATGAAATGGATGGATGGATGGTCGGGGATGCATGGATGAAATGGATGGATGGATGGTCGGGGATGCATGGATGAAATGGATGGATGGATGGATGGGATGGATGGCCGGGGATGCATGGATGAAATGGATGGATGGATGGTCGGGGATGGATGGATGGATGGGGATGGATGGATGAAATGGATGGATGGATAGATGGTCGGGGATGGATGGATGGTCGGGGATGCATGGATGAAATGGATGGATGGTCGGGGATGGGATGGGATGGATGGATGGATGGTCGGGGATGCATGGATGACATGGATGGTCGGGGATGCATGGATGGATGGAATGGATGGATGGATAGATGGTCGGGGATGAAATGGATGGATGGATGGATGGCCGGGGATGGATGGATGGTCGGGGATGGATGGATGAAATCGATGGATGGATGGTCGGGGATGGATGGAATGAAATGGATGGATGGATGGTCAGGGATGCATGGATGGATGGATGGAATAAATGGATGGGGATGGATGGATGGTCGGGGATGCATGGATGAAATGGATGGATGGATGGTCGGGGATGCATGGATGGATGGATGGCCGGGGATGCATGGATGAAATGGACGGATAGATGGTTGGATGGGTGGATGGATGTTCAGGGATGCATGGATGAATGTATGAATGGATTGGTTGTTCAGTTAGGACCTTTTATGTATAGAGCGGATGTGAATTTATGAAAAACAAAGACGCAGTGTGGTTGCTTTAATAACGGGCGGCGTGGGGGGGGGGGGGGGGGGTGTGGGGGGGGGGGGGGGGGGGTTGTATGCCTGTGCACGTTGTTGCAGTCTATCCTTAGTTGAACAGTGCAACACATAGAGACATGCGCGCGCGGCCACACACACACGCACGTACGCACACGCACGCACGTATACACACACACGCACGCATACACACACATCCACACACGCGCGCACGCACACATGCTCTCTCCCTCTCTCACTCTCTCTCTCTCTCTCTCTCTCTCTCTCTCTCTCTCTCTCTCTCTCACACACACACACACACACACACACACACACACACACACACACACACACACACACACACACACACACACACACACACACACACGCATGCATGCATGCGTATCTCTCGATGTGATAGCGTGTGTTTGCTTGCACGTAACAAAGAGAAGGAAGGAAGGAAGCCGGACGGATGAATAAAATAATGATTAATGGAATGACTGATAGGAATGAAAGGATGAAGGAATGAAGGAATGAAGTAATGAATAGAAGGAAGGAAGGAAGGATATTGTTTTGTTCCATAAAACAAAAGAAAGAAAACAACAAGAGAGAGACAGAGACTTAGAGATAGACAGAAAGAGACAGAGACAGAGACAGAGACTGACACGTGGCGACACATTTGGGGCGCGCGACACATTTGTCGCATGTCAGAACAGTACATCGTTCTTGTACACCGACACATCTGTTTCCATACGCATGTTTGTAGTCCCAGTTCTATAAGAACTGGACCACATTACGATGGGGACGAGGGCTGTGTGTTCTTCTTCTGTCTGTGTGTGTGTGTGTGTGTGTGTGTCTCTCTCTCTCTCTCTCTCTCTCCTCTCTCCTCTCCTCCCTCCCTCTCCCGCCCCGCGACAAAAACAACAACAACACGCACATAGATTCTGCCTTTTATGTGACAAATACTAAAATCAAGCCTGTAAGGGTGATCCGTTTTGAAGAGAAGCAGAAGGACGGCCATCTTGCTCATTACCATAACAAAGCGTGCGTGAAACAGGAATAGGTGAATAGGGACCGCTCCCGATCTCTCGTGGGGGGCTGTCAGAACGACTAATTGGAGTCGGAGGACCTAAGCAAAGACGAAGCGTGATTCACCCTCTCATACGTCAAACTAAGTAAAGGTTGAGAGGCAATTTTCAATGCGTGCGCAAATTCAAGCACAGACTCTGATTCAAGGGTAAACGGAGGAAAGCACGAAGCGTGATTCACCCTCTTATACGTCAAACTAAGTAAAGGTTGAGAGGCAATTTTCAATGCGTGCGCAAATTCAAGCACAGACTCTGATTCAAGGGTAAACGGAGGACTAAGCAAAGACGAAGCGTGATTCACCCTCTTATACGTCAAACTAAGTAAAGGTTGAGAGGCAATTTTCAATGCGTGCGCAAATTCAAGCACAGACTCTGATTCAAGGGTAAACGCGAGAAACAACTTGAGGAATCAAAATGCAAGGCGAGAACAAAAATGCGCCAGTTGAATTCTTTGACGTGAATATTTATGCATGCATGCATGATATGGCTTTGATTTCAGCAG
>CM065701.1:18266121-18286121 GCA_017654935.2 Phymorhynchus buccinoides | reverse complement strand
GTAGCTCGCTACCTATGACAGTGTGTATTTGCGACATTGAGCATGAACCACAAATTTCACTTTTTTCTAGGGTTAGGGATAGGGTTAGGGTTAGGTTAGGTAAATGGTTAAAGTACAGAAAAATTGAAATTTGTGGTTGTCGCAAATACAGACTCTCATAGTAGCGAGCTACTTATTTTTACGAGCTACCTATTTTCATGCGACACTTGGATAGGGTTAGAATCAGTTTAGGGCTATTTTCGTCAGAATCAAAGATTTAAATTATAATTTAAGAACAGAAACAGCTGCTCGAAGCGTTATCGTATATGCGAACTTAGCATCTAACGGCAAAACTGATGGTGACGTTTGGATAGGGTTTACGTTTGTTTTTCCTTGCTGATTATTGTATGTTTCAAACTTTCTGTGGCATAAACATAAACCTTAAACCTTTCGCCGCCAGCCATTTTTCAGCCAAAAAATACCATTAAACTTAACTGGGTAGTATCTGCAATATTGCGAATTCAACTGTGACATATAACTTAGGCATCCTTACCCCCCAAAAATAAAAAATAGGGTCTTCTGATATGCCTTTGTAGGCCCTGATGTGATGCCTTTTAGTAACATGGGTGTTAAAACCATTGTGGTGCTAAAATGCGACATTGGCGGTGAAAGGGTTAAACTGATTATAACCCCTATCTCTTACCTGTTGAAATATTGGGCGAAAATCGCTCAGAATAATTTCGGATACTTAGAACGTGACGGAGGGTGGTGGTGGGGTAGTGAAACTACTACACCTTTGCCTCCCCCCTCCAATTTAAGAGAGAAAATAAAGTTTTACGCCCTCTTGGGCCTTTCGGCCATGTGGGACCCCTCCAGCTTATTCAGCCTTTTCTACTTTTATACTACTACTTGTCTTGTTTTCACAGCAGCAACGATTTTACTTAGTCAAAAGTAGCAACGTATAGAACGTTGTCAAGTTTTAATGCATATTAATATAGCAGACGTTTGCTTACCTTATTTTAGCGCCTATCGTGTGTGTGTGTGTGAAGGCTACATTTACGCCTAGTCGGACCTCTGAGAGTAAGCCCTTTTCGGGAAAAGACCAACCCATGACATCGGACAGAACCATTTACCTAACCCTTTCTACAGGTACGAAAAAAGTGAAAAACCCATGCTCAAAGAAATGTGGCAAATACACACTCTCATAGTGTACTTATTTTAACGTTTTTTCATGCGACATTGCCCCTCACACGCAACACTTACTCACCTCGAGGTAATGCCACATTTCTGTCTAGTTACATTCTATTCTTGGGAGGCCAAGTGAGCCTAAAGTCTGTGAAAAAAGTATCCGTTGTTTTCATCGAAAGAAGCGGGTTAAAAAAGACTAACCAACCCACCTACCCCGTGGAATTGAGACCCTTTCAAATCTGCCGCTTTCTACTATGAAAACTAACAAAAAAGTGATTGCCGCAAAATGCCGCAAATTCAGACTTTGGAAATCGGCTAGGTTTCTGTCGTTTTGGTTAAAAAAACAACCGCACAACATTCGCACTGTTTTTTTTTACTGAAGAGCAACATTGCCATTTTTTGGAAATGGCTAGGGTGGGGTTAGGATCAGCCCAGGATTACTTTTCATGAAACTGAAAGAAGCAGGCTTTGACTCTGAGATTGAGCGTCAGTTGAAGTGTTTGTACACTTTCATGTCTTAGTGTTTTTAAATTCAAATGGGTTTTTATATCCCGCTTCTTCGTTCTATTAGGCTGTGAAAGTCAATTGTGCACACTTTCATAATTTCTCGGACGTTTTACTAGTTGTGGTTTTCTTTCTTTTATTAAAAAAAGCGTGGTTACTCTGCTTCGCTGATGTAAAATACTGATACATTTTAGGCTTAATTTCACACATTCCCATATTTTACGCACGCATGCCCACGCGCACGCAGACGTGCACACACACGCACGCGCGCGCGCGCGCACACATACTCACACATATATATACACACACACGCCGCACACCTTTGCACAACTGTTGCACACTTTAAATCGGTTTTATATATATTTTTTCATTCTCTAGTTTGAACAAGGTGGGGCACAGACAACATACCTCCTCACTTCACACTTTCATTCACATACATACACGCGTGTACACACACACACACACGCACGCATACGCACGCGCGCGCGCGCGCACACACACATACACAACAACGCACATACGGCGCATACACACGCGCACGCACACACGCACACGCACACGCACACACACACACACACACACACACACACACACACACGCGCGCGCGCGCATACGCACACACACACACACACACCTCTCTCTGCCTGTTGTAAATGATACGCTTTGTTATTTTCTTCTTGCCTACCTAATAGGCTCAGAACTGTATTTGAACTATCCGTCCTCCAACCCTCCATCCTCCCTCTTCAACCTCCCCCCGCCCACTCCAAGTTTATTCAGGAAGTAGGTTGACCCCATCCAATTGTCCTCATTTTCTAGGCAGGATTTGGGTAAACCCGTCCCCCTTCGCATCCTCTTCAGCGGCTTCAAGCCTTTGTATTGACAATTGATGCCATTGTCAAGCTTTCTCTCTCTCGTGTCTTGACAATTGATGCCATTGTTTCCCTGTCTTCCCCCGTCTCTCTCTCTCTCTCTCTCTCTGTGTACTTCGATGGCAGTCCCTTTTACCTGGCCTAAGAATAGTTCCCCTCTTTTTACACCTGTGTCGTCGCCCCCTGGTTTGTTTTTATTATTCCTTCTCGCCACGCCGTTTCATCCTTTTCTTCTATGTCACTTCAATTCGCCCTTTTATTGCCTCTCACATTTATGGCATTTATCTTTGCTTGATATATAAACTATTAAGAGATGGGGCCAAAACGTTCAGTGAGAGCTGTTTAATTATTTTCGACAGTCGTGGGAATTCATGCTACAGTGTAGTCTTTCGTGAAAAAGACTTGACTCGCAAACTAGGAGGCAGTTGCATTGAGGTTTTTTGGTTTTTGTTTTTGTGCTGTAGCCAAAAAAGGATTGGTTGGTCGTCGTTGGGGACTTTCCTTCACACCAGCTGTCTTTCAAGTTTTGTTGGCCGTTAAAGTGCGGATGTACCCTATGGAAGGCATTTGCACGGTGTTACAAACAAAAATGATTGGTTGGTCGTTGGGGACTTTCCCTCACGCCAGTTGTCCTTCAAGTTACTTTGACCGAAAGAGTGGGGATGCACCCACGGGGAAGGCATTTGCATCGTTTGTTTGGTGTTGCAAACAAAAGGATTGGTTGGCCATTGGGGACTTTCCCTCACGCCAGTTAAGTTTTTTGTTTGTCTTCTATAGAGTCGCGATGTACCCCTGGGAAAGTATTTCCGCTATGAAATCTAAATTCTGCCTCATAATATATCCAGAAGATTAACTCTGTCGTAAAGCCCCATCCATCTCCATCTCGATATTTACCAAGTGATAGTGTCCTCCTCCCTCTACTACCCCCTTTCCCATCCTCCCACTCCACCCCACTTTCTCCCTGTTGGTTTTCACTTTTCCCGACCGTGTATGAAAAAGTGTCTGCCAGTCATGCCTGTGAGCCCCCCCTCCTCTCTCTCTGAGCTCCTCTCTCTCTCTCTCTCTATATATATATATATATATATCTCTCTCTCTCTCTGTCTCTCTCTCTCTTTCTCTCTCTCTCTCTCTCTCTCTCTCTCTCTCTCCTCTCTCTCTCTCTCCTCAGGCCGGAGGGCCCTCACATTAAAATTCCAGTATTCGAATGTTCCAGTGTTGCTCTCTCTCTCTCTCTCTCTCTCTCTCTCTCTCTCTCTCTCTCTCTCTCTCTCTCTCTCTCTCTCTCCTATCTCTCTCTCTCTCTCTCTCTCTCTCTCTCTCTCTCTCTCTCTCTCTCTCTCTCTCTCTCTCTGGCCGGAGGTCTAACATTAAAAACCCAAGAGAGAGAGGAGAGGGATGGGGGAAAAACGCACAAGTTTTTATTCCAAAACATCCCTTTTTTCATAGGACCTGGGTTACACAAAAAAGCGCTAGACAGCAGCACAAAATAATCGTAGTGCCTATACTAGATATCTGTGCTTACTAAACTTTGTTGACAGTGATCAGAAAAGGGGTGTAGGGTTGAAGAGTGAAGGGGTGGTTAGTGGTTGCCAAAGAGATAAAGGGTGGCTTAATAACCCTGTTGTGAAATGACAGCTGGACAGACCTAGGATATTAGGCTATAATATACGTGTAGGCCAGTCGAGATCAACTACCGATTCTGTTCTTTAAAGGGGCACCCTGACGGATGAGTTTTGTATTTTTTAAAAACCACGTCGAGATCACCAGGAAAACACCCTTTACAGAGATTGCAACACTCGCTTCGTTCTAGTTTCCTGAAATCAAACCGTCAAATCGGCGATTCCTCCTTGGCGGAGGTGCTGGATGTCAAATCCTTTAACCCCAAAGAGAAGGCGTGTGCCGTCTCTTTTCAATGTGCAAACACATCCATCAGGGTCCACCTTTAAAGCTTTCCTTCCCAGTTCCCACCCCACCCCCTCTCCCTACACGCACGCACTCTTGGTTTAACCCTTTCACCGCCAATGTCGCATTTTAGCACCACAATGTCGCTAAAAGGCATCCAACCATGACCTGTAATCCCAAAACCCTATTTTCTTAATTTTGGGAGGTAAGGATAGGCCTAATGTTATAATAATAATCATAATACATATTTGTTGCGCTCTTTCTCCAAAGAGCTCAGAGCGCTTACAAAGTTAACTTTAGACAACAATAACAATAGTAATAAACACAAAACATTGAGAAATATATATATATATTAAACACTAATCCGATACTTCACGCGTACGCGCACACACACGCACGCACGCACATCACACACATGCGCGCGCGCACGCAAAATACATGGTAGATCTCACAGAGGAATTCGCAATATTGCAGATATTTTATTTTCTCTATCCAGTTAAGTTTAATGGTATTGTTGGCTGAAACATGGCTGGCGGCGAAAGGGTTGCAAACAAAAGACAACTATACATTAATGCACAGAACGAAGGTTTAGTGAAGGAAGAGAGATAACTCCTGATAGAAGAGAGCAAAGTCATTCCCTACCTTTAAATTTTGTTCTGCACCCGGGTAATATTCTTTGGGGAAACACACAACTTGCTTAATAATTATATCGTATAGGTTGATACGGGAACCAAAAAAAGTGATTCTTGCTTAACGAGGACGAATGATATTCGGTTGTTTTTTTCCGGTTGATGTGTTTACAAGCGCCCATGCGCGCGCGTGTGTGTGTGAGCGTTTGTGTGTGTGCTTAGGCTTACTCGCACACTTGTATTCTCTAAAACAAAGCAAAATGGTTTTGCTGTGTTAAGCTTGTCGTTTCCTCCCTAAAATGTCAAAATCGTTCACACGCTGAATTCATTCCTCACAGCAACAAGAAGAAAATCAGAGGAAAAACAAAACAAAAAACACACGATAGCATGACCATTAAAACAAATCACTTTTTTTTTTTCGGAGTGCCGTTTTGTGTGGGATCTGAGGCTCTCGGTGAACACTGACGTTGCCGACTTATCTGTGGAGAAGCTAGCGATGTTCTATTGTGGTGCGTTGCAGGTGTGGTCTACTCGCAGGCTGCAGGAGCTGACTGTGGTGATAGCGACGTTTGCGATGCCAATCTGAATTGCCAGGGTGGCAAGTGCCGTAAGTAACGTTGAACGCGCGCGGGCGCGCGCATGTGTGTGTGTGTACGTGCGCGCGCGTGTGTATGCGCTGTGATCTCTCTCTCTCTCTCTCTCTCTCTCTCTCTCTCTCTCTCTCTCTCTCACTCGCTCAGTCACTGTTTTGAGTGTGTGCGTGCGTGCTCTCTCTCGTGTCATGTGTTGGTGTCAGTGTGTGTGTGCTGTGATCTCTCGCTCTCTCTCTCTCTCTCTCTCTCTCTGCTCTCACTCTGTCTCTCTCTCTGTCTCTGTCTCTGTCTCTCTCTCTCTCTCTCTCTCTCTCTCTCTCTCTCTCTCTCTCTCTCTCTCTCTCTCTCTCTCTCTCTCTCTCGCTCTCTCTCTCTCTCTCTCTCTCTCTCTCCTGCTTTAATACATACATTTGATTTAAACCTCGTCCGCAATGTTCTTAAAATCAAAGTACCTCTTCCAAGAGTTGATCTCTTCAAAACTAGTCTGTTATATTCGGGCGGTTGTTTGTGGAATACGATTTTAGCTAGATTCTTTTAATGTTCATTCAAGTCTCAATGTTTCCAAGAAAAACTACCATAAGTACCTTATGATCAAACGTAAACAACATCACATATTAATCTCTTATGTAGCTTCTGAACATTTAAAAAAATGTTTATTCATGACATGGTTAATTTGAACATAAATCTTGTTTTTAAGTTTTTTGTTTTTGTTTTTTGTTCACTTTAAGGGGGGGGGGGGGGGGGGGGGGGGGGGGGGGGAGATGGAGGAAGAAAGTAATTTCTTGTGTTTTGATGATGCCATACTCAAAATACATTTGTTTAGATTGATTTTCTTATTCTTCCTCCACAATGTATTTCCTGATTCTTGTGAATTCAATTTATATTAATTCATATGATAACTGTGCTGTGTGCGAGGTTGGTGGTTTGGATGGGTGTATGAATGTGTGTGTTTTGTGTGTGTTTGTGTGCTTTTGTGGTTTTTAATTGGGGGGGTTAATTAAGCTTGTTGCTTTTGTTTGTTTCGAGGCAGTTTGTAAACAAGCTTTTTGTTCTGTTGTGCTTTTCTTTTCCCTCAATAAACAAAATTAATGTTTCAAATCTTCTCTGTCTTTTCTCTCTCTCTCTTCGAGGGCAAGATGTAAACTCTCTCTCATCTGTGTCTTATTCTCTTCCCTCTCTCTTCTCTCTTCTCTTTCTCATCTCTCTCTCTCGTCTCTCAATCTCTCTAGTCTCCTTTCTCTGCTCTCTCTTTGCTCACCTGCATGTCATGGTCTCTCTCTCTCTCTCGCTCTCTCTCTCTCTCTCTCTCTCTCTCTCTCTCTCTCTCTCTCTCTCTCTCTCTCTCTCTCTCTCTCTCTCTCTCTCTCTCACTGTGTTTGCGTGCGTGCTGCATGCACTGTGTGTGCTGTGTCTCTCTCTCTCTCTCTATCAATCACTGTGTTTCTCTCTCGTTCTCTCTCTCTCTCTCTCTCTCTCTCTCTCTCTCTCTTCTCTCTCTCTCTCTCTCTCTCTCTCTCTCTCTCTCTCTCTTCTCTCTCTCTCTCTCTCTCTCTCTCTCTCTCTCTCTCTCTCTCTCTCTCTCTCTCTCTCTCTCAGCCTGCGTGTGTGCGCGTGCGTGTTAGCTGTGCGCGTGCGTGTCACGTGTGCCAATGGGTGGGTGAGAGAGAGAGGGGGGGGGGGGGCAGTGTGTCAAATGTAAAATGCAAAATAAAGACGATCATTTTCTTTCATTTAAAAAAAAACATACCCGAGTTTCGATGTCATCTTATAAATCCAAAGACCAGCTGCTAGAATCTGTCAAACCAGGCTTGACAGCTGCTAGTCAATGATGTAGACTTATGGAGTAAAAAAAACACTTGACCTTGACCTTTTATGTTCCTACTTGTTTCATTAGTGCTGCATGCTAAGCACTCGGAATGTTTTCAAACTAAGATTCTTAACATTCATTGCGTCGTGTATGCATGTAGTAATCATAATATATTTTGTCAGGAAATCTCCTGAATTCAAGACATTTTAAAGCCAGCAGGACGGTTCTTGAGATACGTGTAAATCCATTTAGAAATGGGGAGTGGGGTGGGTGTAGACTGGGAGTAGCTGATGGAAGCATGAACGAAGCGCTTGTGCCCCAGTTACTACTCAGGGCTCCCAGGGACCCCCATTTGGGGGTCTATGAAGTACTAACATTCTAAAGGACCCTCTAAAAGAATGTGCCAGGGATGCAATAGAAAACATCTTTTTAGTATTCGCAATGCTACTGGGACCCTCTATCCCGCCTCTAGGACCTTCTATAATGTAATTGGAGTCCCTGGGACCCCTTGGTTTGCGGGACGATTGGGAGCCCTGCTACTCAAATCCACAATACAACCCAGCAAGTTCGTCCCATCCAGATGAAGTCCACTTCCAACAGCTACTTCGTTAAAGTTCATTTCTTGGATCAGGATCAGGATTTTATTTTTTTAGGACAACTAGGGGCCAACACCGGTCCCCGGGGAAACTGTTCAGGAAATGTCGCGTTCCTCTGGTCTCATGTCTAGCTGGTACTTAATTGATGCATGACTGGAGTAGACCCCAACAAAGATATTCTAAAAGGGTAAGATGGATTACTTAAGAGCTCGGCGAACCGGGCTGATATGAGTTATCGTTAGTGGGGACGTGTACACTATTCACAGACTGGAACTTGAACGGATAATTCAACTGGCCTATCGATGTGTAAAGTGTGTCACGTTTCAAAGGGACATAACCAGTGTTTCTGTCCTCACTACTCATATAGGGAAAAGAAACCGGATGTTTATCTTCCCCTGTACAGTCTCTGACCCCAATTGTGTTGATAATTATGTTCATTGAACAGGGTCGAAGATTGGTGCCGGTTGCACGACGGGAAATGCTGACCAGTGTCCGCCCACTGCTGGCGCTTGCCCGGCGGAAGCCCCTTTCGTCTGCACCTGCCCGGACACCACGTTCGTCAACGCTGACAAGAGCATGTGCCGTGAGTAACCACCATGAGAGGGGGGTGCGTGAGTAGGGGGTTAGGGCCTTTTAGGGGGAGGGTTAGGTACAGAGCTTCAGATTGTCGGGTGAGGTGAGTGAGGGTGTGATGGTGTGGGGGTGTCCAGGTCGAAGACCGGAACAGACGATTTTCGGGAGAAAAACCAAAGCAAAACTAGGGGAGAGCACGTCGTGAAAATTAGAGTTAATTATACCTCGACTGTTTTGACCGATTGAATTAGGCAAGATCCCTCCCACACACAATAATAATAATTTAATTCATTTTTTGAAAAGTGACGCCTGTCCCTCGCGAGGCTCCAGGCGCCATTACAAAGATAAAAACCAACAGGTTTTAAGAAAGAAGAAAAAGTTGACATACAAGATTAAAACATTAAAAAAAAGAACTTTGACATCGTAAGAACAGGATATCATTAGAAAACATTAAAATTAAATACATGCGGGGAACATATACCCCCAGCCCCTCCACTCTCTCTCTCTCTCCATCCCCTTCCCCTCCCTCTCTCCCAACCCCGCCCCGCGCTGTCCCCCCCAAAAAAAAAAAAATCCAAAAACAAATCATGAAATTACTCCCCTTAATTATTTCTGAACAATTCATATTGTTCCCTTCATTTTGTGCAAATAGGGGTCACGAGGGTTGTCCCAAAGAAATTGGTATGCTGTAATTAATTACCATGGGAGGGGCGTGAGTTAGGTGAGTAGGAGGTTAGGGGAGGGTTAGATAGGCTTGCAGAGGTTAAGGGGGGGGGGGGGGGGGGAGTCTAGGTCTAGGTCGAAGACCCGATTTGATCCCTTGTTGTGCAAATAGGGGTTAAATGGCCCCATGAAGGATGGAAAAAAACCACCCATCTCTATCCATCACACATTGCTGGCCTAGGTCAACGCCCCAAAATTGACCCTTCATTTTGTGCAACTCGGGGTCCAAACTGACCCATGAAGGATGGAAAAAAACTTGCACTCTATCCATGACACAATGTTCGCTAACTAGGTGGCCCCAAAATTGACCCTTCATTTTGTGCAACTCGGGGTCCAAACTGACCCATGGAGCTCGCTCCTTGTCCAACCAACACGTTCGCTAACAGTGGCGCTGCAAGTAATCCCCACACTGGGAGGGGGGTGAGTAGTAGATACGGAGGGAGCTTTAGTTTGGTGTGTGTGTGTGTGTGTGGGGGGGGTGAACGTAAGTGGGGCGGTGGCTAGGTCAACGACCCGAACTGATCCCTTTTGGTCGTGCAAATTGGGGTAATATGGCCCCACGAAGGATGTAACAACAGAAATCCATTATTCCTAGCACGTTGCTGGGGTAGGTCAATGACCCAAAATTGACCCTTCATCTTGTACAAGGTGGGTCCAAAAAATGACCTATCCTTTACACATTGCTGGGCTAGTTCAACGACCCACGATTGACCCTTCGGTTTGTGCAACTGGGCATGGAGTCTGTTGTTTTGTTGTCCCGTCTTCTGGGCCGTACAGTGGTGTTGCTCCCACGCCGCTTGTTCCGAATCCCAACTCGCAGCCACACCTCCGCTTGTTCAGGTCGCAGAATCCTAGACCAGCAGTCCAAGGGGAGCGAATATATGTTAGGCCGTCAGGAGGCAACCAACCGAGGAGACACTGCACTGCTGCTGAGTAACCAACCGAGGAGACACTGCACTGCTGCTGAGTCACCTCGGTGGAGTTCAATAGAGACTGTTCAGGACACCACCTACTAAGTCTCCTACTGACGGCACTATTCTCTTAGTCGCGGAGCCAGTGTGAGTGAGGTTCTCCTTCGAGGGCGCCGCCACGACCGTCCACTAACAGCTCCCCAGAACACACTGATCCCCATGACTTTGATCCGAACACACCAAAGCATAGACTGGATCGGAAACCGAAACTTAGGTCACCGTAAGAGCAGGGCAAGCAAAGCCACATAATTTGACAGTTTTCTTTTTAATGATTGAAAATGAGGAGGATGACTATGATGATGATGAAGATGATGCTATGGAGTTCTGCATCGGTCTGAAACTACATGACAGGGCTGTGTTATATGCCTCCTTTCATAATGATATCCCGGCGTTAGCCAGGCCCGAGAACTACAGACACCTGCAGTGGTGGTCTTGAAATTAGAGCAAGACTCCGAGTCGCATCCGCTTAGCAGATGAAGCTCGATTGTGTAGTTTGTCTTCCCATGGCACTCACTCTGGGTAAGAGTATGTACAGGACCGAAACAAACCTCGCCTCTGAAGGGATTCGAACCCGTGACCTCCAAGCCAGAAGTCCGCGACGCTAAACTACGCAACGGCGCCACTAACCAACCACTACGCCACGGCGGCTGGTCTGCTTAAAATTTGTGTCCCTCACACATTGCTGGGCTAACAACGACCCTTCAGTTTGTGCAACGCAGGGTCAAACAATGACCCATAAGACATTGTTTGGTCTCTTATTTAGGAAACTGTCCTGTCATTGATCAAGGTTTAGGATAGACCCACGACGCTTGAAAACACCTATCTGGCGCTCTTAGACACTGGCTCGATGGTGGTTATGAAGTGCTAAGATATTTGTTTGCTTTTATTGAATAAGGTAACAGCTTTGGGCTTGAGTTTCGTTCATGGGAGGAGTATGCAGCCTGTATTGAGGGGGAGAGAGAAAGAAAAGAAAGAGAGTGTGTGTGTGTGCGTGCGTGCGTGCGCGCGTGCATGCGTGTGTGCATGTGTGCACGCGTATGCATGCGTGTGTGCATGTGTGTTTTGTTTTGTTAAGCTGCATGGAAGATTTGTAATCAGACACCCAGTGCTATGCAACATACCTCTCGGGTAAACTTGTATAATCATTTTGCCTGTTGTCGAAATCAGTGTACGTTGCTGTGGGCTATTACATAACAAAAATATAAGTCCAGAATTTTTTGTTTGCAAAAGTTAAGAAATAGGCTACTGGTGTCTATGCAGATGTTCTTAAATCATATCGTTGTTGCATTGAGTCTGTCCTCACTGTTTCTTTTATGCGTCGGTATGGGAGTCTGAGTGTAAGGAGTAAGCGTGTGCTGAGTGATGTGGTGAATGTGTGCAGTAAGGTTGTGGGTGCAAGGCAAAATAGTTTGCACGAATTGTATGATGAGCGAGTGGTGCAAAAGGGAGGCAGATTGTGGATGATGATAGCCATGTTCTTGCTCAGCAATCTACTTTAACCATACTGACCAACACCTGAAACAACTGCATTAGCGTTAAGCGACCTGGAGCTATACCATAGCATATAGAAAAACGAAAGTAGGCCTCTGGCCTTGACCCCTAGCCGGATGTGGGGCGGGAGTGATCCCCCCTTACCGGTCTAGTCTAGGCTAGGCCAGTGAGAGCCTACTTCCGCCATTACAATTTTCCAGCGCTACATGGCAGACCTGGGCTACCTACACGCTTAACTCTTCGTTCCCCTTCACTCTTAACTAGGTGGGTTCGTTCCTTTATCTTCTATCATCGAACGTAGGAGTTATCTGAGTCTCGATTGTCGCAGTTCGCTTAGTTCCATCTTCGCTAGAACTTTAGTTATTATTTTTTTCTCGAGTCGCTCACTCGTCGTGCTTCAGTGCACGCGCGCACGCACATGGTATGGCCACTTCTGGCTCTGTTTCTCATGTTCCTGACAAAGTTCAACCTGACCTTTCAGTTCGTTCTCCTCTTCCTAGAGACGAAGCAGGTCGTTTCTGCCCTAAAGGGTCTTCGGATAAATCTATCTGTTCAAGTTCTTCTCACAAGTCTAAGTCTAAGCGCACTAAGCGCTCTGTCTTCACCGTCTAGGCCTCCTAAGGCATCTACGGTCTCTTCGGCATCAGTCTCTACTTCGGCTTTGGACTCGTTTATTCAACGACTCGACTCGTCAGGCTTCACTTTCACTCCTCCTAAGCATAAGGCTTCTCGGCCAATTTCGTCCGTCAGTTCGTCTGCCATGCTTTTATGTTCAGACAGGAGGCCTCTCTCTACCAAGGCCACCATGTCTACCCGGTCTTCTACTCCTCGTTGGATAAGTCACAGCTGCGCATGTCTGTAACCCCGAGTGGCAAGTTTGCACTCGGGGGCTCGCCTAGTCTCCCTACCCTCTCCGACCCTGTGTTGGAGAGAGGGCGAAGGGGGTTCCCATCCGACCGTGCATCGAGGTCTTTTGACTGGGGCCTCAATCAGACATCCCGGTGTCTCGACGGGAACTCGAGCCCGGAAGGCCGTAGGCCTCTCTACACCTCCCCAGCCGGGGAGGCCGAGGCCTACCGGCTAACACCGCCTCGCCGTCGGAAAGTCTCCGATGGCGTAGTTGGTGCACCTCTCGGCCGCTTCGCCCTGGCCGCGGGCCTCGGTCCGAGAGGTTCTCCTGGTGCTCCCCCCGGCGGTGGGGACACCGGTCGAGTTTATTCCCGGCCTGGAGGCCCAGCACCACGGATCAGGATGGACCCCGAGCCGGTGGACGAAGGCCTCCCCGCCAGTGCGGCCTATCGTCGTTCGGGCTACCGTAGCCCCCGGTCGGCCGACCGTGGTGGCAAGCGGCCCCGTTCGGCCTCTCCATCTACCTCAGGCCTCCCCCACTGGGCCTCCTTCGGTCCCGGGCCTCCCTCGGTAGGAGGCCTCGGGGGCCGTGGCCACATAGGCCGCGGCCTCCCCGGTGCTCCAGACCGTGGACAGGATGGGCCTCCCCCGGCGGGGCATCGCGGCCTCCCTGGCTCCCCGGGCCACGGGCAAGATGGAGGCCTCTCTTCTCAGTCTTCGGAGGGGGAACACGATCAAGGCCTCTCTAGGCCAGGTTCACCCATGGACCGTGGATCACCGGAGGCCTCTTTGTCTCCGGCCCGTTCCCCTCCGGCCTTTGACGAACGTCTTCTCAGAGCCATTATGGAATCATTTCGCAATCTTCCACCACCACCTTCTCCCGACGCCCCTCCATCGGTGCGGGACTCCTCCAACCAGGGCCTCCTGGATGTGGTCAGCGATTCGTGCCCCGATGTGGTTCGCCTCGCTGCTCCCGTCTCGGCCTCGGCCACAGGCCACTCGGCTGGTTCTTTCCATCAAGGAAAGGACCATCTGTTTCTTCAACCTCCCTCTTGCCTCCAGGAATCAATCCTCAGGGCGGAGGAGGCTTTGCGTACAGGAAGGCTGGTGGACGATAGACGCTTCGCTCAAGGCCACGCTGTGCGCAATCGCGAAGATTCTTCGTCCTCTGGCTCTTTCTTGGTGCCCCTGTTCCGGACGGTTCTGGGGCTCCACGAAGACTATCTCCCCTTCGCCCGTTTCTCCAAGCCCTCGAGGGTGGAGAGTGACAGGCTCAGGTGTGAGGACAATTGTCACTCTCTCACCATCAAGGGTTCCTCTTTCAAGACCCTCGAAGTTGCCCTCTCGGACGCGCTTAAGGGCTGCGGGGTCGCGAGTTCTCTCGCTCAAACTGCTTCGGACTCCCTAGGGAGCTCTGCTCCCTCTAGGTCCCCGATGGACTTTCGCCTGTTCGAGCAGGTTGATGAACCGGCGGTAGGAGTCTCCCTCGCAGCGCTCGGGGAAGCTCTCCACAGCCTTACGGACGTTCTGGCCTCTCTCAAGGTCCAAACTTCCGCGATCGCAAGGGACAACTATCTCGCGAAGGCCAAGGCTCTCTCGGTCAGGGAGAAGGAACAACTCCGTTCTCTTCCTCTCCCCTTTTCGGGCCTCATCGGTGAGGAAGCGCTCGGCTTGGTGATCAAGCTGTCTTCGGAGCGCAAGGCTCAGGACGGCCACGAGGCCATGATGGCTCTGCTCATCAAGCAGGCCAAGCAGAACTCGGACTCGCGCTCTGCTCGGTTTAAACCAGGGGGTCGGGCCCTTGAGCGCAGACAGCGCTCTTCTTTCCCTAGGACTAAGGACTCAAAGTCCTCTCAGTACGTGACTAAGCACACGGGAGGTCACCGTCCTTATCACGCTCGCAACCTCCCACCGAGGGGCTCTTCCCGACCGGCCGGCGGGAAGCAGCAACAGTCTTTTCGGTAGGGCCCGTGCGCTGCCGGGAACCGGCAGGCGTGGATGCCCTGTCTCCGGCGTATCCCGCTTGGCGCTCTCTTGTCGACAACACCTGGATTCTCGGCGTCGTGCAGGAAGGGTATCGGTTCCCCTTCGAACTAGAACCGCCCCTCTCGGCAAAACCGATCGCTTTCTCCCCTCCGGCAGACCCAGAACGGCTTGCGATATTGCAACAAGAAGTCGACTCTCTAATCGACAAGGGTGCAGTCTCCCGGGTCCCCCTTCCAGGGCCCGGGTTCTACTCGTGTCTCTTCACGGTCACGAAGAAGTCGGGCGGCTATCGCCCCGTTCTGGATCTGTCTCCGCTGAACAAGTTTCTTCACAAAACCAGATTCAAGATGGAAACCCCGTCCACGGTCCATTCGTTCATATGTCCAGGAGACTGGGCAACCTCGGTGGACTTACAAGACGCCTACTTCCATCTGTCTATCCATCCTTCCCGCAGAAAGTTTCTCCACTTCGTCTGGAAGGGAGAGACTTTCCAGTTCAACGCCCTTCCGTTCGGTCTCTCTCTGGCCCCCTGGATCTTCACCAAGGTGACCAGAGAGCTGGCCTCCCTGGTCCGCTCGCAGGGGCTGCGGCTAAAAGTCTTTCTGGATGACTGGCTTTTACTTGCAGCCTCTCGCGTTCTCTCTCTCGACCACACCCAAATTCTGGTGGACCTCTCGCTACGGCTGGGGTTCCGCATCAACTCCCAAAAGTCGGATTTGACCCCCTCTCAGACCTTCACCTATCTGGGCATGTGCTTCGACACCGTGAACTATACGGTCACGGCGTCCGAGGACAGGCTATCAGCCATTGTCAGTCTCGTGGCCGACCTCTCAGAAGCGAAGTCGACCACGTTTCGCCGACTCCTCAGCATTTTGGGCCTCATGGAGTCTGTAGCAGAGCTCCTCCCGTTGATCCTCGTGGCGCCCCATTGGCCGACGCAACACTGGTTTCCAGAACTTCTGGCTCTGGCCAGGGACGGCCATCTCATGCTAGGGCTCACACCCAAGACCCTCCTTCAGCCAAGGAGCGGTCTCGGCCATCCAAACCCTTTCAGGCTAAACCTGGCCGCATGGAAACTATAAGACTCGGTTTCCGGCGACAGGGCTTCTCTTCGAGAAACGTGGAGATTCTGCTAACCTCTCGGCGCCAATCCACCAATGCCTTGTACGATTTGCTCTGGAAGGCATGGTTCTCTTTCTGCGTGCACAAGAAATTTGACGCGCTGCGCCCTACCACAGTCCAGTTTGTGGAGTTCCTGTCCCACTTGCACAGAACTAAGGGCCTCTCTGCTCAGACCCTTTCTGGCTACAGGGCCTCTCTGATTAACACCATTTCGTTAGCTTTAGGTTTTGACCGAACCTCTAAGCTTTCTGCTCCACAGGTGTCCCATTTTTTGGACGCTGTGCGTTTGCGGGCCCCGGCGAGGACTGTCCGGGTCCCGCAATGGGACGTTTTTCTTGTTTTGAATTATCTAAGGGATCGCTGTGAACCTCTCGCTTCCCTCTCTCTCAAAGTCCTCACTTTCACGACGGTGTTCTTGATTGCTCTGGCATCGGCCAGACGGGTCAGTTGCCTCCACTCCCTTAGCGGACTCTCCAGGGACGTCGAGTTCGCAGAGGATTTCTCGTCGGTTTCCCTTTGCTTTCTGCCCGAGTTCAGGGCCAAGAATCAGCCCGGTGATGTTAGGGGCTCTAGAAGAAGATTGTTTCTCTCTATTAACCCTAAGTACTCTAAAGACGTTTTGAAGAACACAGTAGCTAGATGGTTGATGGAATGTATCAAGCTAGCCTACTCTGTCTCTAGTTAGCCTGCCATCTGGCTCTATCAGGGTCCACGAGCTGCGCGCAATCAGCGCCTCGCTCGCTCTTGTTAAGGGGGTGCCCATGGTGAAAATTATGTCAGCCGCCTACTGGAAGTCGATCAACACGTTCCTCAACTTCTCCCTGCGGGACATGTCCACGAAACATGACGACGACTCCTTCACTATCAGGAAGATAGTTGTCGCCCAGACCGCCGTCTCCGTCTAAACAGTACGTACGGAGGCAGGCTCCCATCGACCACCCCCTATGATATTTTAGTGGGTATATCATTGCAATGATGTTTTGGGGCAATATTTGGAGCACCCCTTTTACCTCCCCTTTCTAAGCCGCCTAGTGGCTAGGGGTAAAAGGAGTACTGAGGGCTTTTTCAGAGGGGTCTAGTGGATTTGCCACTTTTTTTAACCCCCACAGGGGAAAAAGCTCCCAGGTCTTGCTCTCACGCGGTGAGTTGGGGTATTGAAGCATCTACCCTCCTCCGCTTTGGTAATCTGCAGTTGTTTCAGGTGTTGGTCAGTATGGTTAAAGTAGATTGGTGGATTTTTATTAATCCCTACTATCTATTTAACTAAATACTTGCCAACACCTGAAACAAACGAGGTACCCTCCCTTGTATCCTCCCTCACTAATAAGATGCTTCCTGTAAAATTTTGTAATGGCGGAAGTAGGCGCTCATTGGCCTAGCCTCTGCTAGACCGGTAAGGGGGGATCACTCCCCCCCCCCCCCACATCCGGCTAGGGGTCAAGGCCAGTGCCTACTTTCGTTTTTCTATATGCTATGGTATAGCTCCAGGTCGCTTAACGCTAATGCAGTTGTTTCAGGTGTTGGTAAGTATTTAGTTAAATAGATAGTAGGGATTAATAAAAAATCCACCACTGTTGCCTTCAGGGCGTAGATACAGGACCCTCAAACTCAAAACAGAGCACAAAAATTTGTTCCGCAGTCCATCCATCTTTTAAATTCCTGAATCTTTGTTCAGTCAATCCATTTTTCAAGTGTGTGTATGTGGGGGTGGGGTGGGACTTTTTCGTGCAATATTAAACATTATTTTTTGTAATATGTAAATAAACTTGGGTGCCATGCTTTTAAATAAAGGTATATTTTGTTCATGATTTCAGATATACTATCATAAGAGTGATCTCAATTTGAATGCTTCTTATAAAATCCCATTTTAAAGATATGTATTATTTGTTTATAATGCTCATATTATGAACCCATGTATCTTAATGTTAGTATCTATTAGGCATTTGTTATCATGCTTCTGGTGATTGTGTTTTAAATATGTTCCCATGTTAATCTCATGTATCCTTAATGCTAATCGTGCTTTCTCCGATTGTTTTTGTGATATGTTTTTAAATGATTAAATGTTGTACATGAATGTAATTTATCTACTGACATAATAAAGTGTACTACTTGACTTGACTGTATTTATATAGAAAAAGAAAGATCAAATTCTTATTTAAACAATATTTGTTTGTGATATAGGGACCAAGGAAGACGCGGACTGTTCTGGCAACGCACAATGCCTTGAACATGGGTCCTGCAGCGCTGCCAAAAAATGTGCATGCGACAACAATTACACGCCAAGCACAGACAAAACCAAGTGCCGTAAGTAGGCTTAGTCCTTTCGTAGTTTGATTTGTCGATCGCTCAGTTTCCTGTCATTTGTTTTTAATGAGCGCAAATGCGTAGCGCTGCTGTTATACGTATGGTTCAGAAATAGTTAAAGCCCAGCATGTTCTGTCTTTGGCTTGAGAAAATCTTTTGGAAGAGTTTCTCAGAAATGGAAAAAAAGGGCAGGAGAATGGACCCGAAAGGCAGAAACGTAGTACAGTGTATGCTAGTCTGTCGTTTCCGACAATGACTGCCAGAATGATGGCAGATGGGGCAGATACTATTCTGGCGGGCTGGGTGAAAATTTATTTGTTTATAGTGGAGATGCCTTGCCCTGGGTACATCCCCACTCTCCCTGGCCAAAGGGATTTGAGGACACAGCTGGCGTTGATGAAGGTCCCCAAAGGCCAGGTCATCCCTTTGGCTGCAGCACCAGAGGCTGAGAGCCGGTGCAAGGGCCCCCCTCGTTCGAGAGTCATGTCTTCCACAAGAGACTAAACTGTACCATGATTTTCCATTACTGTAGAAAATTATGTATTGTACAGCTCTCATGTTACTGTTGGCCCCTACTGCAGGCTAATGTCAACCAATGATAAACGCCATTTGAGTAAAGGGCCCAAGTAGATAAGTAAGCAAAGGGAAAAGTCAGTCAAATTAGCGGATGCTTGCAAGCAGAGAACTTCCGGAGGGTGTTTGTACGAAATACCGACGATATAGGTTTCTGGTAGTGCCCTCTCACCCCACTGTCTGTTTGAATTGTTAAACATGGACATTGTTTTGCATTGAAATGACCTATTTTGGTAACGTATGTTGGATTGATTCAAAAGTATACGGGTTTCTTTCCGTCTGTCCTAAAGTGTGTTCTTCTTCTCCCGACGAGTATCCACATTCATCAGTTTGATTTTATGATACTATAATTATGCGGTCGAGGTCCGGTGTTGTCAGCCGAACATTTGTCATATCACGAAGCGTGTATCATGTGAATGTTGTTACATAGTGATCATCAAAGGAAATGTGTGTGTGTGTGTGTGTGTGTGTGTGTGTGCACGTGCGCGCATGGTTATATGCCTATAGGAACGTCGGTTCCTTCAAGGCCTTAGCCACACTGCATACGATACAATACGATTTTGACATCTGTGAGGCAGGATGCACGTGGAATTCTAATATCTAAAGGGATCGTCTGAAATCCTACTTGTTATGTTCACTATAGGTTGTAGTCCGCTGTACACGAATTTGATGAAAATATTGTATTTTTGTATCGGACATTGTATTTGATTCGTGTATTGGGGTCTACATGAGTGTAGTGAACGAACATAGTGGACTTACTTTTTAGACGGAAGTCTTTCACGTGAATCACGATTCACCAGACCTCGTCAAATTCGTATCGTGTTGGGGACAAATAATATTATGCAGTGTGACACGCGAGGAATAAGAGCCTTGCTATTTTGTAGCTAACCATGTTTTAACCCTGTCACCGCCCAAGTCGCATTTTAGCACCTTTGGGTTGCTTTTTGTTTGTGGCTCAAGCCACAAACCTATAACTCACTTTGTCGCACTTCAAATCGAGGCTACACTTCTGGCCGCTCTTTAAAATGATGTATTTTAAAAGCGTACAAAATAATAAACATATGTAATACAGACACTACAACAGACACGACGAGTATGCGGTGCTTCTTTTGATGAGTATAAGTAGGATACATAGTTTGTGCCACAAACTATTGCGATTTCGCGCTTGTTTTATTATTATTAGGCTCTCCCCCATATGGATGTCTCCCCCGTCTCTATGCGGCCCCAAGGTTGTCTGTGTGTCCCCTTCACTATTATGTTCCCCTGTCTGGATGTGCACCTGTCTCTCAATACGTGGTCGAACTTTACGCGGTGACAGTCCTGAGATAACCATAGCTGTTG
>CM065701.1:18256121-18261121 GCA_017654935.2 Phymorhynchus buccinoides | reverse complement strand
GGGCAATGTTTTAGAAATTAAGAGGGAGTTTTACGTTGGGGTGTCTTATAAGGGAGGTTCAACCGTACTAGTATGTGGGGATACCGGGAGGGTGGGTTGTCTTTCGTATAAATAGTTCCCCCACCTTCTGGAAGTTATGTGCTTGTAACTTCCACTAAACTGCCACTTTTTGACTCTACTTTTTCCCTTTGCTTTCTATAATCTACTATCGGTCTGACTTATTGGCACATTCTCCTTCATTTTTACACAAAGAAAATGTTTCAAATAATGTTTTCTCCTTTGAGCTCCTCCGAAAATCGGAATGTGTCGTCTGTTCGCAGCGGGGAGACCAGTGAAAAATGAAAACCGGACAAATACGTACCTTACCTATTATGGCCATTTGGCCTGGGAACGCAAAATAAGTATTAATATGTTTGCCGCTCCAAGACACACGCTATTTATTTATTTATTCATTTTTGTTTGCAGAGAAGGCTCCGGGGCAAACTTGTAGCGCTGGTGGTGAGTGCGGGGAGAACGCCGACTGTGCCACAACCTGCAAGTGTAAAACTGGCTACGACAGCAACGACAACGGACGTTGTGGTAAGGGAGCATATTATAATCTGTGTCTCCGTGTCCGTCTCTACTACACTACTCATCTACGTATGACACATTCGTGACTTTTCCTGGTTGTTGCAGTACCTCCAGGGATCGTCCAGCCATCTATGCATTTCAAACCGTCCCACGTGTGCCTTTTTTCAGGTCGGAGGACGTTAAAAGGCATGTTCATCAGTCCTCTTGTCGCATATACACACGCGCGCACGCATGCACACACTTGTACACATACACACAGACACACACACACACCTTTGCACATACAGTCTAATCGCTGTCTCTCTCTCTCTCTCTCTCTCTCGCTCTCTCTCTCTCTCTCTCTCTCTCCTCTCTCTCTCTCTCTCTCTCTGATTTACGCATGCACACCCTTGTTTTGTTATCCAGGGTTCCCACAAGTCCTTGAAAACTTGAAGTCCTGGATAACTAGCAGGGCCTTTTCCAGGGCTTGGAATTAGGTAAAACGTGGCTGGAAAAACAGCACAGGCCCTAAAGCTCCTGGAAAAGTCCTGGAATTTTCTTAATCTGCCTGACCAGATTCTCAACTTTCAAGCTAGCAAAGTCCAAAACTTGATCTCTTTTAAAATATGTTTAGTAAAATTAAAAGTTAATATTTACTCTTTTTTTTCTTTTTTTTTAATTCAATCTTTTGACCACCTGATATTGTGACATCAGATGACCATCCTACTTGCATGTGGACTTTTGGTGTGCAGTTTTGAGAGTTTTTTTATGTTTCAAATCCGTCAGGTTAGTTCGACATTATCACACCTCCTACGTTAATGCTTATTATCCAAATTGCCAAGCAGTTTTTAGTCCTTGAAATTTACCAGCATGGTCCTGGAAAACTCCTTTAATTTTTATTTTAGAGATCTGTGGGAACCCTGTTATCCCCCGGGCCTTTATTCACATTAAGATAGTATGAATCCCACATATCGTCGTTGTTTTAGAAGTCCTTCTAAAGTCCTATGAAATCCAGCTACTTTAGAAGAACTTCTAAGATATGATGTCTCGTACTATTTCAGTGTGAATTCATGCCCAGGAGATAGTCATATCTGCCGATAAAGCTTTGTCAGGTCCATCGAAGCGCGTATGGAACATGTAATCCAAAACTAACCGTAATGGGGCCGGCCCACTGCATACAATTCAATCCAAATGCAATCCGATTGTCAGGCATGATTCTCGTGACATGGCACTGTCTGAATCAAATCTGATGACAACCATACTAGTTTTGTTCACTATTATATTTTGAGTCCCAAGCCCTGCTAGTTTGCATTGGTTTGTGCGCAGCTATCTAACCACTGTTGTTGTGTACATGTGCGAGGTAGGTTGTCATGACACAAGAAGGTCTGGGTCATACACCTGTTGGACGGATGAACTGGGGGTCTGTATTGGTGTGGCAACTATTTTCACTGTGCTAGGCAAATCGGCCTGCCATGAATCAAACTTTGGTAAAAAGGGAGTTAATTACGAGAAGTTCCTTCCCCTTATTCATTTTCCCTACTAGTTTTGTCCACTATATTTTGAAGTCCCAAGCCGTACACGAATCTGATGCAATATCTGTATTTTTGTACCAGACATTTGATTTGATTTGTGTAAACGGGGTGTGCATGAGCATAGTGGACGAAAACAAGATAATGTTGTTTTTGGACTGAAGTATTTCACGTGAATCATGACTCACCGGAAATGTCACAATCGGATCGCATTTGGATGGAACCGTATGCAATGGAGTAATGAACAACGAATCTGACGAATTCTTGATGACCTGAGGAAAATGGATAAACCCCGCCTGAGATAAGAATTGTGTAAATGCTATAGATGACGCGAGTACACACACACACACGCGCACATGCACGTGCACATTAATGCATACAGGCCCTAGACTTTTAAAACTGGTTTGAGACACCTTGTACAAAAACACACACACAATCTTTTCACTTGGTTTAAACAACTTCTATCCCATTTCAAGTTATATAATACAGCATGGCAGTGTGTGTGTGTGTGTGTGATTATTGTTACATTTTGTTCGTTTTACGCTTGTAAACTGATAAATATAGAAAATGGCTATAGGTATGTTTTCTTGTGAATGTGGATGCTGATCAACGAATCTCCTTAATTTCCAACAGAAACGATTGTGATTAATAATTCGATGGTTTGGAATGCTGCTGCTTCTTTTTCTTCTTCTTCGGTGTACTGACACTTCCCTGTCAAGTATGGGCGCAGATGCATCATGCTGCCGTTATGTGCCTAACTAAGAAATAGTTAGAGGCCCAGCAAGTCCGACTTCGGCTGGAGGAAATCGTTTTTCAAAGTTGTTTCTTGAAAAACAAAAAAAGGGCAGGAGAATGGACCGGTAAGGCAGAAAGATGAGTTGGATGACAAGTAAGCAAACGGATTAGAGGAAGTTACAAGCACAGAACTTCCAGAAGATGGGGAACTATTTATGCACAAGATTCCCCTCCCCGGAGGGTTGTGTGTGTGGAATGCTATTTCTTTCTTTCTGTGTGGGCAGGCAAAAAGGTGGACGTGACATGCACTGCGGACGCAGAGTGCGTGGATAATGCCTCGTGCACCGGAGAACCCAAGAAATGCAAGTGCATGACGGACTACTCTGCCGACGATGGTTTCTGCTGTAAAGTACCCCCCCCCCCCCCCCAAGCAAAAAATAGTACCGATAGGGTTACGGGGCAGACACAATGCCCACGATGCAATCCGACTGAGTGACCTTTGTGAGGCGTGATCGCTCGTCGTGAAAATCCAGTCTGAATGGGTCTGATGAAATGCTAAGTTTTGCTTCACTAAGACTTGGCCCCCCGCCCCCCGCCGTACACTAATCTGATGAAATGTACTGTTGTTTTTGTATCTAGACGTTTTATGTAATTCGCGTGACTGGAGTGGGGTCTACATGAGCATAGTCAACAAACACGGCAGAAATAATGTGTAGATGGAAATATTTCACGACAATCGTGCCTCGCAGCGTCATAATCGGATCGCATCCTATGCAGTGTGTATGTCCCTTTAGTGTGTGTGGGGGGGGGGGGGGGGGGGGGCTGGGATAGCGAAGGTTTTTAATGGTAGAGGTGATGAAACTTGTAGTGATAAACGGACCGACAGTCGGAAGACATTTTTCGTGTCATCTACCTGCCTTCCCTTTCATCCTATGTCAGCCACTTTTCTGGTATAGTTTCTTTTTTCGTAGTTTTGTTTTCGGTACGCCATGAAAGTCATTGGCTTAGTAGGTTGCAAGAATACGAATAAAAGAATAATTATTATAGAGGAACAGAAGGCTGAATGAGTATTCAATGCGCGGAGGGTAAAACGTATATCCGGAATGAATGTTACAAGTTTTTGTTACAAGGCTGGTAATGGGGAGAAGTTACAATTGAGGGTTTTGAAAGAATGAAACCATTTCTTTGGCCTGTTGGTGTGTAGTGTTAAAATGGGACTAGGGGAGACTATGGCATTGTATGTTTGGCTAAAAGTAGAGGGCGAAAGAAGCAACAGCTCTGGCGGGGTTGTCTTTCTTTGGGACAGAAAAGTCATTGTGTTGTACCAAACAAAATGAAACGGACTGCAACGTCAGTGGAACATGCAGCAAAACAAACAATCGCACACGTGTAAAGTGACGTGATGTTATTCACAAGCTTCCACCCACCACCACCTGTCTTAAATCCTATGGGCCGAGAATGCGAATGTGCCATATGGGCAAGCCATCTAGGCTACAGTTTAAAGAAAATCTAGCCCCAGCAGTATAGAATAACGGCTGTTATCTGGCTATCATAGTCGGGGGAACAACAAAACACAATCGACACTCCTACGTTCGAGAGTGAGGCCATGGTATTTAAATCTGAGAATCTCGGCTGATGACAATCGCTAGTGGGCTGTGGGTGCAATCTTGGGCTGTAGCCCACGATCTTTATTTTTGGCTGCCGTTTGTTTTGTTGATTGTACTTGTTTCAAAAAATGTGGGTTCGTACTTTTCCCTTTCTTTTTTGTTTGTGGCTCAAGCCACAAATCCTATAACTCACTTTGCTGTCGGTCGGTCGGTCATGTCTGTCGGTCACGGTCGTCGGTCCAAAATTGTCGCACTTCAAAATCGAGGCTACACTTCAATTGGGCCGCTCTTTAAAATGATGTATTTTAAAAGCGTTAAAAAAATAATAAACATACGTAATACAGACATACCAACAGACACGACGAGTACGCGGTGCTTCTTTTGAGGAGTATAATAGGTATACTAGTTTTAAATGTTTTCCAAAAAGATATAAAAAGTTACGAAATGGGCAGAGATAACATTCTGGTTTAACAGATTAAAATTATGAAAAGCCAAGGGGAGGGTGGACTCATGATTGGAGGGTAAAATAGACCGCGTGCCACAAACTATTGCGATTTCGCGCTTGTTTTGTTTTTGTTCC
>CM065701.1:18246642-18255621 GCA_017654935.2 Phymorhynchus buccinoides | reverse complement strand
ACTTTCCGACGGCGAGGCGGTGTCAGCCGGTAGGCCTCGGCCTCCCCGGCTGGGGAGGTGTAGAGAGGCCTACGGCCTTCCGGGCTCGAGTTCCCGTCGAGACACCGGGATGTCTGATTGAGGCCCCAGTCAAAAGACCTCGATGCACGGTCGGATGGGAACCCCCTTCGCCCTCTCTCCAACACAGGGTCGGAGAGGGTAGGGAGACTAGGCGAGCCCCCGAGTGCAAACTTGCCACTCGGGGTTACAGACATGCGCAGCTGTGACTTATCCAACGAGGAGTAGAAGACCGGGTAGACATGGTGGCCTTGGTAGAGAGAGGCCTCCTGTCTGAACATAAAAGCATGGCAGACGAACTGACGGACGAAATTGGCCGAGAAGCCTTATGCTTAGGAGGAGTGAAAGTGAAGCCTGACGAGTCGAGTCGTTGAATAAACGAGTCCAAAGCCGAAGTAGAGACTGATGCCGAAGAGACCGTAGATGCCTTAGGAGGCCTAGACGGTGAAGACAGAGCGCTTAGTGCGCTTAGACTTAGACTTGTGAGAAGAACTTGAACAGATAGATTTATCCGAAGACCCTTTAGGGCAGAAACGACCTGCTTCGTCTCTAGGAAGAGGAGAACGAACTGAAAGGTCAGGTTGAACTTTGTCAGGAACATGAGAAACAGAGCCAGAAGTGGCCATACCATGTGCGTGCGCGCGTGCACTGAAGCACGACGAGTGAGCGACTCGAGAAAAAAATAATAACTAAAGTTCTAGCAAAGATGGAACTAAGCGAACTGCGACAATCGAGACTCAGATAACTCCTACGTTCGATGATAGAAGATAAAGGAACGAACCCACCTAGTTAAGAGTGAAGGGGAACGAAGAGTTAAGCGTGTAGGTAGCCCAGGTCTGCCATGTAGCGCTGGAAAATTGTAATGGCGGAAGTAGGCTCTCACTGGCCTAGCCTAGACTAGACCGGTAAGGGGGGATCACTCCCCCCCCACATTCGGCTAGGGGTCAAGGCCAGTGCCTACTTTCGTTTTTCTATATGCTATGGTATAGCTCCAGGTCGCTTAACGCTAATGCAGTTGTTTCAGGTGTTGGTCAGTATGGTTAAAGTAGATTGCTGAGCAAGAACATGGCTATCATCATCCACAATCTGCCTCCCTTTTGCACCACTCGCTCATCATACAATTCGTGCAAACTATTTTGCCTTGCACCCACAACCTTACTGCACACATTCACCACATCACTCAGCACACGCTTACTCCTTACACTCAGACTCCCATACCGACGCATAAAAGAAACAGGCAGGACAGACTCAATGCAACAACGATAATATGATTTAAGAACATCTGCATAGACACCAGTAGCCTATTTCTTAACTTTTGCAAACAAAAAATTCTGGACTTATATTTTTGTTATGTAATAGCCCACAGCAACGTACACTGATTTCGACAACAGGCAAAATGATTATACAAGTTTACCCGAGGTGTCTGATTACAAATCTTCCATGCAGCTTAACAAAACAAAACACACATGCACACACGCATGCATACGCGTGCACACACACGCACACGCACGCATGCACGCGCGCACGCACGCACGCATACACACACACTCTCTTTCTCTCTCTTTATTTTCTTTCTTTTTCCCCCTCAGTACAGGCTGCATACTCCCATGAACGAAACTCAAGCCCAAAGCCGTTACCTTATTCAATAAAAAAACATATCTTAGCACTTCATAACCACCATCGAGCCAATAATGTCTAAGAGCGCCAGATAGGTGTTTTCAAGCGTCGTGGGTCTATCCTAAACCTTGATCAATGACAAAGAGGACAGTTTCCTAAATAAGAGACCAAACAATGTTTTATGGGTCATTGTTTGACCCTACGTTGCACAAACTGAAGGGTCGTTGTCCTAGCCCAGCAATGTGTGAGGGACACAAATTTTAAGCAGACCAGCCGTGGCGTAGTGGTTGGTTAGTGGCGCCGTTGCGTAGTTTAGCGTCGCGGACTTCTGGCTTGGAGGTCACGGGTTCGAATCCCTTCAGAGGCGAGGTTTGTTTCGGTCCTGGACATACTCCTACCCAGCGTGAGTGGTTATTGGCTCCATGGGAAGACATAAACTACACAATCGAGCTTCATCCGCTAAGCGGATGCGACTCCGAGTGTTGCTCTAATTTCAAGACCACCACTGCAGGTGTCTGTAGTTCTCGGGCCTGGTTAACGCTGGGATATCATTATGAAAGGAGGCATATAACACAGCCCTGTCATGTAGTCTCAGACCGATGCGGAACTCCATAGCATCATCTTCATCATCATCATAGTCATCCTCCTCATTTTCAATCATTAAAAAGAAAACTCAAATGATGTGGCTTTGCATGCCCTGCTCTTACGGTGACCTAAGTTTCGGTTTCCGATCCAGTCTATGCTTTGGTGTGTTCGGAGTCATGGGGATCAGTATGTTCTGGGGAGCTGTTAGTGGACGGTCGTGGCGGCGCCCTCGAAGGAGAACCTCACTCACACTGGCTCCGCGACTAAGAGAATAGTGCCGTCAGTAGGAGACTTAGTAGGTGGTGTCCTGAACAGTCTCTACTGAACTCCACCGAGATGACTCAGCAGCAGTGCAGTGTCTCCTCGGTTGGTTGCCTCCTGACGGCCTAACATATATTCGCTCCCCTTGGACTGCTGGTCTAGGATTCTGCGACCTGAACAAGCGGAGGTGTGGCTGCGAGTTGGGATTCGGAACAAGCGGCGTGGGAGCAACACCACTGTACGGCCCAGAAGACGGGACAACAAAACAACAGACTCCATGCCCAGTTGCACAAACCGAAGGGTCAATCGTGGGTCGTTGAACTAGCCCAGCAATGTGTAAAGGATAGGTCATTTTTTGGACCCACCTTGTACAAGATGAAGGGTCAATTTTGGGTCGTTGACCTACCCCAGCAACGTGCTAGGAATAATGGATTTCTGTTTTTACATCCTTCATGGGGCCATATGACCCCAATTTGCACGACCAAAAGGGATCAGTTCGGGCCGTTGACCTAGCCACCGCCCCACTTACGTTCACCCCCCCACACACACACACACACAGACCAAACTAAAGCTCCCTCCGTATCTACTACTCACGCCCCTCCCAGTGTGGGGATTACTTGCAGCATTTGGTGTTTAGCCACTGTTAGCGAACGTGTTGGTTGGACAAGTGCAAGCGAGCTCCATGGGTCAGTTTGGACCCCGAGTTGCACAAAATGAAGGGTCAATTTTGGGGCGTTGACCTAGGCCAGCAATGTGTGATGGATAGAGATGGGTGGTTTTTTTCCATCCTCCATGGGTCAGTTTGGACCCCGAGTTGCACAAAATGAAGGGTCAATTTTGGGGCGTTGACCTAGGCCAGCAATGTGTGATGGATAGAGATGGGTGGTTTTTTTCCATCCTCCATGGGTCAGTTTGGACCCCGAGTTGCACAAAATGAAGGGTCAATTTTGGGGCGTTGACCTAGACCAGCAATGTGTGATGGATAGAGATGGGTGGTTTTTTTCCATCCTTCATGGGTCAGTTTGGACCCCGAGTTGCACAAAATGAAGGGTCAATTTTGGGGCGTTGACCTAGGCCAGCAATGTGTGATGGATAGAGATGGGTGTTTTTTTTCCATCCTTCATGGGTCAGTTTGGACCCCGAGTTGCACAAAATGAAGGGTCAATTTTGGGGCGTTGACCTAGGCCAGCAATGTGTGATGGATAGAGATGGGTGGTTTTTTTCCATCCTTCATGGGGCCATTTAACCCCTATTTGCACAACAAGGGATCAAATCGGGTCTTCGACCTAGACCTAGACCCCCCCCCCCCCCCCCCTCACCTCTGCAAGCCTATCTAACCCTCCCCTAACCTCCTACTCACCTAACTCACGCCCCTCCCATGGTAATTAATTACAGCATACCAATTTCTTTGGGACAACCCTCGTGACCCCTATTTGCACAAAATGAAGGGAACAATATGAATTGTTCAGAAATAATTAAGGGGAGTAATTTCATGATTTGTTTTTGGATTTTTTTTTTTTTTTGGGGGGGACAGCGCGGGGCGGGGTTGGGAGAGAGGGAGGGGAAGGGGATGGAGAGAGAGAGAGAGTGGAGGGGCTGGGGGTTCCCCGCATGCATTTCATTTTAATGTTTTCTAATGATATCCTGTTCTTACGATGTCAAAGTTCTTTTTTTTAAATGTTTTAATCTTGTATGTCTCCTTTTTCTTCTTTCTTAAAACCTGTTGGTTTTTATCTTTGTAATGGCGCCTGGAGCCTCGCGAGGGACAGGCGTCACTTTTCTAAAA
Organism: Phymorhynchus buccinoides; assembly: GCA_017654935.2. NCBI lineage: Eukaryota > Metazoa > Mollusca > Gastropoda > Neogastropoda > Raphitomidae > Phymorhynchus > Phymorhynchus buccinoides. The sequence continues at coordinate 18,251,315 of CM065701.1, read as the reverse complement.
TGAATTAAATTATTATTATTATGTGTGGGAGGGATCTTGCCTAATTCAATCTGTCAAAACAGGGAAAGTTACTCTACCATCAGGTAGATCCCCAGCTCTCGCCTCGTGTGTTTTGAGTAGACTTACATCACTTAGAAGAACGTGCGTCATTCTAAATGTGATGCAAGTTATATTTTACGTCACATTTTGCAAGTTCTATCGGTTTGCGGATATTCACTTTTCTAAAAAAAAAAAATGTTTGCAAGTTGCTGACTCGCATCGTGCGGTTTCAAGCTTCGACGCCATGCCGCCATTGTAGCTACGGTTTTAACCGAGTAAGTCGAGGTAATTAACTCTTCACGACGTGCTCTCCCCTAGTTTTGCTTTGGTTTTTCTCCCGAAAATCGTCTGTTCCGGTCTTCGACCTGGACACCCCCACACCACCACACCCTCACTCACCTCACCCGACAATCTGAAGCTCTGTACCTAACCCTCCCCCTAAAAGGCCCTAACCCCCTACTCACGCACCCCCCTCTCATGGTGGTTACTCACAGCACATGCTGTCGTCAGCGTTGACGAACGTGGTGTCCGGGCAGGTGCAGACGAAAGGGGCTCCCGCCGGGCAATTGCCAGCAGTGGGCGGACACTGGTCAGCATTTCCCGTCGTGCAACCGGCATCAATCTTCGACCCTGTTCAATGAACATAATTATCAACACAATTGGGGTCAGAGACTGTACAGGGGAAGATAAACATCCGGTTTCTTTTCCCTATATGAGTAGTGAGGACAGAAACACTGGTTATGTCCCTTTGAAACGTGACACACTTTACACATCGATAGGCCAGTTGAATTCTCCGTTCAAGTTCCAGTCTGTGAATAGTGTACACGTCCCCACTAACGATAACTCTATCAGCCCGGTTCGCCGAGCTCTTAAGTAATCCATCTTACCCTTTTAGAATATCTTTGTTGGGGTCTACTCCAGTCATGCATCAATTAAGTACCAGCTAGACATGAGACCAGAGGAACGCGACATTTCCTGAACAGTTTCCCCGGGGACCGGTGTTGGCCCCTAGTTGTCCTAAAAAAATAAAATCCTGATCCTGATCCAAGAAATGAACTTTAACGAAGTAGCTGTTGGAAGTGGACTTCATCTGGATGGGACGAACTTGCTGGGTTGTATTGTGGATTTGAGTAGCAGGGCTCCCAATCGTCCCGCAAAACAAGGGGTCCCAGGGACTCCTTCACTTACATTATAGAGGGTCCTAGAGGCGGGATAGAGGGTCCCAGTAGCATTGCGAATACTAAAAAGATGTTTTCTATTGCATCCCTGGCACATTCTTTTAGAGGGTCCTTTAGAATGTTAGTACTTCATAGACCCCCAAATGGGGGTCCCTGGGAGCCCTGAGTAGTAACTGGGGCACAAGCGCTTCGTTCATGCTTCCATCAGCTACTCCCAATCTACACCCACCCCACTCCCCATTTCTAAATGGATTTACACGTATCTCAAGAACCGTCCTGCTGGCTTTAAAATGTCTTGAATTCAGGAGATTTCCTGACAAAATATGTTATGATTACTACATGCATACACGACGCAATGAATGTTAAGAATCTTAGTTTGAAAACATTCCGAGTGCTTAGCATGCAGCACTAATGAAACAAGTAGGAACATAAAAGGTCAAGGTCAAGTGTTTTGTTACTCCATAAGTCTACATCATTGACTAGCAGCTGTCAAGCCTGGTTTGACAGATTCTAGCAGCTGGTCTTTGGATTTATAAGATGACATCGAAACTCGGGTATGTTTTTTTTTAAATGAAAAAATGATCGTCTTTATTTTGCATTTTACATTTGACACACTGCCCCCCCCCCCCCTCTCTCTCTCTCTCACCCACCCATTGGCACACGTGACACGCACACGCGCGCACGCGCACATGCTAACACGCACACAGCGAGTGAGAGAGAGAGAGAGAGAGAGCGAGAGAGAGAGAGAGAGAGAGAGAGAGAGAGAGAGAGAGAGAGAGAGAGAGAGAGAGAGAGAGAGAGAGAGAGAGTATTCACAGCACACACACCATGACATGCAGGTGCACGCACACAAACATAGTGATTGAGCGAGAGAGAGAGAGAGAGAGAGAGAGAGAGAGAGAGAGAGAGAGAGAGAGAGAGAGAGAGAGAGAGAGAGAGAGAGAGAGAGTAGAGAGTATTCACAGCACACACACCATGACATGCAGGTGCACGCACACAAACATAGTGATTGAGCGAGAGAGAGAGAGAGAGAGAGAGAGAGAGAGAGAGAGAGAGAGAGAGAGAGAGAGAGAGAGAGAGAGAGAGAGAGAGAGAGAGAGAGAGATATTTGAAACATTTGAAACATTTGTTTATTGAGGGAAAAGAATAAGCACACAATGGGCTTGTTTACATCTTGCCCTCGAAACAAAAGAAGAAAAGCATAATTAAACTTCAATTAATGAACAAAAGCAAAGCTTAAGGGACCCCCCCCAATGAACAACACCACCAAGCACACACACACACACACTACACATTCATACACCCATCCAAACCACCAACCTCGCACACAGCACAGTTATCATATGAATTAATATAAATTGAATTCACAAGAATCAGGAAATACATTGTGGAGGAAGAATAAAAAAATCAATCTAAACAAATGTATTTTGAGTATGGCATCATCAAAACACAAGAAATTACTTTCTTCCTCCATCTCCCCCCCCCCCCCCCCCCCCCCCCCCCTTAAAGTGAACAAAAAACAAACAACAAAAACCTCATGTTAAAAAACAAGATTTATGTTCAAATTAACCATGTCATGAATAAACATTTTTTTTAAATGTTCAGAAGCTACATAAGAGATTAATATGTGATGTTTACGTTTGATCATAAGGTACTTATGGTAGTTTTTCTTGGAAACATTGAGACTTGAATGAACATTAAAAGAAGCTAAAATCGTATTCCACAAACAACCGCCCGAATATAACAGACTAGTCTTGAAGAGATCAACTCTTGGAAGAGGTACTTTTTTTAAGAACATTGCGGACGAGGTTTAAATCAAATTTATGTTTTAAAGCAGGAGGAGAGAGAGAGAGAGAGAGAGAGAGAGAGAGAGAGAGAGAGAGAGAGAGAGAGAGAGAGAGAGAGAGAGAGAGAGAGAGAGAGAGAGAGATAGAGAGAGAGAGAGAGAGAGAGAGAGAGAGAGAGAGAGAGAGAGAGAGAGAGAGAGAGAGAGAGAGAGAGAGAGAGAGAGAGAGAGAGAGAGAGAGAGAGAGAGAGAGAGATCACAGCACACATACACCAACACATGACACGCAGGTGCACGCACGCACACACTCAAAACAGTGACTGAGCGAGTGAGAGAGAGAGAGAGAGAGAGAGAGAGAGAGAGAGAGAGAGAGAGAGATCACAGCGCATACACACGCGCGCGCACGTACACACACACACACACACGCGCGCGCGCGCGCGTTCAACTTTACTTACGGCACTTGCCACCCTGGCAATTCAGATTGTCATCGCAAGCGCCGCTATCACCACAGTCAGCTCCTGCAGCCTGCGAGTAGACCACACCTGCAACGCACCACAATAGAACATCGCTAGCTTCTCCACAGATAAGTCGGCAACGTCAGTGTTCACCGAGAGCCTCAGATCCCACACAAAACGGCACTCCGAAAAAAAAAAAGTGATTTGTTTTAATGGTCATGCTATCGTGTGTTTTTTGTTTTGTTTTTCCTCTGATTTTCTTCTTGTTGCTGTAAGGAATGAATTCAGCGTGTGAACGATTTTGACATTTTAGGGAGGAAACGACAAGCTTAACACAGCAAAACCATTTTGCTTTGTTTTAGAGAATACAAGTGTGCGAGTAAGCCTAAGCACACACACAAACGCTCACACACACACGCGCGCGCATGGGCGCTTGTAAACACATCAACCGGAAAAAAACCCGAATATAATTCGTCCTCGTTAAGCAAGAATCACTTTTTTTGGTTCCGTATCAGCCTATACGATATAATTATTAAGCAAGTTGTGTGTTTCCCCAAAGAATATTACACGGGTGCAGAACAAAATTTAAAGGTCGGGAATGACTTTGCTCTCTTCTATCAGGAGTTATCTCTCTTCCTTCACTAAACCTTCGTTCTGTGCATTAATGTATAGTTGTCTTTTGTTTGCAACCCTTTCGCCGCCAGCCATGTTTCAGCCAACAATACCATTAAACTTAACTGGATAGAGAAAATAAAATATCTGCAATATTGCGAATTCCTCTGTGAGATCTACCATGTATTTTGCGTGCGCGCGCGCATGTGTGTGATGTGCGTGCATGCGTGTGTGTGCGCGTACGCGTGAAGTATCGGATTAGTGTTTAATATATATATATATTTTTTTTATATATGTTTTGTGTTTATTACTATTGTTATTGTCTAAAGTTAACTTTGTAAGCGCTCTGAGCTCTTTGGAGAAAGAGCGCAACAAATATGTATTATGATTATTATTATTATAACATTAGGCCTATCCTTACCTCCCAAAATTAAAGAAAATAGGGTTTTTGGATTACAGGTCATGATTGGATGCCTTTTAGCGACATTGTGGTGCTAAAATGCGACATTGGCGGTGAAAGGGTTAAACCAAGAGTGCGTGCGTGTAGGGAGAGGGGGTGGGGTGGGAACTGGGGAGGAAAGCTTTAAAGGTGGACCCTGACGG
>CM065701.1:18239142-18244142 GCA_017654935.2 Phymorhynchus buccinoides | reverse complement strand
AAATATATAAAGTAAAACCGATTTAAAGTGTGCAACAGTTGTGCAAAGGTGTGCGGTTGTTTTTTCCTGTCTTGTACGTTTATATATATATATATATATGAGCTAGCAAAACGTACAAGATTGAAGAAGAAAAAAACTATATATATATATATCGTATATGCATAGAAAACGATCAAAGAAGCAAGAAGAAAAAACATACACAACATGTGTATATATTTGCTTGATATACCTAAGTTTGTGAACCTAAGAAAGAAAATTGAATAACTTTAACTTTTAACTTTACAATTTATTCTGTGTTCTGAAAAAAATAAATGAGTGCCCTATGTGTGTCTTCTGAGAAAGACTCTTCAGCTGCAATATCGCAAAGAATGTCCACCTAGTGAACATTCAAACTGAGCTAGAAGACGCCTCTTTGCATGGGTCCAGATTGTGCGTGTGTGTGCACGTCTGCGTGCGCGTGCGCATGCGTGCGTAAAATATGGGAATGTGTGAAATTAAGCCTAAAATGTATCAGTATTTTACATCAGCGAAGCAGAGTAACCACGCTTTTTTGATTTTAATAAAAGAAAGAAAACCACAACTAGTATGTAAACGTCCGAAGCAGAGTAACCACGTTATTAATAAAAGTGTGCACGTCCGAGAAATTATGAAAGTGTGCACAATTTGCTTTCACAACCTAATACAACGAAGAAGCGGGATATAAAGACCCATTTGAATTTAAAAACAAAAAAAGACATGAAAGTGTACAAACACTTCAACTGACGCTCAATCTCAGAGTCAAAGTATGCTTCTTTCAGTTTCATGAAAAGTAATCCTGGGCCTAGCCATTTCCAAAAAATGGCAATGTTGCTCTTCAGTAAAAAACAAATTCAGTGCGAATGTTGTGCGGTTGTTTTTTTGGGGGGTCTAAAATACATATTTAATGTTAACCACATTTCTACGACAGAAACGTACCTGTAGAAATCCGACTAGTGGGTTGGTCTCTTTTTTCGCTCCGACTAATGTAGGCCTGTAGCGTGCAAATCTGCAGCTCGCTACCTATGAGAGTCTGTATTTGCGGCATTTTGCAACATTGAGCATGAACCACAAATTTCACTTTTTCCGTGGGTTAGGGTTAGGGTTAGGGTTAGTAAATGGTTCAAGTACGGAAAAAGTGAAATTTGTGAATGTCGCAAATACACACCGTCATAGTAGCGAGCGACAGATTTGCACGAGCGACAGATGTGCACGCGACCCTACTAGTAACTTTCTACGGAAATTATTGTCCTTGGTCTCCCTATTCCACGGGGTAGGTGGGTTGGTTTCTCTTTTTTCGCAACACCGGCTCTTTCGAGGAAAAAAACGGATATCAACCCCACCCCCCACTCCATTCTTTCTCTTTTTCACAGACTTTAGGCTCACTTGGCATAATTTTTGGATGCATCCCAAGAATAGAATTAGTAAATAACTAGACTATTTATGTGCATCTTACCTCGAGTACTGAGTAAGTATGCCGTGTGAGCGGCATGTCACATGAAAAAAGGTAGCTCGTTAAAAAAAAGTAGCTCGCTACCTATGAGAGTCTGTATTTGCGGCATTTTGCGACATTGAGCATGAACCACAAATTTCACTTTTTTCTAGGGTTATGGATAAGGTTAGGGTTAGGTAAATGGTTAAAGTAAAGAAAGAGTGAAATTTGTGGTTGTCGCAAATACAGACTCATAGTAGCGAGCTACTTTTTTTTTTAACGTGCTACCTTTTTTCATACGACACGGCATACTTTAAGTTTATTGTGGACAATATTTTCCCGAAAAGGATGCTTACTCTCAGAGCCTTTCATATTAAAATCTTGTACATTTAGGGAGAATGAACAGGCGTAAACGTGAACACCACTAGGCCTACATTTCATTTCAGCTCTTTCACACACACACACACGATCGCACGATACATTGTTAACTCGCTAAAATAAGGTAAGCAAACGTCTGCTATATTAATATGCATTAAAACTTGACAACGTTCTATACGTATGCATAAACAGCCTAAACATAAACAAGAATATACGAGAAAGCTTCGCTTTTTCTTTTGACTAAGTATTTCAATCGTTGCTGCTGTGAAAACAAGACAAGTAGTAGTATAAAAGTAGAAAAGGCTGAATAAGTTGGAGGGGATGCCCCACATGGCCGAAAGGCCCAAGAGGGCGTAAAACTTTATTTTCTCTCTAAGTTGGAGGGGGGAGGCAAAGGTGTAGTTTCACTACCCCACCACCACCCTCTAGTCACATTCTCAGCTTTAGTATCCGAAATTATTCTGAGCGATTTTCGCCCAACTTTTGTATTTCAACAGGTAAGAGATAGGGTTAGAATCAGTTTAACCCTTTCACCGCCAATGTCGCATTTTAGCACCACAATGGTTTAACACCCATGTCACTAAAAGGCATCACATCAGGGCCTGTTATCAGAGGACCCTATTTTCTTATTTTTGGGGGGTAAGGATAGGCCTAAGTTATATGTCACAGTTGAATTCGCAATATTGCAGATATTTGATTTTCTCTACCCAGTTAAGTTTAATGGTATTTTTTGGCTGAAAAATGGCTGGCGGCGAAAGGGTTAAGGTTATGTTTATGCCACAGAAAGTTTGAAACATGACAATAATCAGCAAGGAAAAACAAACGTAAACCCTATCCAACGTCACCATCAGTTTTGCCGTTAGATGCTAAGTTCGCATATACGATAACGCTTCGAGCAGCTGTTTCTGTTCTTAAATTATAATTTAAATCTTTGATTCTGACGAAAATAGCCCTAAACTGATTCTAACCCTATCCAAGTGTCGCATGAAAATAGGTAGCTCGTAAAAATAAGTAGCTCGCTACTATGAGAGTCTGTATTTGCGACAACCACAAATTTCAATTTTTCTGTACTTTAACCATTTACCTAACCCTAACCCTAGCCCTATCCCTAACCCTAGAAAAAAGTGAAATTTGTGGTTCATGCTCAATGTCGCAAATACACACTGTCATAGGTAGCGAGCTACTTATTTTTACGAGCTACCTTTTTTCATGCGACAAGCTGTACCGTTGCATTAAACTAAGAGTGAAAGACTCCAATTTTGGAGGGAAAAAAAGCATTTGCGGGGAAAATGTGGCTGTCGTATTTTCAGCTTGCATTTCAATGAAAACTGTCAACAATATGAAATTAGTACTTTCGTGGAAACAGACAGGGAGACACAAGAGAAATAATATAGAAAGGAAATGAATAATAATAAGCTAATAATATAAGAGGGGACCCCAAAACGTCTTGAAATACGACCGGTGTAAATTTCAAACCATGTAAAACCGTAATAATAATAATAATAATAATGAATATTTAGGGCGCTTAATCTTAACAAAAGCCCTAAGCGCTTACAATCATGATAAAAACAATACTAACAAAATGAAAAGCTGGACAACACACAAAACACTCACACGAACTTAAGGTCAAACACACACACACACACACACACACACACACACACACACACACACACACACACACACACACACACCAACAAAACACACACACACACGCACGCACACGCACACACACACATGACTCAATGGATAACCTTTGCAGGAGGAGGATGAGAAAGATTATGTTTTGAAGAGAGTTGTTTTGAGGGAGGACTTGAAAGACGAGAGGCTGTTTGAGGTTCGGAGTGCAGAAGGGAGGCCATTCCAGGAGGAGGGAGCTTGGAAAGAAAAAGAACGTTCGCCAAGAGTTCTGGCACGGAAACGGGGGATCTGCAGAACGTGAGTGTCAGAGGAGGAGCGAAGCAGTCTAGTGGGAGTATAAATCGATAGAAGATCAGAGAGATATGATGGGGCCAAACCATTCAGCGACTTGTAACATAATAGAGAGAGTTTATACTCTATGCGCTTTTCAACAGGGAGCCAGTGGAGAGATTGAAGCAAAGGAGAAACATGAGAGGTCCTCGGGCATTTCAGGACGAGGCGAGCAGCATTATTTTGGACTTTCTGCAATTTAATCAGGAGATTTTGTGGGCAAAAAACCGTACCATATTGTTGGCAAATAAAACAACAACTCACCTGCCAAACACAGGACAATGCACGCACTGAACAGCAGCTTCATGTTGCTTGTTTTTTTCTTACGAATTTCTCCCGAAAATGCGAAACGAAAAATGGTCGACCGGTTTTGGGGCTGGGTATGAACACTCGTCTCAAGAAGACAGCAAAGATGCTCTTGGTCGAGGTGGGCGGGGTGGACGGTACCCGTATCTTGACGCAGAGCCTTTATATACGGGGTTTTATTTTTTATTTTCCACTTCTTGTTTCCTTGCAACTTGGGTGAGGTCGTCTGCTTCTTTTAAGCCCCTTTGCACACGGCACTGTGCGCTCTCTCTCTCTCTCTTTGCATATCAGTTTTGCTCTCTCTCTCTCTCTCTGCATATAGTCTCTCTCTCTCTCTCTCTCTCTCTCTCTCTCTGCACACCACGAGACGCGCGCGCGCTGCAGTAGTAGTAGGCTAGGCAACCGACTTTAGCCCAGATACACCGGGAGAAATCTCATTGGTCAAACCAAGCTGTGTCGCAAAACCTGCCCGGCTGCTCACCCCACGACAATTCATCCACCCTCCCCTCCCCTCCCCTCCCATACACACACACACACCACACACACACACACACATAAAGGTACTCCAGCACACATGTCCCCAACCAGTATCATCCCCACTGTCTCCATCATTTCACCCCTCTCTCTCTCTTCTCTCTCTCTCTCTCTCTCTCTCTCTCTCTCTCTCTCTCTCTCTCTCTCTCTCTCTCTCTCTCTCTCTCTCTCTCTCTCTTCCCCGTTTGAGACGTGCCAATACAGGTAGAAAATTAGTCGTGCTTTCTAAGAAAAGCAACCATATTTGGGTATGCGTCCCGTGTGTGTGTATGTATCCATGAGTGCATGTGTGCATACATGTGTGTATGTGTGCTTATGTAGGCCTATAAGTATCAGTAGGAGTAGGAGTATCTCTCCAATGCGT
>CM065701.1:18234142-18236642 GCA_017654935.2 Phymorhynchus buccinoides | reverse complement strand
CCCCAAGAGAGATCGGGAGCAGTCCCTATTCACCTATTCCTGTTTCACGCACGCTTTGTTATGGTAACTAGCGCAACGCCTAGTACCGGGGCCTAACTGCCAAGTAACCTGGGTAACGCCTAGTAACGGTAACGGAAGTACTGGTAACGCTGAGTACAGCAAATTTGAAGCGATTCGGTTAAGAAACGGCGGAGTTATAAGGCCCCGTTTCCCGTTGGCGCTGCTCTGAGAGTGACGCGTTCTCCCGATTCTCTTCAAATTTGCTGCTAGGCGTTGCCCGGGCCATAGCAAGCCTGACAGCAAATTTGAATCAATTCGGTTAAGAAACGGCGGAGTTATGCGTGAAAAGGTGAAGCGGCGTATAGCGCGCGCGTTTCTGAACCGATTCGCTTCCGGTTTGGCACAACGATAGTCACCGTCCCCGGTCATCTTTCTGCCAAATGCGAAACGCCGGAGATACGGGCGCCGAGAGGCCGGCAGATGCGCGTTTCACGCATTTGCGAAACCGCGCAAATGACACGGCCGCCTCAGTTGCCGTTGCCATCGCCCCGTGAGGGCTCACAGCAAATTTGAAGCGATTCGGTCGAAAAACGGCGGAGTTATAAGGCCCGGGAGAGAGAGAGTGAGAGAGAGAGAGAGAGAGAGAGAGAGAGAGAGAGAGAGAGAGAGAGAGAGAATTGAATTGAATTGAATTGAATTGAATTTTTTATTCACAAAAAGGCCAAAGCCCCATATGAACAAAGGACACTAGCATTTTACACATAATAAGCAATAACCACTGAATACAAAGTACATTATAAGATAAACGTAACCAGTTTTAGCAATCAAATTATTCATGACAAAATCGCTTCTCGCAACTGAAAAGCTTTATAAAGAAAAAAACAGAGCCACACCACGTACAGTCTTTTCATTTTCTGATGCCATTAACAAAGAGAATCTAAACAAACATGGATTAGCATAAAATTTCCTTGCAATGAATTTTCTACGAAGATCATACAATACAGGGCACGTCAAGAGCAAGTGGATTTCATCTTCTGCTGATTCCCTACAAAAAGGACATAACAATTCTGCATTCGTCACATGTTTATAACGATAAGCGTGTACATTGATGACGGACTAGGTCGTTTGGTGTTTTCATATCAACACACATAAATTTCTTAAGAGCAAAAAGATGGGCAGACTTACAGTGCATGACAGCTCTTGCATCAAGTCCCAAAGCTCTGATCCATATAAAATAATAGGCTGGATATGACTATCAAAAATCTTAACAAAAAGATCTAATGAATTGTTATTCAACACACGCAGTTTTTTCATAATATTGATCAGTCTGTTCTTAGCTTTACTACATAAATCCCTACAAGCAGCTGCAAAACTCAAACGAGTAGAGAAGAAAATCCCAAGGTACTTATACATATTCAAAACAGCCATTGGTTTACCATCATACAGCCATTTTTCCCTTGCTGATAAATATCCCCCCTTCCTGAAAACAATTATATTACTTTTCCCTAAATTAACTGTTAACTGTAATTTTCTAGCAGCGTTTCCTAAATTATTCAGTTGGTTCGAGAGAGAGAGAGAGAGAGAGAGAGAGAGAGAGAGAGAGAGAGAGAGAGAGAGAGAGAGAGAGAGAGAGAGAGAGAGAGAGAGAGAGAGAGAGAGAGAGCGAGCTACTACGCGAGAGGGAGAAATGAAAAACAAAGAAAAAAGAAACACCACACTTTTCTGTCGTACACGCACAATACAGTCCACTAGGTATAAATGTATGTCATTTACATTCTTCCTTACTTACTGTTGCCACCCCCTACATGACAACCCCAGCCCCACCCTCACCCACCCCACACACACATACACACTCTTTCTTTCACTACCGCCCCCCATCCCCACACCTCTATCTTGAACTATTCGCTTGCCCCCCCTCCCCCTCACCCCCCCCCCCCCCCCCCCCCCCCGCACGCACGGACGCACACGTACATATACCCACCTCCCCAGGATCCCATCTTAGGCCCCAACTTGACACCGTTCTACACTGACAGGCAGAAGTTCTGCACACACGCATTGCAAAAATCATCACAAATGTAAATCAGATTCAAAATTAATTTTACTTTGGGTCATCTTAAGTCATGCAATTGTACACACAGCATGATTTAGGATTACCCAAAGTAAAATTAATTTTGAGTCTGATTTACATTTTTGATGATTTTTGCAATGCGTGTCGTGTGCAGAACTTCTGCCTGTCAGTATAATTATGTACTTTCTCCAATTTGTGTACGTGTGTGCTGTGGGCTAAACGAGTAGTAAGTATAGCTTCCGGGTATGTTCGTTCATACGTGACCTTGGAAGAAAATTATATGATAGAAAATAGAAACATTTTGTTTCTCCCCGGGAGAAACATGTGTCTGTCTTTCTGTCTGTCTGTGTGTTTGTGTGCCTATGTCTCTGTCTCTCTGTCTCTGTCTCCGTCTCTGTCTTTGTCTCTCTGTCTGTCTCTCTCTCTCTCTCT
>CM065701.1:18181565-18208642 GCA_017654935.2 Phymorhynchus buccinoides | reverse complement strand
CTTTCAATATTAACAGCTATCATTTTAAAAAATCCTATCTATTCTAACCATACTGACCAAAACTCAAAACAATGGCATAAACACTTCAATTCGGAAACCTATGCCCTAGCACATAGAAAAAAAAGAATGTAGCAAAGGACCGCAACTCCCCTTTACCGGAAGTACGCTTACTCCCCCCTTACTTCCCCCCCCCCCCCCCCCCCCCCCGGTTCACGCGGTCCATTTGACCTGTCGATGTCGCATTTCATTTTCCACTTGAGTGGAACACTTCGTTTGGAAACCGTCCTGCTCAACTTCTCCTCTGGTGTCCATGATTGTGCTTGATAAAGGGAAGTAAAGTTCCGACATATATTACCAAAGACTGTACAGGGGAAGATAAACATCCGGTCTCTCATTTCCCTGATATGAATAGTGAGGACAGAAACATTGGTTATGTCAGGCCTTTGAAACGTGACATGTCAGTATTTACACACACGATAGGCCAGTTGAATTGATCCGTTCAAATTTCCAGTCCAGTTGAAAACTCCGTTCAAATTCCAGTTTGAGTTTTTGGATAGCCTCCACTGTGAATAGTGTACACGTCACGCGCACTAACGATAACTCTATCAGCCCGGTTCGCCGAGCTTTTAAGTAATCCATCTTACCCTTTTAGAATATCTATTGATATTACCAGCAACAACGTGGGTGTTCTATTCGGGGTGTTTTGTTCATCACAACTTCTTTTCTGGGACTCAGTTTATCTGGTCGGTTTGCTCTAGTTCTTAAAAAAAAAAAATGCCAGTCAAAAAGTCGTTAATAACCTTTTAAATATTAAAGCTATCATTTTTATTTTTATTGATTTTGGGAGAGTCCATGCATGAGATGCTGCAACGGTGATTTTTTTAAAGATGCCTCTGAGCGCTCCAGAAAATGTTTCAGTGGTAACCCGGTTTTTATTTTTTTTAAATCCTTTTTGAGGGGTACAATCACACCTGCAGGAACTTTCTATTGTCTGATGAAATTGTGGTTTTTTTTTAAAATAAATGACTTGTCTGTGGGGTTTTCACCTTGGAAATGAGCAACGCATTTTATCGCCAGGGGGCAGTCAAACCAGTATGGGCTTAGCGCGCAATATTCTTAGTTGGTCGTAGTGAGAGAGAGAGGGAGATGAGGCGCTCCCTCTTTCTCTCTCTCACTACGCCCAACAAAGAATATCGCGCGCTAAGCCCCTACTGGTTTGACTGCCCCCTGGCAGTCAAATTATCGTCCTAAGTTAACCATTGGAATGCAATACTGTACAATATATCCTGACCTTTTTTTTTAGCCTACACATGAATACAATTTTGGTCCGGATATTGATGGTAGGACCACTCGCTGTCTCTCTTTCTTTATCCCCAACTAATAATAGAGAGGATTAGCCCCACACGAGAGTCATGCCCTCTGGTGTGAGAAAAATCGCTCGTGTGTGGACTAATCCTCTATATTATTAGTTGGGGATAAAGAAAGAGAGAGAGACAGTGAGTGGTCCTACCATCACTCTCTCTCTCTTCTCTCTATCTCACTACGCCCAAGTAAGAAAATCGCGTGATAAGCCCCTAGTGCATTGACTGCCCTCTGGCGTGAAAAATATCGCCATAGGTTGACCATTGAAGTTTCAATACGAAGACATCGAAATTGCGAAAGCGTTTATGGACCTAAAAAAACAACGCATTTTCTAAAAATGGGCTCCCATAGAAATTGTTAATTTTTGGAGCACACACATTCGAAAAACAAATTGTTGTAATCTTACATGCATTGAATCTTCTTTATAAATCCAAAATGCATCAAAATGACAGCTTGATTATTAAGCTTTTTATTACGAATTTTGTGCTTTGTATTTTTTATTTTAGTCACCCTGTAGAAGCAATGACTATTCTGGAGAACTGGACTGCTACATTTGTTGATTGTGAAGATTGTCCCTTGGTATAATTATAACCCCACTGTCTGGGACGATAATGTAGTTGGCACAGGAGCTACTCGTGTCGTTCTTTCAAGCGGAGAGCAGACCTCTAGCACTCTCCAGAGCAGATACAGATGTCAGTAATAGGCTTCGTATGCTTAAAAGCCATCCTCACACATACGAATCGTATCTGAATACGATGTTGATTTGGGACGATGTGAGTCCTAAATCATGCGAAATTCATGTTTTGAGTATAACGTTATAGTGAGCGAGAACAGCAGAACCCGAATTTCTGGTTTGTGGCTCAAGCCACAAACCTATAACTCACTTTGTCGGTCGGTCGGTCCGTCTGTCGGTCGTATTCCAAAATTGTCGCACATTTTGACAAAATTGTCGCACTTCAAATCGAGGCTACACTTCAAAATTAATTGAGGCCGCTCTTTAAAATGATGTATTTCAAAAGCGTACAAAATAATAAACATGATTGTAATACAGACACTACAACAGACACGACGAGTATGCCGGTGCTTCTTTTGATGAGTATAAGTTTAGGATACATAGTTTTAAATGTTTTCCAAAAGATATAAAAAGTTACGAAATGGTTGCAGAGATAACATTCTGGGCCTGTATTCACATTGAGAGTCTAGCATGAGACTTAGGATGATGTGCATGCTAACTTAGAAGCTCTTCCAATGTCCTATTAGGATTTAATAGGACTTTTGGAAGAGCTTCTAAGTTAGCATGATGAGCTAAGTCTCATGCTATCTCAACGTGAATACAGGCCCTGGTTTACAGATTAAAATTATTGAAAATCCAGGGGAGGTAACTCATGATTGGAGTGGTAAAAATAGATAGAACCGTGCCACAAACTATTGCGATTTCACGCTTGTTTATTTAGACAGAAGTAGGCTATTTCACGTGCTTTAGGACTCGCATCGTCAAAGTCGCATTGCATTCGCATCGCATAACATTCAGAGACGATTCGTATTTGTGTGGCTGACCCTTGCCTCCAAGCTACCTGACACCAGATCATAAAGCTACGGTCGGTGTGAAAAATCAATGTGTGGGTTGGACGATATAATAATATTATAATGAAAATCGTCGTTGAACAAGAAATGTTCTGTATTTTTTGCAAGTACCCACAAAACGAATTTCTGATTTCACTCAATCATTGTGCATGTTCATTGTGTAGTACGTAGTGTGTTGTGTGTGTGTGTTGTCGTGTTATTGGGGTGTGTGGGTGTTTGTGTGTTTTTCGTGTGTGCGCGTTGTGTGTGTGTGTTCATAATCTGATATAATTCGGATTGCCATTAGTACTACTAGCAGAACTTTGAATTCCAATATGTACTGATCGAAATTGCAATTCCATTTTATACTATATATATTTTTTTCAGAGTTGGATCATCCGGTAAAACAGAAGTATTCAAACAAAAACAAGTGCAAGCAGATTTTGTTTGCAGTTTTAATGGTGTTCATGTTGTTTTCAATAACTCATGTTCATTGATCAGTATAATATGAAAACGTACATTTTTTTGGTAATACAAAGTTTCCGTAATGCGTTTTAATTTAAAAAATAAATAAGTGCGAAACCATAATTGTGTGACAAGCCTTTAAAAGTAAATGCATTTAGTCAGGACAAAACCGATTAGTTTGATTGTATATACTTTCATCATGCAGACATCCGAAAGTAAAACAAACAAATCAACAGTGCAACTCATCAATATGAATTGTTCGGAAATAATTAAGGGGAGTAATTTCATGGTGGTGTGTGGGAGTGATCTTGCCTAATTCAATCGATCAAACAGGGGAAGTTACTCTACCATCAGGTAGAACCCCCAGCTCTCGCCTCGTGTGTTTGAGCAGACATAGGGCACTTTAGAACACCGTGCTTCATTCTAAAAAATGTATGTCATTTATATTTTTACGTCACATTTTGCAAGTTCTATCAGTTTGTGGCACACTGGCCACATCCTCATTTTTCTGAAAAACATAGGTGTTAAAAAGTCGCTGACTCGCATCCTGCGGTTTCAAGCTTCGACGCCAGTGTTGCTATGCTATTTGACCGAGTAATCAAGGAAAACAACTCTAATTTTTTCACGAAGTGCTCTCCCCTAGTTTCCTTCCAACAAAGTTCGTCTATTGAGAAAGTCGTGCAGTCTGATACAAGGTATGACATGAAAAAAGAACAGCAGCATTCACTACATTGCATATAATTAGGAATAAAACTTCCATCAACAAGAATAGGCCTAAATAACAGCTTATCTGGCCCAAACAAATAATGTGTGGCGAACATTGTGTGTGTTATTATTTCGTTTTGCTTGATCGATTGCTTACTTTGTGCAAGGGGAAAAGAAGATTAACCTAATACACAATTTCTTTTTTCGTTATCTTTGATCGCATACATCATTTTAGACCTAAACATTCCACGTCATTCTCCTTGATGGAAAGCAACTCAAAATGACAATCAGTCCAGATACAATCCAATTTCATACAGTTTGAAGAGCTCTGTCAGAGTGAAATAATGGTTAACATGCTATATATGCTATATCATAAGAAACACAAACATAATTCTTCCTGATGAATTATCCCCCCTTCTTTACCAGGTGGCACAATTCTTATGTGCAAAAGTTCTAGCGAATCTAAACGAGTTATTTAGCAATAAAGCTTTCCTTGTGAAAAGAAAGACACGTGTTGCTTGCTTTCTAAAGCAGGTAGACTGCGATATTACTTGCATTCAGAAAGTAAATTTTACTTTAAGAGGCTAAGAAAATTTAGTTTCCGTTACACACGAAGACCTTTAACGAGAACATATGTGGAAACAGAACATGTAATTATCTGGCAAAGACGAAGCTTAGCACACCCTTCCCCTCTTTAATTTTTCAATATCTGGAAGTTTGGGTAAAAACGCATTTCGGGTAAGAAGCCCACCCCAATTATCTCATGAGGGCAAGAAAAATGATCAGTCAAATTGTGAGACGAATGAATCAGTGAACTGAAATCGTTCACGCTCGTCTCATGGAAGCTGAAATTTTCTTCATTTCAAAAATTGGACTGGGCTTCTTACCCGCCCATGCGCTTTTTACCCCGTCTTCCCCTATTAATGGTATCTGGTAAATAAATAAAAAATGAAACATAATAAAGTGGATTACGGAAAGAGTCACCATGATTGTAATTCAGTAGGAGACTGCTTGATTGTGAAGGACGAGGAAGTAATGTTACGTTTTCTGTGATGTTTGAAGAAGACAAAATCTGTTGAAATATTACTTGTTTTGTGTTGTCACTTGTGCACTTGTGTGTGTGGTGTCATGATTGTAATTCATTAGTATTAGGAGATTTGACAGGCATCGTTAAAGAACAAGTCGTTCGAAAATATTTGCCAATTATAAACATTGCCAGCAGTTATTCGTTTCTTGATTTTCTTCTTTTTTTGAATACTATAATTCATATTATAGATCCGAAAAGTAATCGGCTCTGGTTATCCATGCTTCTTTCAATCGATGATAGACGGGAATCAGCAGAGGCTTGAGTGTGTGTGCCTAAACTAAAGGCCTTTGCCAGACCTTCCACAAACTCTCAAGAGGGCATGCTTGGAAATCCTGAGGAACCCAGCTAAGACAATGTTCGCATTCCGAACCTTCCAATGAGCAGAAGGAGAAAACAATTATCTCTCTTTGGGTGTAGAAACCAGTGCTTAATTGTATGAAGTTATACTAAAGCTTAAGTGGGAAACTAAACGTTGCTGCTTTCTAAATTAAGTAAAAACTTAATTTAGAAAGTAACAACGTTTAGTTTCCCACTTAAGCTTTAGTAGAACTTCATACAATTAAGCACAGCAGTCTAAAAATCTGGACGTTTGGGGACTATTTCTTAAAAATTGCCAAGGCAAGACAAGTGATCAGTACGTCGTAGAAGAAACAATGTCTATCGGCATCAGTGGTAGTGCTGGTAGAAGAAAGAGGACTGGGAAGGAACCTGTGGACCATAGACGGAGCCGTGCAGCTAGAACCATTGGGAGGTGATCAGGACCACCAGCAGCAGAACGACAGAGGACATCAGAGCTGAGCACCCAGCTGAAGACATTGGACAAACAACGTTTGATATAATTATTTAGTAATGTGTGTTTGTTTTCTGCAAAATTGTAAACTAAACAAAAGTGTTATAATAATAATATTAATTTAAAAAAACGTTTGAAAGGTTTCATTCTTTATTGCATATTACATCGAGAAACTCCTCCGAAATCGGAATGTGTCGGGTGAAACGCAGTGGGGACCAGTTGAAATGAAAACTGTGACACATGCGAAAGAAGAAGAAGAAGAAGATCGAATGACAATGATAGTGTGGTTTTTACATAAATCTTTCATCATTTTCCAAACAATATATACAATATTACAGTAGCTGGAAAACATATTAAGTATGTGGAAATGTTTGTTTTTTTGTGTGTTTTTTTTTTTGTTGGTTGTTTTTTTTTTTGTGTTTTTTTGTACTATGCCACAACTGAAAATATAAGTACTTGTCCAGTATAATTATGCAAGGCCATACCATATACATTATAATGCTGTTGTATTAAAGACCCATTGACGCGCACCCGATTAAGTCCCCTTTAGGTTTTTTTCTCAGTAGCCCCTCTCTGTGTGACCCACATGCACATTTCCCCCAACCACAAAATTGAGGCTGCTTTGCTTCTCTTTAAAAAGTGATGGTGGTGTCGGTTTGAATTTTGGGGCCATTTGTATGGGAGTCAGACTTGGCCAAAACAAGATTTATTTCCAGTTATAAGAGAAACCCGTGATTTTGACACGTGATCTGAGACGTGATTTGTTTTATGCTCCCAAACTGCTCTAAATTAGCTAACTGAAATAATGAAAGTGAAACAGTCATGAATATGCTGCAAAGCTGACTCGCACTATCCAAACTGTCAATCGAAAGAAAACTGAGTTGTGAGCCCCCACCCACTAACTCACGCCACTTCTGAAGGAGCTCCATTGGCTCCCTGTGCAGTCCCGCCTTCAGTATAAGCTGGCTGTCCTATCCTTCCGTCACTTTGAACAGACCCTTCCGCCTTAAATCTCCAGTGCTCTTCACACCTACACCCCTTCCCGCTCACTCAGGTCATCAAACACAAAACTTCTGAAAGTTCCCAAAACAAATCTAAAATCATTTGGTGACCGCAGTTTCAGTTTCAGTGCCCCTGCTTGTTTGGAATTCCCTCCCAGTCGATCTCCGCCATGAACCAACTATCTCTACTTTCAAAGCTAAACTCAAGACACACTACTTTCAAAGCTCATTCGGTTTGTAAATGTTTCCTTCTTGATCTTGTACCTGGGTGAATGATTGGGTAATAACGTTTTTTTGTGACTGCGGGTGTATCAGTGAATGGAAGCGCCTTTTGAGTGTAAAATAATGATAGAAAGGCGCTATAGAAAATGCTATCAATTATTATTAGTATTATTATTATTATGATTATTATTTGTGGTCATGTGTTCGTCCCCCCACACACTATATGCTGTACCACCCTCAGTGATTATTATCAGTTTTTCAAGCAAGTTCCTAAAAGTGAGTTGAAAGGAAAACTATGCAGTCGCAAATTCATTTCTACCTGGAAAAAATAGGAAAAAATGTGGGAAAATTCTGCTTAACGTGTGTTTTCCTCCGGTCCCATGGAACCAGAACCCAAACATATGGGAAAACATTAGTAGATATAAAAGGAATGGTGGGAAACGGAAAACGATCCTGGGGAGGCAATCAGCACCAAACAATCGGGTATTTGGGTTTGCAAATTTATCCCCCCCGGGGACTTTTCCGTGGTCTGGTGTTGCACTGCCACCTTCCCGGGCAATTGACCTCCCAGGATGGTTGTTCCCACCCATCTTTTTATAATCTAAACTGATTGTCCCCCATAATTATTTTTATGTTCGTGGTTTCTAGGTACCGGAGTAACGATTGAAGCAGAAAAATTGATTAATCAATTCATCTCTTGGCACGGCTAATGGACCGGAGGCCATGTGCAACAACCCGAGGAAACGTCCCCCACCGAGTTTTAACAATCAGCAAGAATGTTGTGTGAAATTAACCCTCTGGAAACGGTTTCACCCCCAGTTTTTAATTGTTCCCACAGGAAGTTCGAATACTCCCTGAGGAGCAGTCCTTAAAGATGACAACTGGAAACCCCCCACCACGATTAAAGGTCCCCCCTTGGGGTTTTGGCTGGGGTGGTTTTCCTGGGGGTAGCTGGTGAACCCCCACAATAAAACAAAAATGCCCCCCAACTTGGGAAATTGGAGAGGCCGCTCGCTTTAAAACCTGGTTGTTTTTCAACCGCCAGAGTAGTTAGAATTTTTTAATAAAAAGCACCACAAGTTTTTGTATATTATACCACCCCTAATGTCCACACTAAAAAAGGCCCATCAATTGTTGGGATTTTATGGAATCCACAAGACCCCCTATTTTCCCCCCCTCTTAGTTTTTTTTTTGGATAGTAAAGGGAATTGCTTGTTGTTAATTTTATATTTTTGTCACAGAAAGAATCCCAAACAATACTCAGCCAGATGAGATTTTTTGTTTTGTTCACCCAGAGTAAATTTTAATGGAAATGTTTTTTTTTTGGCTGATAATATAATACGAGGGGCTGGCAGGTGAAACGGGTTTTAAAACGTTTTGATTTGTTTTTTTTTCCAATTTTTTTTTTTCTGGGGGCATTTGGTTAGGGACATCAACACAAACCCCCTGGTTCCCCCAAAACAAGAAAAATTTTTTACCTACCATGCTTTTAAGAGCTTGAGGAAAACACGGTGGAACCCGGTTGGGGGTTTTTTTTCTTTTAATCGTGATATGTTTTTTTTTTTTTCTTTATTTTAGCGCAAACCAAATCTTTCATACTCATTTGTTTTTCCATCGAAGTTTTTCTTTCATTTGGAAACACGTTAATGTGAAAACATTTTTCTTTTTTGTATTATTACACGGAAGCCCATGACCTGTTTTTGGTTGTTTAAAACAGATTACATTTGTATTTCTTTTTTAAAAAATCAACAGGCTTGATTAATTTTGTTTTTTTTGTTTTTTTTTAAAGACCCCCTTTTTTTCTTTACGTTTCACCATTCCTTCTTATGCTTTTAAGATTTTTTCTTTTAAGATTTTTTTTTTTACCAGCTAAAATAAGAGGGGGAAAACCACTTGAAAAAACCGTGGGATTTTGACTAACGTGGTGAGAGGTGGGTGAAGGGTTTGTTTTTTTTAAATTTATTTTTTCATTTATATTGGCATGACCATTATTTTTGACTTGAAAGTTCAATTAGGATGAACAGGTTTAGTTATATTAGTCATACATTACTTTACAGCATTCAGTTTTCCGTCAGCCCCGATTTTTCGTGTAGCCATCCTGAACAGGCAAACAGTTTTTGGGTTGTACAAACCGTTCCCCCCGCTGATGCCAAGATTGCTCATTTTTTGTCAATGCCCAAAGTCGGTGGTCAATTGGGGGGAGGGGGGGGGGGGGAACATTTCTTGTTTCCTTTCCAATCTTGGCCACTCTGCGCGCAAACAAAAAAGAAATAAATTAAATAATATATTAAACAAGGTGACAATAAAGACTTAGTTAAATGAAATAACATTTTCAAAACCCCTGTTTCGCTCCGCCCACGTATTTCGTTTTTCAGCCCATCAAAATACCTTTTAAACTCTAACTGGGTAGAGAGAAAAGTGTCGAGTGGGCATATCGCAATATGTTGATTGATTTATGTCTTAAATCTGTCTACGGGCGAGTGACGTATACATATATGTAAAACATTTTCCCTATCCTTAACCTCCCAAAATTAAGAAAAAAATAGGGGTAACCCTCCTTAAAAATTAACAAGTCCTGGATTTGGATGCCCCCTTTTAAGCCGGGCGACAGAATCAGTTTTTGTACTGCCTCCATTTATGTTTGACTTAAAGCCGGCCGACATCATATATGTTACCCTGGGCCCTCCCTTGTGACACTCACAGGCCGATCAGGTTTCAATGAACGAATAATTTCCCCCACCCCTAAATTTGCAATACCATCCCATACTTCCATCAGTCCTGACGGTGTTTTCATACTCAGGCCCCCAGTCGCAGGTGACAGGGGCCCGTTAATAGGGCGGGTCCCTGCCACTAAATTTCCACTGATCCAGTCAATCCTGATCGGGGGGAGTCCATTTCAGAATGGCTTGTGGAAACCTCTTCAAATGTTTGAAGGTGTGCACAAAACAAAATTTGGTCCATAATACACGTGCACAAACAGAAAAGATAGTTTTTTACGACTACCCTGAAAAGATTCGAGGTCGACTCATATGACTATACAGTGTCTACAAACGCCTAGGTCCCCTAGTTCTCCTAGCTTTTTTGTGGACATAGGTGGCATATGTTACTTGACAAACCAGATTGTTTGGTTCTAAAAATCCGCGACATTGGCGTGAAACGGGGAAGTACTTGGACTATATGGACGTGAAAATTTCATTGAAACTTTTTTGAAACTATGTTAACCAGTATGGCCTAGGTGAAGAACTTCTTTAGCCTTCTGGTCTGATAATTCCCTGCCATTACATGTGTGTGTGTGTCATGGGGTGTGTGTGTGTGGGTTGTTTCGGTGTCGCGTCCTGGGCACACGACTGTCATGCGAGGTAGTTCAGTGGACTCTAGCAGTGATGTCACTGTGTGTTCCCTGTCCTGTGTGTGTTTGGGACTTTTGGGGGTGAAGAGCTTGCTGTGTTGTGTCATGTGTGTCTCATGCGTGTGCGTGTTGCGTGCGTGTGTGGGTTGCGTGCGGGTCGTGAGTGTGTGTGTGTGGGGGTGAACTGCCTCGTGTGTGTGTGACCAAAAGATCCATGACGTTGAAAATTCACGGGGTGTGTTTTCACGTGTGTTTGTGTGTTGCCCCCTCTCTGTGGGTTTAAACAAGAAATTTTAATTCCAAGCAATAAGAAAAACATCATAACAACAGCAGCAATACATTTGCATCCAACTTTCCGAGTACAAACTTCCAGCTAAGAACTTTTATACAGGGTTACCTCTTAATACTTGTAATAGTGTTACCATCAGTAAAGGGGCTATGCACACCGTTTTCAAAACTAATCTAACATGTTGGAAACAAAATAAATATGCAAAAAAGCAACAACAAAGCAAGTTGAAACAAACACACTTAAAAGTAAGAATAATTGTAGAAAACGGTCCAGGTTTAGATCAACTAAATCAACAGGTGTGGCCAGACTAATAGTTCAACTGAAAGGTGTCAGGTCACAATAAGAGCATTGCAGTACGAAGTACAAAAAGATTATTTTAGATCAATAACTATTCTTTAGTGTATAAGTTGTCATATTAAAGTGAAAATACTACCCAAAATATAAATCAAACTAGAGTTGCTGCCTCAAAATACGCCGCTATAAACTCGAAAACAAAATGAATTAGGGGGGTCAACAGTGAATCGAACTCGCTGGTAAGAAATCTTGTTTTGAGGTATTGTTTGACTCCCATGAACAAAATGCCCCCCCCCACATCGGAAAAACGATTATAGTAAATACGATGGCTTATTTTAATTAAAAGTAGCAGCCCCCTGTACCGTATTTGAAGTTTATGGGAGGCATTTTTGCCTAAATAGGGGTCAATAGAACTCGTCTACCATGATATTTTTACACCTCTTTCCCCCCATTCAAAGACCAATGACTTTGCCTAGTGATCCACTATCAATGGGGACCCGTTTATCACCCGTTGTGCCATGGGAAAGTCAAGTGAAAATGTTCACTGCTAGGTCGACCTTTATGAATGTAAACCAACAGGCATTTCTCTTTTAGAGTTCAGTCATTTGGAAAAGGATAAACCCAGTGCCGCTCTTTGGATTTAACATAGATATAAAAGAAAGAATTGAGGACAAAAAAATCATTGGGCAAGTATTCAATCAGAAAAAGATAATGAGAGACCAAGTGGTTCTGTACGATGGTGTGATGATATTTAAAGTAGATGACTGTAAAGGAAACGTCACAAAAGCATAACACATAAGTCATAAGTTTCTTTATTGATGACTGGGGGCATCAGTTTGGTACAACACACCAATGTGAAACGTTGGTGGGGTTTCCCCTTCCACCCAGTGGTAAAATGCAGTCAAGAAAATTATTAAATAAAAGTATGAAAACAATACATTTTTAACAGTTATAACAAATTAATGTGGAAACAGCTCTCCACAACCAAACCCAATCAATGCAATCCCGGTCTCCGCTATCAAATTGCTGATTCAGAGCATGTCAACCCCGGACAGAGACTTTCCTTCTGCCTTCATTTGAACCAGTTTTGAACGACTTTTCCTCCTTTCAGTCCGCTTCTAAAGTGGTTGGTTCCTGGCCCCATTACAAATCCAAATGGGATAGTTGCAACGATTTTTTCCTAAAAAATCAAAAGTCAAATTCCTGTGTCCCCGCCACAGCGGACCCCGTAAGTGTGGTTTTAGCGAACTTTAATAATAATAATCCCGAACATTTATTCCGCACCCACCTCCTCCTAACCCCCCCCCCCCCGACCCCCCCCCCCCCGGCTACAATGACAAACTCCTTTACAATTTTTTGTAGGTTAAAAGTTCTATTAGTAGGTAAAAGACTTTTTCCCCCTGGCCACTCCTTTCATCCAGTAATGTCTGTGTGTCCTGACTAAGACAGGACATTTCAAGAGACGGTTGAAGTTGTTACCACATTGACACTGTGACAAACATGTCTACTGAAGAGTGGTAGAGTCCTCCTCGCCAGTGATTGACCTAGTAGTTTTTGGTGGGGTACCGACACCTAGGATCCACACACAGAAATCAAGTAGACGGAACATCCAAAATGCTGCGAACGACGTGTGGGTATTTTTTACGTGGGGGAAATATTTTGTACCAAAAAGGCACAACACGTAATGTGGCCTCATCTTCCCTCCCCCATCGTTTCCCCACACCCATACCTTTGTCCTACACGCCCCCCGACCCCCCCCCCCCCCACAGCGAACGATATAAAAACCCTCCTCCCTCCCCAGCTAATGCGAACAACCAACTTCCAACATAATAATAATGTGAAGCATGGTTAACACCTTCGCTGTTATAGAACAGTAGAGAACACACGCTGCACCGAAGAATGTATCAGAAATCCATCCATCTCTTTCAACGCTTTTTAGAACCGGTGTTGCATAAAATATTTTACCAACGAAATAAATACTATTTTCCTCATTCAAATTGTTTGCTCTTTGGGAAAGATTCGCCCCTAAATACACTCAGAGGCGTCTTGTGGCATGCAGGAAGAACAGAGGATTCATCATTAAATAGTGAAGTCATGGATATTTTTCTAATATTTATTATTTTTTTTATTTTTGTTTGCAATGATTTTGTTTATATTTGGCCCGCCATTTTGGAAAAATACAAGCTAAGTAACTGGTTTTGCATATCGATTATCGGCAAAAATGTAGATTTACACCCTCCAGCTCTATTGCTGGGTTCTTCCGTGTAGATTGAGCACTCAATATCAATATTTAATAGTATTCTTTTTTTAAATCATATGAAAGAAGGAATGGGTTCAGTGCGCCTTTGAAGGCATTTATTTCACGGTAGGTACTTATTTTTCTCATCACACCGGTATATGTAATGATAAGGGAAACTACTCACAGCACGCGCTTTTTTTCTTCAGCATTCCCCACAAGCCGGCTTTGCAGGCACACGTGGTGTTGCCTCTCATCAGATGCAGCTTGCTTTGTCCAGGCAGTCGCCTCACTGGAAACATGCTCCGCCTACTTGGCACTGCAAAGTAAAGACAGAAACCTTGTCCACGAATATTATCTTTTGTAGTAATTGTGATTAGGTATTGGGTACATTTTATAGTAACGAGGCGTCCTCGAGATCGAAATTTTGGGTTGTTC
Source organism: Phymorhynchus buccinoides (assembly GCA_017654935.2). Classification (NCBI taxonomy): domain Eukaryota; kingdom Metazoa; phylum Mollusca; class Gastropoda; order Neogastropoda; family Raphitomidae; genus Phymorhynchus; species Phymorhynchus buccinoides. The sequence continues at coordinate 18,194,841 of CM065701.1, read as the reverse complement.
CTTCCTGGAGCGCGTCGCAGCCAGAGGCCGCGCCAGCGCCGATTTGTGTGTGTGTGTGTGTGTGTGTTGTGCGTGTGTGCGTGCGCGCGCGTGTGTGTTGGTGTGTGTGTGTGTGTGTGGTGTGTTTGCATACAAGTTTTGGTGTAACTGATGAGGAAGAAAGGGGGTGGGGACGGGGTACATTTTAAACCAAATGACAACTTTTTCGTAGCCACTAGGTTTAACGTGTGCTAAGTGCATGGGCACACGGGACCTTCGGTTTATCGTCTCATCCGAAAAGACTCCACGGTTCAGACCGTAAATCCCTAGTGCAAAGTGGGAGAGAAATCCCAGTACCCAGGTTCGAAATCGGGTTTTACTTACCGCAAGGCGAACGCGTTACTTCTGTGCCACGTCTAACACCACCTCAGCTTCTGCAAATGTATGACCTGCCCTTACTAGCGTTACCTGAGGCCACTTTCGTGGACTTTCTCACCTACCACCACTACATGTTATCAAACAATCTTCAGCTCGGTACTATTGGCCACTGCAACTAGGGGGTTATTAACGCCCTTGACGGCATAGTGAAGCCCTTGTTGGCCCGTATCCAAGGGTATTCACCTCTTGCAAAAAGGCAGTCTTCGTGGCCTCAACTAGGGTTATGGGGGCGATAGTTATTCCCTTGTTGGTCAGTACTCAAGCTCTTCCCCAATCCCCAAGGGCATTCACTCTCGCAAAAGTGTTCGTTGCAGTGTCCATAGCGAAAGTCCACAAACTTTCCCCTAACCCTCCTACCTATTGTTCTACACCCAAGGAAGCCATGGGGAATAACTCGTGATGTAAAACTGACTACCAGTTGCATTAGTTCCCTTGGTGTCTGTGTTATATACTATTTCCTTGGCCTGCTAGTCTTTGCCTTGTTCCAGAACATGCGTCCAAATGTGCTTCACTGCCTGCCCCGTGTGCTGCTGATCAAGATATAGATGGTTTTGCGGGGTCTACGACTAACAGTTGTCTCTGAACAAAGCGGACAGACGGACAACGACAGATAGGAGAGCTCCAGAAGGATTTGGCTTACTGTGCTTTACAATTGCAGCAGTACAAGAAGAGAGGCGAGATGTTGGCGATATGTATTCCCTTGTTTGGTCAGTACTCAAGCATCTTCCTATTAGGATTGAGGAAGAAAGCATGACCTGTAAAATAAAACAAACAAAATCCAGAATCCTTGTAGGGTTCCTAAACACTTACAAGCCATTTTGTTTTCTCATCATTTCCAAGAGCCGTCTTACAGGCGCATGTTTTGTTGTTGCCTTCCCTGAGCAGCCGTCGCGTTAGCAAGACAGTGCCATCCGTTGCACAGCTCCAGCAAGCATTGGCCACTGGGACAGTAATGGCGATGGCTTAGAGTCAAAAAAACGGACTTACTTTAACAGTCCATTGACGTATTATTGGATTTATTACAACAACTAGTACATTGTATCAAACAATGGATTGCAGAAACATAAAAAGGAGTTTTTTGCTTTTTATATTTCAGCAGTGCTTTTTTTTATATATAGGTTTAAGTTTTTTCGTAATAAGTTCAATGATAATGTCAATGTTTTTAGATCGTCCGTTTTTGACTCTAAGGCCATCGAATGTATATTATTAGGTTAGGCCCATATTTCATTAATCGTTCATCATAGTGACCTCTAACCCAGCTGATCAAAAATCGCTTAAGCACACACACGCGCGCGCGCGCGGAAGGGAGGGGGGGGCGGAACGAAGCTCCTTTCTTTGTCTACATCCATAACGTACTACGAGAAAGAAAAAAAAAACACCACATAAAAATAGAACACTTATATCGCGTGCTGATGTCGGTTGAGGACAACTTAATAAAACACAACACCAGACTCTGTAATCGCTAGTACACGGCACCAGAAGAACTTACGGCACTTGTCTTAGCCTATTTGCTTCGGTCCTGCACGTTCATTTCTTGGCTGTCCCGGTTTACAATAGCACCTGGCAGCAATCTCTTGTCGAATCCGCACACTACCCTCGCCTCTACAGCACTGAAGAAAATAATTTGAAGTGCCAGCTGATGATGAAGAAGAAATTAGGTAGGGGAAGACGGGTACAAAGCCCATGGGCGGGTAAGAGCCCAATGGCAATATCTCAAGAATAAAGCAAATTCCAGTCAAATTTTGCCCATGAGAACTAAATGCTGAACATTATTAACACTCGTCTCATGGGCAAAATGTGACTGAATTGTCTTCATTTTCTTGAGATATTGCATGGGCTTCTTACCCGCCCATGGCTTTGTACCCCGTCTTCCCCTACCTAATTTCTTCTTTCATCATCAGCTGGCAATTTCCAATTATTTCTTAGTGCTGAAGGCCGAGGGTGTGTGCGGATTTCGACAGAGATTGCCTGCCAGGTGCTTATTGTAACCGGGACAGCCCAAGAAATGCACGTGCAGGCGAAGCAAATTAGGCTAATGACAAGTGCCGTAAGGTCTCTGGTGCCGTGTACTAGCGATTCCAAGTCTGGTGTTTGTTGTTTTTTATAAGTTTGGTCCTCAACCGAACATTCAGCACCGATATAAGTGTTCTATTTTTTTATGTGGTGTTTTTTTTCCTTTCTCGTAGTACGTTATGGCTGTAGACAAAGAAAGGAGCTTCGTTCCGCGCCTCTCGCGCGCGCGCGGTGTGTGTGCTAGGCGCGATTTTTTGATCAGCTGTTAGAGGTCATTATGATGAACGATAATGACAGATGGGCCTAAACCCTAATAATATACTTCGTGGCTTAGAGTCAAAACGGACGATCTAAAACATTGCATATCATTGAACTTATTAACGAAAACTAACTGATATATAAAAAAAAGACTGACTGAAATATAAAAACAAAAACCCCTTTTTATGTTTCTGCAATCATTGTTTGATACATTTACTTTTTTTGTAATAAATCCAATAATAACTCAATGGACTGTCTAAAGATAGTCGTTTTGACTCTAAGCCATCGCATTACTGTCTCCAGTGGCCAAGCTTGCTGGAAGCATGTTCAACGTATGGCGACTGTCTTGCTAACGCGGAGCTGTCAGGGGAAGGCAACAACAAACTATGCGCTGTAAAGACGGCTTCCTTGAAATGCTGAGAAAACAAAATGCGGTAAGTGTTTAGAACCCACAAGGATTCTGGATTTTTGTTTTGTTTTATTTTACGGTTCATGCTTTCTTGGGAGCATTCCTAATAGGAAGATGCTGAGTACTGACCAACAGGGAATACATATCGCACATCTCGCCTCTCTTTCTTGGACTGCTGCACTTTGTAAGCATAAGCCAAATCCTTTTCTGGAGCTCTATCTGTCTGTCTGTCCGCTGTCCGCGTTTTCAGGACAACTGTTAGTCGTCAGACCCCGCAAACCTCTATCTCCTTGATCAGTCAGCACCGGGGCAGGCAGTGAGCCACATTTGGACGCATGTTCTGGAAACATAGGCAAGACTAATCAGCCAAGGAAATAGTATATAACACGACACCAGGGAACTAATTTGCTACTGGTAGTCAGTTTTACATCACGAGTTATTCCCCATTGCTTCCCTTGGGTGTAGAACCAATGAGGTAGGGGGAATTACGGACAAGTTTGGGGACTTTCGCTATTGCCACTGCAACGAACCCTTTTGCGAGAGGAATGCCCTTGGTGGAATTGGGGGAAATATTCTTGAGTACTGACCAAACATGGACTACTCTCGCCCCCTAGCCCTAGTTGAGGCCACTGATGCTGCCTTTTGCACAGAGTGAATACCCTTTGGATACGGGCCACAGGGCTTCACTATTGCCGAGGGCGTTGAATAACCCTAGTTGCAGTGGCCAATAGATCTGAGCTGACGAATTGTTTAGACATGTAGTGGTGAGGTGAGTAAATCCACGAAGTGCCTCAGGTAACTGCTAGTAAGGCAGTCCATACATTTTGCAGAAGCTGAGGTTGTGTAGAGTGGCACAGAGGTACCGCGTTCGCCTTGCGTCAAGTAAACCCTATTTCGAACCTGGGTCTGGGGATTTTCTCCTCCCACTTTGTCACTAGGGCTTCGGTCTGAACGGGGAGTCTTTCGGTGAGACGATAAACCGAGTCCCGTGTGCCCATGCACTTAGCACCTTTAAACCTAGTGGCCTACGAAAGTGTCATTTGGTTTTAAAATTGTACCCCGTCCCACCCCCTTTCCTTCCTCATCAGTTTACACAAACTTGTATCACACACACACACACACCCACACACACACGACACACACACGCGCGCGCCACGCAACACGCAACACCACACACACACACACCACAATCGGTGCATGGCGCGCCTCTGGCCGGCGACGCGCTCTCCAGGTATGGAACAACCCAAAGTTCACAGATCTCGAGACTCCTTCTGTGTACTATAAAGTACCCATACCTAATCACAATTACTACAAAAGATAATATTCGTGGACATGGTTTTCTGTCTTTTACTTTGCAGTGTCCAAGTAAGGCGGAGCATGTTCCATGATTGGCGACTGCCTGGACAAAGCAAGCTGCTCTGCTGGAAGCAACACCACGTTTGGCCTGCAAAGCCGGCTTTGTGGGAATGCTGAAGGAAGCGCGTGCTGTGGTAGTTTTCCTTATGCTTCCATAAATACCGGTGTCATGAGAATAAGTCCTACCGTGAAATAAATGCCCTTCAAGGCGCCCACTAGAACCATTCTTCTTTCATATGTTTAAAAAAAGAACGACTATTTAAATATTGATATTGAGTGCTCAATCTACCACGAAAGAACCCAGAAATAGAGCTGGAGGGTGTTATGCTACATTTTTGCCGATAATCGTAATGCAAAACCATGTGAGACTTCGCTTCGTATTTTTCAAATGGCGGGCAATAGTATAAACAACCCTCCATGCCAAACAAAAATAAATACTACTTAAATATTAGAAAAGTATCCCTGACTTCCTCAATATTTAATGATGAGATCTTCTGTTCTTCCTGCATGCCACAAGACCCTCTGAATGTATTTAGGGGGCGAATCTTTCCCGAACAGCCAACAATTAATTTTGAATGAGAAAAGATTACTATTTTATGGGTAATATCTTATGCAGCACCGGTGTTCATATCCTTTTGATGACCATCACAGTGTCAACTATCTCTATTTACAGCGCATCCGAGTTTGCTTTAGCAAGAGTATGCGCTATATAGCACTATTCCATTATTATTTCTTCTTATTATTATTATGTATAGATTCTTATACGTGCAATTCTGTTTTTTAGATGTCACTCGCTTATAACAAAAAAAGTGTTAGCAGTCGTGGTTAAATAATATACCCATGCACAGACCAAGGCCTTTTGCGTACAAAATATTTCCCTCGCATTTTGGATGTTCCTTCTACTTGATTTCTGTGTGCCTAGTGTCCAGTACACCAAAACACTAGGTCACACATGAAACCCGACATTTTTTGCATCAAATAATCTTATCAGCACACAGACAATAGGATAAAGAAGGCAGGGAAAAGTCTACCTTAAATAATTTTAAAAAATAAAATGGGGGGTGGGGGGGGGGGGGGGGGGGGGGTGTAGGGTAAAAAAGGGAAAAGGGGGTAGGGGGAAGGAACAAGAAAACGTATGAAATTGAAGGAAAAAGAAAGAAAGGGTTAAATGAGGCAGTAAGTGGTGGTGGGTTGCATGATGAATAAGCAAGATAGCGGAGTAGCGATGAATGAATTGGGTGTGGTGTGGAGTTACATATCTGTTATGTAATGTATGGTTTTCATACTTTTGATTTAAAATTTCTATTTATTTTACACGGTGGAGACAAGTTCCATGTGTGTTGACAATGCCAATCACAATAAAGAACTTATGACTTATGACTTAGGAATTTTTTTGTTACGTTTTCCTTTACTCACAACCCCTATCTTTTTCTGATTTATTGTCCATTTTTTCCGTCCTTTCTTTAGATCTATTTTTAGCAACTCTATCCTTTGAGCTCCTCTAAAGAGAATGTGTTGGTTTAAAGACCCACCGACCTAGCAGATTAAGTCCCTGTGAGTGTTTGATGGGTTTAAAAGACCCAACCGACCCCTTAGCAAAAAGGGGAAATTAAGTCCCTTGATGTGTTTCGAGATGGGTTTTTTTCTGGGTAGGCGAACCATATACAAATGCCCGCCAACTTCAATTGAGGCTGCTCTTAATTAAAATATCTGTCTCGTTTCGATGTGGGAGGGGCATTTGTATGGGAGTCAACCTGTCCAAAATAAGATTTCTTTACCCAGCGAGAGATTTCACTGTTGACCCCTATTATTTGTTTTAGTTTTACGGCGTATTTGAGCAGAAGGTTTGATTGTTATTTTGGTAGTTAATTTTCACTTTAATTGCAACTTGTAAAGAATAGTTTTTGTCTAAATATCTTTTTTGTTTTCCTAAATGCCCTATTTACCTGACTTTTCAGTTGCTATTTTCTGGCACACCTGTTTATTTAGTGATCTCAACTGGACCGTTTTTCTACATTTTTCATTCTTTTAAAGTGTTTCTACTGTTTTGTTGCCTTTTATATTATTATTTTTTCAATGTTAGATTAGTTTTGCGTGTGCAGCCCTTACTGGGTAACTCAAGTATTAGAGTACCCTGTATAAAGCTCTTTAGCTTGTTTTACTCGAAGTTGATAAATGTATTGCTGCTGTGCTATGTTTTTCTATTCTTGATAAATTCTTGTTTAAACCAGAGAGTGAAGACACGTGAAACCCGGATTTTCACTATGATCTTGTGGTCTTTAGCAGCAAAATCATAAACCTGAAACCAGGTACACGCGTAACTTACCCATGATCTCCACACCTTGGAAACCAACCAGAAGCAAAGAAGTGAGAAGCAGCACATAGTTTTTCAATAGTTTTCAAATTACTCTATATAATCCGCTTTTCCCGGCCAATTGTCGCGTTTTAGTACCACAATGGTTTAACACATATGCCACTATGCCACTAAAGCGGAGATAGACTATGCGACTCTGCCTCATATGACCGATCAGGTCCGTGACGTTGACCAATTTTGTTTCCCGCACAGAATAGGTCCACAGCCATCTGACTCGATCAGACTGGATCATGACATTTAGAACCCCCCTATTCGGCCCTGTCACCTGACTGGGCCCGAATTAGTCAGACTGATCGAGTATGATGGTATGCAAAGAGGTGAACGTCACGACCTGATCGATTCACATGAGCAGTCACATAAATTGTCGCCGCTTGTCCACATGAGGCAGTCACATAATCTGTCGCCAGGCTTAAGAGTCATCCATCCGCACCTTTATCCAAAGACCCTAGTTTTCTTTAATTTTGGGAGTAAGGATAGGCCCCAATTGTTAAATGTATGTATGTCACCGAAGAATTCACAATATTGCAGATATATATTTGTCTCTACCCAGTTAAGTTTAAAGGTATTTCTTGGCTGAAAAATACTGGCGGCGAAAGGGTTTGAAATGTTATTCATTTAACTAAGGGTCTTTATTTCACCTCGTTCAATATTTATTTATTTATTCTTTTTTGTGCGCATGGCCAATATTGGCGGAACATGTTCCAATGACACCGACTGCATTGACAAAGCTCTGCTCAGCTGACGGTGTCAACAAAACATGTGCCTGTCCGGGATGGCATACAACGAAAAATGCGACGGAACTGAATGCTCGTAAGGACTAATAATAATGTCCATAGTTTCCGCCATAATATGGTTGCCAGACCTAATTAAAGACCCACACGTCACGTGTCAAAATCATGGTTTTTCACGTGTTTTCCCTCTTATAGCTGGTAGAAATCTTAAGAAATCTTAACTACATAAGAGGGAATGGATACGTGGACGTGGGGGTCTTTAAATACACCATACACGTTAATAGCTGATTTTTAACGAAAACAATTTATCGGTTTTTGCCACATGTTGGGCGTTAATAGCAACATGTTTCACATTACGTTTCCCAGAGAAACTCTTGAACAGTAGAGATTTGTGCGCTTAAAGACCCACCAGATCACGTGTCAAAACCAGGGTTCACGTGTTTTCCCCTTTAGCTGGTAGGAAAGCTTGTTTTGAACCAGGTTTGTGTCCCATACATATCCCTCCAAATATTGAAACGAAAACATCAGTTTTAAACCCTTTCAAAACAGCCAGCCATATTTTCATGCCGAACTTTCCATAAATTTACCTGGGTACATAACAAAATCCTCTGCAGTATTGGGATTCTTTCTGTGACGATATATAAATAAGGCATATCCTTACTTCCCAAAACTACGACAATAGGGTCTGTGGATCATAAATCCCATTTGATGCCTTTCAGTAGACATAGGTGTTAAATAACTGTGTGCTTAAATGCGACTTTGGCGGTGAAGGGTTAAAGAGCGGCCTCGATTCCAAGTTGGGGGCATTTGTATGTGGGTCACAGCTACCAGTATAACCAAACAAGGGACCTATCGTGGTGGGTCAGTGTATCTTTAAGCTGCCTCAGAGTATTCGCCCTGTGAATAAAACGGTGCCGTTCCAGAGTATTTCACACCATCTGTATTGTTTAAAAGCTCGGCGTTTTCCCGGTGTTGCCTGCCTCCGGCTTGCTCCAGGTGAAGGATAAAATTCTGCTTATCGTACTCCTCTGAGACAGACATAAATAATTAATGGGACATCAGTAGATATAAAGATGGTGGGAACCAATCCTTGGAGGCAATTCCCGGAGGCAGGCAACACCACGAAAGTCCCGATTTGAACAATAACAGTGTGGTGTGATTGCCTCCAGGATCGTTCCACCATCTTATATCTACTAGTTTTTTTTGTTCCATATGTGTCTGTTCCAGACCGGAGAACGTTTAAGCAGAATTCACATTTTTCCTATTTTTTTCCAGTAGAAATGAATTTGCGACTGCATGTTTCCTTTCAACTCACTTAGGAACTTGCTTGACAAACTGATAATATCACTGTGTAGCATAGTGTGTGGCGACACATGACCACAATAATATCATAATAATAATAATACTAATAATAATTGATAGCATTTCTATAGCGCCTTTCTATCAGTTATTTTACACGCAAGGCGCTTTTTCATTCACTGATACACCCGCAGTCAACAAAACGTTATTACCAAATCATTCACCCAGGTGCAAGATCAAGAAGAAACATTTACAATCGAATGAGCTTTGAAAGTAGTGTGTCTTGAGTTTACTTTGAAAGTAGAATAGTTGGTTCATGGCGGGAGATCGGACTGTGAGGGAATTCAACACCAGGGGCCTGGAAGGAGAAGAACTGAACTGCGTCCAAATGATTTTATATTGTTTTGGGAACTTTCAGAAGTTTTGTGTTTGATGACCTGAGTGAGCGGGAAGGGTGTAGGTGTGAAGAGCACTGGAGATATAGTGCGGAAAGTGTCTGTTCAAAGTGACGGAGGGGGGGGAGGAGGAAGGCATCGGACAGCAGCTTATACTGAAGGCGGGACTGCACAGGGAGCCAAGGAGCTCCTTCAAGTGCGTGAGTTATGGTTGGGCTCACAACTCATTTTTCTTTGCGATTGACAGTTTGGATAGTGGCGATTCAGCTTTGCAGCATTTCATGACTGTTTCACTTCAGTGGTACATTATTTCAGTAGCTAATTTAGAGCGGTTGGGAGGGGCATAAAGCAATCACGTCTCATATCACGTGTCAAAATCACGGGTTTCACGTGTTTTTCTCTTATAACTGGACATAAATCTTGTTTTGACCAAGTCTGACCTCCCATACAATGGCCCCAATCAAACCGACACATCAGTTTAAAGAGCAGCCGCCTCAATTTGTGTTGGACGAATGTGCATGTGGGTCACAGCTACTGAGAAAAAAACCTAAGGACTTCATCGGGCGCGTCAATGGTCTTTAATACAACAGCATTATAATGTAAGGTATGGCCTTGCAGAATTATACTGGACAAGTACCTTATTTTTTTCCAGTTGTGGCATAGTACAAAAAAACACAAAAACACCATTTCCAATACTTAATATGTTTTCCAGCTACTGTAGATATTGTATATATTATTTTTTGAAAATAATGAAAGATTTATGTAAAACACACTATCATTGTCATTCGATCTTCTTCTTCTGTACGCATGTGTCCTTTTCAGTTTTCACTGGGTCTCCCCGCTGCGTAAGCCGACCATTCCGATTTCGAGAGTTTCGATCTAATAATTGCACTAAAGAATGACACAAAAACCTTTCAAACGCGTTTCTAATTATTATTATTATTATTATAACACTTTAGTTTTAGTTTACAATTTTGCAGACAAACACACAAACAACATTTACTAAATAATTATATCAAACTTGTTTGTCCAATGTCTTCAGCTGGTCCTCAGCTCTGTGTCCTCTGCCGTTTCGGCTGCTGTGGTCCTTATCACCTCCCAATGGGTCTAGATGCCGCTCCGTCTATGTCCACAGGTTCCTTCACAGTCCTGTTTCTTCTACAGCACTACCACTGACTGCCGATAGACAATTGTTTCTTCTACGACGTACTGATCACTTGTCTTGCCGTAGCATTTTTAAGAATAAGTCCCCAAACGTCCAGATTTTTAGACTGCTTCTACACTACGGATCACTTGTCTTGCCTATGCAATTTTTAAGAAATTCCCCAAACGTCCAGATTTTTTAGACTGCTTGCTTAATTGTATGAGTTCTACTAAATCTAAGTGGAACTAGACGTTGTTACTTTCTAATGAAGTAATATCGATTTACCTAATTTAGAAAGCAGCAACGTTTAGTTTCCACCTTAAGCTTTAGTGATAACTCATCAAATAAGCACTGGTTTTCTACCCCAAAGAGAGATAATTCAGGAAGAATTATTTTTGTGTTTCTTATGATATCGCATATCTAGCATGTTAACCATTTATTTCACTCTGACAGAGCTCTTCAAACTGTATGAAATTGGATTGTTATCTGGACTGATTGTCATTTTGAGTTGCTTTCATCAAGGAGATGACGTGGAATGTTTAGGTCCTAAAATGAGTATGCGATCAAAGATACGAAAAAAAGAAATTGTGTTTAGTTAATCTTCTTTTCCCTTGCACAAAGTAAGCCTCGATCAAGCAAAACGAAATGCTAACACACACAATGTTCGCCACACATTATTTGTTGGCCAGATAAGCTGTTATTTAGGCCTATTCTTGTTGATGAGTTTATTCCTAATATAATGCAATGTTTGATGCTGCTGTCTTTTTCATGTCATACCTTTTATCAGACTGCACGACTTTCTCAATAGACGAACTTTGTTGGAAGGAAACTAGGGGAGAGCACTTCGTGAAAAAATTAGAGTTGATTACCTCGACTTAACTCGGTCAAAACCACGGCAACCATGGCATCGAAGCTTGAAACCGCAGATGCGAGTCAGAGACTCTTTAACAACCTATGTTTTGGAAAAAAATGAGGAGGGCCAGCTGGCACAAAAATGATAGAACTTGCGCAAAATGTGACGTAAAAAATATAAATAACATCAAGCTTAGAATGACGCACGGTGTTCTAAGTGCTGTATCTCTGCTCAAACACACGAGGCGAGAGCCGGGGGTTCTACCTGATGGTAGAGTAACTTCCCACGTTTGACCGATTGAATTAGGCAAAGATCACTCCCACACACCATGACATTATTCCCTTTAATTATTTCCGAACAATTCATATTGATGAGTTGCACTGTTGATTTGCTTGTTTTACTTTCGGATGTCTGCATGATGAAAGTATATACAATCAAACTAATCGGTTTTGTCCTGACTAAATGCATTTACTTTTAAAGGCTTGTCACACAATTATGGTTTCGCACTTATTTATTTTTTAAATTAAAACGCATTACGGAAACTTTGTATTACCAAAAAAATGTACGTTTTCATATTATACTGATCAATGAACATGAGTTATTTAAAACAACATGAACACCATTAAAACTGCAAACAAAATCTGCTTGCACTTGTTTTTGTTTGAATACTTCTGTTTTACCGGATGATCCAACTCTGAAAAAAATATATATAGTATAAAATGGAATTGCAATTTCGATCAGTACATATTGGAATTCAAAGTTCTGCTAGTAGTACTAATGGCAATCCGAATTATATCAGATTATGAACACACACACACACAAACGCGCCACACCGTGAAAAACACACACACACACACACACACACACACACACACACGTACACAATGAACATGCACAATGATTGGAAATCAGAAATTCGTTATGTGGGTACTTGCAAAAAAATACAGACATTTCTTGTTCAACGACATTCCATTATAATATTATTATGTCGTCTCGAACCCACACTTGATTTTTCACACCGACCGAAGCTTTATGATCTGGTGTCAGTAAGCTTGAGGCAAGGGTCAGCCACACAAATACGAATCGTCTCTGAATGTTATTCGATGCGAATGCAATGCGACTTTGACGATGCGAGTCCTAAAGCAACGTGAATAGCCTCTTCTGTCTAAAAAACAAGCGTGAAATCGCATAGTTTGTGGCACGCGGTCTATTTTTACCACTCCAATCATGAGTTACCTGCCCCCTGGATTTTCAATCATTTTAATCTGTAAACCAGGGCCTGTAATTCACGATAATTGATAATAGCCTGAGACTTAGCATCATGCTAACTTAGAAGCTCTCCAAAGTCCTATTAATCCTACAGGACATTGGAAGAGCTTCTAAGTTAGCATCATGCTAAGTCTCAAATGGCTATCTCACTGTGAATACAGGCCCGATGTTTATCTCTGGCACCATTTTCGTAACTTTTTTATATCTTTTGGAACATTTAAAAACTATGTATCCTACTTATACTCATCTGAAGAAGCACCGCATACTCGTCGTGTCTGTTGTCGGTCTGTATTACATATGTGTATTATTTTGTACCTTGTGAATACATCATTTTAAAGAGGCGGCCTCATTATTTTGAGTGTAACCCTCGATTTGAAGTGGGCGACAATTTTGTCAAAATGTGCGACATTTGGAAAGACGACAGACCGACCGACCGACAAAGTTGAGTTAATAGGTTTGTGGCTTGAGCCACAAACAAAAAATCGGTTCTGCTGTTCTCGCTCACTATACTATACTCAAAACATGAATTTCGGGGCATGATTTAGACTCACATCGCCCAAATCACATCGTATTCAGTATAGTTCGTATGTGTGAGGATGGCTTTTAAGCATACGAAGCCTATTACTGACATCTGTATCTTCTCTGGAGAGTGCTAGAGTCTGCTCGCCGCTGAAAAGAACGACACGATACCCTGTCCAACTACAATTAATCGTCCCAGACAGTGGGGTTTTATAATTATACAAGGGACAATCTTCACA
>CM065701.1:18159143-18181065 GCA_017654935.2 Phymorhynchus buccinoides | reverse complement strand
CACCAAAGCATAGACTGGATCGGAAACCGAAACTTAGGTCACCGTGAAGAGCAGGGCAAGCAAAGCCACATAATTTGACAGTTTTCTTTTTAATGATTGAAAATGAGGAGGATGACTATGATGATGATGAAGATGATGCTATGGAGTTCTGCATCGGTCTGAAACTACATGACAGGGCTGTGTTATATGCCTCCTTTCATAATGATATCCCGGCGTTAGCCAGGCCCGAGAACTACAGACACCTGCAGTGGTGGTCTTGAAATTAGAGCAAGACTCCGAGTCGCATCCGCTTAGCAGATGAAGCTCGATTGTGTAGTTTGTCTTCCCATGGCACTCACTCTGGGTAAGAGTATGTACAGGACCGAAACAAACCTCGCCTCTGAAGGGATTCGAACCCGTGACCTCCAAGCCAGAAGTCTGCGACGCTAAACTACGCAACGGCGCCACTAACCAACCACTACGCCACGGCGGCTGGTCTGCTTAAAATTTGTGTCCCTCACACATTGCAACGACCCTTCAGTTTGTGCAACGCAGGGTCAAACAATGACCCATAAGACATTGTTTGGTCTCTTATTTAGGAAACTGTCCTGTCATTGATCAAGGTTTAGGATAGACCCACGACGCTTGAAAACACCTATCTGGCGCTCTTAGACACTGGCTCGATGGTGGTTATGAAGTGCTAAGATATTTGTTTGCTTTTATTGAATAAGGTAACAGCTTTGGGCTTGAGTTTCGTTCATGGGAGGAGTATGCAGCCTGTATTGAGGGGGAGAGAGAAAGAAAAGAAAGAGTGTGTGTGTGTGCGTGCGTGCGTGCGTGCGTGTGTGCATGTGCACGCGTATGCATGCGTGTGTGCATGTGTGTTTTGTTAAGCTGCATGGAAGATTTGTAATCAGACACCCAGTGCTATGCAACATACCTCTCGGGTAAACTTGTATAATCATTTTGCCTGTTGTGGTCGAAATCAGTGTGCGTTGCTGTGTGCTATTGCATAACAAAAATATCAGTCCAGAATTGTCTTTTTGCAAAAGTTAAGAAATAGGCTACTGGTGTCTATGCAGATGTTCTTAAATCATATCGTTGTTGCATTGAGTCTGTCCTCACTGTTTCTTTTATGCGTCGGTATGAGTGTAAGGAGTAAGCGTGTGCTGAGTTGATGTGGTGAATGTGTGCAGTAAGGTTGTGGGTGTAAGGCAACATAGTTTGCACGAATTGTATGATGAGCGAGTGGTGCGAAAGGCGAGGCAGATTGTGGATGATGATAGCCATGTTCTTGCTCAGCACTATGAACTGTTGCCTTCAGGGCGTAGATACAGAACCCTCAAACTCAAAACGAAAGCACAAAAATAATTTGTTCTGCAGTCCATCCATCTTTTAAATTCCTGAATCTTTGTTCAGTCAATCCATTTTTCAAGTGTGTGTATGTGGGGGTGGGGTGGGACTTTTTCGTGCAATATTAAACATTTTTTATAATATGTAAATAAACATGGGTGCCATGCTTTTAAATAAAGGTATATATTTTGTTCATGATTTGTAATATTTGTGATATAATATCATAAGAGTGATCTCAATTTGAATGCTTCTTATATAATCCCATTTTAAAGATATGTATTATTTGTTTATAATGCTCATATTATGAACCCATGTATCTTAATATTAGTATCTTATTAGGCATTTGTTATGCTTCTGGTGATTGTGTTTTAAATATGTTCCCATGTTAATCTCATGTATCCTTAATGCTAATCGTGCTTTTCTCCGATTGTTTTTGTGATATGTTTTTAAATGATTAAATGTTGTACATGAATGTTTCTTTCCGTCTGTCCTAAAGTGTGTTCTTCTTCTCCCGACGAGTATCCACATTCATCAGTTTGATTTTATGATACTATGATTATGCGGTCGAAGTCCGGTGTTGTCAGCCGAACATTTTTTATACCACGAAGCGTGTATCATGTGAATGTCGTTACATAGTGATCATCAAAGGAAATGTGTGTGTGTGTGCACGTGCGCGCATGGTTATATGCCTATAGGAACGTCGGTTCTTTCAAGGCCTTAGCCACACTGCATACGAAACAATACGATTTTGACATCTGTGAGGCAGGATGCACGTGGAATTCTAATATCTAAAGGGATCGTCTGAAATCCTACTAGTTATGTTCACTATAGGTCGTGTAGTGTCCCGTACACGAATTTGATTAAAATATTGTAATCTACTTTAACCATACTGTACCAACACCTGAAACAACTGCATTAGCGTTAAGCGACCTGGAGCTATACCATAGCAAAGAGAAAAACGAAAGTAGGCCTGGCCTTGACCCCTAGCCGGATGGGGGCGGGAGTGATCCCCCCTTACCGGTCTAGCTGTGGCTAGGCCAATGAGCGCCTACTTCCGCCATTACAATTTTCCAGCGTTCATGGCAGACCTGGGCTACCAGCACTCTTGACTTTTTTTTAAAATTATCTAACACTCAAACTAGGTGGGTTTGTTCCTTTTCCTCCTATCATCGAACATAGGGTGTATCTGAGTCTCGATTGGCTCAGTTTTGATAGTTCTCTCTTCTCTAGAACTTGATATAATTAATTTTGTGTCGAGTCTCTCACTCGTCGTGCTCCAGTGCACGCGCGCACGCACATGATATGGCCACTTCAGGCTCAAACTCGAATGTTTCTCCCAAAGTTCAAGTTGACCCCTTGGTCCGTTCTCCTCTTCCTAGGGATGAAGCAGGCCGTTTTTCTTCTAAGGAATCCTCGGATAGATCTATCCGTTCAGTTTCTCACAAATCGAAGTCTAAGCACTCTAAGTCTAAGCGCTCTCACTCTTCTCCGTCTAGGCCTCCTAAGGCCTCCACGGTTGGTTTTTCGTCCGTCTCGACTTCTGTCTTCGACTCTTTCGTTCATCGTTTTGACTCGTCGGGCTTCCCCTTCTCCTCTCCTCAACATAAGGCCTCTCGGCCAATTTCGTCCGTTGGTTCTTCCGTGCCTTTGTGTTTAGACAGGAGGCCTCTTTCTACCACGGCCACCACTTCGACCCGGTCTTCCACGCCTTCAGCTTCAACTTCCTTGGTTAAGTCGCAGCCGCGCATGTCTGTAGCCCCGAGTGGCACGTTTGCACTCGGGGACTCGCCTAGTTTCCACCTCTCCGACCCTATGTTGGAGAGAGGGCGACGGAGGCCCCCTTCCGACCATGTGTCGAGGTCTCACAACTGGGGCCTCAATCGGACATCCCGGTACCTCGAAGGAAACTCGAGCCCGGAAGGCCGTAGGCCTCTCGACCCCTCCCCGGCCGGGGAGCCCGAGGCCTACCGGCTATCGCCGCCCCGCAGTCGGAAAGTCTCCGAAGGCGGGGTTGGTGCTCCTCTCGGCCGCTTTGCCCTGGCCGCGGGCCTCGGTCCGAGAGGATCTCCCGGTGCTCCCCCCAGCG
Organism: Phymorhynchus buccinoides; assembly: GCA_017654935.2. Lineage (NCBI taxonomy): Eukaryota > Metazoa > Mollusca > Gastropoda > Neogastropoda > Raphitomidae > Phymorhynchus > Phymorhynchus buccinoides. The sequence goes on along the minus strand of CM065701.1, from coordinate 18,177,647 downwards.
GTGGGGACTCCGGTCGAGTGGATTTCCGGCCGGGAGGCCCGGCACCACGGCCCGGGGACGCCGAGGCCTACCGGCTAACACCACTTCGCCGTCGGAAAGTCTCCGATGGTGTTGTTGGTACCTCTCTTGGCCCTTCACCCAGGCCTGGGGCCTTGGGCCGAGAGTCTCCCGGTGTTCGCCCCAGTGGGGGTAACATTGGTTGAGTGTTTTCCCGGCCAGGAGGCCGGTCGACACGTCTACGGACGGATGAGGCCTCCCCACCGACGAGGCCTCCCGGCCTAGGCCTCTCCGGCTCCGTCGGGACTCCCTCACCGGGCCTCCGGCGGACCCGGGCCTCCCTCGGTGGGAGGCCTCGGTGGCCGTGCTTGGGGACCGCGGCCTCCCCGGTCCTAGGCCTCTCCGGCCCCCTCGCCGGGCCTCCTTCGGACCCGGGCCTCCCTCGGTGGGAGGCCTCGGGGGCCGTGCTCGGAGGCCGCGGCCTCCCCGGGCCTGGGCCCTCTCCGGCTTCCTCAGGCCTCCTTCGGACCCAGGCCTCCCTCGGTGGGAGGCCTCGGGGGCCGTGCTCGGAGACCTCGGCCTGGGAGGCCGCGGCCTCCCCGGGCTTAGGCCTCTCCGGCTCCCTTGGTCCTCCCTCACCGGGCCTCCTTCGGACCCGGGCCTCCCTCGATGGGAGGCCTCGGGGCCATGTTCGGAGGCCGTGGGCTCCCCGGTACTCCATGCCTCGGGCAGGTTGGGCCTCTCTCGGCAGGAGGCCTCGGCCTCTGCCGCGCACTCGGGCCTCCCTCCCAGCGTCCTCCTTTGGACCCGGGCCTTCCGACGTGGATTCCGAGACGTGGACTTAGCTAAGTCCGTCTCCATCCAGGCAAGGGCGTAGCAGCGTGTTTTTGCCCGGTCCGGCCACTCACCAGGAAAAGGAGCTCTGGTTCTTGCAAGCTCCTAAGCTTCGGGACCACTCCAATCGGAAAGCAAGGCTTTCCTTTGTGCCGGGAAGATGGCAGAAGCTAACCGTTTCGCTTTAGCCTTCTAAGGCCGAAGCAGAGAAGCTCCTTTGTGACAGGAATCTTGCCCCGACCAAGATTAAGTCTTCCTGAGTTCCAACTTCAAGCAGTTGGAGGAATCTTTGTCTAAGCCCTCAAGGGCTCTGGCTTTGCGGCTTCGTTGGTTCGGCCCATCGCAGAGAATTTGGGGAAACTTTTTCTCCTAGGAATTCTCCTGTGGTTTTCAGGCTCTTTGAGTCCGTGAATGAACCGGCCGTTTTCTTCGGTTTTTGGTTCATCGTTGGGCTCTTCAAGGGTTTTCTCACAAGAAGAGTTCTCTTGTACCCTCTAATCATCTGGTTAGATCTACTTCGATCTGCTGATCTCGAGCTCTTGTGCTTCTGATCGATCGCTTTCTCAGATCCATTTTACCGGGTTGGGCAACGGACCGTCGGGTTCCGTTCCGGTTCTTCAATAACCTCATGGCGATTCTGACCTTCCGTTTGGCATGGTGGCTTTTGGGAATGATCCATCGTTTTTCTTTGTTTCATTCATGGCTGTTGCAACGGCTCCTGATGGTCCGTTTCTTCGATTCTGACGAGCATGGTTTTTCTTGCTCTCTTCAGTTTCATGCCTTTCTGGTTACAACAACAGTTGTTCAACCTGATTTCTCATTCAACCGGTCCTCCTTTTCGGCCCATCCTGTCAGGCCTTGTTTTTTGGACTTGGGTTACTCTTTACAAGTCATGGCCGTTGAAACGGTTATTTTTTGTCCCTCAATCCTCTACCGTTCTTTCTAAGTCAGTACCGTTCAATTGGTTTTTTCCACGGTTATCCTGACGTCACTTGGATACTCTGTTACGCTTCTCGCAGTAACTAACCATTTCTCTTTGGGCAGGTCTACCTGGCCCAAGGAAGATTCAGTTCCCGTGGGCTTTTTTGTTGTTCAGCCGTTCAAGTCGGTGCTAGGTGTCCATGGACTACCTCCCGTTTCCCTCTTTCTCCAAGCCTTCTAAGGCTGTAGCGGAGAAACTCCATTATGACAAGAGTTGGAAGCATCGTCCAAAGCCCTCAAGGGCTGTGCTTTTGTGACGTTGTTGATTCGGTTCATTGCTGTACTTTGAGCAAGACCTCTCTTGCGGTTTTCAGGCTCTTTGAGTCCGTGATTGAACCAACCTTTGGAGTGGCTCTAGCTTCTCTTGGTGATTCTTCTGGCCAGAGACTCTTTTTGGGGCACTTAAAGACTGCCTGGAGATGGGGTTCGACACGGTCGGATTCACAGTCTCAGCCTCGGAGGACACTGTCCTCGTTTTCTCTGTTGGTGTCTGTCCTCTCAGTACTTCCGTCTCCTCAGACTTCTTAGTCTGATGGAGTCAGTTTCGGAGCTCCTTCCTGCCAAGGCATACTAAGGCCCTTGCAGAGAGAAGTCGGAGCGTGCGCTCCTTCTTTCACGGTTGCAACCAAGGGTTGTTCAACCGTACCCTTGTTGCCTTCCTTCTGAACGGCCCCGGCTTCGCCGTTCTTTCGAATGATGTCTGTTCTGGCAGGCATGGTTTTTACTTGCTCTGTTTCAGACACTCGTTTCTTCTGATTACAACCATGAGTTGTTCTTCCAGTGGACTCGTTCACTCGTTCCAGCCTTCCTTTTCGGTCTGGTTCCCTCCCGATCGGACTCATCTGTCAGTCTAACATGATCTTCCATGCACAGCTGTCCGATCACTAAACGTCAATTTTCAACTTAAGTTGTTCGACTGGGTGTTTTTTGGCCTTCCTTCAGGCCCCCCACCCCCATTTTGAGTCAGTGCCGTTGAAATGGGTTAAGTGGAGGTGTGTTTACGTCACGTTTGCACACTGTTCCGCTTTTGTCTACATGTTTCCTTTTCAGTGGGGACATTTCTGCGTCATCTCGTTTGATTTGACGTCATGCAATAGCAACTATGTTGCTGTTTTGGTCTGTCCCTACGTCAGAGGCAGTTTTTATTTTGTCTCCCTACGGTCTTAGCATGTAGAGTTGGTTACGAAGTGCAGTTGCACATTCGTTCCGTGGCTTCTCAGTTTGCTAGTTTAGAGGTTGAATCTGCTGTTTTGTGGATTCTCATCTTAATCTTTTAGTACTAGCTGTTTCTTCCCGTCGTCGGTCCTTTGCTTGCCCGTCATTCTGAACAAGTCTTGTCCAAATGTGGGCCAATTTGTTTTTGACTCAGTCTCACCACTTTGATCGATATTTTTCCGGTCGAAAGGGCGTAGCAGCGTGTGGTGGCCCAGTCCGGCCACTCATAGTCCGTTTTGTATCGGCCTTGGCTGCTCTAGGTGACTCCATGCGGGGTTTGTCATCTCCTGGCTGCTTTTTTAGTCAGCCATGTTCTTTCCTGAGATGCCTTCCTGGATTTTTCCAGGACTCTTTCGTTCGGTTCGTCTTCGGTGGTGACAGGAAGTACGATCCGTTAAGACCTTCTACGGTACAGTCTGTAGAACTCTTGGCGTTTTCTTCACGAGTGGAAAATTCTCTGCCCGGACCCTTTCGGGGTACAGAGCAGCCTTCATCACTACGATTTCCTTGGCCATGGCTTTTCTGTACGTCACCCCTGTCTCTCTCTTCTTGGACGCGGTCCTCCTCCAACCTCCTGCCAGGACTTCTCGAGTCCCTCAGTCGGTCGTGTTTCTGATTCTTACCTTCTTGAGAGTTTTATGTGAACCCCTGGCTACAATTAGCTTCAAGCTTCTCACTCTCTGAACCGGTTTTTTTTTTTTTTTTTTTTTTGGTAGCTTCAGCCAGAAGGATCGGCGGTCTTCACGCTCTCAGCGTCCTGGCCTGCGTCATAGAGTTCTCGGATGAGTACTCTTTGGTCACCTTGATCTTTCTACCAGAATTCGGGGCTTAGAATCAGCTAGGCGGCGTTCCCTCGCCTCTGGTTCGCATCTCCATCTTTCGTTCCGTCCTCGGCCCCGACGGTTCGGACCATTTTCTCTGTCCGGTCGGGGCCTTCGGGCTTCTCCTTTACGGAACTAAGCTTCTCTAAGCTTTTGGAGGTCGCGCGACACGTTCCTTCAGCTCGACCTCCGAGACATCGAGGCCGGGAATGAAGGCTACGCTTTCTCTATCAGGAAAGTTTTGGTCTCCCGGGAAGATAGTTGTTGCCCAGACCGCCGTCTCCGTCTAGACCGTCAGTATGGAGACAAGCTCCCAACCACTCCCCCTATGGTACTTTAGTGGGTATATCATTGCAATGATGTTTTGGGGCAATATTTGGAGCAGGCCTTTTACCTTCCCTTTCTAAAGCCGCATATAGGCTAAAGGAGTAAAAGGGGTTACTCGGGGCTTTTTGGGAAGGGGGTCTAGTGGAATTACCACTTTTTTAAACCCCCTAAGGGAAAAAGCGCCCAGGTCTCGCTCTCACGCGTTGGGTTGGGGTACTGAAGCATCTACCCTCCTCCGCTTTGGTAATCTGCAGTTGTTTCAGGTGTTGGTACAGTATGGTTAAAGTAGATTGGTGGATTTTTATTAATCCCTACTATCTATTTAACTTAATACTTACCAACACCTGAAACAGAGGTACCCTCCCTTGTATCCTCCCTCACTATAAAGATGCTTCCTGTAAAATTTTGTAATGGCGGAAGTAGGCGCTCATTGGCCTAGCCACAGCTAGACCGGTAAGGGGGGATCACTCCCGCCCCGCATCCGGCTAGGGGTCAAGGCCAGGGGCCTACTTTCGTTTTTCTATATGCTATGGTATAGCTCCAGGTCGCTTAACGCTAATGCAGTTGTTTCAGGTGTTGGTAAGTATTAAGTTAAATAGATAGTAGGGATTAATAAAAATCCACCATTTTTGCGTATCAGAAATTGTATTCGATTATAGTGGACTTACTTTTTAGACGGAAATCTTTCACGCGAATCACGATTCACCAGACCTCGTCAAAATGGTATCGTGTTGGGGACAAATCATATTAGGCAGTGTGACTGGCCCCTTAACACGCGAGGAATAAGAGCCTTGCTGTTTTGTAGCTTCCCATGTTTTAACCCTGTCACCGCCCAAGTCGCATTTTAGCACCTTTGGGATGCTTTTTGTTTGTGGCTCAAGCCACAAACCTATAACTCGCTTTGTCGGTCTGTCGGTCCAAAATTGTCGCACTTCAAATCGAGGCTACACTTCTGGCCGCTCTTTAAAATGTATTTTAAAAGCGTACAAAATAATAAACATATGTAATACAGACACTACAACAGACACGACGAGTATGCGGTGCTTCTTTTGATGAGTATAAGTAGGATACATAGTTTGTGCCACAAACTATTGCGATTTCGCGCTTGTTTTATTATTATTATGCTCTCCCCCATATGGATGTCTCCCCCGTCTCTATGCGGCCCCAAGGTTGTCTGTGTGTCCCCTTCACTATTATGTTCCCCTGTCTGGATGTGCACCTGTCTCTCAATACGTGGTCGAACTTTACACTGTGACAGTCCTGAGATAACCATAGCTGTTGACGGGACTATAATAGACTAACTAACTAAGCCCCCGTCTCTATGCGCCACCAAGATCGTCTGATTTAACACCTATGTCACTAAAAGGCATCAAATTGGGGTCTATTATCCAAAGACCCTTTTGTCTTAGTTTTGGGAAGTAAGGATAGACCTTATTTAATATATGTCACAGAAGAATCCCCAACACTGCAGATAGTTTGTTCTTTACCTGGACAGGTAAATTTAATGGCAAATTTTGGCTGAAATGTGGCTAGCGGTGAAAGGGTTAAAAGTGATCGACGGATATGACTGCAGACCTCCCTCAGTATTTTTTTCTTCCTACGTATTTTTTTAATATGTTTTGTTTTACGGTTATGCGAGTTGACGATTTTGATTGGAGACTTTCCCTCCGTTATGCTTTCCATATAATAATATATTTCTTGATTTAAAAAAAAAAAATGTTTTACAGTCGCAAATGAAGGCCAAGCGTGCGCTGTAACTGCTGACTGCATTACCAACGCGGAATGCACTGGAACGGACAGCAAAACCTGTTCCTGCAAGAGCGGTTACACTGTAAACGGTGACAACACTGCGTGTCGTAAGTAATATATATGAGTCCACAGTTATGAGAATGTGTGTTCACACGGTTTAGGTTATTGGTGTGTTTGTGAGTATGGTGGTAGCAATATCTGTGTTCACATCTTTTGTAGTTTTTCATTTGTTTGCTCGGTGAGCTGTGTTCTGCTTTTTTCTCTAGTTGGAGTTTGATTTGTATTTTGATCAGAGTGATTAAAAGAAGCCCAAGTAGAAGGCGTAAGCCGAAACATTGACAAACGAAGCAAACAACTTGTCTGTTTTTTTGTACAATTGCGTAATATATATATATATATATTCTCAAGTTATGCAGTCATGAAAAACGGGCTGGTACACCCATATGGACACTTTCGCAAGGACTCATCGCATCCGATGACCACCAAGCCGAGAGTAGCTACCGTGCCCCTGTATCATGTATGCTTAGCAGGATGTTCCGTGTGTGACGGCTGTTTGTACGAAATACCGACGATATAGGTTTCTGGTAGTGCCCTCTCACCCCACTGTCTGTTTGAATTGTTAAACATGGACATTGTTTTGCATTGAAATGACCTATTTTGGTAACGTATGTTGGATTGATTCAAAAGTATACGGGTTTCTTTCCGTCTGTCCTAAAGTGTGTTCTTCTTCTCCCGACGAGTATCCACATTCATCAGTTTGATTTTATGATACTATGATTATGCGGTCGAGGTCCGGTGTTGTCAGCCGAACATTTTTTATACCACGAAGCGTGTATCATGTGAATGTCGTTACATAGTGATCATCAAAGGAAATGTGTGTGTGTGTGTGCACGTGCGCGCATGGTTATATGCCTATAGGAACGTCGGTTCCTTCAAGGCCTTAGCCACACTGCATACGATACAATACGATTTTGACATCTGTGAGGCAGGATGCACGTGGAATTCTAATATCTAAAGGGATCGTCTGAAATCCTACTAGTTATGTTCACTATAGGTCGTGTAGTGTCCCGTACACGAATGTGATTAAAATATTGTATTTTTGCGTATCGGAAATTGTATTCGATTCGTGTATTGGGGTCTACATGAGTGTAGTGAGCGAACATAGTGGACTTACTTTTTAGACGGAAGTCTTTCAGGTGAATCACGATTCACCAGCCCTCGTCAAAATGGTATCGTGTTGGGGACAAATCATAATATTATGCAGTGTGACTGGCCCCTTAACACGCGAGGAATAAGAGCCTTGCTATTTTGTAGCTTCCCATGTTTTAACCCTGTCACCGCCCAAGTCGCATTTTAGCACCTTTGGGTTGCTTTTGTTTTATTATTAGGCTCTCCTCCGTCTGGATGTCTCCCCCGTCTCTATGCGGCACCAAGATTGTCTGTGTGTCCCCTTCTCTATTATGTTCCCCCGTCTGGATGTGCACCCGTCTCTCAATACGTGGTCGAACTTTACGCGGTGACAGTCCTGAGATAACCATAGCTGTTGACAGGACTATAATAGACTAACTAACTAAGCCCCCGTCTCTATGCGCCACCAAGATCGTCTGATTTAACACCTATGTCACTAAAAGGCATCAAATTGGGGTCTATTATCCAAAGACCCTTTTGTCTTAGTTTTGGGAAGTAAGGATAGACCTTATTTAATATATGTCACAGAAGAATCCCCAACACTGCAGATAGTTTTTGTTCTTTACCTGGACAGGTAAATTTAATGGCAAATTTTGGCTGAAATGTGGCTAGCGGTGAAAGGGTTAAAAGTGATCGACGGATATGACTGCAGACCTCCCTCAGTATTTTTTTCTTCCTACGTATTTTTTTAATATGTTTTGTTTTACGGTTATGCGAGTTGACGATTTTGATTGGAGACTTTCCCTCCGTTATGCTTTCCATATAATAATATATTTCTTGATTTAAAAAAAAAAATGTTTTACAGTCGCAAATGAAGGCCAAGCGTGCGCTGTAACTGCTGACTGCATTACCAACGCGGTATGCACTGGAACGGACAGCAAAACCTGTTCCTGCAAGAGCGGTTACACTGTAAATGGTGACAACACTGCGTGTCGTAAGTAATATATATGAGTCCACAGTTATGAGAATGTGTGTTCACACGGTTTAGGTTATTGGTGTGTTTGTGAGTATGGTGGTAGCAATATCTGTGTTCACATCTTTTGTAGTTTTTCATTTGTTTGCTCGGTGAGCTGTGTTCTGCTTTTTTCTCTAGTTGGAGTTTGATTTGTATTTTGATCAGAGTGATTAAAAGAAGCCCAAGTAGAAGGCGTAAGCCGAAACATTGACAAACGAAGCAAACAACTTGTCTGTTTTTTTGTACAATTGCGTAATATATATATATATATATATATATATTCTCAAGTTATGCAGTCATGAAAAACGGGCTGGTACACCCATATGGACACTTTCGCAAGGACTCATCGCATCTGATGACCACCAAGCCGAGAGTAGCTACCGTGCCCCTGTATCATGTATGCTTAGCAGGATGTTCCGTGTGTGACGGCTGTTTGTACGAAATACCGACGATATAGGTTTCTGGTAGTGCCCTCTCACCCCACTGTCTGTTTGAATTGTTAAACATGGACATTGTTTTGCATTGAAATGACCTATTTTGGTAACGTATGTTGGATTGATTCAAAAGTATACGGGTTTCTTTCCGTCTGTCCTAAAGTGTGTTCTTCTTCTCCCGACGAGTATCCACATTCATCAGTTTGATTTTATGATACTATGATTATGCGGTCGAGGTCCGGTGTTGTCAGCCGAACATTTTTTATACCACGAAGCGTGTATCATGTGAATGTCGTTACATAGTGATCATCAAAGGAAATGTGTGTGTGTGTGTGCACGTGCGCGCATGGTTATATGCCTATAGGAACGTCGGTTCCTTCAAGGCCTTAGCCACACTGCATACGATACAATACGATTTTGACATCTGTGAGGCAGGATGCACGTGGAATTCTAATATCTAAAGGGATCGTCTGAAATCCTACTAGTTATGTTCACTATAGGTCGTGTAGTGTCCCGTACACGAATGTGATTAAAATATTGTATTTTTGCGTATCGGAAATTGTATTCGATTCGTGTATTGGGGTCTACATGAGTGTAGTGAGCGAACATAGTGGACTTACTTTTTAGACGGAAGTCTTTCAGGTGAATCACGATTCACCAGCCCTCGTCAAAATGGTATCGTGTTGGGGACAAATCATAATATTATGCAGTGTGACTGGCCCCTTAACACGCGAGGAATAAGAGCCTTGCTATTTTGTAGCTTCCCATGTTTTAACCCTGTCACCGCCCAAGTCGCATTTTAGCACCTTTGGGTTGCTTTTGTTTTATTATTAGGCTCTCCTCCGTCTGGATGTCTCCCCCGTCTCTATGCGGCACCAAGATTGTCTGTGTGTCCCCTTCTCTATTATGTTCCCCCGTCTGGATGTGCACCCGTCTCTCAATACGTGGTCGAACTTTACGAGGTGACAGTCCTGAGATAACCATAGCTGTTGACGGGACTATAATAGACTAACTAACTAAGCCCCCGTCTCTATGCGCCACCAAGATCGTCTGATTTAACACCTATGTCACTAAAAGGCATCAAATTGGGGTCTATTATCCAAAGACCCTTTTGTCTTAGTTTTGGGAAGTAAGGATAGACCTTATTTTATATATATGTCACAGAAGAATCCCCAACACTGCAGATAGTTTGTTCTTTACCTGGACAGGTAAATTTAATGGCAAATTTTGGCTGAAATGTGGCTAGCGGTGAAAGGGTTAAAAGTGATCGACGGATATGACTGCAGACCTCCCTCAGTATTTTTTTCTTCCTACGTATTTTTTTAATATGTTTTGTTTTACGGTTATGCGAGTTGACGATTTTGATTGGAGACTTTCCCTCCGTTATGCTTTCCATATAATAATATATTTCTTGATTTAAAAAAAAAAATGTTTTACAGTCGCAAATGAAGGCCAAGCGTGCGCTGTAACTGCTGACTGCATTACCAACGCGGAATGCACTGGAACGGACAGCAAAACCTGTTCCTGCAAGAGCGGTTACACTGTAAACGGTGACAACACTGCGTGTCGTAAGTAATATATATGAGTCCACAGTTATGAGAATGTGTGTTCACACGGTTTAGGTTATTGGTGTGTTTGTGAGTATGGTGGTAGCAATATCTGTGTTCACATCTTTTGTAGTTTTTCATTTGTTTGCTCGGTGAGCTGTGTTCTGCTTTTTTCTCTAGTTGGAGTTTGATTTGTATTTTGATCAGAGTGATTAAAAGAAGCCCAAGTAGAAGGCGTAAGCCGAAACATTGACAAACGAAGCAAACAACTTGTCTGTTTTTTTGTACAATTGCGTAATATATATATATATATATATATATTCTCAAGTTATGCAGTCATGAAAAACGGGCTGGTACACCCATATGGACACTTTCGCAAGGACTCATCGCATCTGATGACCACCAAGCCGAGAGTAGCTACCGTGCCCCTGTATCATGTATGCTTAGCAGGATGTTGTCCCCTTCTCTAATCATAGTCCCCCCGTCTGGATGTGTCCCCGTCTCTATGCGTCACCAAGATGGTCTGTGTGCCCTTCTTACATATGTCCCCCGTGTGGATGTTTCCCTTCTCTATGCGTCACCAGAATCGCCTGTGAGTCCCTTTCTCTATGTCCCCCCGTGTTGATGTGTCCCGTCTCGTGTGTGTCACCAGTGTTGTCTGTGTTCCCCTTCTCTATATGTCCCCCCGTATGGATGGACCTCGTCTACTATGCGTCGCAAGATGGCCGTGTGTACCTCTCTATATGTCCCCCGTACGGATGGACCCGTCTAGTGTGTGTCTGTTGTCCCTCTTATATGCCCCCGTCGCTTATGTCCCTGCTCATCGAGTTGTCCATAATGTGACATACAAATGAAACCTATAACTGCCGCAATTCCGCGTGTTGTGTGTATGTGTGTATATATGTGTACGCCGGCGCGGCGTTGGTGTATAGGCGTGCGTGAGCTGCCAATGTGGCGTACGACTTGCGGCTGTGACTCGGACTGTACGGCCGGACAGCATGTGCAACACGGACAAGAAGTGCGAATGCAAGGCCAACTACGTGGCCTCCTACAACCAGAAATGTGCAGTGAGTGACGGAATGTCAAATGCAAGCTCTCTCTCTCTTCTCTCTCCTCTCTCTCTCTCTCTCTCCCTATCTCTCTCTCTCTATCTCTCTCTCCTCTTCTCTCTCTGTGTGTGTCTCTCGCTTCTCTATCTCTCGCTCTCTTCTCTTTTCGCTTCTCTCTCTCTCTCTCATCTCCTCTCTCTCTCTCTCTCTCTCTCTCTCTTCGCTCTCTCTCCTCTTCCTCTGCTCGTGCCCTCACCCCACTCCCGTCTCGCATACCTCCCCCACTCTTCCTTGTGTGCACCGCGTTACTTAGCTTGATGTTTGACGTTTTAAAGCATTTTATTCTTAATATTTCCCAGGAATGTGTGGGGAAAAAAGTGTCATTGCTGTCTCGTGTTCACTGGACAAAACAAATTTCGTTAGTTCTGTTTGTGATGTTCCCCACGTGAGGCGAGTTTTTATTTATTTGAAAGAAGATTACGTTTTTCATTGATATAGATTATTACATATAACAGTTTTCATTAGAATTGGATGATATGTTTTAATGGTAGCTTTGTAATTTTTAAAAAGTGAATTACAACGTAGCTATTTTAGCTTTAAACTTTGACCCCCCCCCTTTTTTTTTCCTCATGTCTTTTAAACTTTAAAAGAAAAATATACGTGGTAAGATTTAAAGTGGTGAAAGCCTGACATGCGTAGTTGTCGACGGGGCTATAATTATAATCTTATTATTACGCGTTTAAGTTGTCCATTTTCTGAGTGCGTTGGTGTAGGCAAACTAGCACAGGTTTTAAAAGAAAGTCACGAGAGGTGTCGTGCACGCGCCTCCGGAAGGATAATAAATACACTCTCGAACCGCTTGTGAAGACACAAACACGTACGCGCGCCACAACTCGCTCACACGCACAGGCACCCCCACATGCGCACCCCCACACGCATACCAACATGCTCGAGGAATGAGCAGTCTTAGTGCGCACATTCACCGCCAGGGGGCAAACATTATGGGCTTAGGCGTGTAGTCTTAGTTGGGGGAGATGAGTCCCTCCCATCTCTCTCTCTCTTTCTCCCTCTCCCTCTTCCTCTCTCCTATCATCTCTCTCTCTCTCTCTCTCTCTCTATCTCTCTATATATATATATGTAATATAAAACATAAACAAACAAAAATTGAAGATCAACACCAAACTACGAATATCACGCGCTAAGCCCTACTGGTTTGGACCCCCCCCCCCTCCTTCTGCGGTAAAACGAGCGTCCTAAGTTTGAACATTACGTCAAGTATAGCAGGGTGAGGTTTTACCTATCCAATGAAATGATTTACTACGGGTGTGGAAGTGGAACAAAGATGCAGTAAGTCATCCCCTTCAAGTTACACACCCCCCCCCCCCCCCCCCACCCCACCCCGTCATGTTTCACGAAGCTGCCATCTCAAAAAGTCTGCTTCATTCAGTTTACGAAAATAATCCTTGGCTGACCCCAAAAATTAATCGCTATCTCTACAAAAAGAAAGAAAAAAGACAGTAGGTTAGTTGCTTCTCAGTGAAATTGTTCTATTGAAATTCGAGAGGAGGAACAAAAGAGTGTGTGTGTGTGTGTGTGTGGGGTAAACTACATCAGTGCTGAGAAGTACTGTAAAACAAGATCAGCGGTTACCTCATTTTCTATGGACATTTTTAAAAACCCACCAAATCAAATCCAACAGGTCTTAAACGGGAGTTGTATAAGGAGAAATTCTAATACTTTCAAAAGAAGGGCAAGTTTTAGAAATTAAGAGGGAGTTGTACGTTGAGGGGGTCGTATAAGGGAGGTTCAACTGTACTACATGTAGTGTGTCCGCGTAGGATCACGGGGGTGGGTTGTCTTTCGTTTATAAATAGTTCCCCCACCTTTGGAATTTCTGTGCTTGTAACTCCTCTGCTGCACTCGTGACTCTGCCTTTTTCCCTTTGTTCTAATCATTCTATATCGGTCTGACTTATTCGGCACATTCTCCTTCCTTTTTACCCAAAGAAAATCTTTCAATAATGTTTTTTCTTTGCGCTTCTCTCCCGAAATTCGGAATGTGTCGGCTGACGCAGCGGTGGGAGACCCGGTTGAAAACTGACAAACCGGACAATGTAGCTACCCCAAATCTACTTTAACCCATACTGTACCAACACTGAAACAATGCTATTAGCGTTAAGCGACCGGGAGCTATACCATAGCATATAGAAAAACGAAAAGTAGGCCCATGGCCTGACCCTAAGCCGGATGTGGGCGAGAGTGCTCCCCCGTACCGGTCTGAGCGGGGCTAGGCCAATGAGCGCTACTCCGCCATTACAATTTCAGCGTTTCTTTTGTTGACCTGGCGCTGCCTGGATTCTACCCTTTTTGGTTACAACACTCTTAAACGGTGGGTTCGTTCCTGTTCCTCTCGATCATCAGTTTCAGGTGTAATTAATGAGTCTCATTGATCAGTTTATATAGCCTAAGTTCGCTAGAACTTTCACAGTTGTAGTTTTTCTTTCGGTCACCACACCGTGCGCACTGCTACTAGTAGTGCACGCTTTGCGCGCTAGCGCGCGCATTTGGTCTCTTAAACTCGAGTTCCTTTTATCAGTCAAGTTCTTTCGGGACCCTACGGTTCGTTCTCTTCACGATATTATTTATCCTCTACCGTTTCTTTCAGTCAGTACCGTTCAATTGGATTTTTCCACGGTTATCCTGACGTCACTTGGATACTCTGCTATGCGTCTTCGCAGTAACTGTTTCTCCTGGGCAGTTCACCGGCCCAAGGAAGATCAGTTCCCGTGGCTTTTTTGTTGATTCAATCCGTCAAGTCGGTGCTAGGTGTCCATGGGACTGACCTCCCGTTTCCCTCTTTTCTCAGCTTCTAAGGCTTGTTGTTTGGTAGCGGGAGAAGAAACTCATGTGACAAGAGTCTATTGCCGGTCAAGTGTTTCCTTCCAACGTAATACAGTTTGGAAGCATCTTGTCAAAAGGCCCCAAGGGCTGTTGCTTTTGTGAAGTTGTTTGATTCGGTTCATTGCGTACTTTGAGCAAAACCTCTCCAACGACATCTCTGCGGTTTTCCAGGCTCTTTATGTCCGTGATTGAACCAACCTTTGGAGTGGCTCTAACTTCTCTTGGTGATTCTTCTGGCCAGAGATCTTTTTGGGGCGCTTTAAAGGACTGTCTGGAGATGGGTTCCGACCACGGTCGGATTCACAGTCTCAGGCCTCGGAGGACCACTGTCCTCGTTTTTCTTCTGTTGGTGTCGTTCCTCTCAGTACGAAGTGGTCACCCTTTCCGTCTCCCAGAGCTTCTTAGTATGGTGGAGTCAGTTTCGGAGCTCCTTCCTCCGCCAAGGTATATTTAAGGCCCTCAGAGAGAAGTGAGTGCTATTTTTGCCCTACTAGGTCGTTGTGGCGCGGCTCCTTCTTTCACTGGGGGTATTGCTTTTGCAACCGGAGCGTGGTCTTCTTATTTTTTTCAAACCGTATATATTACCCTCGTTTGCCTTCTTATGAACGGCCCCTGGCCTTTTTTGTTTTTGCGTTTCTTTTTCGAAAAATTAAAAAAATATTTTCCCCCCAATAATAAATATAATTGTGATTGTTTCTGTTTCTGGAAGAGAGGCAATGGGTTTTTTTTTTTTTTACTTTGATCCCCGTTTTTTCAGAACCCTCTGCGTGTTTCCTCTCATTTACAAACCACGTTGTTCATTCCAGTGGGTGGACTCGTTTCACTCGTTCCAGCCATCCCTTTTCGGTCCTGGGGGGGGTCCGTCCCCCGGCCCTCGTCTCGGTTTCCGTCCTTCGATCCCACCGGATGGACCTCCTCCCGGATTCATCGATCGGAAAACTCAACTTCACGAACAGATCGCGACTACCCTCTTTCTCATCTTGTTACCCCGGCTGCCTCCCTCTTTCTCCTTATACTCTTCTCTCTTTCGGCGCTCTCTTTTCCTCGCTCTTTCCTCTCTCTTTATTCTCTCTTCTCGCCTTCCTTCTCGGCCTGCTAAAAACAATCATTGCTCCCTTCTCTTTGGCTCTACCGCTCTCTTCTGCTTCTTTAACATGTTGCTCTAACATGATCCTTCCTAATATGCCCAGCGTCAGGATATTTCACCCCCCTCTAAACGTAGTTTTTAACTTAAGTTGTTCCACTGGGTTTTTTGGGCCTTCTTTCAGGCCCCCACCCACCCCATTCATCAACCCCCATTTTGAGTCCCCCACCTCCCACCCCCCACCCCCAATTTTCATCATTTCCACATTCAATTTCATCCACCCCCACATTTTGACCCCCCCCCCACCCCCACATCCCATCACATTTTGATCCACACACCCACCCCCCACCCCCCATCCACATTTGAGTTAGTCTAAGTGCCGTTTGATGATTCGTTGAAAACGTTTGATTGTTGTGCAGTGCCGTTGTGAACAATGAAATGGAGAATGGAATTTTGTTTTGATGAATGTTGAAAAAGGGAAGTTGAAATGTTGAAAAAGTGTGATGAAAAGTGGCGGGGGTTGGAAGTAATTTGTGGAAAGTTGGGTTGAAAGTGGCTGAATTGGTGTTGAAAGGGGTTTAATTTTTTTTTTAATTAGTGCGGAGGGTGGGTGGGTGGGTACGTCACGTTTCGTTGTGCACACTGTCTTCGCTTTTGTCTACATGTTCCCTTTCGGTAGGGGACACATTTCCGCGTGCATCTGGTTTGATTTGTGTCATTGTTTCGGTCTGGCCCTAGTCAGAGCAGGTTTTTATTTGCCTTCTACGGTCTTAAGCATGTAGAGTGGTACGAAGTGACAGTGCACATTCGTTCTGGCTTCTCAGTTTGCTATAGTTCAGAGGGTGAATCTGCTGTTTTGCGGATTCTTCATCTTAATCTTTTAGTACTAGCTGTTTCTTCCCCGTCGGTCGGTCCTTTGCTTGCCCGTAATTCTGAAAAAAGTCTTGTCCAAATGTGGGCCAATTGTTTTTGACTCAGTCTCGACACTTCGATTGAATTTTTTTCCCGGTCGAAGGGCCGAGCAGCGTGTGGTGTCCGGGGTCCGGCCACTCATAGTCCGTTTTGTATCGGCCTTGGCTGCTCTAGGTGATCCATGTGGGGGTTTGTCCATCTCCTGGCTGCTTTTTTAGTCAACCATGTTCTTTCCTGAGATGCCTTCCTGGATTTTTTCCAGGAATCTTTCGTTCGGTTCGTCTTCGGGGTGGTGACAGGAAAGTACGATCCGTTAGACCTTATACGGTACAGTCGTAGAACTCTTCGGTCGTTTCTTCACGAGTCTGGAAAATTTCTCTGCCCCGGACCCTTTCGGGGTACAGAGCAGCCTTTCAATCACCACGATTCCCTTGGCCCATGGCTTTCTGTACGTCACCCCTGTCTCTCTCTTCTGGACGGTCCCCTCAAGCTCCTGCCAGGGATCTTCTCGAAGTCCCTCAGTCGGTCGTTGTTTCTGATCTTACCTTCTTGAGAGTTTTATGTGAACCCCTGGCTACAATTAGCTTCCCAGCTTCTCACTCTCCTGAAACGGTTTTTTTTTTCTTTTTTTTTTTTCTCGGTAGCTTCAGCCAGAAGGATCGGCGGTCTTCAAGCTTTACCAGCGTCCTGGCCCGCCGCGTCATAGCGTTCGGATGAGGACTCTTCGCTCACTTGGATCTTTCTACCAGAATTCGGGGCTTAGAATCACTAGGGCGGCGTTTCCCTCGCCTCTGGTTCGCATCTCATCTTTCGTCCGTATCCTCGGCCCGACGGTTCGGACCGTTTCTCTGTCCGGTCGGGCCTTCGGCGTCTCCTTTCCGGAAACTAAGCTTCTGTAAGCTTTGGATGGTCGCACGACACGTTCTTCAGCTCGACCTCCGAAGACATCGAGGCGGGAAACGAAGGCGACGCTTTCTCTATCAGGAAAGGTGTGTTCTCCCGGGAAGATCAGTTTGTGCCCAGACCGCCGATCCGTCAGACTGTCAGTACAGAGACAAGCTCACAACGGAATCCCCTATGGTACTTTAGTGGGTATATTCTTGCAATTATGTTTTGGCAATATTTGGAGCAGGCCTTGTACCTTCCTTTCTAAAGCCGAATATAGCAAAGGGAGTAAAAAGGGGTTACTCGGGGCTTTTTGGACGGGGGTCTTGTGGGATTACCACTTTTTAAACCCCCTAAGGGAAAAAGCGCCCAGGTCCTGCTCTCACGTGTTGGGTTGGGGTACTGAAGCATCTACACTCCTCCGCTTTGGTAATCTGCAGTTGTTTAAGGTGTTGGTACAGTATGGTTAAAGTAGATTGGTGGATTTTTATTAATCCCTACTATCTATTTAATTTAATACTTACCAACACCTGAAACAAACGAGGTACCCTCCCTTGTATCCTCCCTCACTAAATAAGATGCTTCCTGTAAAATTTTGTAATGGCGGAAGTAGGCGCTCATTGGCCTAGCCACTGCTAGACCGGTAAGGGGGATCACTCCCGCCCCACATCCGGCTAGGGGTCAAGGCCAGAGGCCTACTTTCGTTTTTCTATTTGCTATGGTATAGCTCCAGGTCGCTTAACGCTAATGCAGTTGTTTCAGGTGTTGGTAAGTATTAAGTTAAATAGATAGTAGGGATTAATTAAAATCCACACAATCCTAATTTAGGCATACTATACAAAAAACATTCAAAACAACTGGGGGGGGGGGGGGGGACCATTAGCCTAAAACAACCTGGAACCTTACCCTAGCACATAGCTCAAACGAAAGTGGCCCCAAGGGACTGCACCCATACCGCAGTGAGGAGCGGGAGTGACTCCCCTTACTTCCGGGTATGATGCGCACCCTTGGGGCACCGGATATGGCATTTTTAAATTTTCCAGCCTTTCAACAACACCTGGGCCTACCCTGCTCCGCCTTTTCTGACTCTTGTAGCTATCTGGTGGGTTCGTTCCGTTTCTTAGCTTTGTTCTATTTCGTTTCTTGGGAAGCCTGTTAGTCTTTCCTATCGATATTATTTCATTGTCATTTATTGGGTGTTCGTTTTAGTTGAAAAATTAGTTCGTTCACTCTGTTGTTTGTTTTCGGGGTGGCGTCAGCCATTATGGCTTCTTTCACCCCCTCGGTTTCCACTTCGAGGAAAGCAGTTTCTGCTTCGGTTGTTTTTTCGGTTTCCAAGTCGGATGACCCTTCTTCTCTCGCTAGGGACCCTTTGGGCAGGTTCTCTAAATCTTCTCTGGAGTCCTCTTCTAAAGCATCTCACAAATCTTAGTCTCATTTCGGCAAGCAGCCTCATTCTCAGTCTCATTCTGCAGATCCGGTTCGGTTACCAAGGCCAAACCGGTTTCCGGCGCCCGTGCCAGTCTCAATCCCTTACGGAGGTTCTGCCTCCTTTCTCCTTTTCCGTTTGAATCGCAGGCTTTGTACGACGTTTTTTCGTCACTGGACTCTGCGGGTTTCAGATGT
>CM065701.1:18139027-18158643 GCA_017654935.2 Phymorhynchus buccinoides | reverse complement strand
CATTTTACGGGTTGGCAACGGACCGTCGGGTTCCGTTCCGGTCTTCAATAACCTCATGCGATTTGACCTTCGTTTGGATGGTGGCTTTGGGATGATCATCGTTTTTCTTGTTCATTCATGGCTGTTGCAACGGCTCCTGATGGTCCGTTTCTTCGATTTGACGCGGCATGGTTTTCTTGCTCTCTTCAGTTCATGCCTTTCTGGTTACACAACAGTTGTTCAACCTGATTTCTCATTCAACGGTCCTCCTTCGGCCCATCCGTCAGGCCTTGTTTTTGGACTTGGGTTACTCTTTACAAGTCATGGCCGTTGAACGGTTTATTTTTTGTCCCTCAAATCCTCTACCGTTCTTCTAAAGTCAGTACCGTTCAATGGTTTTTTCCACTCGGTTATCCTGACGTCACTTGGGATACTCTGTTCGCTTCTCGCAGTAACTAACCATTTCTCTTTGGGCAGGTCTACCATGGCCAAGGAAGATTCAGTTCCCGTGGCTTTTTTTGTGTTCAGCCGTTCAAGTCGGTGCTAGGTGTCCATTGACTACCTCCCGTTTCCTCTTTCTCAGCCTCTAAGGCTGTTAGCGGAGAAACTCCATTATGACAAGAGTTGGAAGCATCGTCCAAAGCCCTCAAGGCTGTGCTTTTGTGGACGTTGTTGATTCGGGTCATTGCTGTACTTTGAGCAAGACCTCTCTTGCGGTTTTCAGGCTCTTGAGTCGTGATGAACCAACATTTGAGTGGCTCTAGCTTCTCTTGGTGATTCTTCTGGCGAGAGACTCTTTTGGGGCACTTAAAGACTGCTGGAGGATGGGGTTCGACACGGTCGGATCACAGATCAGCCTCGGAGGACACGTCCTCGTTTCTCTGTTGCGTGTCTGTCTCTCAGTACTCCGTCTCCCAGACTCTTAGTCTGATGGAGCAGTTCGGAGCTCCTTCTGCCAAGGCATTACTCAGGCCCTTGCAGAGAGAAGTCGGAGCGTGCGCTCCTTCTTTCACGGTGCACCAAGGTTGTCAACCGACCCTTGTTGCCTTCCTTCTGAACGGCCCCGGCTTCGCGTTTCTTTCGAATGATGTCTGTTCTGGCAGGCATGGTTTTACTTGCTCGTTTCAGACACTCGTTCTTCTGATTACAAACAGGAGTTGTTCTTCCAGTGGACTCGTTCACTCGTTCCAGCCTTCCTTTCGCGTCTGGTCCCTCCCGATCGACTCATCTGTCAGTCTACTGATCTTCATGCCACAGCTGTCCGATCACAAAACGTCAATTTTCAACTTAGTTGTTCGACTGGTGTTTTTGCCTTCCTTCAGGCCCCCCACCCCAATTTTTTTTTTTTTTTTGAGTCATGCCGTTGAAAATGGTTTAAGTGGAGGGTGTTTACGTCACGTTTGCCACATGTTCCGCTTTTGTCTACATGTTTCCTTTCAGTGGGACATTTCTGCGTTCATCTCGTTTGATTTGACGTCATGCAATAGCAATATGTTGCTGTTTTGGTCTGGTCCCCTACGTCAGAGGCAGTTTTATTTTGTCTCCCACGGTCTTAGCATGTAGGTTGGTTACGAAGTGCAGTTGCACAGTCGTTCGTGGCCTTCTCATTTTCTAGTTTAGCGGTTGAATCTGCTGTTTTGTGGATCTCATCTTAATCTTTTAGTACTAGCTGTTTCTTCCAGTCGTAGGTTCATTTGTTGCCCGTCATTCTGAACAAGTATTGTCCAAATGTGGGCCAATTTGTTTTTGGACTCAGTCTCACCACTTGATCGATATTTTTATCGGTCGAAAGGCGTAGGCAGCGTGTGGTGGCCCAGGTCCGGCCACTCATAGTCCGTTTGTATCGCCTTGGCGACTCTAGTGACTCCATGCGGGGTTGTCATCTCCTGGCGCTTTTAGTCAGCCATGTTCTTCCTGAGATGCCTCCTGGATTTTTCAGGACGCTTTCGTTCGTCGTCTTCGGTGGTGACAGAAGTACGATCCGTTAAGACTTATACGGTCAGTCTGTAGAACTCTGGCGTTTCTTCACGAGTGGAAAAATTCTCTGCCGCGACCCTTTCGGGGGAGCAGCCTCATCACTCGATTTCCTTGGCCATGGCTTTTATGTACGTCACCCTGTCTCTCTCTTCTTGACGCGGTCCTCTCCAACCTCCTGCCAGGACTTTCGGAGTCCCTCAGTCGGTCGTCGAGTTTCTGATCCTTTACCTTTGAGAGTTATGTGAACCCCGGTACAATTAGCTTCAAGCTTCCACTCTATGTACCCCCCCCCCCCCCCCCCCCCCCCCCCAGGTTTTTTTGTTTTTTTTTCTGGTAGCTTCAGCACAGAAGGATCGGCGTCTGTCACGCTCTCAGCGTCCTGTTAGCCGCGTCATAGAGTTCTCGGATGAGACTCTTGGTCCACTTGATCTTTCTACCAGAATTCGGGGCTTAGAATCAGCTAGGCGGCGTTCCCCGCTCTGGTTCGCATCTCCATCTTCGTTCCGTCCTCGGCCGGACGGTTCGGACCATTTTCTCTGTCCGGTGGGCCTTCGGGCTTCTCCTTACGAACTAAGCTTCTCTAAGCTTTGGAGGTCGCGCCGACACGTTCCTTCAGCTCGACCTCGAGACATCGAGGGCGGGAATGAAGGCTACGCTTCTCTATCAGGAACGTGTTGGTCTCCCGGAAGATAGTTGTTGCCCAGACCGCCTGTCTCCGTCTAGAACCGTCAGTATGGAGACAAAGCTCCCAACCACTCCCCCTATGGATACTTTAGTGGGTATATCATGGCATGATGTTTGCGGCAATATTGGAGCAGGCCTTTTACCTTCCCTTTCTAAAGCCGCATATAGCTAAGGAGTAAAAGGTTTACTCGGGCTTTTTGGGAAGGGGTCTAGTGGAATTACACCTTTTTTAACCCCTAGGGAACAAAAACGCCCAGGTCTCGCTCTCAACGCGTTGGGTTGGGGTACTGAAGCATCTACCCTCCCTCCGCTTGGTAATCTGCAGTTGTTTCAGGTGTTGTACAGTATGGTAAAGTAGATTGGTGGATTTTATAATCCCTACTATCTATTTAACTTAATACTTCCAACCACCGGAACAGAGGTACCCTCCCTTGTCTCCTCCCTCACTATAAAGATGCTTCCGTAACATTTGTAATGGCGGAAGAGGCGCTCATTGGCCTAGCCACAGCTAGACGGTAAGGGGGATCACTCTCGTCCCACATCCGGCTAGGGGTCAAGGCCAGTGTCTACTTTCGTTTTTCTATATGCTATGTTATAGCTCCAGGTCGCTTAACGCTAAGGCAGTTGTTTAAGGTGTTGGTAAGTATTTAGTTAGAATAGATAGTAGGGATTATAAAAAAGTCCACACTCACGGGTGCGTCAGGGCGTAGATGTACAGGCCCTCAAACTAAAAGACCGAGCACTCAAAATTTGTGTCCGCAGGCATCCATCTGTTAAGATTCCTGATATCGTGTTGTCAGTCCAATCCTTTATTTATTTGGTTGGAGGAGACTGGGGGTGGTTTGGTCGGAAAGTTGGGGTGGTGGATGCAAAATATAGTGACCAATTATTTTTTGGTAAGTTAGTTGATGTGGTGGAGGGGGTGAGAAGTAAACATTACAAGGTGGGGTGGAGAGCTGCCATGCTGTAATTTTGTTCTCAATTTGTAGAGGGGGGGGGGTTGTAAGAGGTGGAGAGCTGTGCGGGGCGGGTGTGTAGATTAAAATCACGCAGTTTTATAAAAGATAATGTGAAATTATTTGGTGTTGAAAAAATGGAAATCACCATGTAGGTATTATCAATGCTTCTTAATCTCAGATGATCGGACCTTAAGTCAGCTAGAGATCGTGGGCGGGGGGGTGTAAAAGGGTGGTGAACTACTCCAAAGAATTGTTCCGTCTGGATGTCTCCCCCGTCTCTATGCGGGCACCAAGATTGTCTGTGGGTCCCCTTCTCTATTATGTTCCCCCGTCTGGATGAGCAACCCGTCTCTCAATACGTCGGTCGAACTTTACGCGGTGACAGTCCTGAGGATAACCATAGCTGTTGGACGGGACTAATAATAGACTAAACTAACTAAACCCCCACGTCTCTATGCGCCACCAAGATCGTCTGGGGTTTAATACCTATGTCACTAAAAGGCATCAAATTGGGGTCTATTCGTCCAAAGACCCTAGTTTGTGCTTAGTTTTGCGAAGTAAGGATAGACGGTATTTAATATATGTCAGGGAAGAATCCCCAACACTGCAGATGGATTGTTGCTTTACCTGGACAGGTAAATTTAATGGCAAATTTTGGCTGAAAAAAGTGGCTGGCATTGAAAGGGTTAAAAGTGATCGACGGATATGACTGCAGACCTCCCTCAGTATTTTTTTCTTCCTACGTATTTTTTTAATATGTTTTGTTTTACGGTTATGCGAGTTGACGATTTTGATTGGAGACTTTCCCTCCGTTATGCTTTCCATATAATAATATATTTCTTGATTTAAAAAAAAAAAATGTTTTACAGTCGCAAATGAAGGCCAAGCGTGCGCTGTAACTGCTGACTGCATTACCAACGCGGAATGCACTGGAACGGACAGCAAAACCTGTTCCTGCAAGAGCGGTTACACTGTAAACGGTGACAACACCGCATGTGGTAAGTAATATATATGAGTCCACAGTTACGGGAGTAGATTTGTATGAGAATGTGTGTTCACACGTTTATTGGTGTGTTTGTGAATATGATGGTAGCAATAGCTGTGTTCACATATTTTTTAGTTTTCCATTTGTTTGCTCGGTGAGCTGTGTTCTGCTTTTTTCTCTAGTTGGAGTTTGATTTGTAATTTGATCAGAGTGATTAAAAGAAGCCCAAGTAGAAGGCGTAAGCCGAAACATTGACAAACGAAGCAAACAACTTGTCTGTTTTATGTACAATTGCGTAAATATATTATATATACCACACCTCTATAATTCTCAAGTTAGCAGTCATGATAAACGGGCTGGTACACCCATATGGACACTTTCGCAAGGACTCATCGCATCTGATGACCACCAAGCCGAGAGTAGCTACCGTGCCCCTGTATCATGTATGCTTAGCAGGATGTTCCGTGTGTGACGGCTGTTTGTACGAAATACCGACGATATAGGTTTCTGGTAGTGCCCTCTCACCCCACTGTCTGTTTGAATTGTTAAACATGGACATTGTTTTGCATTGAAATGACCTATTTTGGTAACGTATGTTGGATTGATTCAAAAGTATACGGGTTTCTTTCCGTCTGTCCTAAAGTGTGTTCTTCTTCTCCCGACGAGTATCCACATTCATCAGTTTGATTTTATGATACTATAATTATGCGGTCGAGGTCCGGTGTTGTCAGCCGAACATTTTTTATACCACGAAGCGTGTATCATGTGAATGTCGTTACATAGTGATCATCAAAGGAAATGTGTGTGTGTGTGTGCACGTGCGCGCATGGTTATATGCCTATAGGAACGTCGGTTCCTTCAAGGCCTTAGCCACACTGCATACGATACAATACGATTTTGACATCTGTGAGGCAGGATGCACGTGGAATTCTAATATCTAAAGGGATCGTCTGAAATCCTACTAGTTATGTTCACTATAGGTCGTGTAGTGTCCCGTACACGAATGTGATTAAAATATTGTATTTTTGCGTATCGGATATTTTATTTGATTCGTGTATTGGGGTCTACATGAGTGTAGTGAGCGAACATAGTGGACTTACTTTTTAGACGGAAGTCTTTCAGGTGAATCACGATTCACCAGCCCTCGTCAAAATGGTATCGTGTTGGGGACAAATCATAATATTATGCAGTGTGACTGGCCCCTTAACACGCGAGGAATAAGAGCCTTGCTATTTTGTAGCTTCCCATGTTTTTAACCCTTTCACCGCCCAAGTCGCATTTTAGCACCTTTGGGTTGCTTTTGTTTTATTATTAGGCTCTCCTCCGTCTGGATGTCTCCCCCGTCTCTATGCGGCACCAAGATTGTCTGTGTGTCCCCTTCTCTATTATGTTCCCCTGTCTGGATGTGCACCCGTCTCTCAATACGTGGTCGAACTTTACACGGTGACAGTCCTGAGATAACCATAGCTGTTGACGGGACTACAACAGACTAACTCCCCCCAACTAAGGACCCGTCTCTATGCGCCACCAAGATCGTCGGATTTAACACCTATGCCACTAAAAGGAATCAAAGTGAGGGTCTATTATCCAAAGACCCTATTTGTCTTAGGTTTGGGAAGTAAGGATAGACCTTATTTAATATATGTCACAGAAGAATCCCCAACACTGCAGATGGTTTTTGTTCTTTACCTGGACAGGTAAATTTAATGGCAAATTTTGGCTGAAATGTGGCTAGCGGTGAAAGGGTTAAAAGTGATCGACGGATATGACTGCAGACCTCCCTCAGTATTTTTTTCTTCCTACGTATTTTTTTAATATGTTTTGTTTTACGGTTATGCGAGTTGACGATTTTGATTGGAGACTTTCCCTCCGTTATGCTTTCCATATAATAATATATTTCTTGATTTAAAAAAAAAAATGTTTTACAGTCGCAAATGAAGGCCAAGCGTGCGCTGTAACTGCTGACTGCATTACCAACGCGGAATGCACTGGAACGGACAGCAAAACCTGTTCCTGCAAGAGCGGTTACACTGTAAACGGTGACAACACTGCGTGTCGTAAGTAATATATATGAGTCCACAGTTATGAGAATAGATGTGTATCACAATGTGTGTTCACACGTTTATTGGTGTGTTTGTGAGTATGGTGGTAGCAATATCTGTGTTCACATCTTTTGTAGTTTTTCATTTGTTTGCTCGGTGAGCTGTGTTCTGCTTTTTTCTCTAGTTGGAGTTTGATTTGTAATTTGATCAGAGTGATTAAAAGAAGCCCAAGTAGAAGGCGTAAGCCGAAACATTGACAAACGAAGCAAACAACTTGTCTGTTTTTTTGTACAATTGCGTAATATATATATATATATATATATATTCCAAGTTATGCAGTCATGAAAAACGGGCTGGTACACCCATATGGACACTTTCGCAAGGACTCATCGCATCTGATGACCACCAAGCCGAGAGTAGCTACCGTGCCCCTGTATCATGTATGCTTAGCAGGATGTTCCGTGTGTGACGGCTGTTTGTACGAAATACCGACGATATAGGTTTCTGGTAGTGCCCTCTCACCCCACTGTCTGTTTGAATTGTTAAACATGGACATTGTTTTGCATTGAAATGACCTATTTTGGTAACGTATGTTGGATTGATTCAAAAGTATACGGGTTTCTTTCCGTCTGTCCTAAAGTGTGTTCTTCTTCTCCCGACGAGTATCCACATTCATCAGTTTGATTTTATGATACTATGATTATGCGGTCGAGGTCCGGTGTTGTCAGCCGAACATTTTTTATACCACGAAGCGTGTATCATGTGAATGTCGTTACATAGTGATCATCAAAGGAAATGTGTGTGTGTGTGTGCACGTGCGCGCATGGTTATATGCCTATAGGAACGTCGGTTCCTTCAAGGCCTTAGCCACACTGCATACGATACAATACGATTTTGACATCTGTGAGGCAGGATGCACGTGGAATTCTAATATCTAAAGGGATCGTCTGAAATCCTACTAGTTATGTTCACTATATGTCGTGTAGTGTCCCGTACACGAATGTGATTAAAATATTGTATTTTTGCGTATCGGAAATTGTATTCGATTCGTGTATTGGGGTCTACATGAGTGTAGTGAGCGAACATAGTGGACTTACTTTTTAGACGGAAGTCTTTCAGGTGAATCACGATTCACCAGCCCTCGTCAAAATGGTATCGTGTTGGGGACAAATCATAATATTATGCAGTGTGACTGGCCCCTTAACACGCGAGGAATAAGAGCCTTGCTATTTTGTAGCTTCCCATGTTTTAACCCTGTCACCGCCCAAGTCGCATTTTAGCACCTTTGGGTTGCTTTTGTTTTATTATTAGGCTCTCCTCCGTCTGGATGTCTCCCCCGTCTCTATGCGGCACCAAGATTGTCTGTGTGTCCCCTTCTCTATTATGTTCCCCCCGTCTGGATGTGCACCCGTCCCTCTCAATACGTGGTCGAACTTTACGCGGGTGACAGTCCTGAGATAACCATAGCTGTTGACGGGACTATAATAGACTAACTAACTAACTAAGCCCCCGTCTCTATGCGCCACCAAGATCGTCTGATTTAACACCTATGTCACTAAAAGGCATCAAATTGGGTCTATTATCCAAAGACCCTTTTGTCATAGTTTTGGGAAGTAAGGATAGACCTTATTTAATATATGTCACAGAAGAATCCCCAACACTGCAGATAGTTTTTTGTTTACCTACCCAGGTAAATTTAATGGCAAATTTTGGCTGAAATGTGGCTAGCGGTGAAAGGGTTAAAAGTGATCGACGGATATGACTGCAGACCTCCCTCAGTATTTTTTTCTTCCTACGTATTTTTTTAATATGTTTTGTTTTACGGTTATGCGAGTTGACGATTTTGATTGGAGACTTTCCCTCCGTTATGCTTTCCATATAATAATATATTTCTTGATTTAAAAAAAAAAATGTTTTACAGTCGCAAATGAAGGCCAAGCGTGCGCTGTAACTGCTGACTGCATTACCAACGCGGATTGCACTGGAACGGACAGCAAAACCTGTTCCTGCAAGAGCGGTTACACTGTAAACGGTGACAACACTGCGTGTCGTAAGTAATATATATGAGTCCACAGTTATGAGAATGTGTGTTCACACGGTTTAGGTTATTGGTGTGTTTGTGAGTATGGTGGTAGCAATATCTGTGTTCACATCTTTTGTAGTTTTTCATTTGTTTGCTCGGTGAGCTGTGTTCTGCTTTTTTCTCTAGTTGGAGTTTGATTTGTATTTTGATCAGTGTGATTAAAAGAAGCCCAAGTAGAAGGCGTAAGCCGAAACGTTGACAAACGAAGCAAACAACTTGTCTGTTTTGTTTGTAAAATTGCGTAATATATATATATATATATATATTCTCAAGTTATGCAGTCATGAAAAACGGGCTGGTACACCCATATGGACACTTTCGCAAGGACTCATCGCATCCGATGACCACCAA
Source organism: Phymorhynchus buccinoides (assembly GCA_017654935.2). Taxonomy (NCBI): domain Eukaryota; kingdom Metazoa; phylum Mollusca; class Gastropoda; order Neogastropoda; family Raphitomidae; genus Phymorhynchus; species Phymorhynchus buccinoides. Next base: position 18,149,583 of record CM065701.1, on the reverse strand, counting down.
GCCGAGAGTAGCTACCGTGCCCCTGTATCATGTATGCTTAGCAGGATGTTCCGTGTGTGACGGCTCCCCCCTCCAGTAACTTAACACAGGACTTCCAGGGGCTGCTCCCGTGTTCATAAGGCAGGTGTGGCTGGTACTTTCTCTGGGTCCCGTCAGCACCTTTGGGTTGCTTTTTCATTAGGCTCTCCCCAGTATGGATGGATGTCTCCCCCGTCTCGATGCGTCAACAAGATGGTCTGTGTGTCCCCTTCTCTATATGTCCCCCCGTCTGGATGTGTCCCTGTCTCGTGCGTCACCAAGATGGTCTGTGTGTCCCCTTCTCTATATGTCCCCCATTTAGTCTGGATGTGTCCCTGTCTCTATGCGTCACCAAGATGGTCTGTGTGTCCCCTTCTCTATATGTCCCCCCGTCTGGATTTTTTGTGTCCCCGTCTCGTGTGTGTCACCAAGTGTGTCTGTGTGTCCCCTTCTCTATATGTCCCCCCGTCTGGATGTGTCCCCGTCTCTATGCGTCACAAGTGGGTCTGTGTGTCCCCTTCTCTATATGTCCCCCCGTCTGGATGTGTCCCCGTCTCTATGCGTCACCAAGATCGCCTGTGAGTCCCTTTCTCTATGTCCCCCCGTCTGGATGTGTCCCCGTCTCGTGTGTGTCACCAGTGTGTCTGTGTGTCCCCTTCTCTATATGTCCCCCCGTCTGGATGTGACCTCGTCTCTATGCGTCGCCAAGATGGCCTGTGTGTCCCCTTCTCTATATGTCCCCCCGTCTGGATGTGTCCCCGTCTCGTGTGTGTCTGTGTGTCCCCTTCTTTATATGCCCCCGTCGCTTATGTCCCTGTCATCGGTCTGTCCATTAATGTGACATACAAAATGAACCCTAACCTGCCGCAATCCACGCGTGTGTGTTTGTGTATGTGTGTATGTTTGTGTGTGCGTGCGCGCGCGTGTGTGTATATGTGCGTGCGTTGCAGCTGCCAATGTGGGTACGACTTGCGCTGTGACTGCGGACTGTACGGCCGACAGCATGTGCAACACGGACAAGAAGTGCGAATGCAAGGCCAACTACGTGGCCTCCTACAACCAGAAAATGTGCAGTGAGTGACTGGAATGTCAAAATGCAAGATCTCTCTCTCTCTCTCTCTCTTCTCTCTACTCTCTCTCTCTCTCTCTCTCTCTTCTCCGCTCATCTCTCTCTCTCTCTCTCTCTCTCTCTCTCTGTGTGTCTCTCGCTCTCTCTATCTCTCGGGCTCTCTCTCTTTCTCGCTCTCTCTCTCTCTCTCTCTCTCTCTCTCGTATTCTCTATCTCTCTCTCTTCTCTCACTCTTCTCTCTAGCTCTCTCTCTCTATGCTCCCTTGCCCTCACACCCACCTACCGTCTCGCATTACCCTCCCCCCACCTCTTTCCTTGTGTGCCCGCATTACTTAGCTTTGATGTTTGAAGTTTTTAAAGCATTTTATTTCTTAATATTTTCCCCAGGAATGTGCCGGGAAAAAAGTTGTCATTGCTTGTCTCGTGTTCACTGGACAAATACAAATTTCGTTAGTTCTGTTTCGTGATTTTCCCCACCTGAGGCGAGTTTTTAGTTATTTGAAAGAAGTTAACGTTTTTCATTTGATATAGATTATACATTATAACAGTTTTCATTTAGAATTGGATGGATATGTTTTACTTGGTAGGTTTGTAATTTTAAAATGTGAATTACAACGTTTAGCTATTTTAGCTTTAAACTTTGACTTTTTTTTCCTCATGTATTTAAACTTTAAAAAGAAAAATATACGTGGTAAGATTTAACGTGGAGACAGCCCTGACATTGCCTTAGTTGTCAACGGGGCTATAATCTTAATCTAATATGATTAATCGTTTACAGTTTTGTCATTTTCTGAGTGCGTTCGGGTGTGAGGCAAACTAGCACAGGTTAAAAGAAAGTCACGAGCGGTGTGTGCACGCGCCTCGCGGAAGTATAATAAATACACTCTCGAACACGCTTGTGAAGACACAAACACGTACGCGCGCTCACATACTCGCTCACACGCACAGGCACCCCCACATGCAGCACGCCCCACACGCATACCAACATGCTCGAGGAATGAGCAGCTTAGGACTCACATTTCACCGCCAGGGGGCAGTCAATCCAGTAGGGGCTTAGCGCGTGATAGTCTTAGTTGGGGGAGATGAGTCCCTCCCATCTCTCTCTCTCTCTTTCTCCCTCTCCTCTCCTCTCTCTCTAATCTCTCTCTCTCTCTCTCTCTCTCTCTATCTCTCTATATATATAGATATATATATCTAACACATAAACAACAAAGATTGAAGATCAACACCAAAACCTACGAAATTATCACGCTCTAAGCCCCTACTGGTTGACCCCACCCCCCCCTCCTTCTGGCGGTAAAACGAGCGTCCTAAAGTTGACCATTACGTACAAGTATAAGCAGGGTGATGTTATTACCTAATCCCAATGAAATGATTTACTACGGGTGTGGAAGTGTGACAAAGATGCAGTTAAGTCATCTCCCCTCAAGTTTCACCACCCACCACCCCCCCCCCCCCCCCCCCCCCCCCCCCCCTCCCCCCCACCACCCCGTCATTTCACACGAAAGCTCCATCCTCAAAAGTCTGCTTCTTTCAGTTTTACGAAAATAATCCTTGGCTGACCCCCAAAATAATCGTATCTCTACAAAAAGAAAGAAAAAGACAGTAGGTTAGTTGCTTCTCACTGAAATTGTTCTATGTGAAATTTCGAGAGGAGGAAAGAGTGTGTGTGTGTGTGTGTGGTAAACTACATCATTGCTGGGGGGGGGGAGGGAGAAGTACTGTAAAACAAGATACAGCGGTACCTCATTATTCTGACATTTTTAAAAACCCACCAAATCCAATCCAACATGGTCTTAAACGGGAGTTGTATAAGGGAGATAATTCTAATACTTACAAAAGAAGGGCAATGTTTTAGAAATTAAGAGGGAGTTTTACGTTGGGGGGTCTTATAAGGAGGTTCAACTTGTACTACATTTATGTGTCCCCGTGGGGATTCCGGAGGGTTGTGTTTTTCGTATAAATAGTTCCCCCACCTTTGGAAGTTCTGTGACTTGTAACTTCCTCTGATGCCCACTCTTTTGGACTCTGCCTTTCCTTTGCCTTTCTATCATCTTACTATCGGGTCTGGACTTAGGCACATTCTCCTTCTTTTTACCCAAGAAAATCTTTCAAAATAATGTTTTTTCTTGCGCTCTCTCCGAAATTAGGAATGTGTCGGCTGTACGCAGCGGGGAGACCGGTGAAACTGAAAAACCGGACAATGTAGCTAACCACTCTACTTTAACCATACCGCTACCAACACCTGAAACAACTGCATTAGCGTAAGGGGGGGAAAACCCTGGGGGAGCTATACCATAGCATATAGAAAACGAAAGTAGGCATCTGGCCTTGACCCCTAGCCGGATGTGGGGCGAGAGTGCTCCCCCTTACCGGTCTAGAGGTGGCTAGGCCAATGAGCGCCTACTTCCGCCATTACAATTTCCCAGCGTTTCTTTGTTGACCTGGGCTGCCTGGCTTCTACACTTTTTGGTTTACAACACTCTTAACTGGTGGGTTCGTTCCTGTTCCTGTTCCTCTCTATCATCAGTTTTAGTGTAATACTGAGTCTCGATTGACTCAGTTTCAATAGCCTAAGTTATCTAGAACTTTCACAGTTTTAGTTTTTCTGTTCGTCACTCAGTTACTCACCGTGCACTGCTACTAGTAGTACTGTGTCATTTGGTCTCTTCAACTCGAGTTCCTATTTATCAGTCCAGTTCTTTCGGACCCTACGGTTCGTTCTCTTTCACGATATTATTTATCCTCTACCGTTTCTTTCAGTCAGTACCGTTCAATTGGATTTTTCCACGTTTATCCTGACGTCACTTGGATACTCTGCTATGCTTCTCGCAGTAACTAACCGTTTCTCCTTGGGCAGGTCTACCTGGCCCAAGGAAGATTCAGTTCCCGTGGGCTTTTTTGTTGATTCATCAGTTCAAGTCGGTGCTAGGTGTCCATGAACTACCTCCCGTTTCCCTCTTTCTCCAAGCCTACTAAGGCTGTACCGGAGAAACTCCATTGTGACAAGAGTCTTGCCCAGGTCAAGTTTTTTCCTTCCAACGTAATACAGTTGGACGCATCTTTGTCCAAAGCCCTCAAGGGCTGTGCTTTTGTGACGTTTTTGATTCGGTTCATTGCTGTACTTTGAGCAAAACCTCTCCAACGACCTCTCTTGCGGTTTTCAGGCTTTTTGAGTCCGTGATTGAACCAACCTTTGGAGTGGCTCTAGCTTCTCTTGGTGTTTCTTCTGGCCAGAGACTCTTTTTGGGGCTCTTTAAAGACTGTCTGGAGATGGGTTCGACACGGTTGGATTCACAGTCTCAGCCTCGGAGGACACTGTCCTCATTTTCTCTGTTGGTGTCCGTCCTCTCAAGTCGGTCACACTTTTCCGTCTCCTCAGACTTCTTAGTCTGACGGAGTCAGTTTCGGAGCTCCTTCCTCCTGCCAAGGTAAACTAAGGCCCTTGCAGAGAGAAGTCGAAGCGTGCGCTCCTTCTTTCACGGTTGCAAGGAGCGGCGGCATATGTTGGCCGCAGCGTGGGTTCAACCGTTACCCTTGTTGTCTTCCTACTGAAACGAATTTTTGCGGGGGCAACGGCCCCAGATTCGCCGTTCTTCGAGAAGAAGAAATGCATGTCTAGTTCGGCGAGAAGGCATGGTTTTTACACTTGCTGACTGTGTTTTCAGAACCCTAGGTTTCCTCTCATTGTACAACCACGAGTTTTTCATCAAAGTGGACTCGTTTCACTCGTTCCAGCCATCCTTGCATTTCGGTATGGTTCCGTATCCCGCTCGGACTCATCTGTCCGGCTATGCGTTAACAGCGTCTTGCTGCTAACAGATCTTCTATGCCCAGTGGTCCGATCACTCTAAAAGTTCAATTTTCAAATATTAAGTTGTTTCGAATGGGTTGTTTTTTGGGCTTCCTTCAGGCCCCCCACCCCCATTTTGAATCAGTGCTGTTGAAATGGGTTAAGTCAAGGTTGTGTTTACGTCACGTTTGCCACTGTTACCGCTTTTGCTACCTGTTTCCCTTTCGGTGGGTACATTTCCGCGTCATCTGGTTTGATTTGATGTCATTGTTTCGGTCTGCCCACGTCAGAGCGTTTTAGTTTCGCCTCTACGGTCTAGCATGTAGAGTTGGTTACGAGTGCAGTTGACAATTACGTTCCTATAAAGCGCTTCTCAGTTATGCTAGTTTAGAGGTTGAATCTGCTGTTGCGGATTCCTCATCTTAATTTTAGTTACTAGCCAGCTTTCTTCCCGTCGTCGGTCCTTTGCTGACCCGTCATCTGAACAGGTCTTGGCCAAATGTGGGCAATTGTTTGACTCAGTCTCGCCACTTCGATTGATATTTTTCCGGTCGAAAGGGTAGCAGCGTGTGGTGGTACGGATACGGCACAATCATAGTCCGTTTTGTATCGGCCTTGGCTGCTCTAGGGACTCCATGTGGGGTTGTAATCCCTGGAGGTTTTTTAGTCAACCATGTCTTTCCTGAGATGCCTCCTGCGATTATTTCCAGGACGTTTCGTTCGGTTCGTCTGCGGTGGTGACAGGGAAGTACGATCCGTTAAGACCTTCTACGGCTACAGTCTGTAGAATCTTGGACGTTTTCTTCACGAGTCTGGAAATTTACTCTGCCCGGACCTTTCTGGGTACAGAGCAGCCGTCATCACTACGATTTCCTGGCCATGGCCTTCTGTACGTCACCCTGTCTCTCTCTCTTGGACGCGGTCCTCCTCAAGCTCCTGCCAGGGACTTCTCGAGTAAACTCAGTCGGTCGTGTTCCTGATCTTACCTTCTTGAGTAGTTTATGTGAACCCCTAGGCTACAATTAGCTCAAGCTCCTCCCTCTTGAACCCGGTTTTTTTTCTTTTTATTTTCTGTAGCTTCAGCGAAGGATCGGCGGTCTTCAGCTCTCAGCGTCCTGAGCCGCGTCCTAGAGTTCGTTGGTGAGTACTCTTCGTCACCTTGATCTTTCTACCAAAATTCGGGGCCTTAGCATCAACCTAGGACGGCGTCCATCGCCTCTGGTTTCGCATCTCCATCTGCGTTCCGTCCTCGGCCCGACGGTTCGGACCGTTTTCTCTCGTCCGGTCGGGCCTCGGGCTTCTCCTTTCCGGAACTAAGCTTCGTAAGCTTTTGGAAGGTCGCACGGACCGTTCCTTCAGCTCGACCTCCGAGAACATCGAGGCGGGAACGAAGGCGAAGCTTTCTCTATAGCGAAAGTTTTGTTCCCGGGAAGATAGTTGTTGCCCAGACCGCCGTCTCCGTCTATACCAGTCAGTACAGAGGACAAGCTCACAACAGCGACTCCCCCCTAGGGTACTTTAGTGGGTAAATCATTGCAATTCTGTTTTGGGCAATATTTGGAGACAGGCATTTTACCTCCCTTCTAAGCCGCATATAGGCTAAAGGAGTTAAAAGGGGTACTCGGGCTTTTTGGGAGGTCTTGTGGGATTACCACTTTTTAAACCCCCTAGGGAAAAAGCGACCAGCCGTCTCGCTCTCACGCGTTGGGTTGGGGTACTGAAGCATCTACCCTCCTCCGCTTGCTGCTAATCTGCAGGTGTTCAGTTGTGTACAGTATGGTTAAAGTAGATTGGTGGATTTTTATTTAATCCCTACTATTTAACTTAATACTACCAACACCTGAAAACAAACGATGGTACCCTCCCTTGTATCCTCCCCACTATAAAGATGCTTCCGTAAAATTTGTAATGGCGAAGTAGGCGCTCAGTGCCTGAGCCAACGCTAGACCGGTAAGGGGGAGCACTCTCGCCCACATCCGCTAGGGTCAAGGCCAGGGGAATACTTTCGTTGTCTATATTGCTATGGTATAGCTCCAGGTGCTTAACGCCCCCCCTAATGCAGTTGTTTTCCTTCGGCGTGGGTAAGTATTAAGTTAAATAGATAATAGGGATTAATAAAAAATCACCAATCTATTTAATCATACGTATACCAACACTCAAAACAACTGCATAGCCTAAAACAACCGGAACCTACCCTAGGCACATAGCCTACAACGAAAGTGGCCCATGGGGACTGCACCCTAACGCAGGGAGTACGGGAGTGACTCCCCTTACTTCGGGGTATGACGCGCACCCTTGGGGCACCGGATGATGTAATTCTTGAATTTCGCAGCCATACTTCCACCACCTGCGGCCTACCCTGCTCCGCCTTCTAGACTCTTGTAGCTTTCGGTGGGTTCGTTCCGTTCTTAACTTGTTCTACTTATTTCTTGGAGAAGCTGTTAGTCCTTCCTATCGTTATTATTTCATGTAATTTACTGGGTGTTCGTTTAGTTCAAATTATTTCGTTCACTATCTTGTTCGTGTTCGGGTGGAGCGGCATTATGGCTCTTCCACCCCTCAGGTTCCCACTTCGGGCAAAGCAGTTTATGACTTCTCTTGTTTCTGTTTCCAAGTCGGATGACCCTTCTACTCTCGCCTAGGGACCCTTTGGGAAGCGCCTCTAAATCTTCTCTGTGAGTCCTCTTCTCAATAATCTCACAAATCTCGTACTCATTCAGAGCAAGCAGCCTCATTCTCAGTCGAATTCTCAGTCCAGTGTTCGGTTACCCCGGCCAAACCGGTTTCGGAGCCCGTTCCAGTTCCAATCCCTTCGGAGGTTGCTGCCTCCTTCTCCTTTTCCGTTTGACTCGCAGGCTTTGTACGACGTCTTTCTTTCGTCACTTGGACTTTTCGGGTTCAGAGTTCTCCCTGTCACGTCGACAGAATCTTACTCCCTACTTCGGTTCTTTGAATAGGGCCAGAAGAAGGTTCTGCCAGTTGTCTCTTGCGTGAGACTGTCACTGGCGCAACCTCTCTCCTTCGTTGTTCACAGGCTTGCCTCCAGGAGCCCTTGTCACTAAGGCAGCGTCAACCTCAAAAAGGGATAGGAAATCCCTCTCCACCTCTGGTTTCCGCCTGTGGGCATGATGTTTTCGGAACAGAGAGGCTCCCTCCGGGGAGCGTGCCTAGTTGACAGAGGTGACTCCTCTGTCAGCCAGGATGGCCAGTCGTGCGGGCAATTCATCGGTGGGCATTGAGAGGTACCTCAAGAGATCGGAACGGCCGTCCCTTTCCGTGAGTCCGCTCAAATCCTCACTCAATTCGAGGAGAGGTTACCAGGACGTCAAATCGGTCGGTTCGGGGCACATTCATTACGATAAAGAGTCCTAAACCTCCTCCGGGGGATGGTCTCCAGTGATCCTGGCAATGGCGCGTTGGAGGCCTCTTGGCGTCCCGCCGCAACCGCGAAAATCGCTTCTCCCGGTGGTGAGACGTTTCCTCCGGTCTCCCGGCGCCTTACCCGGTTTCCCCCGGTATTCATCCGGTTTCTCCGGTTGTCTCCGGTGGCTTGGCCAACACCGGGCATACGGGGAAAGAGTCGCCTAGAACCGGAAAATTCCGATGAGAATTTTCCGGTGTTCGTTTCTCCGGTTTGGGTAACCGGAATTGGTCCAGCTCTCACGGAGTACGCCACGTTCTCCCGGTTCCTGCCGGTGTTCAGAGATCCTCACTCCCTACCGGCAGAGCCCTCTTCCAGGCATGGCCCTCCAGTGGTGTTTGACTCCTTGGGCCGTCCTTATCAGAAGCTTCTACGGCCAGACCCCTCCAAGGAATTCTCTGAGTTTCAGTCCGACTATGAGTCGGACATGGAACTGGAACCTCAGTCGGGGGTCCCTCACTCTCATACTGAGTCTTCGGTTCAGAATCTTCTCAAGATTTTGTCTCGATCGTGCCCTTACGTGGTACCTGTGCGTTCCTCCCATCAGGAGTCCGCCACTGATCGCGCGGTTGGCTCTCTTCTGCAGGCCAAGAGCTCTTTGACTCTCCAAGCCCCCTCCTTCCTGGAGGACTCGGTGGTTAAAGCGGAGTTCACCTTGAGGACCGGCAAGGTCCTTTCGTTGAAACAGATTGCTGAGGCTAATCTGGGGCATCCTCAGCCGGCCTCGTCTCAGTTCGGTTCCATTTTGGTACCTGGTTCAGACCTTGCATCCCCCTACCGGACGAATACCTGCCTTCCCCTCCGTCTCCAAACCTTATGCTGAGGAGGTGAGTCCTGAGGGGTCCTGCCTGCTGTTCCTCCCGTAACGTTCACGCCTTCGGCTTCAAGTCTCGAGGAATCTCTGTCTGGGTCATCCTCAGGGCTTGTGCATGCACCTCTTCTAGTGCAAACCTTGGCGGAGTCTAAGGCAAATAAGCCTCTGATTTCACCGGGCAGATTTTCAGTTTTCGATCAGGTGATGAAGCTCCGTGGAGTTTCTCTAAGCCCTTTTGGGAAGGCTACAGAGCCTCTTGATGTCACGGCTGGATTTGAAGCGTTCAAACCTGGCCTTGCCCGGGATCTTTTCTTGCGCAGAACAGGTCTCTTTCGTCCAGGGAAAAAGGAGCGTTGCGCTCTCTTCCTTCCGGCGTCGGGATTGTTTGGGGAAGAATCAGTTGCCCCAGTTCTCGAGTCCTCTTCAAAGAGGAAATCAGCTGATAGCCAGGAGGCTATCTATCGGGCCTGTTGAACCAGTCCCGTGCCCAACCCTTTCGTCCGAACAGGCCTCTGCCCTCGTTTTAGGCTTCAGGAAGTCCTTAGGCTGGGTACGTCGCGTTTCCCGCTCTAAGAGTGGGAGATACTCCTCAGCCTCCTCCCCAGTTAAAGGCCTTGAGGCCCCACTTCCCAGCTTCCTCGTGGACAACAGGAGGCGAGCCAGTCAAGAAACAGTTTTTTCAGTAGTCCCGCACGGCCCGAGAATCCCTAGGCGTTCCGGTGTCGAGTGTGGATGCTCTCTTACGGGGTACTTCCCCTTGGCACAAGGTTGTGGGGATGCCTGGATTCTCGGAGTTGTCGGGACGGCTTTCGCGTTCCAATTACGATCTGGACCCCACGCTGTCGCTGTACCTGTCTCTTTCCTCCACCCAGCGATCCTGTCCGTTTTGGAGATCCTCCAGAAGGAAGTGGAGGGCATTTCTCTTGAAGGGCGTGGTTACGACCGTGACGATCCCAGTCAGGCGTTCTATTCCCGATTATTCCGGGTTCCCAAGAAGGAAACCCCCCCAGGGCGGCTTCAGACCGGTTCTGGACTTGTCTCCTCTCACCAAGTTTTCAAGGAAGATCCATGTCAAGAATGGAAACGGCGGCCACCGTCAGGGCTTTGTTCTCCAGGGAGACTGGCACCTCCATCGACTTACGCGATGCGTATTCCATGTGTCGCTTCACCCAGACGTTGACAAGTTCCTTCGTTTCGTTTGGCAAGGCCTTGTCTACCATTTCCCTTCCCTCCCTTGCGGCCTTTCCCTGCGCGCCTTCGGATCTTCACCAAGGTTACCAGGGAAATGGCAGCCTTAGCCAAGGGCGGGGCTTGAGTGTTAAAGGTCTATCCGAAGACTGGCTGTTGCTGCGCCGAGTCCGCCAGTTGGTCCTACCAACAAACGGAGCTCATCTCAGTCTCTCCACGGTCTGGGCTTCAACATCAACCAGGAGAAGTCGGA
>CM065701.1:18118772-18138527 GCA_017654935.2 Phymorhynchus buccinoides | reverse complement strand
ACTCCGCTTCGGTCCATTTTCCAGAGACCTCTTCGGAGTCGAGATGCGCGCCCCAACCGGTGAGAGAGGCGTCGGTGCAGATGAACAGCTGGGCCCCCAAACGACTGATTGGGACCATACTGTTCATCCACACCGAGTCCGTCCACTGAGAAACCGAATCCCGGAACCAGGTGCGCAACTGGACCACCTGATCGAAATCCGACTGATCTCGCACTCGAGCAAGGACCTCGTGTTGCAGAGGCCTTTTGTGAAGGCGACCTAAAGGAAGGAGGCCCGAGACGGACTCCATCTGACCGAGGAGGCACAGAAGCCGTCTGAAGGAGGTGGACTGGGCTGTGAGAAGTTCTGACACCAAGTTGGAGAGAGACAGAATTCTTTCCGGGGTGGCAGAAACCTGAAACGACTCGGTGTCGAAGATCATGCCCAGGTATTTGAACCGCTGAGAGGGGACCAAATCCGACTTCTCCTGGTTGATGTTGAAGCCCAGGACCGTGGAGAGACTGAGAAGGAGCTCCGTTTGTTGGGAGGACAACTGGCGACTCGACGCAAGCAACAGCCAGTCGTCGAGATAGACCTTTAACCTCAAGCCCCGAGCCCTGGCTAGGGCTGCCATTTCCCTGGTAACCTTGGTGAAGATCCAAGGCGCCAGGGAAAGGCCGAAAGGGAGGGAATGGAACTGGTAGACAAGGCCTTGCCAAACGAAACGAAGGAACTTGCAACGGCTGGGGTGAATCGACACATGGAAGTACGCATCGCGTAAGTCGATGGAGGTGGCCCAGTCTCCCTGGCGAACAAAGGCCCTGACGGTGGCCGCCGTTTCCATCTTGAAATGGATCTTCCTTGAAAACTTGTTGAGAGGAGACAAGTCCAGAACCGGTCTGAAGCCGCCTGTCTTCTTGGGAACCGTGAATAAGTCGGGAATAGAAACCCGGACTGGGATCGTTCACGATCGTAACCGCGCCCTTCAAGAGAAGGCCCTCCACTTCCTTCTGGAGGATCTCCAAACGGACAGGATCGCTGGGTGGAGGGAAAGAGACAGGGGACAGAGACAGCGGGGGTTCCCGATCGAATTGGAACCGAAAGCCGTCCCGCACAACTCCGAGAATCCAAGCATTCCCCACAAACTTGTGCCAAGCGGGATACGCCCGTAAGAGAGCATCCACACTCGACACAGGAACGCCTAGGGATTCTCGGGGCCGTGCGGGACCTACTGAAAAAAAACTGTTTCTTGGACAGGCTCGGCCTCCTGTTGCCACGAGAAGACTGGGAAGGGGGCCTCAAGGCCTTGAACTGGGGAGGAGGCCTAGAGGAGTATCTCACACTCTTAGAGCGGGACGCGACGTACCCAGCTCTAAAGGACTTCCTGAAGCCAAAACGAGGGCGAGAGGCCTGTTGCGGACGAAAGGGTTGGGCACGGGACTGGTTCAACAGGGCCCGATAGATAGCCTCCTGGCTATCAGCTGATTTCCTCTTTGAAGAGGACTCGAGAACTGGGGCAACTGATTCTTCCCCAAACAAGCCCGACTCCGGAAGGGGAAGAGAGCGCAAACGCTCCTTTTCCCTGGACGAAAGAGACCTGTTCTGCGCAAGAAAAGAATCCCGGGCCAAGGCACAGGTTTGAACCTTCAAACCAGCCGTGACATCAGAGAGGCTCTGTAGCACATTGCCCAAAAGGGCTAGAGAGACTCCAACGGAAGCTTCATCCACCTGATCAAAGAACTGAAAAACCGCCGGTGAATCAGAGGCTGATTTGCCTAGAGACTCCGCCAAGGTTTGCACGAGAGAGGTGGCCATGCCACAAGCCCTGAGAGAACCAGACAGAGATTCCTCGAGAGACTTGAAGGCCGAAGGCTTGAACGTGACGGGAGGAACAGCAGCAGGACCCCAAGGACTCCACCTCCTCAGCAGAAGGTTTGGAGACGGAGGGGAAAGGCAGGTATTCCGTCGGTAGGGGGATGAAAGGTCTGAACCTCGGTACCACAAAGGAACCGAACTGAGACGACGCCGGCTGAGAATGCCCCAGATTAGCCTCAGCAATCTGTTTCAACGAAAGGACCTTGCCGGTCCTCAAGGTGAACTCCGCTTTAACCACCGAATCCTCCAGGAAGGAGGGGGCTTGGAGAGTCAAAGAGCTCTTGGCCTGCAGAAGAGAGCCAACCGCGCGATCAGTGGCGGACTCCTGATGGGAGGAACGCACAGGTACCACGTAAGGGCACGATCGAGACAAAATCTTGAGAAGATTCTGAACCGAAGACTCAGTATGAGAGTGAGGGACCCCCGACTGAGGTTCCAGTTCCATGTCCGACTCATAGTCGGACTGAAACTCAGAGAATTCCTTGGAGGGGTCTGGCCGTAGAAGCTTCTGATAAGGACGGCCCAAGGAGTCAAACACCACTGGAGGGCCATGCCTGGAAGAGGGCTCTGCCGGTAAGGAGTGAGAGGATCTCTGAACACCGGCAGGAACCGGGAGAACGTGGCGTACTCCGTGAGAGCGGGACATTCCCGGTTGACCCAAACCGGAGGAACGAACTGGAAATTCATCATCGGAATTTTCCGTTTCTAGGCGAACCCTTTCCCGGTATGTCCGCGTTGGCCAAGCAACCGGGAGACAACCGGGAGAAACCGGATGAATACCGGGGGAAACCGGGTAAGCACCGGGAGAACCGGAGGAAACCGTCTCACCACCGGGAGAAGCGATTTTCCGGTTGCGGCGGGACTGCCAAGAGGCCCCAACCGCGCCAGTGCCAGGATCACTGGAGAGCCATCCCCCGGGAGGAGGGTATGGACTCTTATCGGTATGAAGGTGCCCCGCACCGACCGATTTGACTGTCCTGGTAACCTCTCCCTCGAATTGAGTGGAGGATTTGAGCCCGGACTCAGGAAAGGGAACAGGCCGTTCCCGATCCTGGAGGTACCTCCCAGGTACCACCGGATGATTGCCTGACAGACTGGCCAGTCTGGTGACAGAGGAGTCACCTCTGTCACTAGGCAAGCTCCCCGGAGGGGAGCCTCTCTGTTCCGAAAACATCATGCCCACAGGCCGGAAACCAGAGGTGGAGAGGGATTTCCTATCCCTGTTGAGGTTGACGCTGGCCTTAGTGGACAAGGGCCTCCTGGAGGCAAGCCTGTGAACAGACGAAGGAGAGAGGGTTGCGCCAGTGACAGTCTCACGCGAAGAGACAACTGGCGGAACCTTCTCTGGCCTATTCAAAGAACCGAAGTAGGAGGAAGATTCTGTCGAAGTGACAGGGAGAACTCTGAAACCCGAAGAGTCCAAGTGACGAAAGAAAGCGTCGTACAAAGCCTGCGAGTCAAACGGAAAAGGAGAAGGAGCAGAAACCTCCGAAGGGATTGAGACTGGAACGGGCTCCGAAACCGGTTTGGCCGGGGTAACCGAAACGGACTGAGAATGAGACTGAGAATGAGGCTGCTTGCTCGAATGAGACGAAGATTTGTGAGATGATTTAGAAGAGGACTCCAGAGAAGATTTAGAGAACCTGCCCAAAGGGTCCCTAGCGAGAGTAGAAGGGTCATCCGACTTGGAAACAGAAACAAGAGAAGCAGAAACTGCTTTGCCCGAAGTGGGAACCGAGGGGGTGGAAGAAGCCATAATGGCCGACGCCACCCCGAACACGAACAAGAGAGTGAACGAAATAATTTTTGAACTAAAACGAACACCCAGTAAATGACAATGAAATAATAACGATAGGAAGACTAACAGCCTTCCCAAGAAAAGAAGTAGAACAAGCTAAGAACGGAACGAACCCACCAGAAAGCTACAAGAGTCAGAAAAGGCGGAGCAGGGTAGGCCCAGGTGTGGAAGTATGGCTGGAAAATTCAAGAATGACATATCCGGTGCCCCAAGGGTGCGCGTCATACCCGGAAGTAAGGGGAGTCACTCCCGCTACTCCCTGCGGTATGGGTGCAGTCCCATGGGGCCACTTTCGTTTTAGCTATGTGCTAGGGTAAGGTTCCAGGTTGTTTTAGGCTAATGCAGTTGTTTTGAGTGTTGGTATAGTATGATTAAATTAGATTGGTGGATTTTTTATTAATCCCTACTATCTATTTAACTTAATACTTACCAACACCTGAAACAACTGCATTAGCGTTAAGCGACCTGGAGCTATACCATAGCATATAGAAAAACGAAAGTAGGCCCCTGGCCTTGACCCCTAGCCGGATGTGGGGCGAGAGTGCTCCCCCTTACCGGTCTAGCGGTGGCTAGGCCAATGAGCGCCTACTTCCGCCATTACAAAATTTTACAGGAAGCATCTTTATTAGTGAGGGAGGATACAAGGGAGGGTACCTCGTTTGTTTCAGGTGTTGGTAAGTATTAAGTTAAATAGTAGGGATTAATAAAAATCCACCAATCTACTTTAACCATACTGTACCAACACCTGAAACAACTGCAGATTACCAAAGCGGAGGAGGGTAGATGCTTCAGTACCCCAACCCAACGCGTGAGAGCGAGACCTGGGCGCTTTTTCCCTTAGGGGGTTTAAAAAAGTGGTAATCCCACAAGACCCCCTTCCCAAAAAGCCCCGAGTAACCCCTTTTACTCCTTTAGCCTATATGCGGCTTTAGAAAGGGAAGGTAAAAGGCCTGCTCCAAATATTGCCCCAAAACATAATTGCAATGATATACCCACTAAAGTACCATAGGGGGAGTCGTTGTGAGCTTGTCTCTGTACTGACAGTCTAGACGGAGACGGCGGTCTGGGCAACAACTATCTTCCCGGGAGACCAAAACTTTCCTGATAGAGAAAGCGTCGCCTTCGTTCCCGGCCTCGATGTCTCGGAGGTCGAGCTGAAGGAACGTGTCGCGCGACCTCCAAAAGCTTAGAGAAGCTTAGTTCCGGAAAGGAGAAGCCCGAAGGCCCCGACCGGACAGAGAAAACGGTCCGAACCGTCGGGGCCGAGGACGGAACGAAAGATGGAGATGCGAACCAGAGGCGAGGGAACGCCGCCTAGTTGATTCTAAGCCCCGAATTCTGGTAGAAAGATCAAGGTGAGCGAAGAGTACTCATCCAAGAACTCTATGACGCGGGCCAGGACGCTGAGAGCTTGAAGACCGCCGATCCTTCTGGCTGAAGCTACCAGAAAAAAAAAAAAGAAAAAAAAACCGGTTCAGAGAGTGAGAAGCTTGAAGCTAATTGTAGCCAGGGGTTCACATAAAACTCTCAAGAAGGTAAGAATCAGAAACACGACCGACTGAGGGACTCGAGAAGTCCTGGCAGGAGCTTGGAGGAGGACAGCGTCCAAGAAGAGAGAGACAGGGGTGACGTACAGAAAAGCCATGGCCAAGGAAATCGTAGTGATGAAGGCTGCTCTGTACCCCGAAAGGGTCCGGGCAGAGAAATTTCCAGACTCGTGAAGAAAACGCCAAGAGTTCTACAGACTGTACGTAGAAGGTCTTAACGGATCGTACTTCCTGTCACCACCGAAGACGAACCGAACGAAAGAGTCCTGGAAAAATCCAGGAAGGCATCTCAGGAAAGAACATGGTTGACTAAAAAAGCAGCCAGGAGATGACAAACCCCACATGGAGTCACCTAGAGCAGCCAAGGCCGATACAAAACGGACTATGAGTGGCCGGACCGGACCACCACACGCTGCTACGCCCTTTCGACCGGAAAAAATATCAATCGAAGTGGCGAGACTGAGTCAAAAACAAATTGGCCCACATTTGGACAAGACTTGTTCAGAATGACGGGCAAGCAAAGGACCGACGACGGGAAGAAACAGCTAGTACTAAAAGATTAAGATGAGAATCCGCAAAACAGCAGATTCAACCTCTAAACTAGCAAACTGAGAAGCCAAGGAACGAATGTGCAACTGCACTTCGTAACCAACTCTACATGCTAAGACCGTAGGAAGGCAAAATAAAAACTGCCTCTGACGTAGGGACAGACCGAAACAATGACATCAAATCAAACCAGATGACGCGGAAATGTCCCCACCGAAAGGGAAACATGTAGACAAAAGCGGAACAGTGTGCAAACGTGACGTAAACACACCTCGACTTAACCCATTTCAACGGCACTGACTCAAAATGGGGGTGGGGGGCCTGAAGGAAGGCCAAAAAACACCCAGTCGAACAACTTAAGTTGAAAACTGACGTTTAGTGATCTGACAGCTGGGCATAGAAGATCATGTTAGCCGGACAGATGAGTCCGATCGGGACGGAACCAGACCGAAAAGGATGGCTGGAACGAGTGAACGAGTCCACTGGATGAACAACGTGGTTGTAATGAGAGGAAACGAGGGTCTGAAACGGATCAAGTAAAAACCATGCCTGCCAGAACAGACATCATTCGAAAGAACGGCAAAGCCAGGGCCGTTCAGAAGGAAGGCAACGAGGGTACGGTTGAACCACGCTCGGTTGCAACCGTGAAAGAAGGAGCGCACGCTCCGACTTCTCTCTGCAAGGGCCTTAGTATACCTTGGCAGGAGGAAGGAGCTCCGAAACTGACTCCATCAGACTAAGAAGTCTGAGGAGACGGAAAAGGGTGACCGACTTCGTACTGAGAGGACGGACACCAACAGAGAAAACGAGGACAGTGTCCTCCGAGGCTGAGACTGTGAATCCGACCGTGTCGAACCCATCTCCAGACAGTCTTTAAAGCGCCCCAAAAAGAGTCTCTGGCCAGAAGAATCACCAAGAGAAGTTAGAGCCACTCCAAAGGTTGGTTCAATCACGGACTCAAAGAGCCTGAAAACCGCAAGAGAGGTCGTTGGAGAGGTTTTGCTCAAAGTACAGCAATGAACCGAATCAACAACGTCACAAAAGCACAGCCCTTGAGGGCTTTTGACAAAGATGCTTCCAACTGTATTACGTTGGAAGGAAAAAACTTGACCGGGCAAGACTCTTGTCACAATGGAGTTTCTCCGCTACAGCCTTAGAAGGCTTGGAGAAAGAGGGAAACGGGAGGTAGTCCCATGGACACCTAGCACCGACTTGAACGGATGAATCAACAAAAAAGCCCACGGGAACTGAATCTTCCTTGGGCCAGGTAGACCTGCCCAAGGAGAAACAGTTACTGCGAGAAGCATAGCAGAGTATCCAAGTGACGTCAGGATAACCGTGGAAAAATCCAATTGAACGGTACTGACTGAAAGAAACGGTAGAGGATAAATAATATCGTGAAAGAGAACGAACCGTAGGGTCCGAAAGAACTTGACTGATAAAAAGGAACTCGAGTTGAAGAGACCAAATGACGCGCGCGCGCGCGTGCACTACTAGTAGCAGTGCACGGTGTGTGACGAACAGAAAAACTAAAACTGTGAAAGTTCTAGCGAACTTAGGCTATAGAAACTGAGTCAATTGAGACTCAGTATTACACTGAAACTGATGATAGAGAGGAACAGGAACGAACCCACCAGTTAAGAGTGTTGTAAACCAAAAAGGGTAGAAGCCAGGCAGCCCAGGTCAACAAAGAAACGCTGGAAAATTGTAATGGCGGAAGTAGGCGCTCATTGGCCTAGCCACCGCTAGACCGGTAAGGGGGGATCACTCTCGCCCCACATCCGGCTAGGGGTCAAGGCCAGATGCCTACTTTCGTTTTTCTATATGCTATGGTATAGCTCCAGGTCGCTTAACGCTAATGCAGTTGTTTCAGGTGTTGGTACAGTATGGTTAAAGTAGATTGGGTAAGCTACATTGTCCGGTTTTCAGTTTTCACCGGTCTCCCCGCTGCGTACAGCCGACACATTCCGAATTTCGGAGAGAAGCGCAAAGAAAAAAACATTATTTGAAAGATTTTCTTTGGGTAAAAAGGAAGGAGAATGTGCCAATAAGTCAGACCGATAGTAGATGATAGAAAGCAAAGGGAAAAGGCAGAGTCAAAGAGTGGCAGGCAGAGGAAGTTACAAGCACAGAACTTCCAAAGGTGGGGGAACTATTTATACGAAAGACAACCCACCCCCGGTATCCCTACGGCGGACACACTACATGTAGTACAGTTGAACCTCCCTTATAAGACCCCCCAACGTAAAACTCCCTCTTAATTTCTAAAACATTGCCCTTCTTTGAAAGTATTAGAATTATCTCCCTTATACAACTCCCGTTTAAGACCATGTTGGATTGGATTTGGTGGGTTTTTAAAAATGTCATAGAATAATGAGGTACCGCTGTATCTTGTTTTACAGTACTTCTCAGCAATGATGTAGTTTACCACACACACACACACACACACTCTTTCCTCCTCTCGAAATTTCACATAGAACAATTTCACTGAGAAGCAACTAACCTACTGTCTTTTTCTTTCTTTTTGTAGAGATACGATTATTTTGGGGGTCAGCCAAGGATTATTTTCGTAAAACTGAATGAAGCAGACTTTTGAGATGGAGCTTCGTGAACATGACGGGGGTGGTGGGGGGGGGGGGGGGGGGGGTCTTGGAGGGGTCGGTCGTTTTTTTTTTTTTTGTGGTGTAAACTTGAGGGGGATGACTTAACTGCATCTTTGTCCACTTCCACACCCGTAGTAAATCATTTCATTGGATAGGTAAAACATCACCCTGCTATACTTGACGTAATGGTCAACTTAGGACGCTCGTTTTACCGCCAGAAGGAGGGGGGGGGGGGGTCAAACCAGTAGGGGCTTAGCGCGTGATATTCGTAGGTTTGGTGTTGATCTTCAATTTTGTTGTTTATGTTTATATATATATATATATATATATAGAGAGATAGAGAGAGAGAGAGAGAGAGAGAGAGATAGAGAGAGAGGAGAGGGAGAGGGAGAAAGAGAGAGAGAGAGTGGGAGGGACTCATCTCCCCCAACTAAGACTATCACGCGCTAAGCCCATAATGGTTTGCCCCCTGGCGGTGAAATGTGCGTCCTAAGCTGCTCATTCCTCGAGCATGTTGGTATGCGTGTGGGGGTGCGCATGTGGGGGTGCCTGTGCGTGTGAGCGAGTATGTGAGCGCGCGTACGTGTTTGTGTCTTCACAAGCGTGTTCGAGAGTGTATTTATTATACTTCCGCGAGGCGCGTGCACACACCGCTCGTGACTTTCTTTTAACCTGTGCTAGTTTGCCTCACACCCGAACGCACTCAGAAAATGAAAACTTAAACGATTAATATATAAGATTATAATTATAGCCCCGTCGACAACTAACGCCATGTCAGGGCTTTCACCACGTTAAATCTTACCACGTATATTTTTCTTTTTAAAGTTTAAATACATGAGGAAAAAAAAGTCAAAGTTTAAAGCTAAAATAGCTAAACGTTGTAATTCACATTTTAAAATTACAAACCTACCAAGTAAAACATATCCATCCAATTCTAAATGAAAACTGTTATAATGTATAATCTATATCAAATGAAAAACGTTAACTTCTTTCAAATAACTAAAAACTCGCCTCAGGTGGGGAACATCACGAAACAGAACTAACGAAATTTGTATTTGTCCAGTGAACACGAGACAAGCAATGACAACTTTTTTCCCCACACATTCCTGGGGAAAATATTAAGAAATAAAATGCTTTAAAAACTTCAAACATCAAAGCTAAGTAATGCGGGCACACAAGGAAAGAGGTGGGGGGAGGGTAATGCGAGACGGGAGGTGGGGGTGAGGGGCACGGGAGCAGAGAGAGAGAGAGAGAGAGAGAGAGAGAGAGAGAGAGAGAGAGAGAGAGAGAGAGAGAGAGAGAGAGAGAGAGAGAGCGAGAAAGAGAGAGAGAGCGAGAGATAGAGAGAGCGAGAGACACACAGAGAGAGAGAGAGAGAGAGAGAGAGAGAGAGAGAGAGAGAGAGAGAGAGAGAGAGAGAGAGAGAGAGAGAGAGAGAGAGAGAGATCTTGCATTTTGACATTCCAGTCACTCACTGCACATTTTCTGGTTGTAGGAGGCCACGTAGTTGGCCTTGCATTCGCACTTCTTGTCCGTGTTGCACATGCTGTCGGCCGTACAGTCCGCAGTCACAGCGCAAGTCGTACCCACATTGGCAGCTGCAACGCACGCACATATACACACACGCGCGCGCGTACACATATATACACACATACACAACACACACGCGTGGATTGCGGCAGGTTAGGGTTCATTTTGTATGTCACATTAATGGACAGACCGATGACAGGGACATAAGCGACGGGGGCATATAAAGAAGGGGACACACAGACACACACGAGACGGGGACACATCCAGACGGGGGGACATATAGAGAAGGGGACACACAGGCCATCTTGGCGACGCATAGAGACGAGGTCACATCCAGACGGGGGGACATATAGAGAAGGGGACACACAGACACACTGGTGACACACACGAGACGGGGACACATCCAGACGGGGGGACATAGAGAAAGGGACTCACAGGCGATCTTGGTGACGCATAGAGACGGGGACACATCCAGACGGGGGGACATATAGAGAAGGGGACACACAGACCATCTTGGTGACGCATAGAGACGGGGACACATCCAGACGGGGGGACATATAGAGAAGGGGACACACAGACCATCTTGGTGACGCATAGAGACGGGGACACATCCAGAAGGGGGGACATATAGAGAAGGGGACACACAGACCATCTTGGTGACGCATAGAGACAGGGACACATCCAGACGGGGGGACATATAGAGAAGGGGACACACAGACACACTGGTGACACACACGAGACGGGGACACATCCAGACGGGGGGACATATAGAGAAGGGGACACACAGACAATCTTGTTGACGCATCGAGACGGGGGAGACATCCATCCATACTGGGGAGAGCCTAATGAAAAAGCAACCCAAAGGTGCTGACGGGACCCAGAGAAAGTACCAGCCACACCTGCCTTATGAACACGGGAGCAGCCCCTGGAAGTCCTGTGTTAAGTTACTGGGGGGGGAGCAGTCACACACGGAACATCCTGCTAAGCATACATGATACAGGGGCACGGTAGCTACTCTCGGCTTGGTGGTCATCGGATGCGATGAGTCCTTGCGAAAGTGTCCATATGGGTGTACCAGCCCGTTTTTCATGACTGCATAACTTGAGAATATATATATATATATATATATATTACGCAATTTTACAAACAAAACAGACAAGTTGTTTGCTTCGTTTGTCAACGTTTCGGCTTACGCCTTCTACTTGGGCTTCTTTTAATCACACTGATCAAAATACAAATCAAACTCCAACTAGAGAAAAAAGCAGAACACAGCTCACCGAGCAAACAAATGAAAAACTACAAAAGATGTGAACACAGATATTGCTACCACCATACTCACAAACACACCAATAACCTAAACCGTGTGAACACACATTCTCATAACTGTGGACTCATATATATTACTTACGACACGCAGTGTTGTCACCGTTTACAGTGTAACCGCTCTTGCAGGAACAGGTTTTGCTGTCCGTTCCAGTGCATTCCGCGTTGGTAATGCAGTCAGCAGTTACAGCGCACGCTTGGCCTTCATTTGCGACTGTAAAACATTTTTTTTTTTAAATCAAGAAATATATTATTATATGGAAAGCATAACGGAGGGAAAGTCTCCAATCAAAATCGTCAACTCGCATAACCGTAAAACAAAACATATTAAAAAAATACGTAGGAAGAAAAAAATACTGAGGGAGGTCTGCAGTCATATCCGTCGATCACTTTTAACCCTTTCACCGCTAGCCACATTTCAGCCAAAATTTGCCATTAAATTTACCTGTCCAGGTAAAGAACAAACTATCTGCAGTGTTGGGGATTCTTCTGTGACATATATAAAATAAGGTCTATCCTTACTTCCCAAAACTAAGACAAAAGGGTCTTTGGATAATAGACCCCAATTTGATGCCTTTTAGTGACATAGGTGTTAAATCAGACGATCTTGGTGGCGCATAGAGACGGGGGCTTAGTTAGTTAGTCTATTATAGTCCCGTCAACAGCTATGGTTATCTCAGGACTGTCACCGCGTAAAGTTCGACCACGTATTGAGAGACGGGTGCACATCCAGACGGGGGAACATAATAGAGAAGGGGACACACAGACAATCTTGGTGCCGCATAGAGACGGGGGAGACATCCAGAGGGAGGAGAGCCTAATAATAAAACAAAAGCAACCCAAAGGTGCTAAAATGCGACTTGGGCGGTGACAGGGTTAAAACATGGGAAGCTACAAAATAGCAAGGCTCTTATTCCTCGCGTGTTAAGGGGCCAGTCACACTGCATAATATTATGATTTGTCCCCAACACGATACCATTTTGACGAGGGCTGGTGAATCGTGATTCACCTGAAAGACTTCCGTCTAAAAAGTAAGTCCACTATGTTCGCTCACTACACTCATGTAGACCCCAATACACGAATCGAATACAATTTCCGATACGCAAAAATACAATATTTTAATCACATTCGTGTACGGGACACTACACGACCTATAGTGAACATAACTAGTAGGATTTCAGACGATCCCTTTAGATATTAGAATTCCACGTGCATCCTGCCTCACAGATGTCAAAATCGTATTGTATCGTATGCAGTGTGGCTAAGGCCTTGAAGGAACCGACGTTCCTATAGGCATATAACCATGCGCGCACGTGCACACACACACACACATTTCCTTTGATGATCACTATGTAACGACATTCACATGATACACGCTTCGTGGTATAAAAAATGTTCGGCTGACAACACCGGACCTCGACCGCATAATCATAGTATCATAAAATCAAACTGATGAATGTGGATACTCGTCGGGAGAAGAAGAACACACTTTAGGACAGACGGAAAGAAACCCGTATACTTTTGAATCAATCCAACATACGTTACCAAAATAGGTCATTTCAATGCAAAACAATGTCCATGTTTAACAATTCAAACAGACAGTGGGGTGAGAGGGCACTACCAGAAACCTATATCGTCGGTATTTCGTACAAACAGCCGTCACACACGGAACATCCTGCTAAGCATACATGATACAGGGGCACGGTAGCTACTCTCGGCTTGGTGGTCATCAGATGCGATGAGTCCTTGCGAAAGTGTCCATATGGGTGTACCAGCCCGTTTTTCATGACTGCATAACTTGAGAATATATATATATATATATATATATTACGCAATTGTACAAAAAAACAGACAAGTTGTTTGCTTCGTTTGTCAATGTTTCGGCTTACGCCTTCTACTTGGGCTTCTTTTAATCACTCTGATCAAAATACAAATCAAACTCCAACTAGAGAAAAAAGCAGAACACAGCTCACCGAGCAAACAAATGAAAAACTACAAAAGATGTGAACACAGATATTGCTACCACCATACTCACAAACACACCAATAACCTAAACCGTGTGAACACACATTCTCATAACTGTGGACTCATATATATTACTTACGACACGCAGTGTTGTCACCGTTTACAGTGTAACCGCTCTTGCAGGAACAGGTTTTGCTGTCCGTTCCAGTGCATTCCGCGTTGGTAATGCAGTCAGCAGTTACAGCGCACGCTTGGCCTTCATTTGCGACTGTAAAACATTTTTTTTTTTAAATCAAGAAATATATTATTATATGGAAAGCATAACGGAGGGAAAGTCTCCAATCAAAATCGTCAACTCGCATAACCGTAAAACAAAACATATTAAAAAAATACGTAGGAAGAAAAAAATACTGAGGGAGGTCTGCAGTCATATCCGTCGATCACTTTTAACCCTTTCACCGCTAGCCACATTTCAGCCAAAATTTGCCATTAAATTTACCTGTCCAGGTAAAGAACAAACTATCTGCAGTGTTGGGGATTCTTCTGTGACATATATTAAATAAGGTCTATCCTTACTTCCCAAAACTAAGACAAAAGGGTCTTTGGATAATAGACCCCAATTTGATGCCTTTTAGTGACATAGGTGTTAAATCAGACGATCTTGGTGGCGCATAGAGACGGGGGCTTAGTTAGTTAGTCTATTATAGTCCTGTCAACAGCTATGGTTATCTCAGGACTGTCACCGCGTAAAGTTCGACCACGTATTGAGAGACGGGTGCACATCCAGACGGGGGAACATAATAGAGAAGGGGACACACAGACAATCTTGGTGCCGCATAGAGACGGGGGAGACATCCAGACGGAGGAGAGCCTAATAATAAAACAAAAGCAACCCAAAGGTGCTAAAATGCGACTTGGGCGGTGACAGGGTTAAAACATGGGAAGCTACAAAATAGCAAGGCTCTTATTCCTCGCGTGTTAAGGGGCCAGTCACACTGCATAATATTATGATTTGTCCCCAACACGATACCATTTTGACGAGGGCTGGTGAATCGTGATTCACCTGAAAGACTTCCGTCTAAAAAGTAAGTCCACTATGTTCGCTCACTACACTCATGTAGACCCCAATACACGAATCGAATACAATTTCCGATACGCAAAAATACAATATTTTAATCACATTCGTGTACGGGACACTACACGACCTATAGTGAACATAACTAGTAGGATTTCAGACGATCCCTTTAGATATTAGAATTCCACGTGCATCCTGCCTCACAGATGTCAAAATCGTATTGTATCGTATGCAGTGTGGCTAAGGCCTTGAAGGAACCGACGTTCCTATAGGCATATAACCATGCGCGCACGTGCACACACACACACACATTTCCTTTGATGATCACTATGTAACGACATTCACATGATACACGCTTCGTGGTATAAAAAATGTTCGGCTGACAACACCGGACCTCGACCGCATAATCATAGTATCATAAAATCAAACTGATGAATGTGGATACTCGTCGGGAGAAGAAGAACACACTTTAGGACAGACGGAAAGAAACCCGTATACTTTTGAATCAATCCAACATACGTTACCAAAATAGGTCATTTCAATGCAAAACAATGTCCATGTTTAACAATTCAAACAGACAGTGGGGTGAGAGGGCACTACCAGAAACCTATATCGTCGGTATTTCGTACAAACAGCCGTCACACACGGAACATCCTGCTAAGCATACATGATACAGGGGCACGGTAGCTACTCTCGGCTTGGTGGTCATCAGATGCGATGAGTCCTTGCGAAAGTGTCCATATGGGTGTACCAGCCCGTTTTTCATGACTGCATAACTTGAGAATATATATATATATATATATATATTACGCAATTGTACAAAAAAACAGACAAGTTGTTTGCTTCGTTTGTCAATGTTTCGGCTTACGCCTTCTACTTGGGCTTCTTTTAATCACTCTGATCAAAATACAAATCAAACTCCAACTAGAGAAAAAAGCAGAACACAGCTCACCGAGCAAACAAATGAAAAACTACAAAAGATGTGAACACAGATATTGCTACCACCATACTCACAAACACACCAATAACCTAAACCGTGTGAACACACATTCTCATAACTGTGGACTCATATATATTACTTACGACACGCAGTGTTGTCACCGTTTACAGTGTAACCGCTCTTGCAGGAACAGGTTTTGCTGTCCGTTCCAGTGCATTCCGCGTTGGTAATGCAGTCAGCAGTTACAGCGCACGCTTGGCCTTCATTTGCGACTGTAAAACATTTTTTTTTTTAAATCAAGAAATATATTATTATATGGAAAGCATAACGGAGGGAAAGTCTCCAATCAAAATCGTCAACTCGCATAACCGTAAAACAAAACATATTAAAAAAATACGTAGGAAGAAAAAAATACTGAGGGAGGTCTGCAGTCATATCCGTCGATCACTTTTAACCCTTTCACCGCTAGCCACATTTCAGCCAAAATTTGCCATTAAATTTACCTGTCCAGGTAGAGAACAAAATCCATCTGCAGTGTTGGGGATTCTTCTGTGACATATATTAAATAAGGTCTATCCTTACTTCCCAAAACTAAGACAAAAGGGTCTTTGGATAATAGACCCCAATTTGATGCCTTTTAGTGACATAGGTGTTAAATCAGACGATCTTGGTGGCGCATAGAGACGGGGGCTTAGTTAGTTAGTCTATTATAGTCCCGTCAACAGCTATGGTTATCTCAGGACTGTCACAGTGTAAAGTTCGACCACGTATTGAGAGACGGGTGCACATCCAGACAGGGGGAACATAATAGAGAAGGGGACACACAGACAATCTTGGTGCCGCATAGAGACGGGGGAGACATCCAGACGGAGGAGAGCCTAATAATAAAACAAAAGCAACCCAAAGGTGCTAAAATGCGACTTGGGCGGTGACAGGGTTAAAACATGGGAAGCTACAAAATAGCAAGGCTCTTATTCCTCGCGTGTTAAGGGGCCAGTCACACTGCATAATATTATGATTTGTCCCCAACACGATACCATTTTGACGAGGGCTGGATACGCAAAAATGGTGGATTTTTTATTAATCCCTACTATCTATTTAAACTTAATACTTACCAACACCTGAAACAACTGCATTAGCGTTAAGCGACCTGGCCCAGCTATACCATAGCATATAGAAAAACGAAAGTAGGCATCTGGCCTTGACCCCCTAGCCGGATGTGGGGCGCGGGAGTGATCCCCCCTTACCGGTCTAGCAGTGGCTAGGCCAATGAGCGCCTACTTCCGCCATTACAAAATTTTACAGGAAGCATCTTTATAGTGAGGGAGGATACAAGGGAGGGTACCTCGTTTGTTTCAGGTGTTGCGCTAAGTATTAAGCTTAAATAGATAGTAGGATTAATAAAAACTCCACCAATCTACTTTAACCATACTGCTACCAACACCTGAAACAACTGCAGATTACCAAAGCGGAGGAGGGTAGATGCTTCAGTACCCCAACCCAACGCGTGAGAGCGAGACCTGGGCGCTTTTTCCCTTAGGGGGTTTAAAAAAAGTGGTAATTCCACTAGACCCCCTTCCCAAAAAGCCCCGAGTAACCCCATTTACTCCTTTAGCCTATATGCGGCTTTAGAAAGGGAAGGTAAAAGGCCTGCTCCAAATATTGCCCTAAAACATCATTGCAATGATATACCCACTAAAAACAGTACACATAGGGGGAGTGGACTTGGGAGCTTGTCTCCATACTGCACGCCGTCTAGACTGGAGACGGCGGTCTGGGCAACAACTATCTTCCCGGGAGACCAAACTTTCCTGATAGAGAAAGCGTTAAGCCTTCGTTCCCGGCCTCGATGTCTCGGAGGTCGAGCTGAAGGAACGTGTCGCGCGACCTCCAAAAGCTTAGAGAAGCTTAGTTCCGTAAAGGAGAAGCCCGAAGGCCCCGACCGGACAGAGAAAACGGTCCGCAATCGTCGGGGCCGAGGACGGAACGAAAGATGGAGATGCGAACCAGAGGCGAGGGAACGCCGCCTAGCTGATTCTAAGCCCCGAATTCTGGTAGAAAGATCAAGGTGACCAAAGAGTACTCATCCGAGAACTCTATGACGCAGGCCAGAGACGCTGAGAGCGTGAAGACCGCCGATCCTTACTGGACTGAAGCTACCAGAAAAAAAAAAAAAAAAAAAACCGGTTCAGAGAGTGAGGAAGCTTGAAGCTAATTGTAGCCAGGGGTTCACATAAAACTCTCAAGAAGGTAAGAATCAGAAACACGACCGACTGAGGGACTCGAGAAGTCCTGGCAGGAGAGTTGGAGGTAGGACCGCGTCCAAGAAGAGAGAGACAGGGGCGTGAGACAGGCGGTGTACAGAAAAGCCATGGCCAAGGAAATCGTAGTGATGAAGGCTGCCTCTGTACCCCGAAAGGGTCCGGGCAGAGAATTTTCCAGAACTCGTGAAGAAAACGCCAAGAGTTCTACAGACTGTACCGCTAGAAGGTCTTAACGGATCGTACTTCCTGTCACCACCGAAGACGAACCGAACGAAAGAGTCCTGGAAAAATCCAGGAAGGCATCTCAGGGAAAGAACATGGCTGACTAAAAAAGCAGCCAGGAGATGACAAACCCCGCAATGGAGTCACCTAGAGCAGCCAAGGCCGATACAAAACGGACTATGAGTGGCCGGACTGGGCCACCACACGCTGTTACGCCCTTTCGACCGGAAAAATATCGAAGTGGCGAGACTGAGTCAAAAGCAAATTGGCCCACATTTGGACAAGACTTGTTCAGAATGACGGGCAAGCAAAGGACCGACGACGGGAAGAAACAGCTAGTACTAAAAGATTAAGATGAGAATCCACAAAACAGCAGATTCAACCTCTAAACTAGCTAACTGAGAAGCCACGGAACGAATGTGCAACTGCACTTCGTAACCAACTCTACATGCTAAGACCGTAGGAAGGCAAAACAAAAACTGCCTCTGACGTAGGGATAGACCGAAACAGCAACATAGTTGCTATTGCATGACGTCAAATCAAACGAGATGACGCAGAAATGTCCCCACTGAAAAGGAAACATGTAGACAAAAGCGGAACAGTGTGCAAACGTGACGTAAACCCACCTTGAATTAAACAACTTTCAAACAGCACTGACTTCAAAAAGGGGGTGGGGGGCCTGAAGGAAGGCCAAAAAAACCACTCAGTCGAACAACTTAAGTTGAAAATTGACGGTTAGTGATCGGGACAGCTGTGCATGGAAGATCATGTTAGACTGACAGATGAGTCCGATCGGGAGGGAACCAGACCGAAAAGGAAGGCTGGAACGGGTGAACGAGTCCACTGGAAGAACAACTCATGGTTGTAATCAGAGGAAACGAGTGTCTGAAACAGAGCAAGTAAAAACCATGCCTGCCAGAACAGACATCATTCGAAAGAACGGCGAAGCCGGGGCCGTTCAGAAGGAAGGCAACAAGGGTACGGTTGAACAACTGTTGGTTGCAACCGTGAAAGAAGGAGCGCACACTCCGACTTCTCTCTGCAAGGGCCTTAGAATACCTTGGCAGGAGGAAGGAGCTCCGAAACTGACTCCATCAGACTAAGAAGTCTGAGGAGACGGAAAAGTGTGACCGACTTCGTACTGAGAGGACGGACACCAACAGAGAAAACGAGGACAGTGTCCTCTGAGGCTGAGACTGTGAATCCGACCGTGTCGAACCCCATCTCCAGGCAGTCTTTAAGTGCCCCAAAAAGAGTCTCTGGCCAGAAGAAACACCAAGAGAAGCTAGAGCCACTCCAAAGGTTGGTTCAATCACGGACTCAAAGAGCCTAAGAACCGGGGGGGGGGGGGGGGCAAGAGAGGTCTATGCTCAAAGTACAGCTAATGAACCGAATCAACAACGTCACAAACGCACAGCCCTTGAGGGCTTTGGACGATGCTTCCAACTCTTGTCATAATGGAGTTTCTCCGCTACAGCCTTAGAAGGCTTGGAGAAAGAGGGAAACGGGAGGTAGTCCCATGGACACCTAGCATCGACTTGAACGGATGAATCAACAAAAAGCCCACGGGAACTGAATCTTCCTTGGGCAGGTAGACTGCCCAAAAGAGAAATGGTTATTTACTTGCGAGAAGCGTAACAGAGTATCCAAGTGACGTCAGGACTAACGTGGAAAAAACCAATTGAACGGTAACTGAACCTTAGAAAGAACGGTAGAGGATTGAGCGGACAAAAAATAACCGTTTCAACGGCCATGACTTGTAAGACGTAACCCAAGTCCAAAAAAACAAGGCCTGACAGGATGGGCCGAAACGACAAGGAGGGACGGTTGACTGAGAAATCAGGTTGACAACTTTTGTTGTAACCAGAAAGGCAATATGAAACTGAAGAGAGCAAGAAAAAACCATGCTCGTCCAGATCAAGAAACGGACCATCAGGAGCCGTTGCCAACAGCCAGAATGAAAACAAAGAAAAACGAGGATCATTCCAAAAGCCACCATGCCAACGGTAAGGTCAGAATCGCCAGAGGTTATTGAAGAACCGGAAAACGGAAAACCCCGACGGGTCGTTGCCAACCCGGTTTTAAAAT
>CM065701.1:18109952-18118272 GCA_017654935.2 Phymorhynchus buccinoides | reverse complement strand
AAACAGGACTGGGAAGGAACCTGTGGACCATAGACGGAGCCGTGCAGCTAGAACCATTGGGAGGTGATCAGGACCACCAGCAGCAGAACGGCAGAGGACATCAGAGCTGAGGACCCAGCTGAAGACATTGGACAAACAACGTTTGATATAATTATTTAGTAATGTTGTTTGTTTGTTTTCTGCAAAATTGTAAACTAAAACTAAAGTGTTATAATAATAATAATAATAATTTAGAAAAGCGTTTGAAAGGTTTCATTCTTTATTGCATATTAGATCGAAACTCCTCCGAAATCGGAATGTGTCGGCTTACGCAGCGGGGAGACCAGTGAAAACTGAAAATGGACACATGCGTACAGAAGAAGAAGATCGAATGACAATGATAGTGTGGTTTTTACATAAATCATTCATCATTTTCCAAACAATATATACAATATTACAGTAGCTGGAAAACATATTAAGTATGTGGAAATGTTGTTTTTTGTGTTTTTTTGTACTATGCCACAACTGAAAATATAAGTACTTGTCCAGTATAATTATGCAAGGCCATACCATATACATTATAATGCTGTTGTATTAAAGACCCATTGACGCGCCCGATGAAGTCCCTTAGGTTTTTTTCTCAGTAGCTGTGACCCACATGCACATTCGTCCAACACAAAATTGAGGCGGCTGCTCTTTAAACTGATGTGTCGGTTTGAATTTGGGGCCATTTGTATGGGAGTCAGACTTGGTCAAAACAAGATTTATGTCCAGTTATAAGAGGAAAAACACGTGAAACCCGTGATTTTGACACGTGATCTGAGACGTGATTTGTTTTATGCTCCCAAACTGCTCTAAATTAGCTAACTGAAATAATGTACCTAATGAAAGTGAAACAGTCATGAATATGCTGCAAAGCTGACTCGCACTATCCAAACTGTCAATCGAAAGAAAACTGAGTTGTGAGCCCCCACCCACTAACTCACGCCACTTCTGAAGGAGCTCCATTGGCTCCCTGTGCAGTCCCGCCTTCAGTATAAGCTGGCTGTCCTATCCTTCCGTCACTTTGAACAGACCCTTCCGCCTTACATCTCCAGTGCTCTTCACACCTACACCCCTTCCCGCTCACTCAGGTCATCAAACACAAAACTTCTGAAAGTTCCCAAAACAAATCTAAAATCATTTGGTGACCGCAGTTTCAGTTTCAGTGCCCCTGGTGTTTGGAATTCCCTCCCAGTCGATCTCCGCCATGAACCAACTATCTCTACTTTCAAAGCTAAACTCAAGACACACTACTTTCAAAGCTCATTCGATTTGTAAATGTTTCCTTCTTGATCTTGCACCTGGGTGAATGATTTGGTAATAACGTTTTGTGTGACTGCGGGTGTATCAGTGAATGAAAGCGCCTTGCGTGTAAAATAATGATAGAAAGGCGCTATAGAAATGCTATCAATTATTATTAGTATTATTATTATTATGATTATTATTTGTGGTCATGTGTCGTCCACACACTATGCTACATCAGTGATTATTATCAGTTTTCAAGCAAGTTCCTAAGTGAGTTGAAAGGAAACTATGCAGTCGCAAATTCATTTCTACCTGGAAAAAATAGGAAAAATGTGAATGAAATTCTGCTTAACGTTCTCCGGTCTGGAACAGACACATATGGAACATTAGTAGATATAAAGATGGTGGGAACGATCCTGGAGGCAATCACACACATCTGTATTGTTGCAAATTCGGGACTTTCGTGGTGTTGCACTGCCTCCGGGCATTGCCTCCAGGATGGTTCCCACCATCTTTATATCTACTGATGTCCCATAATTATTTTATGTCTGTTTCAGACCGGAGTACGATAAGCAGAATTTTATCATTCATCCTGGAGGCAATGCCCGGAGGCAGTGCAACACCGGGAACGTCCCGAGCTTTTAACAATACAGATGTGTGAAATTACTCTGGAACGGTCACCAGTTTTATTCCACAGGGTCGAATACTCTGAGGCAGCTTTAAAGATACACTGACCCACCACGATTAGGTCCCTTGTGGTTTCTGGGTAGCTGTGACCCACATACAAATGCCCCCAACTTGGAATTGAGGCCGCTCTTTAACCCTTTCACCGCCAAAGTCGCATTTTAGCACCACAGTTATTTAACACCTATGTCACTAAAAGGCATCAAATTGGGATTTATGATCCACAGACCCTATTGTCTTAGTTTTGGGAAGTAAGGATATGCCTTATTTTATATATGTCACAGAAGAATCCCCAATACTGCAGATGGATTTTGTTCTGTACCCAGGTAAATTTAATGGAAATGTTCGGCTGAAATATGGCTGGCGGTGAAAGGGTTAAAACTGATGTTTCGTTTTCAATTTGGGGGCATATGTATGGGACACAAACCTGGTCAAAACAAGATTTCCTACCAGCTATAAGAGGGGAAACACGTGGAACCCGTGGTTTTGACACGTGATCTGGTGGGTCTTTAAGCGCACAAATCTTCATACTGTTCACGAGTTTCTCTGGGAAAACGTAATGTGAAACATGTTTGCTATTAACGCCCAACATGTGGCAAAAACAGATACATTGTTTTGTTAAAAATCAGCTATTAACGTGTATGGTGTATTTAAAGACCCCACGTCACGTATCACATTCCCTCTTATGCTAGTAAGATTTCTTAAGATTTCTTACCAGCTATAAGAGGGAAAACACGTGAAAACCGTGATTTTGACACGTGACGTGGTGGGTCTTTAATTAGGTCATGGCAACCATATTTGGGGAAACTATGGACAGTTATTATTAGTCACTTACAGCATTCAGTTCCGTCAGCATTTTTCGTGTAGCCATCCTGACAGGCACATGTTTTGTTGACACCGTCAGCTGAGCAGATTGCTTTGTCAATGCAGTCGGTGTCATTGGAACATGTTCCGCCAATCTTGGCCACTGCGCACAAAAAAGAATAAATAAATAAATATTAACAAGGTGAAATAAAGACTTAGTTAAATGAATAACATTTCAAACCCTTTCGCCGCCATGTATTTTTCAGCCCAAAAATACCTTTAAACTTAACTGGGTAGAGACAAATATATATCTGCAATATTGTGAATTCTTCGGTGACATACATACATGTAACATTGGGCCTATCCTTACCTCCCAAAATTAAGAAAATAGGGTATTTGGATAACAGGTCTGGATTGGATGCCTCTTAAGCCGGCGACAGATTATGTGACTGCCTCATGTGACTAAGCCGGCGACATATTATGTGACTGCCTCATGTGACTCGATCAGGTCGTGACGTTTCACCTCCTTTGCATACCATCATACTCGATCAGTCTGACTCAGTCGGGCCCAGTCAGGTGACAGGGCCGAATAGGGCGGGTTCTAAATTTCACTGATCCAGTCTGATCGAGTCAGATGGCTTGTGACCTCTTCTGTGCGGGAAACAAAATTTGGTCAACGTCACGACCTGATCGAGTCATATGAGGCAGTCGCATAGTCTGTCTCCCGCTTTAGTGGCATAGTGGCATATGTGTTAAACCATTGTGGTGCTAAAACGCGACATTGGCGGTGAAAGGGATTTATATAGAGTAATTTGAAACTATTGAAACTATGTTGCTGCTTCTTCATCTTCTTCTGCTTCTGGTTCTGGATTCCCAGGCTATGGAGAACATGGGTAAGTTACGCGTGTACCTGGGACGGTATTCATGTCGAGATAGCATGAGACTTAGCATGATGCTAACTTAGAAGCTCTTCCAATGTCCTATAGGATTTAATAGGACTTTTGGAAGAGCTTCTAAGTTAGCATCATGCTAAGTCTCATGCTATCTCGACGTGAATACCGTCCCTGGTCTTCAGTTTTATGATTTTGCTGCTTAAAGACCAACAAGATCCATAAGTGAAAATCACGGGTTTCACGTGTTTCCCTCTCTGGTTTAAACAAGAATTTATTCAAGAATAGAAAATCATAACAAAGCAGCAATACATTTATGAACTTCGAGTACAACAAGCTAAGAGCTTATACAGGGTACTCTAATACTTGAGTTACACAGTAAGGGCTGCACACGCAAAACTAATCTAACATTGAAAAAATAATAACATAAAAGCAACAACAGTAGTAAACACTTAAAAGTAAGAAAATTGTAGAAAACGGTCCAGGTTTAGATCACTAAATCAACAGGTGTGGCCAGAAAATAGCAACTGAAAGTCAGGTAAATAAGGGCATTTAGGAAAACAAAAAGATATTTAGACAAAACTATTCTTTACAAGTTGCAATTAAAGTGAAAATACCACCCAAAATAACAATCAAACCTTCTGCTCAAATACGCCGTAAAACTAAACAAATAATAGGGGTCACAGTGAATCTCTCGCTGGTAAGAAATCTTATTTTGACCAGGTTTGACTCCCATACAAATGCCCCTCCCACATCGAAAACGACACATATTTTAATTAAAGAGCAGCCTCAATTTGAAGTTGGGGGCATTTGTATATGGGTCACGCCTACCCAGAAAAAACCATCAAACACATCAAGGGACTTAATGTTGCTAGGTCAGTGGGTCTTTAAACCAACACATTTCTCTTTTAGAGGAGCTCAAAGGATAGAGTTGTTTAACATAGATATAAAAGAAAGACAGGACAAAATGGGACAATAAATCAGAAAAAGATAGTGGTTGTTGTGAGTAAAGGAAACGTCACAAAACAAAATCATAAGTCATAAGTTTCTTTATTGTGCATTGGCATTGTACAACACACATGGAAACTTGTCTTCCACCGTGTAAAATAAAATAGAAATCTTAAATAAAAGTATGAAACATACATTTACATTAACAAATATGTAACTCTCACACCACACCCAATCATTCATCCGCTCTCCGCTATCTTGCTTATTCATCATGCAACCCAACACCACTTCTGCCTTCATTTTTAACCCTTTCTTTTCTTTTTTCCTTCCTTTCCTCCTTTTTTTTTGTTCCTTCCCCCCCCCCCCTTTTCCCCTTTTTTTCCTACCCCCCCCCCCCCCCCCCCCCCCCTTTTTATTTTTTTAAAATTATTTTTAGGTAGACTTTTCCCTGCTCTCTTTCATCCTATTGTCTGTGTGTCTGACTAAGATTATTTGATGCAAAAATGTCTGGGTTTCTGTGTGACCTAGTGTTTGGTGTACTGACACTAGGTCACACAGAAATCAAGTAGAAGGAACATCCAAAATGCGAGGGAAATATTTTGTACTGCAAAAGGCCTTGGTATGTGCATGGAGTATATTTAATTTAACCACCGACTGCTAACACTTTTTTTGTTATAAGCGAGTGACATCTAAAAACAGAATTGCAGCGTATAAGAATCTATACATAATAATAATAATAAGAATAATAATGAATAGTGCTTATATAGCGCATACTCTTGCTAAAGCAACTCGATGCGCTTTAAATAGAGATAGTGACACTGTGATGCGTCATCAAATATATGGACACCGGTGCTGCAGAAGATATGTTACCCATAAAATAATACTCTTTTTCTCATTCAAAATTAATATGTTTGCTGTTTGGGAAAGATTCGCCCCTAAATACATTCAGAGGCGTCTTGTGGCATGCAGGAAGAACAGAAGATTCATCATTAAATATTTGAGAAGTCAGGGATACTTTTCTAATATTTATTAGTATTTATTTTTGTTTGCATGGATGGTTGTTTATATATTGCCCGCCATTTTGAAAAATACGAAGCTAAGTAACATGGTTTTGCATATCGATTTATCGGCAAAAATGTAGATTTACACCCTCCAGCTCTATTTCTTGGTTCTTTCCGTGTATATTGAGCACTTAAATATCAATATTTTAAATAGTAGTTGACCTTTTTTAAAAATCATATGAAAGAAGAATGGTTCTAGTGCGCCTTTGAAGGGCATTTATTTCACGGTAGGTACTTATTTCTCATGACACCGGTATTATGGAATGCATAAGGGAAACTACTCACAGCACGCGCTTCCTTCAGCATTCCCCACAAAGCCGGCTTTGCAGGCACACGTGGTGTTGCTCTCAGCAGAGCAGCTTGCTTTGTCCAGGCAGTCGCCATCACTGGAACATGCTCCGCCTACTTTGGACACTGCAAAGTAAACACAGAAACCATGTCCACGTATATTATCTTTTGTAGTAATTGGGATTAGGTATTGGGTACTTTATAGTAAACAGAGGCGTCTCGAGATCTGTGAAATTTGGGTTGTTCCTACCTGGAGAGCGCGTCGCAGCCAGAGGCGCGCCATGCACCGATTTGTGTGTGTGTGTGTGTGTGTGTGTGTGTGCATACAAGTTTTGTGTAACTGATGAGGAAGGAAGGGGGGTGGGGACGGGGGTACATTTTAACCAAATGACAACTTTTTCGTTGCCACTAGGTTTAACGTGTGCTAAGTGCATGGGCACACGGGACCTCGGTTTATCGTCTCATCCGAAAGACTCCACGTTCAGACCGTAAGCCCTAGTGCAAAGTGGGAGGAGAAATCCCCAGTACCCAGGTTCGAAATCGGGTTTACTTGACGCAAGGCGAACGCGTTACCTCTGTGCCACTCTACACAACCTCAGCTTCTGCAAATGTATGACCTAGTAGGCTTACTAGCAGTTACCTGTGGCCACTTCGTGGACTTTCTCACCTACCACCACTACATGTATAAACAATCTTCAGAACAGCTCCCCCCCCCCCCCGTTCGAATAGCAGTCGCATTCTCTGTCATGAAGACGTCATAGTCGAATACAGGTGACTGGCATTCTTTTTCTCTCTCTAAGGGGCTTGTATCTACTCATGGATAACAGCAATGAGAGGTATCTATTGGCCACTGCAGCTAGGGTTATTAACGCCCTTGACGGCAATAGTGAAGCCCTTGTTGGCCCGTATCCAAAAGGGCATTCACTCTTGCAAAAGGCAGTCATTCAGTGGCCTCAAATAGGGTTATGTGGCGATAGTTATTCCCTTGTTTGGTCAGTACTCAAGCATCTCCCCCCATCCACCAAGGGCATTCACTCTCGCAAAAGGTGGTCGTTGCAGTGGCCAATAGCGAAACTCCCAAAACTTTCCCCTAACCCTACTACCTATTGTTCTACACCCAAGGGAAGCAATGGGGAATAACTCGTGATGTAAAACTGACTACCAGTAGCAATTAGTTCCCTTGGTGTCTGTGTTATATACTATTTCCTTGGCTGATAGTCTTTGCCTATGTTTCCAGAACATGCGTCCAAATGTGCTTCACTGCCTGCCCCGTGTGCTGCTGATCAAGGATATAGATGGTTTGCGGGGTCTACGACTAACAGTTGTCTCTGAAAACGCGGACAGACGGACAGACAGACAGATAGAGCTCCAGGAAAGGATTTGGCTTACTGCTTTACAAGTGCAGCAGTACAAGAAAGAGAGGCGAGATGTTGGCGATATGTATTCCCTTGTTTGGTCAGTACTCAAGCATCTTCCTATTAGGATTGAGGAAAAGAAAGCATGACCTGTAAAATAAAACAAAACAAAATCCAGAATCCTTGTAGGGTTCTAAACACTTACAGCATTTTGTTTTCTCAGCATTTCCAAGGAAGCCGTCTTTACAGGCGCATGTTTTGTTGTTGCCTTCCCCTGAGCAGCTCGCGTTAGCAAGACAGTCGCCATCCGTTGAACATGCTCCAGCAAGCTTGGCCACTGGAGACAGTAATGCGATGGCTTAGAGTCAAAACGGACTATCTTTAGACAGTCCATTGACGTATTATTGGATTTATTACAAAACTAGTAACTTGTATCAAACAATGATTGCAGAAACATAAAAAGGGGTTTTTGCTTTTTATATTTCAGCAGTCTTTTTTTTATATATAAGTTTAGTTTTCGTAATAAGTTCAATGATATGTCAATGTTTTTAGATCGTCCGTTTTGACTCTAAGCCATCGAATGTATATTATTAGGTTTAGGCCCATATTTCATTAATCGTTCATCATAATGACCTCTAACAGCTGATCAAAAATCGCTAAGCACACACACGCGCGCGCGCGCGAGAGCGCGGAACGAAGCTCCTTTCTTTGTCTACAGCCATAACGTACTACGAGAAAGAAAAAAAAACACCACATAAAAAAATAGAACACTTATATCGCGTGCTGATGTCGGTTGAGGACAAACTTAATA
The DNA here is from genome assembly GCA_017654935.2 of Phymorhynchus buccinoides. Taxonomy (NCBI): domain Eukaryota; kingdom Metazoa; phylum Mollusca; class Gastropoda; order Neogastropoda; family Raphitomidae; genus Phymorhynchus; species Phymorhynchus buccinoides. The sequence goes on along the minus strand of CM065701.1, from coordinate 18,110,165 downwards.
AAAACAACAACACCAGACTCTGGAATCGCTAGTACACGGCACCAGAAGAACTTACGGCACTTGTCATTAGCCTCATTTGCTTCGGTCCTGCACGTGCATTTCTTGGGCTGTCCCGGTTTACAATAAGCACCTGGCAGGCAATCTCTGTCGAATCCGCACACACCCTCGGCCTTCAGCACTGAAGAAATAATTGGAAATTGCCAGCTGATGATG
>CM065701.1:18079952-18104952 GCA_017654935.2 Phymorhynchus buccinoides | reverse complement strand
TTCATCGCGTTTTCCCGTCTTATAGAAGGGGGGGGGGGGGGGGGGTAGGGTTAGGCTAAGGATTAGGGTTAGGATTATTATTCCAAAAAGATAATTAGCTGAAAAGGTTGATAAAATACAGCTTTATGTTTGGTAAGAAAGGCAAAAACGGAAAAACGGAATTAACCGAGAAATGTAGGGGGGGGGGGGTGGCACATCTTGACCTTTGCCAAATGTTTTAATCTCACCGCAACGTGTGTTGTCCTCGCTGAGCACCAGACTCCCATTACAGACGCACTGGGTCTTGGCAGCGTTGGGGGTGGAACCATCGCCGCAGATACACTTGGAGTTTGCGCAACGAGCAGCCGTGACCACACAGGCCCCAGGGATGGAGTTGTTGCAGCTGGCGTCGATCTTCTCCCCTGTCGTTGATGGAATCGATAATAATAATAATAATAATAATAACTAAAATAATTGCGTAAACTGACCCAGTCGCGACACACGCTTGCACCCCTAACTTTAACACTAAACCTAATCTTGATAAAAACGTAGATTAGAAAAGTATACGATAGTAAAGTTTGATGTGAAATTTATTTAGCTGGTAGTTACCTACTAGTTGTGTATGTTTGTCAATAAAGTTCGAATGATTGTAACCGAGGAATGTGTTTACTGAATGTGGGCAGAGAAAATTTATGAATGAATAGAATTGGGCAATGTGACAGACAAACAGACCAACCCTGGAGTTTTTCATCGAAACACACCGATGACTGTATGTAAGGCCATTTAGCCATGAAATATGCATTTTGAGCAAATTTAAACACGTACAGACAGACAAGGTTAAAACTGTCGAATATTGTGTCCCAATCAAGGTCAAGGTGATCGATGAACCCTGAAAATCGGAGGGTATTTTTTTTCTCCTCTGTCTGTCCCAAGGATATCTTCCGAATAGTTTGACAGAATCCCTTCAAATTAAACGGATATGTAGATCGCTGCTTGAGCCACAAACAAAAATACAGACAGAAAAAACTTTTGGGCATAAAATAATAGGTTACTTATAAACATACGTAATACAGACACTACAACAGACACGACGAGTATGCGGTACTTTTTTTTGATAATTATAAATATGATAAATAGTTGAAAATGTTAGCCAAAAGAGCAGCAGCAGCAGCAGCAGCATCCTCCTCATCATTATCATCATCAGCAGCAGCAGCAGCATCATCCTCCTCCTCCTCCTCCTCCTCCTCATCATCATCATCAGCAGCAGCAGCAGCAGCAGCAGCATCGTTATCATCAGCATCATCATCATCTCACCATCGTTTTCATCAGCAGCAGCAGCATCAGACATGATCATCATCATCACATATCTATAGTTACGCCTCTTGGCGTTTCCATAAGAACAATAAGAAAGAAGAATATCAACAACAAATGATTATAATAAAATAATGTGAAGACATTCTACGGAAAGGCAAAGAATAGAATAGTATGGAATTCCCTCCCAAAACATGCCCGCTCATCTGACTCTATCTCCGCCTTTCGCTCTGCTGGTTTCGGGCATATTATAATTGATTAGTGTTTGTGGTTGAGGCTGGGGGGTGGGGGACCCGTTTCATTGTAGAAATCTAGTGAAATTTTGCTTTGCAATTCTTTTATATTTCGTAAGTTGTATGTAGAATGTGGTAGACAATCTACGTCTTGTAAAAACCTTAAACGCTTGCAAAGGAGGTAGAATGGCATCTTTGGCGTGCGTGCGTTCATGTGTGTGAGCCTGCGTGTATGCATGCGCGCGCGCGCGCGCGCGCGCGTGTGTGTGTGTGTGTGTGTGTGTGTGTGTGTGTGTGTGTGTGTGTGTGAGGAAGAAAGAGAACGTTACTTTCTGATGACTCATTATTTGTTTGCCTTTAATGTTCTTGTTATCAATGTAAAGCGCACTGAGCTCACGTGAGAAAGAGTGCTATATAATTCCCATTATTATCATTACTATTATTATTATTATTATTATTATTATTATTATTATTATTATTATTAAGAACGAGAACACTGAAAATCGCGTCCAATCCCATAGAAAACGAGAGCCACATTATAATGACTTCACACCAGGAGGTTCAAGATTCAAGCTTTCGTAACTTGTTTTTTGTAATTAACGTTTGTTCTTCATAAAAACACACCCAACAACAAATAAACAATCAAACAAAAACAATTCAAGACTGACACAAGATTAAACTCTAAAAGGCACATCTTAAAATAAGAAAATCAGAGGTGAGGGGTTCAATATTATTGTTGGACTAGACAAAAGGGGAGAGCACTAGTCAAACGCAGGACATTGGCTATGCTGTTCACACAAAAAAAGTATATGGTCGGGGGATTTGAAAACTACTCAATTAAGAGAAGGGCCTAAAAACAATCAAAGTTATAGGCAGAAAGGAAAGACGAACAAGATGGTAACACTATACAATTCATTGTTATAAAAACAAGCGCGGAATCGCAATAGTTTGTGGTACGCGGTCTCTCACTGGTCAAAATAAGCCAGCCAGCCGAGCGTCAGTCATGCTTGAAGAAAAGCAAACATAATTTTCAGAACTGCTCAATGATTTCTATTGTCGCTTTGAACGTGATGATGCAAAACATGATTGTGACCATGTTGTGAGAGAACTGAATGAAAAAGTGGAAAATGATGAGAGTGTGAGCGGTGTGGGTGAGAGTGTGATCGATGTTGTGGAAGTGGAAGGTTTGTTTAAGAGATTGAAAGTTACAAAAGCTGCTGGCCCTGACAACATAACTGGACGTATTTTAGAATTGTGTGCTGCTCAGTTGTGCAATGTTTTTAGTTTCTTGTTTTCATGGTCTTTAAATGATTGTTGTGTGCCTGATTTATGGAAAATGTCTGTGATATGTCCTGTGCCCAAGAAAAACAAGCCTGCCTCTTTGAACGACTATCGTCCCATTGCTCTGACCTCAATTCCTATGAAATGTTTTGAAAGAATCGTCCTCAAACGCGTTACAACACAGACAACACGATACCTTGACCCAAACCAGTTCGCATACAAGCCTAACAGATGTACAGACGACACAACACTCACTCTCCTCCACAACACTTACACACATCTGGAAAAACCTGGATCTTTTGTACGCATTCTTTTTATTGATTTCTCATCTGCATTTAACACTATCCAACCCCACCTATTGGCCACAAAACTTCTTTCCTATGATGTTGAACCTAAACTTGTTAAATGGATCGTCAGTTTTCTTGTCCATAGATCCCAGTCTGTCCGTTTTGAAAAGGCCCTCTCTTCTGTTAGACACATTTCTACTGGCTCTCCCCAAGGCACTGTTCTCTTTACCTCTGCACTGGCCTGAAACCACTCCTCTGATCTTTCCGATCTTTCCAATGACCAACTCTCTCTACACCGTGTGAATGTTTTCGTTACCTGGTGTGAGAATAATTATCTAGATCTGAATGTGCAAAAGACGAAATAAATGGTGATTGATTTTAGACGAAAGCCCTCAGTTGTGCCTGAAACGACTGCACTGGCACTGAAACCACTCCTCTGATCAAATATTCCGATGATTCTGCTTTTCCAAGATCTTTCCAATTCTGACCAAATCTATTTTGAAACCGTGTGAATGTTTTCGTTACCTGGTGTGAGAATAATTATCTCAGCAAATTTTATAGCTCTTGCCTTCGGCAAGCGCTTCCGAACTCCGAAATTCAAGACTCTTAGAAGTAGAAACAGTTTTTTACCCGTGTCCATTTCTTTGTTAAATAAATAAGTGCAATATCTTTCTTAATTAGGCTTCTATACGTTTTAAGATTGGTACACATTTTAACAAGCAACAATCTCTTGGCTCCCGCGCGTGTACCGGTATGTGTGTGTGTGTGTGTGTGTGTGGGGGGGGGGGGGGGGGTGTATGTGTGTGCGGTCAATGCGCGCGCGCAGGTGTGTGTGTCTTTCAGTAGGCATGGGTGTATGTGTTTGTTCTTTGTGGATTTGCTATAATTTATGCTGGTTTGTGTGTGGATATGTTTGAGTAGGTGCACACGTATCCATTTTTTATATGAATTATGTGGATATGTTAACTTGTAAATATGATAATATATGACTTTGTTTAAACATAAAGTATGCGTGTTTGTTATAAATAAGTCCATTTTTTGTTGGCATTTAAAATTATATAATTAAAGTGATTTATCTTAAACGGTAATATTTTATGTACTGTTTTATTTTATTTTTTATAATATTGGCAACATGTTTTGTTTTAAGCACTGCTGTTTTGCTTTCAAGTGATAATTATCATCATGTGTGTTTTGATTTAATGGTATTGTCATTTATGTTTTAGAAGCACATCTTGTTTTTAATGTATATTATAATGTGTCTTGTTTTAACTGTGTCAATCGCAGACATCACCACACTAAACTTATGTCTAAGAGATAATAAAGTTGTTTGAGTTGAGTCTATTTTTACCACTCCAATCATGAGTCACCTCCCCTGGCTTTTCAATAATTTTAATCCGTAAACCAGAATGTTATCTCTGCACCATTTCGTAACTTTTTATATATTTTGGAAAACATTTAAAACTATGTATCCTACTTATACTCATCGAAAGAAGCACCGCATACTCGTCGTGTCTGTTGCAGTGTCTGTATTACGTATGTGTATTATTTTGTACGCTTTAAAATGCATCATTTTAAAGAGCAGCCTCAATTTGAAGCGCTCTTTTACTGGTTTCGTACTGCCTCCGGGCATTGCCTCCAGTATTGTTCCCACCATATTTGTATTTACAAATGTCCCATATGTGTCTGATTCAGACCAAGAGGACGTAAAACACCATTTTCGCTCGCTCCGGTCCCGATATAGAGTAGGAATGTGTTCTGAGAGCTAGGGTCCTTCGCTTCGTAATATAACCCATTTCAGCCCAGTCCTCCAACATCAGCGGTCGCCTCTTCTGCTATCTTGGACATTTTTGGTCGGGTACTGAATGCTTTGTTCCACTACACGGAGCAAAAGACTAAAAAGACTAACAAGAGGCAAAGTCTTCAAGACTCACTCGAACGGGCACATATGGGACAACAACAAAGATTGAGGGGGGTGTCTAAAGTACAATATTGCCAATACAATTTTAAAGTACAAATGAAGCTATCGTTAATTAATACAACTAAACAAAAAACAAAAAGGTGCCCGTGCCGAGAATCGGACCTGGAATCATTGGCATGACAGACAGACACTCTACCATTAAGCTATGGAGGCTTTCAGTGTTAATGAGTTTCTAAACTCATGTTGCCTGTTGAATACTCTCTAACCCACTGATCTAAAATGTTATATGTTTGTTATCTGTTTACAGTGTTGTTTTAAGTATTTAATTATTAAAATCATTATTGTTTGAAAGCTTGCATAGGCATCCATAATATGTGTGCAGAGTTTGAACAATTTCCGCCTTCTATTTCCCGAGAAAATGCCAACGTTAAAGTTTGGAGATTAGACCAGACCACGGACGCAACACACACACACACACACACACACACACACACACGCGTGCGCGAATGGATGAAAATTCATTTAACGTCCTCCGGTCTAGGTCTAGGTCTAGAACAGACACATATGGGACATTTATAGAGAAAAAGATGGTGGGAACGATCCTGGAGGCAATGCCCGAAGGCAGTGCATCACCAGGAAAGTCCCGATTTTTGTAACAATACAGATGTAAGTTGTTTGTTGTTACTCTTAGGTAAGTATGACACACACACACACACACACACACACACACACACACACACACACACACACACACACACACACACACACACACACGCGCGCGCGCGCGAATGGATGAACATTCATTTAACGTCCTCCGGTCTAGGTCTAGGTCTAGAACGTCCTCCGGAGACACATATGGGACATTTATAGAGATAAAGATGGTGGGAACGATCCTGGAGGCAATGCAGTGCATCACCAGGAAAGTCCCGATTTTTGTAACAATACAGATGTAAGTGGGTTTTTTTTTTACTCTTAGGTAAGTATGACACACACACACACACACACACACACACACACACACACACACACACACACACACACACACACACACACACACACACACACACACCAACCGAACACCTATCATACTATAGGCTCACTTCGTGTTAACATCGTTAACACGAGTGAGCCAAACAAAAATACTCACGGCATTTCTGCTGCTGACAGACCAGTCCGGCATCACACGTGTCGTTAGCTCCACAAGCCTGCCCTGAAGACTGGGCGTACACCGCACCTGCAAGGAGACAGAAACAAAGCATTGCAACGACACACGTGGGCTACCCCCCCCCCCCCCCCCCCCCCCCCCCCCCGTGGGGATACCATAGGGGTCTTCTGTACAAAATAGTTCCCCCACCTTCTGGAAACAAAAGTATGTGCACTTAACTTCTGATATGTCGCGCTCTCTTTCACTCTGTCTGTTCCTCGTTTTGTTTATTGTCATCTACAGATACCTTTCCGCTTAGCTTGTCCGTTCTCCTGCCTTTTTTTTTTTTTTTAAAGGGGCACCCTGACGGGTGAGGTTTTGCAAGAAACACGTCAAGATCACCAGAAAGATAGCCTTTTTCAAGGATCGGAACACTCACTTTGCTCTGGTTTCCTATAAATCAAACCGTCAAAACGGCGATTCCTCCTTGGCGGAGTTGCCGGAGAGAGAAGCCATTTTGGACGGGTGGGTGGAGGCCACTCGAGTGGTTGGAGCTTTTTTTAATTTGTAGTGCAGTAAATAAAATGGAGCTATTTCCTTTGTTGTGAGCGAAACTCCTTTTTTTTGGTAAACTGTAAATAAAAAGGCTTGTATTGTGGAAATTGTGATTTGGTCTAAGCGACACAGGCGGCCACATGCCTTCTCTTTCACTGAAATAACTTGACCTCCAGCACCTCCACCAAGGAGGAATCGCCGATTTGATGGTTTGATTTCCAGGAAACCAGAGCAAAGTGAGTGTTGCGATCTCTGTAATGGTTAGGTTAGTTAGGTTAGGTAAAAGACAGACAGATGACAGATTGACAAACACACACACACACACACACACACACACACACACACACACACACACACACACACACACACACACACACACACACACACACACACATAAACACACACACACACACACACACACACACACACACACACACACACACACACACACACACACACACACACACACACACACACACACACACACACACACACACACACACACACACACACACACACACACACACACACACACACACAAACACACACACAAAAAAACACACACACACACACAAACACACACACACACACACACACACACACACACACACACACACACACACACACACACACAAACACACAACACACACACACACACACACACACACACACACACACACACACACACACACACACACACACACACTCGGGGTGGAGGGGTGGGGGGCAGCAAGAGAGAGAGAGTGAGAGAGAGAGAGAGAGAGAGAGAGAGAGAGAGAGAGAGAGAGAGAGAGAGAGAGAGAGAGAGAGAGAGAGAGAGAGAGAGAGAGAGAGAGAGAGAGACAGACAGACAGACGGACGGACAAGTAGAAAGAGACATAGACATAGGCCACACACAGACACACACACACAGAGGGGGGGGGATGTCCAGGGGGGAAATGTCCGCCAGGAACTGGGGGGCAATTGTCCGGGGGGCAAAAGTACCAGGGGGCAAGTGACCGGGGGGCAAATGGTCTGGGGGGCAAATGGTCTGGGGGGGCAAATGGACTGGGGGGCAAATGGGGGGCAAATGGTCTGGGGGGCAAATGGTCTGGGGGGCAAATGGACTGGGGGGCAAATGGTCTGGGGGGCAAATGGTCTGGGGGGCAAATGGCCGGGGGGGGGGCAAATGGCCTGGGGGGCAAATGGCCGGGGGGGAATGGCAGGGGGGAAGTGTCCGGGGGCAAATGGCCGGGGGGGGGGGGGGGGGGGTGGAAGTGGCCTGATACCTAGGCATCACGGAAATAAACATAATTGTCACCACATTGTTAGGCCTACACATGTGAAGGCCAACACCTTCATAAACTGTAAAACAGACAATAAGCAACCAAATTGTCAAAAATGATAAGAAGAAAGAAATCAAGCAAATGAAAGAAAAAATAGGATAAACAGAAAGAATGAAAGAAAGGAAACGAGGATGAAACAAAGAATAAAAGGAAAACAAAATAAGTCATACAAACACACAGAAGAAAAGAAATTAAATAACAATAGAAACAAAAAGAAAGAAAGAAAAGAGCAGTAAAGATTATGTTTGAATAACTGACACTCAGTAGGTCGATCTAATGGGCTTCGCACACTAGCGACAAGATCTCGAGATCGCGGCGATTTTTTGCTGCAAGGCGCAGTTTGATGCGCCGCTTGCGTGTGAGAGATTCGCGGCGCGGCAGGATTTTTGATGCGTAGCTGCGCGATTTTTTGTTGCTCGAGAATAGAACCGGCTCTAATTTTGATGCTCAAGATCGCAGAGATCGTGAAACTAGCCAATCACAACGGACGGAAGGACCATAACTCTGATTGAAGAAAAAAAAGAGCAGACTTGCTCGAACCCGAAATAAAGCGTCTGACGCTAGAGTAATCTTTCCTTGCTTTCCAAATAAGGAAGTTCGCGCGACAAGAGGCGAAGCGACAAGAGTCGTGTGTGAGAACACCACTGCCTCGCTACAATGTGTGCTGTGATGCAGGCGTCAACGCGTCAAGGCGTTGCTCTGAGAAACAATTGACGCCTGATGCTAGTGTGCGAAGGCCTTAAAGCATACACTATGGAGAGAGAGACACACACAGACAGACAATCAGACATGCAGACAAACAGAGAGACAGAGAGAAAAAGAAAGTGAGAGAGAGAAAAGTAGAGATTTAACGCCTGCTGGGCCAAAGGGCCATTTGGGGCACTTGAAATTATAAAGATCCTGGAAAAAAAGGAAGATTTTAATCAAGAATACAGATAGTTTTTTTGTTTTTTTTTAAATTATATAGATTTGGTGAATAAAAATTCAAAGTAGAAATTGTTTTTTAGAGTTTGTTTTTTTGTTTTAGTTTTTATAAACTTTTTAGAGAAACAAGTTGGGTTTTTGTGTAAAATCTAAGTTTATAGCGATAAAAAACCTTTTTAAAGATATTTAGCAGTTTGCTTTTTATATGTCTGGCATGGAGAGGAAATATATGATTAAAACTCCCCAGGGCTACAGTTAAAAACAAATATATTCTCAAGGAGCTTTATTTATAAAAAAAAATAAAAAGGAGGCAAAGGCCTTCGTAACATTTTATACAATATTTACATTTAAGTGAGAGGTTAAGGTCCGCTATACATGTTAAGTGACCAGAGGGTCACGGGACCTAATGTTTAAAAACAGGTTTTTTTATTGTTAAAAGAAAACCTTTAACTTGATACAGAGCAGCACTAGACTGCTATAGGGTTACTCTAAACATTACATGATCAAGTGATCACGGAGTGCCCCAGTTTAAAAGAACTATTAAAAAAAGTTTGTCTGTGCACAAATATATACATAGGAGTTCTGTACATATGTTCGTGACTTTATCCGGTTTAATTAGGGTTTTATTTTTAGTGACAAGTAAAAATGGGTTATTATGGTTAAATTTAAGATCTCAATTGTTATAGGATATAGTTAGCTTAGTACACTTTTGTTATAAATTTTATGAACGTCGCTAAAATATACTTTGACAAAAGTCTTCTGTTGTTAAAACAAACATTAAAAGGATTGTATCTGGTACATTATAAGTAGTTTTAAATTTATAAACATTAAACATGGTTTTAAGAGTTACCATTACAATTTAGTTTGTTATGTTTTATTATTTGGTAGTGAGGCCATTTTTCCTCTTTCCTTTATTCCTCGGTAGGGGCTCTAGCTCCTCCAATGTGTATCATTAAATCGAGTGGTACTTCCGTGTGCCACCTACATACACCCAATAGGTGTACGAGGTAACATCACGAAAATAATCTTATAAAAGGCTGTATCGGTTTCACCTTTGTACATAATTATATCTAATTCTAACTAAAAGTATTTACTAAGTTGAGTGAGGGGACACTCCGCCAGAGGCCACTAATAATGTTAAATAGTACTTGGGTATTTTTTTGTTTTATTTCTTGCTGGTTAGTTGTTTTAAGGTTATGGTTAAGGATTCCCTTCGGTTAGGGGCGTTGCCTCGGGTGCGTCGCCAATAGGAGCGACCACCCGGAGGTGTCTCAGGCTGGCAAGAGATACCCATCTGTCACCATCCTGAGACACCCAGCCAAAGTCTCTCCTCCTCTTCCAAAAAGAAAAAGAAAGAAAGACGATGCTCCACAACTACCAGGGTTTCAGCGCCTGGGTCGCACCCGACATCCACCTCCGGGGGAGGGACTAAAAGAACAAATGTCGTGGGGAGGTGTGAGTCTGCGTTTGAGGGAACATGTGGCCTGTTTGCTTTGTTAAAAACGGGCAAGATGGGACGGAGCTGGAGAGGGGGAGGATGCCGATCCGACCCACGCACAGAGTCCCCATTAAACTTAATTGCATCTTTAGATCAAAATTTACATATTATATTACTATATTAAATGGTTATATGACGCCTGGCCAACTGTCTCGGCAAGCCAAGTAATAGGAGACCAACCTAAGTTGTAGTGTTTTGTTAAAATGTTCTTTTCGTTATACATGTATGTCAAATTGTTTTGTTTAAATGTTTGAAGGGTGGGTTGTAGTTCTGTTTTTATTTGGTCACAGGGATTGAAAATATGTTTAAGACTGAGGATTTCCCCACAACGGCAGGGAGTGTTCTTAAATTTGCAGTAGATTGAGTCTGTGTAAAATCTGAGGATTCTGTTTTGAATTTTATATGGGACAGGTAGAAAAAGTCCTTCTTTGATGAATTTCATATGCCAGGAATGGGATGCTGAGTAGGCGTCCAACTCCTCAGCCCACCTCTAGAATGAGCTTCGTTTCAAGTGGTTTTTGATTTCAGAAAGAGATAGTTTTAAATTAACAGTTTGACCTATATTTTGTTCTGCTGCCATTTTGGCTGCTTTGTCTGCGAGGTCATTTCCTTTTAACCCAAGATGGGAAGGGATCCATGTTATAGTTAGGTCAGTGCCTTTTATTATTATTTGATTTATTAGTTTTTTTTATTTCCTGAATAATCTTAGTTCTATTCTTAGTGTTTCCTTGCAGGATTTGTATAGAAGACAAGGAGTCTGTAAGGATTGTGGCTTTAAAGGGAGGTTTTGGAAAGTCATTCAGGAAAGAGCAGGCTTCGAGAATGGCCCAAAGTTCGGCACTAAAAATTGAAATTTTAGAATTTAGACAAAAAGATTTAGTAAAGGCACAGCCTATCTGCGATTCGGAAATCTTTGATCCATCTGTATAAATTAGAATTTGATGTTGAATATTATAGATTTTTTCTTTGGCAGCAACTGAAAGTAAATTTGGTTTGTTTGTTTTTTAGTAGGACTGATGTAGTAAAGTATCAAAATTTGCAGATTCCCATTCCCAGTGTGGAATGGGATATTTAGGGTAGGTTTCTATATCATCTATTTCCAGGCCTGCCATGGAAAGCATTTCCCGGGAATAGTCTCGTGGGTTGCAGACTCTTTTTGATTTAATTGGCTTTTGTTGATAATAAGATGGATGATTATAAAAGAGGTCTTCAAATTATGCTGAAAAGCTTTCAAGCATAAACTGATTTGTTGCATAAAGTCTAGTGAGAAATGCTGTTGTGTTTAATTTCATTAGGTAGTCGAGGGGGAGCCACCCCACTGAACCATAAACAAGTTTGAGTTTGCAAAAGAAAGTGTTTTGTGTCTGTACTTATCATGTGCAAGCAACAATAAGCACTGAGTATACACACTCACCGCAAATCTGTGTGAGTACAAAGAAGAACAGTACACGCACACATGCAAACACACGCACACACACACACACACACACACACGCACGCACGCACATACGCACTCGTGCGAGCATGCACGCGCGCGCACACGCAAACACACACGCACGCATGCACGCAGGCACGTGCGCGCGCGCACACACACAGACGCATGCACGCACGCATGCACGCACGCACGCACGCACACGCACGCACGCACACGCACGCACACGCACGCGCACACACACGCGCACGCACACACACACACACACACACACACACACACACACACACACACACACTCCTACTCACACACAATAGCCTGTAGGCCTGGTTGATTTCCTTAGCACACTGCAGATTTTAATCTCAAAATATTTTGGTGGTAAATATTAAAAAGAGTAATGGAAAAATTAGACCCAACATATTGACAGAAACAAGCAATCAATCAAACAAAAATACAAACAAATCCTGTTTCAAAACACTGACTGATGTTGATCCTTGTGGGGCAGGTTGTGTCAGTGACTCAACCTACCCTGCTTCAACCTGCCCCAAAGATGGGTACCGCACAAAATACCTTCCAGAATCACTCAAATAGCTGTTTTAGTTTTGCATTTAATGTCAATAGACAGAAGGATTGTTACATAATGTTCCAGAGTAACTGCAGTCTTACTAAAACAAGATTACATGAAAGAAAAACAAGAACTTATAAAAGGTCAAAATATTACTTTCCCTCAAAATGTTCACCGCCGTTCAACTTCAGTACTTTCCCAGATCAAAGGAGGGAAACAAAGTAGAGAAAATACCAGAAAAAGTCATCTAAAATCCAGGAAAAATACGAACATAATTAAAATTTAAGTTTTAATACATGTTTTTGGCACTGACACAACCTGCCCCATGACACAACCTACCCCGCCTTACTATATATATAAAACAAAAACATCCAACAACTTAATACTGACCTGCCAAACAAAGCACGAGGAATACGCTGTATGAAAGCTTCATGTTGTGCAAACCTTTCCTTTCTAAGTTTCTATGTCCGGTATGCGGCGAAAAACCTCTCAATAGCCTATCACTGAATGTTGATGCTGCTTCCAACTTATCACAATGTGGTGCTGCTGTTAAGCTAAGAGGTGGCGACTGACACGGTACCAAGCTCTTATTTTGGGCAACAGATCCTTTTATATGCGAGGGACACTCCATATAATCTGCAATGTGGAGCACTGGCAGTGTGCACCTTCCTTCTGGCTAGTCCAACTTTTAGACACATCCCTCATTAGAACGCTCGCGCCTGGATATCATTTCAAACAAAACTGTTATGGCACCAGACCAGGTCAACTGAGGTATGTCACAAATAGTGCCCTCAACGAACTCTCAAGCATATTCAACTATCTAGATTTGCGCTCCCCCCCCCCCCCCCCCCCCCCCCCCCCCCCCACCCCCCCCCCCCCCCCCCCCCCCCCCCCCCCCCCCCCCCCCCCCCCCCCCCCTCACTAGTCTTTCACATATTATAATAGGAACATTTGGTAAGGGAATACGTCAAAATAGTAAGTGGTTGGGAGCCGGAGACCCGCCAAACTGCAAAAGTCTGTCTTCGTGCAAAATGTTCAAAGTACACTAGCGAACAAAAGTTAAGGCCCAGAAAGACAATCATCTCCGAAAACTCACGAACTCAATAAAACGCACCCAGCTCATAACAAAACTGAATAAATTCAGTTTTGTTATGAGCTGGGTGCGTTTTATTGAGTTCGTGAGTTTTCGGAGATGATTGTCTTTCTAGGCTTTAACTTTTGGTCGCTAATTGATTCTGAGTGTGACTTTTCAAGAGGAGGGGGAAGTTGTTGAAAGGGGCATTTTGTTGACTGAACTCGTTCTGATTAATGATTTTTTGGAATGAACTTAATGTTAAAAGAATAAATTCAGTTTTGTTATGAGCTGGGTGCGTTTTATTGAGTTCGTGAGTTTTCGGAGATGATTGTCTTTCTGGGCCTTAACTTTTGTTCGCTAGTGTAGCTGCAGCGGTGTGGCCACTTGCGTTGTTACGCTAAAATAGACTTTGGTATCAGTGATTGGACAGCAAACCCAAAGTGCTTTTGATTAAATAGAGATTTATGTTTCAATCTACAGTGACAGCTCTTCTATCTGGGAGGTGAACTGAGGCCATAGAACCAGTGTTCAGAACAAAACTTCTTTTTTTTTATCATCATGAGAGATAAGTGTTGCGTCATATTTCACGATGTTCCAAATGCTGGCTGACTTCCCGCCATCTAATTTGTTGTATGATTTGGGTGCACCATTCAACCCTACCCCTTTTCTGATCTTCAGCAAACTAGTGGGTAAATAACGGTTATAACGCCTCTGCATACCCAGGTGTTTATGTGAGATTTTATCCAGGCTGCCTGGTGAAATGTTCATTACAGTTTTCATCTCATCAGCACTTATCCAGAGACCATTTCCGACCAGAGTCTTTACATTGGCTATGGCTTTAACAGTCACAACGGTCAATTGACAGCTGTAACGGTCACTTTATTCTAACGTTCTTCTGCCAAACTGAAAGCCCTTGAGCCATTTATGAACTTTTGATTCTGAGCGAGCAAGGTCTAAAGAACAATTTATCGAAGTCTAATACCTTTGTTTGAATGTCTTTCCTTGAGCACAGTCATAGATATAGATATAAATTATCTGCGGTTTTGTTTTAGATTTTCCCCGCTTGAGGTCAACCAACGTTCACCTTGGTGGACATTTTGCTTTGCTCAACGGCTATGGAGCTGTGAAAAATAACGTGTAAGTATTATGATAATGGTCTATCTCATGACCATTTTTTTCTGATGTTGCCTGAATCTTCACATTGCAAAATATATGGAGTGCCCCTCGCATTGTACCATATGCGTTCCTGGCATTCTGGTGACACGTAAACGAATTTTCCGCCCGTGTACACACAATAAATGTCCTCGTGACGGACCTATCTGCCCTGGTCTCCCCCCTAAACAAAACCCCAACACTTTCTCTAAATAACATGAAACGTAGGAAGGCTAGGGTTCTGGCGGAGCGAAGGGGCGGAGTTGTTTGTTGGGGGGGGGGGGGGGGGGGGGGGGGGGGTCATGGGGTGGAGCCCCTGAAGCTGGGGGATTTTTTTTACACACTTTTACTAATAAAACCAGAGCATTTAGAAACAGCTTTCTTCTTCTTCTTTTAACAAGAAAACGAGTACTTTTTCTTATTCCAGTGTAATAATTCTTTATTAAAGTAATGCAAATCCTGGATTTCTTGATAAATGTACTAAGCCAAAGTCAGCGATTTCACAAGGGCTAACGTCACGTAGCGTGAGCGCAATTCGGCAAGAAACGGTCTAAGAAATAGCCTCCCTTTGCCGATACTTTCCAAAACGTTTTGTGGCCACTTTGGTAGCAGCTAACGGCAAACGATTAGCTGCACCACAGGAAATATACAACATATAAAAAATAAAAAATTCGGTTATTTTAGTTTTCGCGAGAACTTAGCTTCTTGTTTACCAAAATGGAAGACAAAATCAATATTCTTCACTCTACAGCGAAAATGTAATGGGATGATTTTAGCAAATCAAATAAACACAAGTATGCTTTTAGTGCTCTTATTTAATTTGTTATCATGTTAGATGGCGTGATATATAAAGCAAACTTATTTTTTAGCACACAAATAGACGTAAATTGAATCGAAATATTTGTACATGTCACGGAGGTACGACTTATCTCCCTTGTCATAGCAACTCCTTTCTCTCTCTCTCGACAGTGACGAGTAAAGCTATTAGAGTTATCTTTACTTAGCTAAACGTTATTCGCGGTTATTGGTGATTCTTAGACCCCCTTTTTTGGCGTAACCGTTCTTCGCGCGGCGACCGTTCTCTAGAGAAACTGACCCGAGGATTCCTGCGTTGTGTGTCATGCGGTTCCATCCACGCTTTCTGTCTGCTCAACGTTCACGCTTTGAATGTGGCACACTCTCATTAGCGATTAGTGTTCGCTTGCTATAATGATACCCCTGCAAACTACAAAGACATTCCATGCTATGGACAGGTGAACAGAAGAGGGTCTTCAGGGAACAACCAACCCATACCCATCCAGCCCTACAATGAGCGACTTAGCTGGCTCTTTTACCCGCCAGGTGGCATAGCGCTCGACTGGGGCTAATCCTCTCTATATTCGTAGTTGGAGATACAGTGAGAGAGAGAGAGAGAGAGAGAGAGAGAGAGAGAGAGAGAGAGAGAGAGAGAGAGAGAGAGAGAGAGAGGGGGGGGGGGGTTGGACTCCTCCCTATCTCTCTCTCTCTCTCTCTCTCTCTCTCTCTCTCTCTCTCTCTCTCTCTCTCTCTCTCTCTCTCTCTCTCTCACTACGCCCAACTAAAAATATAGCGTGATAAGCCCCTAGTGGCTTGACTGCCCCCTGGCGGTCAAATAATCGCCATAAGTCGACCATTACATCAAGCGTTTGGGCCCTTGCTTCTTATTAAAGGGCCACCCTGATGGATGCGTCTTTGTAAGAAACACGTCCAGATCACCAGGAAAACGCCATTTACAGAGATCGCAACACTCACTTTGCTCTGGTTTCCTATAAATCAAACCGTCGAATCGGTGATTCATCCTTAGCGGAGGTACTGGAAGTCAAATTATTTCACCCAAAGAGAAGGCTGCCTGCGTTTAGACCAAATCGTTTGCACGAAAGTTTCGCAATGCAAGCCTTTTTTTCTTTATTTTTTAATACAGATTATCTAAAGGAGTTTCGCTCACAACAAAAGAAACAGCTCCAATTTGTTTTTTACTGCACTACAAAAAAAGAAAACGCTTCAACCACAATGAGTGACCTCCACCCACCCCATCCAAAATGGATACTCCCCCAGAATCGCCGTTTTGACGGTTTTATTTCTAGAAAACCAGAGCTAAGTGAGTGTTTCTGATCCTTGAAAAGACTGTCTTTCTGGTGATCTCGACGTGTTTCTTGAAAAAACTCATCCGTCAGGGTGCACCTTTAAGTTCTTGACGCTCAGAGGAGAGCAGGTCGTACCCTGCCAGGTCGGGTGTGTGAAAGTGTTTTGCGTCCTCCGACATGGGAACAAGTACATGTGGGACATTAGTAAAAACAAAAAGTATATAGGTCCTGGAGGTACTGCAATACCAGAAAAGTCCTGATGTTTTGCTCTTTTTTTATGAGCGTAAATCCATGACAGGTCTCCTACCGGTTATTTCCTCTTTATACTACTGCTTCCCAATGATATTATGCGAGCGTGTGTGTGTGTGTGTGTGTGTGCGTGTGCGTGTGCGTGTGCGTGTGCGTGTGCGTGTGCGTGTGCGTGCGTGTGTGTGCGTGCGTGTGTGTGCGTGTGTGTGCTCGCGCGCGCGCGCTGTGTGTGTGTGTGTGTGTGTGTGTGTGTGTGTGTGTGTGTGTGTGTGTGTGTGTGTGTGTGTTGTGGTGTTTGTGCACGCATTCGCGCACGTTTGTGTTTGTGTGTGAGAGAGAGTATGTTATGACAGTGCTATGTACAGTTCATTTACATTGTATAGGTGGGTTTAAATTTCAGAGCGTCTCTCTCTCTCTCTCTCTCTCTCTCTCTCTCTCTCTCTCTCTCTCTCTCTCTCTCTCTCTCTCTCTCTCTCTCTCTCTTTCATTTTACGAGTAAGATTTGTGGTTCTCGAAGTTTTTATTTGTTATATTTTGGTGTGACATTATACTTTATACAGGTTTAAGTCTTGTTTGACGTTTTTTTAACAATTACTAAATGTGACCACAACATGCACATGTGTTATGAACGATTATGAAATCAAACATCGTAAATTGCATTTACAACAGTCAATAAACATACCTCAACGTAAGCCTACACATACATCATGATCGGTTAATGTTATGAAGACTACTATCATACCCCAAAAATGTAGGGGAAGACTAAAAAGCGCATGGGCGGGTAAGAAGCCCCCCAAATTATGTCATGAAATGAAGCAAATTTCAGTCTCATTTTGTGAGACGAGCGTTAATGTTATCTCAAAATTTGACTGAAACATGAGATAATTGGGGTGGGCTTCTTACCCGCCCATGCGCTTTTTACCCCGTCTTCCCCTATCTGTCGTGGCTTATAAATGTACATGAACGTGCGCATGCATTATACGTAAAATGAAACTTGACAACCTAAAATGTATGTTCATCCCTAAGAAAGTCATTGGTAATGAAAACTAATAATTATGTACAATGATGCAGAAACAAACTGTTTTGAATCGTTAACAAAAACGACTAAGAAAGTGGGAAAATGTTTGATAAAACATCAACAAGTTGCGACAGGCTCTGCAAGATAATAGATAAATGCTCCAAAAAAATAGATGATTTTGACAAAAAAACAGATGCTTGTGGCACAAGAAAAGACCATCTAACCCTAACCCTATCCCTAACCACGGAAAGAACCAAGAAATAGAGCAGGAGGTGTGACGTAAGTGTCCCCCACGACCCCTCTTTCTTTATCTACCCCACCCCCCCCCCCCCCCATCCCCTTCTTTTCTCGGGTCGGCCGCCACTTTAATTGCCCGGCAGCTTCAAACAGCAGACGCCGATTAAGGCAGTTGTCTCTTTGAAGCCCGATCTACCTCCCCAGTCCGCATGTACCACCTACCCTGGTCATCTCCCTTTACCCCTCTTATCTCCGTTCCCCATCACGAGAAAGTACCCTCAACAGGAGAAAGTAACCTCAACAGGCGGCGTCCTTTGAAGACGATTTCCCTTTCCAGTCACGAGAAGGATAGGAATGTAACCGGCGCGTGATTGTTCGGTACTAGTATGCATAAAATTATAGCGTCGTCTTGTGATGTGTCGACTGCTATAAACCAATCCCAGGCTTTCACTGTTTGAAAGTGGCAGGGCTATAATTTGAGCAGTGAGGAAAAGTTAGCCTACACATACTTTCACACAAGACGCTGAAACCTAGCTGGAGCAACATTGCAGACTCAACCTCTCTCACAGACAGCCAGACAGAATAGCCCAACTAGTGAGTCTTATTGATGGCTGGTGATTGAGACTTGTTTGTTTGATCTTATTTTTGATCTAGATCCTATGTTCAATGATGAATAAGGAGTAGATAGATATGTTATTGAAAAGAAGTGGTAGCCATTCTGTTCTATTTATGTGCACTGATTATTTGGGTGGGTGTGTTTTTGACTTTAACTCTTTTGGTACCAGACCCGGATTTTATGCCTACTAACCCTTTTGTCTATTTTTAATAGGAAGCCTGTGGGTTGCAATCTTGCACTTTATGATACCATTCCTTTCCAGGTGTTGGATGGAGAGTGATGTTGGCTTGATCACCTTTTATGTTTTACTGATCTCCACTAATTCCCTGCCGACTGAAGCCCCTTGTCTCTAAGCCATAGAGAACTGCATCCACCTTCTCCTGTGATTATCAGCAGGGCATCGTGGTCAGGAAGATAATCCCTGACTCACAAGCACCAAGACGGGAACGCCGCCAAGACGCCCCGCACCCAGAATCCGCGAGGAGACCCCGTGGTTGTGTGTGTGTGTGTGTGTGTGTGTGTGTGTGTGTGTGTGTGTGTGTGTGTGTGTTTGATTTGATTGATTTAATTTAAAGTCTGTTCACAACAATGGTGATATTAGACTTAAATAAATACATTAATTAAACAAAAACAAAACAGACATAAACAAATATTGAATTAAAATTAGGTGAAAAGAGTGTGTGTGTGTGTGTGGGTGTATGTGTGTGTGTGTGTATTAGTGTGTGTGTGTATGTGTGTGTGTGTGTGTGTGTGTGCATGAGCGTGTGTGAGTGTGTGAGAGAGAGAGAGAGAGAGAGAGAGAGAAGAGAGAGAGAGAGAGAGAGAGAGAGAGAGAGAGAGAGAGAGAGAGAGAGAGAGAGAGAGAGAGAGAGTATGTCCGTGATGGGGGAAGAAAAAAAAAAAAAAAAAAAAGGATTTGGGGCAAAGAAAATAACATTAATATTAACTAACGTATCAATTATAGTAATTTTGCAATTCCAGAGCTGGATATGACAGAAGCTATTTTGAGCATTTCATGGCTGTAAACTACATCTTGTAAAGTTCCTATATTTGCTACTTGAATCCCAGACAAGGTGTATAGCGATGTTAAAAATGGACATTCGAAAAGAATGTGTTGAACTGATAGTGGGTGACCACAAGCGCATTCTACATCTTTAGAAAATTTGGTCTTCCATGAATTTAATCGAATTTTGTAAATCAGGCTAGACAAAGATCTTGAACATGACAATATTTCAGATTTTGAAGTAAGTTTCTCTTTATACATACAATTTTCTAAAATAGAATTTATTTCATGTTTTTTAAGTTTTAGTGAAGTGTCCGAAAGTTTTCTGCTAGCACCTTCTTTGGCTAATCTATCAGCTAGTTCATTCCCAAAGATACCACAATGCGATGGAATCCAGCAAAATTCTATATCAATTCCTTTGGACATAACAGAATGTATTAAGTATTTTATATCAAAAATTAGATCTCTTCTAACATTCGCATTCCAATTTTGTAAACTATAAAGAACAGATTTTGAGTCAACACAAAGTAAAATACTATAAATCGAAATATCAGTATCAGCAATCCAAGATAAGGCCATAAGAATTGCGTAAAGTTGAGCAGTAAATATTGAAAAGCCTTTTCCTAGACAACATGATTTTTTAATTTTTAAATCGGGGATCACAAATCCAGCTCCAGTGTAAGATTCCAAAACTGAACCATCTGTATACATTTTAAGATGATACGGATATACATTTTCTAGATGTTCTTTTGCTTCAACTGCTATCAGATTGATATTATCATCCTTTTTTAAGGCAGTATAATCTGTATCAAATTTTGCAGAAAAATGCTACCTCTATTACCGGTGTATTTGAAATGTGTGTGTGTGTGTGTGTGTGTGTGTGTGTGTGTGTGTGTGTGTGTGTGTGTGTGTGTGTGTGTGTGTGTACGTGCATGCATGCGTGTGTGCGGTTGTGTGTGTTTGTGTTTATCCTATTCTACAGAGTTAACACATACTCAGTGTTTCAACTTTGCCATTTGTAGGCTCTCCTTTTTTCCATGGTTATTATGAATTGTATTCAGTCTCTCTCCTTTTTGTGTGTGACTTTTCTACTCAGTTTTTCTTTCCTATTTTGCTACCTTCTTGTCGTCGCCACACTGAAGACGGGCTTATGGCCAGAAACGTTTGTCTTGTTTCCAATAAAAGGGACCTCAATCTACCAGCCTCGAATTGAGTGTTTTTTGTGCCTTAACTGGTCCCAGTGGTCATTTATATTCTCATGCACATATACTATTTTTTTGCTGGAACCATTCCTTTTTTTGGTTGAAAATTTTTAAGTCAATAGATAATCATCATTCACCACGCATCCGACAAAAAATGTTTTAATAGGTCAGGGGTTGCCTAAGCTTAGCGCTATGCGTTGCTCTGCGAACAACAATCAACTCCGGCAAATATTGCTTGATTATTGTGTACCTTTCCCTTCAAGCCTTTCGATTGTTCTGTGACATAGTTCGGAGGTTGTTCGAAGCAGATGGCAAGATGGACGTTGCCGTTGTTAGAGGTTTAAAGGTGGACCCTGACGGATGAGGTTTTGCCAGAAACACGTCCAGATCACCAGAAAGACAGCCTTTTCAAGGATAGGAACACTCAATTTTCTTTGATTTCCTAGACAACAAACCGTCAAAACGGCGATTCCTCCTTGGCGGAGATGCCGGAGAGAGTAGCCATATTGGAGGGGGTGGGTGGAGGACACGATTTGGTCTAAACTCAGGCGGCCATTACTTTGACTTCCAGCACCTCCGCCAAGGAGGAATCGCCGATTTGACAGTTTGGTTTCTAGGAAACCAGAGCACAGTGAGTGTTACGATCTCTGTAAAGGCTATTTTCCTGGTGATCTCGACGTATTATTTGAAAAAAACCGCATCCGTCAGGGAGCCCCTTTAAGCTTTAACATTCTCTCGGTAAACAAAGGCGAATCCAGGCATCCATCCATCAACCCTTTTTTGCATCCATATGATGTTTTGCATCTAGTCTATCCCATCCTCAACAGCACCCATCTATCAATTATATTCGTCCATGCATATAACATGATTACGCCCCATTCTTTCCATTCATCCACCACACCCATCCCATTCTACTTCTATCACATTCTGCCCCTCCCCCCACCCCACCCCCCCACCCGCATCCCATTGCATCCACCACACTCATCCCACCCATCGCATTCATCCATCCCTACCCATCCATCACGTCCGTCCCATCCCGGATCTCGTTCACCCCTGGCCCCGTAATCACGGACGCGTCTTAAAACGTTAACACGGGTAGTAACCAAAAAAAGTAGATTAGAAGAAACTGAACGATTGCCGTGTTCAACTAATTTACGTTATTATGTTATTACCCGCGTTAACCGGGTTTTTTTCTTTTCAAGACGCACTCATGACGATCATCGTAACCAGCACCACGAAAGGGACATTACGTCGCTGGGTTAGTTTCTCACAACAGGCTTGCAAAGTCAAAAATCTCTTCTTCTTTTCTCAAGTTTTAGTTATGGGTATATTTTTGTTTTCTCCAACTTCTTATCTTTCATATTTATAAAGGACAATCTGTAACATGATCTCAAAATGGTCTTATAAGTGCTTTGAAACGAGTAGGTCAATGCGTTTTCTTCACCTAGGCCTGAATGTAGGTATTAGGTATTAGGTACTTTATAGTCACAGAGGCGTCTCTGTGAAATTCGGGTTGCTCCCACCTGGAGAGCGCGTCGCAGCCAGAGGCGCGCCACCCAATTTTTGTTTTTTGTTTTTTTTAATGCGATTTTTGTCACTGGGGGGGGGGGGGGGGGGGGGGGGGGGGGGGGGGGGGGGGGGGGGGGGGGGGGGGGGGGGGGGGGGGGGGGGGGGGGGGGGGGGGTGGGGGGGGGGGGGGGGGGGGGG
Organism: Phymorhynchus buccinoides; assembly: GCA_017654935.2. Taxonomy (NCBI): domain Eukaryota; kingdom Metazoa; phylum Mollusca; class Gastropoda; order Neogastropoda; family Raphitomidae; genus Phymorhynchus; species Phymorhynchus buccinoides. The sequence continues at coordinate 18,082,139 of CM065701.1, read as the reverse complement.
GGGGGGGGGGGGGGGGGGGGGGGGGGGGGGGGGGGGGGTGGGGGGGGGGGGGGGGGGGGGGGGGGGGGGGGGGGGGGGGGGGGGGGGGGGGGGGGATTTTTACCAAATGACAACTTTTTCGTTGCCACTGGGTTTAACGTGTGCTAAGTGCATGGGCACACGGGACCTCGGTTTATCGTCTCATCCGAAAGACTCCACGTTCAGACCGCAAGGCCTAGTGCAGAATGAGAGGGAAAAATCCCCTGTACCCAGGTTCGAACTCGGGTTTACTTGACACGAAGCGAACGCGCTACCACTGTGCCACTCTACACCAGACTGTGTTTTCTCAAAATGGCCGACGCTCACCCTACTAACTTTAAAATGCTCATAACTAAAACGATGCAAGAATGGCTCTTATATCATCATAACGAGAATTGTCTGAAGTTTTCCAATGCATACTTTTCTCAGAATGGTCAGTTTGACACTTAATTAATGTCCCTTTCGTGGTGTCAGGTCACAATAGGAAATGTTCGGAAATAATGAAGGGGAGTAATTTCATGGTTTGTGGGAGTGATCTTGCCTAAGTCAATCGGTTAAACAGGGGAAGTCACTCTACCATCAGCTCTCGTAGCCCTTCGACTCGTGTGTTTGAGCAGACATACAGCACTTAGAACACTGCGTCATTCTAAAAAGATTATGTCATTTATATTTTTACGTCAAATTTTGCAAGTTATATCACTTTGTAGCAACTGGCCACCCCCTAATTTTTTTCTATAAAAAAAAATGTTTGCAAGTACGCTGACTCGCATCCCTGCGGTTTCAAGCTTCGACGCCATTGTTGCATTGTTGCCATGGTATTTGACCGAGTAATGGAGGTAAGTAATGGAGGTCAAAGCAACTCCGATTTTCACGAAGTGCTCTCCCCTATTATTTTTCTTCCAAAAATACGGTACCCCCCCCCCCCCCCCCCCCCCCCCCCCCCCCCCCCCCCCCCCACCCCGCCGGCCCCCGGGGTCACATTAAAATCACTCCATGTTTTCCACGTGCAACGGAGGAAGCGGGGCGGAGCGCCAGAAGCTACCGACCCCAACACTACCACCTGCTCCAGGACCTACTCCTCCTCCTCCTAGGCCCGTCTGCAGGGGAGGCAGGGAAGCCAGGCCCTTGGAGTCGGAGAGAACCAGAGGGGGCAAGGAGTCCGCCTTGGCCAGGCCCTGCACGTTGATCTTGAGGGCTGAAGGGGTGGCGGGTCGGGAGTTGTGGAAGAAGGCAGGCTCGGGGCTGGCACCCCGGGAGAAGGAGGAGGAGGAGGAGGCAGCTGGGTTGTTGCTGCCTTCCGTGGTGGTGGTGGTGGGGGTGACCCGGTTGGCGTTCAGGGCGCTGCTTGGTCTGACCCATGAAGGCCTGATAGGACAAAAAAGCAACAACCAGTGCAACGCCGAGCGGCTGCAAAGTCCCCTCGCAGCATCGCCGAGGTACTCCGAAATCGGAACGGCGTAAATTTGACCTTATAAATGTAAAACTAAGTACATCAGTGGATAGCTTGCATCTTGTGCAACAAGTATACCAAATTTGACGATAATAGACTGAATAGCTTTTGATATATAGCCTTGGGGTTCGGACCCGTGATTTGAGCGCGCGCGATCATGCGCACACGCGCGCACAGAAAAATTCATGACAACTGTGTTATAGACCATTCATCAAGAAATGTTGTGAAGAAACTGCATTGACCCTTTCGCCGCCAGCCATTTTACATCCACAAAATACCATTAAAATTACCTGGATAGAGAGAAAAAAAAGATCCGCAATATTGCAATTTCCTGTGTGACATGTATAACATTAGGCCTATCCTTACCTCCCGAAATTATGGAAATAGGGTCTTCAGATAACAGGCCCTGGTTTGATGCTTTGTTAGTGACATGGGTGTTAAACCATTGTGGTGCAAAAATGGGACATTGGCGGTGAAAGGGTTAAAATACATGCAAAACTTCGCGAGATATTAGCGATTATGTGTTTCGGGGTTTGAACCCCGTAACTGACGCGACCTTGACCTTAATGTAAAACTAAATACATCAGTGGATAGCTTGCATCTTGGCAAACTAGTATAACAAATTTGATGATGATAGACTGAATAGTTTTTGAGAAAAACGGACGAATAGCCGGACGGACGGAGGCACGCCGGACGGACACCGGACGGACGGACCAGAC
>CM065701.1:18067452-18074952 GCA_017654935.2 Phymorhynchus buccinoides | reverse complement strand
TGCCTTTTAGTAACATGGGTGTTAAACCATTGTGGTGCATAAATGCGACATTGGCGGTGAAAGGGTTAATAGCCAGTGCGCCCCCCCAAAACAAAAACACCCCCCCCCAAAAAGAAGTTAAAAACAAATGTCACGATAGAGATCTAATGACAAATTAGTATCGATTCTAAATTAAGACAACATTATCAATTTAATTTGTGAAAGTTTCATGGATGTTATAGTGAATCGTATTACATCTACCAGCGCTTTTAAAAAGTGCAGGGTAGCAAATGACACCGTCATTTTGTTTCAAAAGTGGCGTTTCTGACATAGACCTAAAGTTATTTTATGTATCAAAAGCGCAATTTATGAACTATGCATTCACTCCAAAACAGACCCTTTTGCTTCTAATGTTGTTTAATGTAAGCTTAATGCCGCTTGGTTACACTACGTAATCTACTAGTCTATCCTGCTAGGTGATAACAATATCTAGCCTGCCAATGGTCGACTTATGGCGATTTGTTTCACGCCAGAGGGCAGTCAATGCACTAGGGGCTTATCACGCGATTTTCTTAGTTGGGCGTAGTGAGAGCGAGAGAGATGGTGGGACACCTCCCTCTCTCTCTCTCTTTCTGTATCCCCAACTAAGAATATAGAGAGGATTAGCCCCACACGAGCGTCATGCCCTCTGGCGTGAAAAAAATCCCACTAAGTCTCTCATTGGGGCCTGCAACGAACACCTTTTGCAAGAGTGAATACCCTTGGAGGGTGGGGGAAGATGGTTCAGTACTGACCAGACAGGGGAATAAAACTCTCGCCAATAACCTCTATTTGATGCCACTAAATGGCTGCCTTTCGCAAGAGTGAATGCCCTTGTCAGTATTGACCAGCAAGAGCAATTACTCTCACTGTCAAGGGCGTTAATAACCCTAGTTGCAAAGGCCTATAGGACGCTGTCCTCTTTGTTTCTGTTCGGTCCACACACTAACGAGGCACTATAATGCAACAATTGAAGACACAACTAGCGTAGTCGTTTTTGTAACGGGCAATAAGGCGATACTGTCTTTTTTTCAAGACTAAGACCCGCACCTTATAATAGCCTACGACTGAAAATGCAATTAGAATGTATTATTACAAAATCTTAATTGGTTTAAAATGTCATGATGCGCCTTATAACACAATGCGCCATAATAATATAGTCTGTAAAACACTGGGTTAAAACTAAGACACTCCCTTGTGTCCAAAACTCGAAATCTTGAATAAGTCCAGAACTCCAGATAATATTTGGGTTAGAAATGTGATGGCGCGTTATATAATATAAATACAATGCGCCTGATAAATATAGTCCGCAAAACACAGGTAAAATCAAGACAACCCCTTGTGTCCAAAACCTGACGGTCCAAAACTCCAAATCTTGGAAGTCATGACACTCCCAAAATGTGTCCAAAACTTGACGGTCCAAAGCTCAAAATCTTGGAAGTCCCAAACTCAAAAAATCGTAATTGGGTTTTAAAAGTTTTATTTGTGCGCCTTATACAATACGATGCGCCTTATAGTCTTGTGAAAATCAAGACACTCCCGAAATGTGTCCAAAACTTGACGGTCCAAATCTTCAAATCTTGGGAGTCCCAAACTCAAGAAAATCATAATTGGGTTTTAAAAGTTTTATTTGTGCGCCTAATACAATACGATGCGCCTTACAGTCTTGTGAAACACTGCCAAAATCAAGACACTCACTTAGATCAAAAACTTGACTGGAGCCGAGAGACATGGTCACTTGCACAGAGACCGTCATGGGGTCAGCGCTTCGGCGTTTCCTTCTTCTTTTGGAAGAGCAGTCTGAAGACACTGTGGCCGAGCAGAGGTTCTGCAGCATGCAAGGTATGGTGGAGGCAAAATTGCCGTGCACGTTTTGCCGCACGGCGGAATCTGACACCGCGTCGCACTGCGTGTTGAGCACGGCTGTTTGGTAGATGACCACGCTGTTCAGAGTGTTGGGGCCTGCACACGGGCGCTTGCAAGATTTTGAATCAGGTATGGACAGCATGCACATGTCCACGTGGGCGTGAAGACATACATACAAACACGCGCGCGCGCTCACACACACACACGCGCGCGCGCGCTCACACACACACACACACGCGCGCGCGCGCGCGCACACACACACACCCAAACCCACACACACTCACACCTTATTGATCTAAATCGTCTAATATCACGAGTGGTGGATAAATGTTAAATGAAACACACACACACACACACACAGACACACACAGACACACACACACACACACACACACGTGCGCGCGCACGCTCTGCTTATGAGCTTACATGTGCTTTCATTATGTTTGATTATACATACATTACATTACGTTTCAATACGTTTTATTTATATCTACAGAGCACAATTATCAGTTCCATAACTCTACGTCCAACTCACATTTAATTCAGTCCACGTGCGAAATAAAGTATTCTAATAAATGAAGGTTACTTAAATAAGCACAACAGTCTATTTCAACACCGTCGTCCATTATGGAATTTGAAAGAAAGAAGAAAAACAAATAAGACAGATAAAAGAGAGACAGAAAGAGACAAAGTAGCCCTCCATCTGATGGGTAGGGAGCCTCTTGTAGGCGACAGGCAGACAGACGGACAGACACACACGCTCTCACAGCCAGCCAGACACATAGACAAACGACAGACAGACGGACACAACGACAGACAGACACACGCGCTGACGGGTACAGGTTGGGAGCCCTGGCGGCACTGTTGGAGAGTTGATAGTCTATCCGTTGATTCCTCGGCCATCCCGTGGTCTCTCCACAGCTGTAGGTTACAGACAGACACACAGACAGATAAGCAGCATGCGCAGGACAGACAAGTCGCACATAGGACCCCCCCCCCCCCCCTCTGTGTACTATCGGTGTCCTGGTTTTTCTGGCGGTTCCAGAAATAGCCCGTGGTTTCTTGACAGGTGTAGGTAACAGACAGACAGACACACGCACACAAAGACAAAGACACAAACACACACACACACTCACAGACGGACAGATACACGCAGAGACAGACAGACAGACACATACGGGTACAGACAGGGAGCTCCAGGGTAGTGTTGATGTTCTGGTCTCTCTGGTGGTTCCACAGGTAGCCCGTGCTCTCTCCACTGGTGTAGGAAACAGACATACACACACACACACACACACACACACACACACATATATACACAGACAGACAGACGGACACATACGGGTGCAGACAGGGAGCCCCGGGGTAGTGTTGGTGCTCTGGTCTCTCTGGTTGTTCCACAGGTAGCCTGTGCTCTCTCCACAGCTGTACAGGGGCAGGGGGGAGGCGGACAGGTGGCCGGGCAGGCAGGTCAGGTTGCAGGTCTTCAGGTAAGATGGACTTGTCTCCTCCATACACACCAGCAAGGCCCCAGCGGGACGGGTCAGCTGCGAACACTCTGTAATAAGGACAAACAAAAAGTATATACATTGTATACTATTTGACCCAAGGAATCCAGCAATCAGTCAAGTCACTCAATCAGTCCAGAGACGATTGAAAAGAGTATCAACCAATCAGTCCATCTGTGAATAGTTTCCATTCACCCATCCAACCATTTAGCCATCCATCCATCCATCCTTCCACTCAGTCAGCCATGAATCAATCATCCACCCTGTCCATCAATCAACCAATTAATCAACTGATGATTGAATGAATGAATTAATTATTAATTAATCAATCAATCCATTGATCACTCACTCACTCACTCACTCACTCACTCACTCACTCACTCACTCAATCAATCAATCAATCAAATCAATCAAATAATCAATATAAGGAGAGCAACAAAAACGATTACTGTACTTTTAAGTAGAAAAGCGAAACAACGGTAAAAACAAACGCATTCATCGTCATATTTATTTTCTTCATCCTCTTTCGTCTTATCTTATCGACTTTTACTTTATCTACAAACATTCATGACACACCCAGTAATTCCTATAATATCACCTGGACAATCTCCCAGGTCACAAACTTCCATGACACCCCCAGTAATTCCTATAATATCACCTGGACAATCTCCCAGGTCACAAACTTTCACGACACCCCCAGTAATTCCTATAATATCACCTGGACGATCTCCCAGGTCACAAACTTTCATGACACCCCCAGTAATTCCTATAATATCACCTGGACAATCTCCCAGGTCACAAACATTCACGACACCCCCCCCCACCCCCAGTAATTCCTATAATATCACCTGGACAATCTCCCAGGTCACAAACCTTCACGACACCCCCAGTAATTCCTATAATATCACCTGGACAATCTCCCAGGTCACAAACCTTCACGACACCCCCAGTAATTCCTATAACATCACCTGGACAATCTCCCAGGTCACAAACTTTCACGACACCCCCAGTAATTCCTATAATATCACCTGGACAATCTCCCAGGTCACAAACCTTCACGACACCCCCAGTAATTCCTATAATATCACCTGGACAATCTCCCAGGTCACAAACATTCACGACACCCCCAGTAATTCCTATAACATCACCTGGACAATCTCCCAGGTCACAAACTTCCATGACACCCCCAGTAATTCCTATAACATCACCTGGACGATCTCCCAGGTCACAAACTTTCACGACACCCCCAGTAATTCCTATAACATCACCTGGACAATCTCCCAGGTCACAAACTTTCATGACACCCCCAGTAATTCCTATAATATCACCTGGACAATCTCCCAGGTCACAAACTTTCATGACACCCCCAGTAATTCCTATAATATCACCTGGACAATCTCCCAGGTCACAAACATTCACGACACCCCCAGTAATTCCTATAACATCACCTGGACAATCTCCCAGGTCACAAACTTCCATGACACACCCAGTAATTCCTATAATATCACCTGGACAACCTCCCAGGTCACAAACTTTCATGACACCCCCAGTAATTCCTATAACATCACCTGGACAATCTCCCAGGTCACAAACTTTCATGACACCCCCAGTAATTCCTATAACATCACCTGGACGATCTCCCAGGTCACAAACTTTCACGACACCCCCAGTAATTCCTATAGCATCACCTGGACAATCTCCCAGGTCACAAACTTTCATGACACCCCCAGTAAGTCCTATAACATCACCTGGACAATCTCCCAGGTCACAAACTCTCGTTTCATTGGTGGATCCCACGCACTGCTGGCCGCCATTGGAGGGAACAGGGGTGTCACATGACCTCTCACGTGACTGGGAACCATTCCCGCACGTGACGGAGCAGAATCCCCACGTGTTCCACGACCCCCACCCCCCGTCCACTGAAAAAACGACAGACCGTAATTTGAAATTATTGACGAATCCTTGGTACTGTACCGATAACGATCCACCAGATCACGTGTCAAAATCACGGGTTTCACGTGTTTTCCCTCTTATAACTGGAAATAAATCTTGTTTTGACCAAGTCTGACTCCCATATAAATGGCCACAAATTCAAACTGACACATCAGTTTAAAGAACAGCGTCAATTTGAATATGGGGAAATTCGTATGTGGGTCACAGCAACCCATACAAATACACAAGGGACTTAATCGTGGTGCGTCACTGGGTCTTTAAGGCCTCCAGGCACCCAATGTCAGTCGCACCAGTCCAAGGTCAAGGTCATCACGGTTATGATTTTTGATTTTTCGATGGGACTATCGATCCCGGTATCATGGTGCACCACCACACCAAATTTGAAGCAATTTAGTTATTACGAGATACAGCCCAGACAGGCAAAACGGACTGGTCAAACAACAAACAACAAACCTGCGACAACTGCCGACCATAGATCGGGCAAAAGAACAAGAACAAGAACAACAACGACAAACAAACGGTGAACAGTAGCCTATAGGAGTGTTGACGTCACCTGGGCATTCTTGCGTGTTGCAAGGCTCTTTCTCCAAAGTGGGTCCCACACACGCAGAGCCATTGTTCTGGGGTGCGGGGTTATCGCAATTGCGGGCCCGAGTTCTCTCCCCTCCCCCGCAGGTGGCGCTGCAACTTCCGTAAGGAGCCCAGGGGCTGAACCCGCCATCCACTGCAAAAGTCAAGTCAAGTCAAGTCAAGTCAAGTCAAGTCAAGTGCACTGTATGGACTGAACACAGATGAATGCAGCAAGCTCAGGTGAAACCAAATTGAAACTTTTTAAAAGGGGCACCCTGACGGATGAGGCTTTTGCAAGAAACACGTCGAGATCACCGGAAAATCACCCTTTACAGAGATCGCAACACTCACTTTGCTCTGGTTTCCTATAAATCAAACCTTCAGCGGGCTTCCGGGTAAGCGGAGTAGCTGTCCTTTGCTACTTTCGTTTTTATGTGTTGTGGCATTTGGTTTCCAACTGATGATGATTTATGCTAATTGTTTTGAGTGTTCGTCAGTATGGTTAGAATAAATTCGGCGATTCCTCGTTAGCGGAGATGCTGGAAGTTAGATTCTTTCAGTGAAAGAGAAAGCGTGTGTCTTCTCTTTTCTAATGGCCGCCTGAGTTAGACCAAAATTATTTGCTCGAAATGTCCACAATACAAGCCTTTTCATACAGTTTTTATACAATTTACCAAAAGGAGTTTCGCTCACGACAATGCAATATATTTTTTACTGCACTACGAAGAAGAAAAAGCATCAACCACTCTCAGTGGCCTCCACCCACCCCGTCCAAATGGCTTATCTCTCCGGCAACCCCGCCAAGGAGGAATCGCCGTTTTGACTTCTAGGAAACCAGAGCAAAGTGATGGTTCCGATCCTTGAAAAGTCTGTCTTTCTGGTGATCTAGACCTTGTTTCTTGCAAAACAAACTCATCCGTCACGGTGCCCGTTTAAACCCCCTCATTGGCAAAGAAATATTTATAAATTTGAATGAAGGGTGTACTTACTATATTACAACACACTGACATAAATCATAATGGCATAATAATTCAAGGCATATCAAGTCGGGCTACACATTATGCATGATCTTGAAAGCAGACACATGTCATGTGCAATAGGGCCTAACATTAACCCTTTCACCGCCAAAGTCGCATTTTAACCACAGTGGTTTAACACCCATGTCACTAAAAAGCGTCAAATTGGGGTCTATTATCCAAAGACCCTATTGTCTTAGTTTGGGGAAGTAAGGATAGACCTTATTTTATATACGTCACAGAAGAATCCCCAATACTGCAGATGGATTTTGTTCTCTACCCAGGTAAATTTAATGGGAATTCTTGCCTGAAATATGGCTGGCGGTGAACGGGTTAAAACATCTATAAGCGTATTATTACTACAACAGAATCACAGAAAAGCTTGCATGTCGCGGGATTATCCCAGGAACATTTCATTAATGCAGATCATTAAACGACAAAAACAAAAATTTATTTTTTAACAAAATTTGGAAGACACGTGTGCACGCACATGCAAATACTCCAGCTCGAAAGAACGAATGAAAAGAAAGAAGAAGGAATGAAAGGAAAGAAGAAGGAATGAAAGGAAA
>CM065701.1:18059952-18062452 GCA_017654935.2 Phymorhynchus buccinoides | reverse complement strand
GAAACACGTCGAGATCACCAGGAAAACACCCTTTGTGGAGATCGCAGCACTCACTTTGCCCAGGTTTCCTAGAAATCAAACTGTCAAATCAGCGATTCCTCCTTGGCATAGGTGATGGAAGTCAAATTATTTTAGTGACAGAAAACGCATGTGTCTTCTCTTTTCTAATGGCCACCTGAGTTACACCAAATCGTTTGCACGAAATTTCCACAATACAAGCCTCTTTATTATTTTTAAATTTTGTACAGTTTCCCAAAAGGAGTTTCGCTTACAACAAAAGAAATAGATCCAACATTTTTTTTACTGCACTACAAAGAAAAAAAAGCCGAATCGCCGTTTTGACCGGGTTTAATGTCTAGGAAACCAGAGCAAAGTGAGTGTTCCGATCCTTGAAAAGGCTGTCTTTCTGGTGATCTCGACGTGTTTCTTGCAAAAACTCATCCATCAGTGTGCCCCTCTAACCAGCTTTCACTTCCCAGCTGATTAAACAAAAGGAAGGTTAAAAAACAGATCAATAACATAAAACAAGAACATAATTATTTTGCTAACGTTTCCTGGGTCCAACAAAGGAAAGTATGTAGGGTATCGTAAATGTAGAATCAGAAAAAAAAAACATTCCTCAGAAAAATAGCGGACGTATTCATCAAGTAGCTAAGACCTTTACTTCGTCAAAGATTTAAAGTAGCCCCCAGATGAAATCAATTCGTAACAGCCGTGATAAATATTGACAGAGGATAAACATTAAAGACCCACCACGTCACGTATCGAAATCACGGTTTTCTTTCTTATAGCTGGTAAGAAATCTTAAGAAATCTTCCTAGCATAAGCGGAAATGTGACAGGTGACGTGGGGGGTCTTTAACAACATCCAGCAGCCGCTGAAACCGTTATGCAGCTTACCATCAGAGTAAGAATTGGAAGTGGCCATGACATGCAGATCCACCGGCATATCCACTGCCACGCCTTTGCTCAGAGTATGGATGAGTGAACCCTGCCAATGGACCGATATGTCGTGTGAAGGGTTCTGAGGCAGCAACTCGAAGACGACATTGGTCCAAGTGTTGGGCTCCACAAGCGTTACTATCGATCTGCACAAATACGATTTTCAGGATTGCTGGAGTCACGTACAGGCTAATGATACCTATATCAATCAATCAATCAATATTTATATAACGCATGACGCTCAGCATGGTAATGGAGGAAAGACATTTGTTTCTATGAAAATAGTATAGGGTTTCCAGAATGCGTAGTTGCTTGGTTTAAATGAATCAAGGGAATTGCCTTTGAAGATGAATAATTATGTAAACCTGTTCAAACTTGGGGGGAAGAGTGTCTCTTCAAGCTTAAAAACCCATTCTGCATTCACTTTTCTCTGAAATCAGAGAATGAATGATCTGAAAATGACCATACGTGGAAGCACGAAGACTAATATTGATATTGATTCAGCGTCTGTTACGCACACATCTTGTAGAAGTCAGGATCATCTTTGGATCCTTTGAAACCAAATCCATTTGATTTTCTCTGGAAAGGGCTGCACGATTATGTTGCGTTTTAAAGTGCCTTCTCGTTGCATAATCGCCTTGACCCAGTATTGTGATTTTTGTTCCTATACAGATTAGTATCTGATTAAGTCAAAAATGGAACTGCATGAACGAGTGAGTAGGTGAAACGTGTTCCAAAGGATCGGGAATCATTGTTAATACTCATTGTGATTATGTCCACTTGCTGTAATGTATCATTCATGTATAGCGTGTATATATTATGTTCCGCAACACGGCTATTGAAATTGCAATTATTTCACTGATTTGTTTATTCGTCTTTACCTATGCGTGTACATGTAATCATATGCATGTAGGCTTAGAAACCATTGTACAGCAGATCCAGATTGGCGGGAAGAACAAATATTCGTAAACGTTATGACCAGAGAAAAACAAATATCACATGCATTGCGAGTTAGATATCATGTATAAGCCACCACAAGAAAACACCCCCCCCCCCCCCCCCACACACACACACACACACACGCACGCACGCACACACCCACACATACACCCCCCCCCCCACACACACACACTTATAACTTAGACACATACGCTCACATTATGAGTTGTAAAATAATAATAAAAAATTTTTTTAAACAATAGCATAGTAACAAGAGTCAGCAAAATCAATCCCTTTGATGTCGTTACAACTAAACTAATAGATCTTGTAACAACATACCCTGTCGTAAAACGCAAACTCATGGGTTCACTGTCGAGCTCAATGACAATGGGCACGGGATTTGGTGGGTTGCCCAGTTGTAAGGAAACAGTACAACTGCTGTTGACGCCCAGGGATAGCCATAGACTGACATTTAACGTGGCCGAACCCCATTGGCTGGTTACTCCGGCTGCCACGCTCTGATTGGCTGATAGGCGGATATCCGAATCTGAATAAGAAGCAGACGGAGATAAAGCACTGACGAAGAAATCACCAGAAAATAATTTCGTTAAGGAAACAGC
>CM065701.1:18039952-18054952 GCA_017654935.2 Phymorhynchus buccinoides | reverse complement strand
AACATTACGTGTGTGACCGTTTTTGATTACCCCGCCACGTGGGCAGCCACACTCCGACTTCGGGGACGTAAGTAGTAATGGCATTGATTAATTCAATAATGGTTATTTTTTTTAAGGTATGATACATGACAAAAAGAAATTTGCTTGAAAGCGCATAAGAAACTGTTATCCGTTTTTGTCGGATTTACCGTGTTGCCCGTTGAATCTACCCCATGATATAATGAATGTGAAACGTGTTACATTTTGAGATAGATAGAGAGAGAGAGAGAGAGAGAGAGAGAGAGAGAGAGAGAGAGAGAGAGAGAGAGAGAGAGAGAGAGAGAGAGAGAGAGAGAGAGAGAGAGAGAGAGAGAGAGAGAGAGAGAGAGAGAGAGAGAGAGAGAGAGAGATAATATATATCTCACTCTGCTTGGGGGGTAGGGGGTGATGTTAATTGATAATCATCCTACCTGGATGTTCTGCCACACGCAAGAGGGTATGTTGGCGCAGGCGTTGCTGTAGGTGGAGTTGTTGACGCGAGCGATGAAGTTCTGCTTGAGGGTGTCCAGGGAGGCGGAGCAGGAGCCAGTGTAGTAGAACATGTCCAGCTGCACCCGAACCCATCCGGGACGTACCGGAACTGATAGAAATGAATAAAATCAATCAAATATTTGTGACAGTGCTTGGGAAAACCAGAGAAAATGGAAATGTTGTCATAAATGGAGATTTGTATTTGTCATGGTGGAGCAAAGATTCCTTGTTCATACACAGAAAACCGAACCGAGTTATCTTGTCTAGTTTTTATGTTATAACTAGCGCAACTCCGAGTACCGGTAGCGCCTAGTAACGGTAACGCCTAGTAAAGGTAACGCCAAGAATTGGTAACGCTGAGTACAGCAAATTTGAAGCGATTCGGTTAAGAAACGGCAGAGTTATAAGGCCCCGTTTCCCGTTGGCGCTGCTCTGAGAGTGACGCGCACTCCCTAGTAACGGCAACGCCTAGTAACGGTAACACCAAGTACTGGTAACGCTGAGTACAGCAAATTTGAAGCGATTCGGTTAAGAAACGGCGGAGTCATAAGGCCCCGTTTCCCATTGGCGCTGCTCTGAGAGTGACGCGCTCTCCCAATTCTCTTAAAATTTGCTGCCAGGCTTCGCCCCTGCCACAGCAAGCCTGACAGCAAATAATTGGAAGCGATTCGGTTAAGAAACGGCAGAGTTAGTTGTGAAAAGGTGAAGCGGCGTATATAGCGCGTTTATGACTCGATTCGCTTCCGGTTTGGCACATCGATAGTCACCGTCACCGGTCATCTACCTGCCAAATTTGAAGGCAATCGGTCCAGAAATACCGGAGATACGGGCGCCGAGAGGCCGGTGGATACGCGTTTCGCGCATTTGCCAAACCGCGCAAATGACACGGCCGCCGTTAGGGCTCATAGCAAATTTGAAGCGATTCGGTCGAAAAACGGCGGAGTTATAAGGCCCGTTTTGTGTTTCACACACACAGACAGACACACACACGCTTGGCTTTTTATTATATGATGATTTGAAGTTTGGCATTCGAAATAGGTCATTAAAACCCTTTCAACGCTAGCTCTATTTCAACTACAACTTTCCATTAAACTTGCCTGGCCAGAGAAAAGATTCTGTCTGCAATCTTTGGTGATTCCTCTGTGACATGCATGAAATAAGGCCTCTCCTTAACTCCCCAAATTAAGAACATAATGTCACTGGATATCATATCCTCATTTGATGCCTTTAAGCGACATGGGTGTTATATCATTGTGGTGCCAAGAGGCGACAGTGACGACGAAAGGGTTAAATTACAGAATTAATGATTGAGTAAATGAATGAAGGAATGAACAAAGGAACGAACGAATGAATGAATGAATTAGCGAATGAATGGACGAATTAGTGAATGAACCAAACAATATATTTTGCTCAAGAATGCATGAATGAACCAAAGAACGGATTGAAATGGATACATTAATTGACGAACGAACAAATGAATGAATGAATGAATGAATGAATGAATGAATGAAAAACATGGATATAATGGATACATATATGAGTGTATTTGAATAGCAAATTCTGCAAGAACAGAGCGAGCTAGCTTTCCTACTAAGCAACTCTCTCTCTCTCTCTCTCTCTCTCTCTCTCTCTCTCTCTCTCTCTCTCTCTCTCTCTCTCTCTCTCTCTCTCTCTCACACACTCTCTCTCTCTCGCTCGCTCTCTCTCTCTCACACTCTCTCTCTCTCGCTCTCTCTCTCTCTCTCACACTCTCTCGCTCTCTCTCTCTCTCTCTCTCTCTCTCTCTCTCTCTCTCTCTCTCTCTCTCTCTCTCTCTCTCTCTCTCTCTCTCTCTCTCTCTCTCTCTCTCTCTCTCTCTCTCTCTCTCTCTCTCTCTCTCTCTCTCTCTCTCTCTCTCTCTCTCTCTCTCTCTCTCTCTCTCTCTCTCTCTCTCTCTCTCTCTCTCTCTCTCTCTCTCTCTCTCTCTCTCTCTCTCTCTCTCTCTCTCTCTCTCTCTCTCTCTCTCTCTCTCTCTCTCTCTCTCTCTCTCTCTCTCTCTCTCTCTCTCTCTCTCTCTCTCTCTCTCTCTCTCTCCTCTCTCTCTCTCTCTCTCTCTCTCTCTCTCTCTCTCTCTCTCTCTCTCTCTCGCTCTCTCTCTCTCTCTCTCTCTCTCTCTCTCTCTCTCGCTCTCTCTCTCTCTCTCTCTCTCTCTCTCTCTCTCTCTCTCTCGCTCTCTCTCTCTCTCTCTCTCTCTCTCTCTCTCTCTCTCTCTCTCTCTCTCTCTCTCTCTCTCTCTCTCTCTCTCTCTCTCTCTCTCTCTCTCTCTCTCTCTCTCTCTCTCTCTCTCTCTCACTCTCTCTATCTCTCTCTCTCTCACTCTCTCTCTCTCTCTCTCTCTCTCTCTCTCTCTCTCTCACTCTCTCTCTCTCTCTCTCTCTCTCTCTCTCTCTCTCTCTCTCTCTCTCTCTCTCTCTCTCACTCTCTCTCTCTCTCTCTCTCTCTCTCTCTCTCTCTCTCTCTCTCTCTCTCTCTCTCTCTCACTCTCTCTCTCTCTCTCTCTCTCTCTCTCTCTCTCTCTCTCTCTCTCTCTCTCTCTCTCTCTCTCTCTCTCTCTCTCTCTCTCTCTCTCTGGTTGGTGGTTGGTTTAACGTCTAGTTAGGCGTAGCCTCTTATAGACAGTGTACAAAAAGAAAAACAAGCTTTACACTACTAATACGAACCTGCCCAACGTGTACATAAATATCATGGGTAAAGCTGAAGCTCGCAACTTTATTTGTAATGGTGTTTTCCTATTTAAACACTACAGAAGCATGTATCATGTAGGAGGTCCTCCATCATCAATGTTTCTGTCATTGGAATACGTATTAACATGACATGGACCTGGCTATTTTATGCTGTAACCACCGTCAGTAGAGACACAAACTACAAGTAAAAAAATGTCCCATATGGCTTCGGGGAGGACGTAAAGCATAAAATTTCAGTAGAGATTGAGAAGGGGCGCAACATTCACGTTGTGACTTGGTTATATTAATTCGGCCATAATGCAAAAGATTCTGTCACTGAATTATTAAATGTATTATATAATTATATGCCCACCCCCCCCCCCCCCCCCACCCCCCCCCCACCCCACCCCACCCCACCCCACCCCCAGGGGATATCGTGTTTTGCTGTTGCTGGTTTTTTTAAATTTTCTTTTGGGACACATACACACCACATTTCAACATAGTCATTGTTGACCAACATAGTTATGACCATAGGCACAATGACACTTAGGTACAATGTAGCACACTGTTCACAAATGCCAATAACCACGATTAGAACTCCTTGTGTTGTAAGGGTACATACAATTCAATTAATACACACACCTCTTTGCCTTATGTACACGTACAGGTAACTCATGCATCTGTTATTCTAATTAATCAGGTTTGAAGCTTGCAGCTTCCCTACACAACCAAGATGCTGGTGGAGTGGACTAAAAAATAACAACAACAAAACAAGAATATTCGAACTTACCGACACAACCAGGCACGGTGCCAGGAATCCATATTCCGCTGGAATAAGGGCAGGAGAACCGGCCGTCAGTGTAGGCGGGGACGTCCCAGCCACTGTTGCAGGACATGAGGCAGTCCTGGCCGAAGTTGCCCATGAAACACGACAGAGCTCCGTTGGTCGGTCCCGCCAGAGCTGGGCAGGTGTTTTCTGCACGCGGCACGTACAGACAGATAATATACAGACAGAGAAACAGACAGATACATCACACACACACACACACACGCGCAAGCGCGCGCGCGAGCACAGACAAACACACACACACAAGATCAAAAAAGCTATTCAAGAGTATTATTTCATCCTCATTAAAGATCAGTTTCACTTGACTTTTTTTTTGTTGCTGTCCCATCTTCTGGGTCGTACAGTGGCGTTGGTCCCACGCCGCTCATTCTGAATCCCAATTCGCAGCTACACCCCGGCTTGTTCAGGTCGCAGAATCCAAGATCAGCAGTCCAAGGGAAATGAGTTTGAATGTCAATGCTAGGCAGTCAGGAGGCAAACAACCGAGGAGACACTGCACTGCTGCTGAGTCATTTTCGGTGGAGTTCAGCGGAGCCTGTTCAGGACACCACTACTAAGCCCCCTACTGACGACACTGTGCTCTTAGTACATCAGCGGATTTCAGCGTGAGTGAGGTCCTCATCCGAGGGCGCCACCACTTGACTGTTTGATTGACTCCTTGACTCATCACAACACAACACACACACTTCCCAACACACCACCACATCACACACACCACACACCACACACTCCACCCAAATGGGGAAACGGGCCACTCCCAACACACGCGCGTACGTCTGGCATCTCTTTCGCACACATACACACGCTCACATACAAGCCGTAATTGCAAACAACACGCACGTGGCCACACATACATACAAACAGGCACACACACACATTATTTTGAAATGAGTTTGAATGTCAATGCTGGCATTATGGAGTTTTTGACCAAACAAACCTAAAATCCCTGCGCATGTGATTTTCAATCTTTTATTTTATGTTTCTTTTCTTCCCCAACTAAATCTCATTATTTTTTTTAAAAAGAGGCAAACAAAGCTTGTGCAGAAACTACATCAGGAAACTTTCGTGGGATATTATTGACGCTCATTATTTGCAAAATGCATATGTTGGACTGACATATTGTACTTCTATGATAATCATAATGCACAATACGGACACATTTTCTTCCCAATTTCACACCACCACTATCGCTCTCTAGCCTCTCACCTATACACTCCGGTTTGCCCAAATGGGGATCGGGCCACTCCCAGTCCATGGCAGGGGGGTACGTCTGGTCATCTCTTTCGCACGTGATGTTGGACGCTCCCATTAGCGGGAAGCCGTAATTGCAGCCAAGGGCGCACGTGGCCCCGTGGACATAGCCGTCTGGGCAGGCGTACGTCATCAAGGTTCGAGTCCTGTTGGCTAGCTCGAGGTCCGGGGGATCGCAGATCAGAGCTGGACCAAAACGTGAGAAAAGCAGAGTTTACGACTACCGAGGATACGCCCGACGATGTTAGTGTTGTAGGCAGAGAGGTCAAAAGCAAGATAATTAATTATGCAGCGTTTACAAGGATACCCCCCAAAAATGCTAACATCGTGGCATCATTAGCTGGACAAAAGATATATTAGCAAATACGTTTTCAAGCGTTTTCAGTGTATATCTGTTGTTTTTGATGCAGCAGAAACGAATTTTTACGTAAAATGATTGACCAAAATATTCCGTTCGATGGGCTAGTGTCAAATGTGCTGGCACGGTAGGCTTATAAAAGCCGTGGTTTGGTAACCGGAGGTGCCCCCTCATCTGTACGAGGTGTGCTACGAAGTGCCAGAATCAGCTACGACGACGTCTGCCACGTCAAGAACTCCTGTCCCATCATCAACAACTTCATCATCATCACCATCTCACCGGGTAGACTTCTGTCTTCAGGAATACTGTCCTTAAGAAGCTACGCCTAATAGGACGCTAAACTCATCATCAACCAGGCATTTCAACAGATAGGTTCCTCGGACGTTTGCGCAACATTTGCCTTACTTTCTTTATTCATCTACCCATCCACAACTGTCACTCTGTGCTCCGTTTCGAACTAAATTATTTATTCACACAGATTTGCCCAAAAAAACCACGTTCCACTCACACGTGACAGTCACGGTGAACTGACAAGTTCTGCTGTTGCCCGAGAGATCCGTCGCTGTGAACGTGACCTGCGTCACGCCGATCGGAAATGACGCGCCGGATGTGACGTCGCTGGTCAAGGTCACGTGACCTCCCGAGTTGTCGGTGACCGGGGGTTGGCTGAAGTTGACCGAGGTGGGCTGGCCCAGCCGTGAGGCGAACACGTCAATGTTGGGCAGGCAGGGGCTGTTGAGGAACTGTGGTGCCTCCGTGTCTGGAGATGTTGAATGTGTTTCGTTGAATATAAATAAGCACAGGCCTGGTTTTAAACTTTGATAATTTATGTGATAGTTGAATTTTAATCAGTATTTTAATAATAGCCATTGGACCCTTTCATCGCCACTGTCGCCTCTTGGCACCACAATGATTGAACACCCATGTTGCTAAAAGGCATTACAAATTAATGAGGGTGTGGCATCCAGCGACCGTATGTTCTTACTTTTGGGAGGTACGGATAAACCCTATTTTATGCATGTCACAGAGGAATCCCCAGTATTCCAGACGAAATCTTTTCTCTACCCAGGTAAGTTTAATGGACATTTTTTTGGCTGAGGAATGGCTAGCGTTGAAAGGGTTTTGATTAAGAGCACAAGCCGCCTGCCTAGCGTGTACTTCAAACGCCCACTCCAGTTGGCTTAAATAACGTTATTATTCACGGATGTCACAAATTAGGCTTTACACTACTCCTTGCCGACACAAAAGGGCGATAATTGTAGGCCCGAACTGCTGATGCCCCCCTGGTGACGAGTCAGGAGCAGATACTTTTCTGTGGCTATTATACTACTGGTTCCTGACAGGCAAGGACGATAATCTTAAGTCGGGGGCGCTCGCATCTCAGGTCAAGAGACAAGGGCAGAGAATGTTCGGTAGAAAGCCTCTTTCAATGACGAGATGGGGCAAAAAGAATACTTATTTCAAGCCCTATCAAACATATAGCGGGAAGTTTTGACGGAAGCTGAAAATAAAGTACATTCAGTGCCGGACATAAGTTTTTAACCCTTTGGCCGCCAAAGTCGCATTTTAGCACCACAGTGATTTACCCTCTATGTCACTAAAAGGCACCAAATTGGGGTCTATTATTCAAAGACCCTATTGTCTTAGGGGAAGACGGGGTAAAAGGCGCATGGGCAGGGTAAGAAAGCCCACCCCAATTATCTCATGAAATAAAGAAACTTATTTCAGTCAAAATTTGCCCATGAGACGAATGCTAGACATTAACGCTCGTCTCATGGGCCAAAATGAGACTGAAATTTGCTTCATTTCATTTGAGCACCACATTGGGGTGGGCTTCTTACCCGCCCATGCGCTTTTTACCCCGTCTTCCCCTAGTTTTGGGAAGTAAGCAATAGACCTTATTTTATATATGTCACAGAAGAATCCCCAATACTGCAGATGGATTTTGTTCTCTACCCAGGTAAATTTAATGGAAATATTTGGCTGAAATGTGGCTGGCGGTGAAAGGGTTAAGGGGTGGGGGCTAATTCATCGGTTCGGGGGCATGCTCCCCCGGAAAAATGTTAAATCCAAGAAACAAAATAGTGCAATCTGGGCATGAAATAAAGGACGAATGAGGAAACAGAGGAAAACGGGTGGGTGCTGTAGCCCCATAAGCCCCCCCCCCCTTCCCCCCGTAGGTCCGGCCCTGACATATCTATTTGAATGCGTAATCTCCAGTTCAAATAAGAAGAAAAAAAAGAAGAAGAAGAAGAAGAAGAAGAAGAAGAAGAAGAAGAAGAAGAAGAAGAAGAAGAAGAAGAAGAAGAAGAAGAGAAAGAAGAAGACGATCTTCTTCTTCATCATCTTCTTATTATTATTTGAACTGGAGATTACGCATTCAAATAGATATAATGTCATGGCCGGACCTACATACTTAGGCTCTTTACGTACTCACTCGCAATATGTAGTATTCATATATCACAGTCTTTCCAAGATAACGGTGTAGAGTCTCCTGATTGGGGGAATGGACACTATCATCAATCATAACTGCTTGGGAAATAACACAGCAGGCTTATAATAATTGTACTCCAAGCTTATCAAACAACGTTGGAGTGTTTCAGGCCAACACTAGATACTGCATCAGTACAACTCGGAATTTGAAATGGTCAAAAACAAGAATGCACACACACACTGCACACACACACACACACACACACACACGCGCGCGCGCGCGCGCGCGCGCGCGCGCGCGCACACACACATGCTCACACACTAGCTTCACACGAGAAGAATATGTCAGTACACCAAACACTAGGTCACACAGAAACCCACACATTTCTGTATCACACAGCAACACTAAATGCTCTTGAAAATGTCCATCTTAGTATTTTTCATAAATACAAAAGTGTGTGAGAGAGAGAGAGAGAGAGAGAGAGAGAGAGAGAGAGAGAGAGAGAGAGAGAGAGAGAGAGAGAGAGAGAGAGAGGGGGGGGGAGAAGCAAAGTGCGTTGAGAATGGTGAAAAAAGAAGAAATTATAATGATCAAAAGAGAAGGAAAAAAAAGGTTTGAATGATCCTTAATTCACACAAACAAAGCCACAACACTGACCCACACAACTGCCTTCCGGAGACCACGTGGCATTGCTCTGGCACTGAATGGACAGTGACCCTTGAACGCTGAACCCGGGGTCACAGTTCAGAGTGCAAACAGACCGGTACTGCATGCCCCCGGCGCACTGAAAGCTGCCGTGGCTGACACCTACTGGCGCAGGACAGCTGATGACTGTGGGACAACACACAGATAGGGACGAACTATAGAGCTTTGGAACCCTTAAGAGCAAGCACGGGGTTTGCAATATTTTCGGCTTGTTCGTTGCTCGGCTCTCCCCGCATTTTCACACTTGCCTTTCTTTGCCTTTCTGACCAAACATTAATTTCTATGTGGGTCACAGCTACCCAGAAAAAAACCAAGGGACTTAATCGCTGTATTTTATGAACCTCGAACCTCGCTTAGACATCCTAACTTCCTATCCGCAAGCAAAATGTGAGTATTCTACGTGCCTCAGTTCAAACGCTGTCGTGGTAACATAGATACGTAGATAGTCGGGAACACACAGGGATAAAAACTGTAAGCAGCTTAGGCTTCATCACTGCTTAATTATGGAGAAATGAAGAAACAAAACAAAATTAAAAAAACAAGACAAACTTGGTTTTTAAATGTACAAAACCCACTGAAGCCTTTTCATCTAAACACGTTTATAAACCCCAAATGCGTACACAATCCAATAGCTTTAAATACAAGTGGAAATATATAAAAAAAAATCAGAAATTAATATAGTCGAATATCAGCAAACCATCACGTTTCCCTTTTTTTTTACGTGTAGCAGCTCAACTTTAAAAAAAGAAAACAACGAAAAGGATGACAGTCTCGAACGAATTTTATTCAGCTTCCAAAGTTGGAAATCATGTGGAAAAATGTCTTTGTAAGCTTAACTTAGGGACATAATGAAAATACTTATTTTAACACAAAATCGAGTATTCTGAACATCACAAATATTTACATCATAATGCTTTTTTCGTAAGCTTACGTTTAGACAGCCCATTGCCGACATATCATTACAACAAAGTACCAAAACGCCTTTGAGAAGTGTCATTCTTTAGAAGAAAAAAGTGATTATTTATGACTTATCAAAAGACTGTCATAAGAAACAAGCATAGGCGTACTAATGCCCGTTAATAAAAGCAGCCTCACACATTCACGCATACCCCCCCACCCCCCCCCCCCCCCCCCCCCCCCCCCCCCCCCAACCCCCCCCAACCCCCCCCCCCACCCCCCCCCCCCCCCCCAAACCCCCCCCCCTACCCCCCCCCCCAACCCCCCCCCCCCCCCCTCCACTCGAACACTATTCAGCATGAATTCTCACCATCACAGACAGGAAGTGAGGAATTCCAAGAACCGGAACTCTCGCACCGTGTGGTTGCGTCCCCTTGCAGCTGGTAACCCGGATTGCACGTCACCGTGCACTCTGACCCCTCGATGTAACCATGGCTGCAGGTCACGCGACTGTTCGAAGGCGCCGCCAAGGGAAAACAGCTTCTCTCTGACAGAGAGAAATGAAATGAAGCGAATGTTTATTTTGTATAATTTTCTCCCTTAGGCCACAATGCAATACTAAATACCCACCAAATCACGTGTCAAAATCAAGGGTTTCACGTGTTTTCCCTCTTATAGCTGGAAAGAAGTTATGTTTTGACCAGGCTTCACTCTCATACAAATGCCCCCAAATTCAAACCTAAACATCATTTTAAAGAGCAGCCTCACTTTGAAGTTGGGGACATCTGTATGTGGGTCACAGCTACCCAGAAAAAACCAAGGGACCTAATCGTGGTGCGCCAGTGTATCATTAAAGGACTGGGGTATGTGGGGGTTGGGGTGGACACGCGGCACGGGCTAGGCGGAAGCTGGTGTTGAGCGAATGAAGCACGTAAACAAGGATGTTGGACGTTCACTTAACTATTCTGAGACATATTGATTTAAAAAAAATCGGGATTCCCTGAATGTTGCACTGCCTCCGGGCATTGCCTCCAGGATCGTTCCAACCATCTGTATAGATCTACTAGTGTCCCATATGCCGGTGGACGTTAATTAAACAGATCTCCATCCATTGGACATTCACGACAAGTTTGTACACAGATATCAAGCTATTTGTCAAAGCACACAGGGATAGATTATTATTATTATTATTAGGTATTAGGTACTTTATAGTCACAGAGGCGTCTCTGTGAAATTCGGGTTGCTCCCACCTGGAGAACGCGTCGCAGCCAGAGGCGCGCCACCCAATTTTTTTTTTTATTTTTTTTTTTGGCATGCGATTTTTGTCACTGATGAGGGAGGGGGGGGGGGGGGGTGTACATTTTGACTAAATGACAACTTTTTCGTTGCCACTGGGTTTAACGTATGCTAAGTGCATGGGCACACGGGACCTCGGTTTATCGTCTCATCCGAAAAACTCCACGTTCAGACCGTTAAGGCCTAGTGCAGAATGCGAGGAAAAAATCCCCTGTACCCAGGTTCGAACTCGGGTTTACTTGACACGAAGCGAACGCGATACCACTGTGCCACTCTACACCGCTACACTCTACACTCTACATTACTACTTGTGTGTTCCATACACAATGCCATGCTATGGGATGTTTTAGGTAAAGTGTGATACCTTATTATAGAGTTGATCATACTCTCAAAGAGCTAGAGAGAAGGGGGAGAGAGAGAGAGAGAGAGAGAGAGAGAGAGAGAGAGAGAGAGAGAGAGAGAGAGAGAGAGAGAGAGAGAGAGAGAGAGAGAGAGAATTGACAAATAAATGTATTGACAAATTGATGATTTAATGTCAATAGCTACATAGCCATCATGGCATGCAGGGTGTAATGAAATACAGGAAAATGAAAACGAAAGATATCAATACAAATAATCACATTAATTCACACACAATCTCAATGTGTGTATGAAAAGATAAAATACTAGTACAAAATAGATACTCAGCGCGCATATTTCCATCAAACCAAAGTCATTATCGTCCTATACATAATGACCAGCGGGCACTAAATAAGGCAATTTGTAATAGGGAATGAAACTGAGAGTGAATGTGATCTAAGTTTATATCATTCAGCAACATATTTTGTTAGCGAACTAATTAATAACTCGTGTTCTAGTGTTACTGCACTCACCAAGTTACGTCTTTGTGTTACAGGTGCACTAAAAATAATACATTTATCCCGAATGTGTTTATGGCCTTCACATTAGAATAAAAAGTAATACTAATCTTCATTAAAATTGGATTTGCAAACAGGACAAACATTATCTACATTTGTATTATGCAAAAACAATTGTTTGTTACCATTTAGGCCTAATGTTCTGGTTCGAAATCTTGCAAGTGCACTTCGTTGCCATCTATCTGTAGCAGCTGTTATATACTTCAAGGTTACTTTTGAACGAGAGAAACCATTCATATTGTGGACTTTCTTCTATGTGGGAGTGTACATTTTGTTTAGATATACAAGTCATTCGATCTTTAAATTCAGATATGAAAGCTTTATCGTGACCTACTTCTTGGTTCAGCCAGACTATCCCAAACCCATTTTCTGTTAGTAATTTCTTGACTCTTGAAACCCAATTAAATTTCCCATTTTCATGTTGCTGTAATAACATTAGACACGCTTGCTTACATAGTCTTGTAGAAGGTAACTTCAAAAGCCTTAACCAATATCTGATACATTTAACATTAGTATGAACAAACAAAGGATACCTGCCCATCTCGGCATACACCATGCTGTTAGAAGAATGTAACGGCACACTAAGAAAACGTTTTATTGCAAGAGTATGGACATTGTCTAATTGATCATTATTGACAGTCCCCCATACTTCTGCTGCGTACGTTAATATAGGTGTGATGTATGTGTCAAAACGTTTCCAGAAAATAGATGGATAGTTCGAGCTTAACTTCCTTAAAGTTTTAAGTATATTAGTTACCCCTTTCTCTCCTTGTCTGCACATTTCTGTCCATCCTGCAGTAAGGCTTAGCTTGGTTGTGAGTACCAGGCCTTGATATTCATAGCTATTTGTGACCTTCACTTCCATGTTACCATACCACCATTTTTCAAATTTAGAGAGATAGCCCCCGTTCCTAAAAATCATAATATTTGTCTTGTCCAGGTTAACAGTTAAATGAAGTCGGTCTGCCTCTGCCGTAAGGGAATTTAACTGATTTTGCAAACCAACTATTGTATCTGAGAGCAAAATAATATCGTCTGCAAATAACATTACGAAGATTTATATTGCATATTGTATCATGTGAATGTCGTGACGCATTTTGGTGTTAATTTATATCACTAATTCGTTAATAAAGAAGAGAGAGAGAGAGAGAGAGAGAGAGAGAGAGAGAGAGAGAGAGAGAGAGAGAGAGAGAGAGAGAGAGAGAGAGAGAGAGAGAGAGAGAGAGAGAGAGAGAGAGAGAGAGTTTCAATTAAAAAGATCAGAGCTCATCAATGGAAATAAGACATGTCGATAACATTGCATCTGATATATCTGAGAGGGCGTTAATTACCCTAGTTGCAGTGGCCAATAGTCAAGCAAGGTCGGACAACACCCAGTGAAACTTAACTCCTACCTTGCACGTTGACCACAAAGTTGCAGGAAGCTGAGTTTCCCGCCGTGTCCTCAGCCGTGACCCAGATCACGTGGAAGCCCACGCCCAAGGTCGAGTTCTTGGCCACGCTGCTGGTCAAGGTCACGGTCTGGTTGCTGTTGTCCTTGACCCCGGGGTCAGTCCAGGTCACGGTGACCGGGGACTTCAGAGGTCCCGAGTACAGCTGCTGGTTGGCCGGGCAGCCCGAGGGAAAGTGAGGGGCTTCTGTGTCTGGTGGGGTACAGTTTGACATAAACAGCTTGAGATGAACAGTTTGAGATGAACAGTTTGACATAAACAGTTTGACATAAACAGCTTGAGATGAACAGTTTGAGATGAACAGTTTGAGATGAACAGTTTGACATGAACAGTTTGAAATGAACAGTTTCATATGAATTTTTTGTATACGAACAGTTTGAGATGAACAGTTTCAAATGAACAATTTGAGTCGAACAGTTTGAAATGAACAGTTTGGGGTGAACAGTTACACATTAACAGTTTGAGATGAAAAGTTTCAGATGAACAATTTTAGATGAACAGATTGAAATGAACAGTTTGAGATGACTAGTTTCAAATGAACAATTCGAGACTGACAGTTTGGGGTGAACAGTTTGAAATGAAGAGTTTAAAATGAACAGTTTGAGACGAACAATTGAGGTGAACAGTTTGAGGTAAACAGTTTGAAATGAACAGTTTGAGAAGAACAGTTTGAAATGAACATTTTGAGACAAACACATTTAGAGGAATAGTTGGAAATGAACAGTTTGAGATGAACACAAACATAGTGAACAAAACTAGCAGAATGTCATCAGATTCATTTAGACAATAACACTCCACGTCAATCATGCCTCACAAATTGTACAACATCGGATCGTAGTGGATTGAATCGTATGTAGTGTAGCCTGCCATTTTCAATACATCAAATAATGGTTGTATTATGTGTGCCGGTCTGGTCAAAGCAGTTAGTTACCTATGCAGGCATCTGCTGCGGTCCACGCTCTGCTCGCCTGGCACGTGATAAACGTGGTCCCACTGTGGGTGTAGCCGGGCAGGCACTGGGTCAGACAGACGCTAGGGTACGAGTGCTGGGTGTTCAGACAGATAAAGCTACCCCCGGGCACGGTGCCCGGAGCACCGCACGACACAGCTGGAACATAAAATGAATGAATTAATGAATGAATCAATTAAGCAAATAATCAATCAATTTATCAATCATTCGATCATCAATACATCCTAAGATATTGCTCTCTCTCTCTCTCTCTCTCTCTCTCTCTCTCTCTCTCTCTCTCTCTCCCCCCATCCTCTCTCTCTCTCTCTCTCTCTCTCACACACACACGCACACATGTAATTAGTACATGCACTCAGTTAGTTTTGTATGACTAGATGGGTAGGGAAAACACATAAATCAAACTACCATCCACGCACTCACACACACTCTCACTTCAATATGTATCTGCTGTAGGCTTAATTAATTTCACACACACCTTCTTTTGGGGGTCTAATATCACTTGCGGGTGAACAGACGTAAAACTAAAGAACGAACACACACAGTCTCACCCTGACACGTGGGGAAGGAGCCACTCCACTGCCCGTTGCTCTGGCACTGCACAACAGAGCTGCCTCCAGTCAGCTGGTATCCAGGGTGACAGTGGTGTGAGCACTGAGAGCCGT
>CM065701.1:18022452-18027452 GCA_017654935.2 Phymorhynchus buccinoides | reverse complement strand
GGTGGTACGGCTAGAAATAAGATCCACGTCCTTGCTAGCTCAGCTCTTATGGAATCGACTGATGGAAGTTCAGTTTAACGTCGCGTATCGGCTTTCGCCATGTACGACGGGCTGAACAAACCAACCAGGGTATTAAATAAACAAAAATTTTGTTCCTGAATCAGTCTTAGCCAAAAGGCCGAGCTAGCTCTATGGAATCGACTGATGCCCGAGCCAGTATTTTATAGTGTCAGAGTGACCACCACCCACCCCACCCCTCATCTCCCTCAACACCCATTACTCTATCTACATTTCATCGCTGAAGCCCCGCCCCTACCGCTACCTCTGCTACCCCCCCCCCCCCCCCCACCACCACCACCACCACCACCACCACCACCCCCACACCCACACCCCACCCAGAATATAAAAAAAACCAAAACCTCTTCCACACTTCCCATCCCTACACCCCTCTCCCTTCATACCTTTACCCACCAAACTACCCACTCTCGCTTTCAGGGTTCCAGTCTTCCTGTTTAGTTGGCATCATACGGGGGAAATGGAGTGTCCAGTTACCAGTGATTGTTATTAGTACCGCCTGGCATTCCAAGAAAAGGGCATTAGGCCTAGTGAGGGATTTAGTACAGATATTTGACCAGAGCGGTTCTGCTGGGTATAAGTCCTTGCCATGGTTCTTGGACTGTTTGTGTTGGCAGGTCTCCTAAACCAAAGCAGGGAGAGCACGTGTTTGTATTAATAAACTTAAACAAATGCCAAACAAAAAGAGAGAATGACCACATACACGTGTATCGCGCGTGTGCGCAGTTTGTGTTCTTCTTCAAATTCACAGTCCAGTGCATGCGTGTATGTAATATGTAAAAGTATTTTGTAGGGCCTACTCCTCTGCAAACGCAGAGCTCTTGTGTGTATGTGTTTGTGTGTATGTCTCTATGTGTTTTTGATCAAAGAAACCAGAAACACCACTAACTGTGTAAAATAAAAGTAAAAGATTGTGCTGGTTTACCCTTTGTCCCAATGGGGGACAGACAGTGTATGAGCATGGTACATAGAGAGATCTCTTTCGAATTTATGGAATTCTTGTCAGTATGTATATCTGCTAACAAACACTATCTTGTGGATCAACCCCAACAGGAAGACATTTCTGATAAAAGAATGGTGTCTCTATGTGTGTGTGTGTGTGTGTGTGTGTGTGTGTGTGTGTGTGTGTGTGTGTGTGTGTGTGTGTGTGTGTGTGTGTGTGTAACACTATCGTGTGTGTGTGACATTTCTGATGTGTGCGTGCGTGCGTGTATGTGTGTGTGTGTGTGTGTGTGTGTGTGTGTGTGTGTGTGTGTACATGCGTGTGTGTGTGTGTGTACATGCGTGCGTGCGTGTGTGTGTGTGTGTGTGTGTGTGTGTGTGTGTGTGCTCGCGCAGAGCGAGCGCGCATGCATGCGTGTGTGCCAATGCAGGCATCTCAATCGGATCACTGATTAGGGCTACTTTTACTGAGTTTTCCTCGTTCACTGTCTCAGTCTCTTTGGGACAACTTAGGGGATTCCCCAAGGAAATTTTCTCTACACAATCATGTTCCTAGTTAAATCCCACTAATTAAGGCGGAGATTTGGCAACATCCAGACACAACAGGATTATCCAGTGTTGTTAATCCCAAAGCCGCCCTAACACCCGGAAGAAACTTTCAAATGACATTCAAATCATTCGTGCAATAACGGGGGGTGGGGGGGGGGGTGGGGGGGGGGGGGGTGCTCCTTAATCTAAAGTGCACAATAATCCAATAAGCTTAAAACGATACTTACGTATGCTGGAATTTCCATTCCGACAACGATTGGCAGACCGCAGATGGGGGGACATGCAGTTGCTATTCCAATGGGCTGGGCTAAAACTTCGTTTGCAGTGGACATACCTTGCCCAGGGTACATCCCCACTCTATCGGCCAAAGGGATTTGAGGACAGTTGGGGTTTGGGGAAGGTCCCCAACAATGATTACCAGACAGTAGAGGGGACATGCAGCTGCTATTCCAATGGCCTGGGCTATAGCTAAAATTCGTTTACACTGGAAATACCTTGCCCAGGGTACACCCCCACTCCATCGGCCAAAGGGATCTGAGAACAGTTGGCGTTTCGGAAGGTCCCCAACAGCGATTGCCAGACAGCAGATGGGACATGCAGTTGCTATTCCGATGGGCTGGGCTAAAATTCGTTTACAGTGGAAATGCCTTGCCCATAATATATCCCCACTCTATCGGCCAAAGGGATTTGAGGACAGTTGGCGTTAGGGGAAGGTCCCCAAAGGCCAACCAATTCTATATTTCCTGCAGCACTAGTAGTAGACCCAGTGCAAATGCCTATAATAATAATAATAATGGGAATTTATATAGCGCTCTTTCTCACATGAGCTCAGTGCGCTTTACATTGATAACAAGAACATTAAAGGCAAACAAATAATTAATCATTAGAAAGTAAAATAAGCACGATGCTTACACACAACGTTCTCTTACTTCCTTACTCACACACACACACACACACACACACACACACACACACACACACACACACACACACACACACACACACACACACACACACACACACACACACACACACACACGCACACACGCACACATACACACACATGCATGCGCACACGCACACTCGCACACAATTAATTATACAAGTAAAATAGTTACAACATGAACATTCTAAGAAGAAACATAGAGACCACATTCACATTCCCAATCAAGTTTGAATACAATACTGCAACTTGAAATAAAATCATACTGCCATCGACATACCAATTACATGACTAATTATAATAGACAAATTTTGCAAAAACAAAAATACCCTTCTACCTCATTTACAAGCATTTAAAGTTTACAAGACGTAGACATTCTACATACAAGAATACTAGAATGAGAGTCAGTCTTCCACGAAAGGGTTAAGGCCTGGTACACAGTACACCCGGATAGTACGCGCGGAAATAAGTAATAAGTAAAGAAGAAAAGAAAAACAACAACACAAATATACGGATTAGGGGAAACACGGACACGTGCTCTTATTTTTTTGTAGGTTTAAACAAATCTTTAATATTTCCAAACAAGGTCAAGGTCACGACGGCAAAATGGTTTGCGCGGATGCCTTCCTCTCATAGTGACACACCAGCACACAAAATTTGACGCGATTCGGTCAAGCGGTTCGGGAGATATCCTTGGGACAGACAGAAGGAGAAAAAATGACCCTCCGATTTTCAGGCTCCAGCGATCTTTTTGACCTTGACCTTGACCTTGATCGGTATGCCATCATCAGAACGGGCATAAGCAAAACCACCTTCATACCAAGTTTCAACATCCTATGTCGATCGGTGCCCGAGATATGGCTAAAAATAGATTTTCGGTTTTCAAGGTCGTACGTCAAGGTCAAGGACACGACGGCAAAATGGTTTGCGCCGATCTCTTCCTATTAAGGCGGCACACCTTCACACAAAATGTGACGCGATTCGGTCAAGCGGTTCGGGAGATATCCTTGGGACAGACACCAAAAAAAAAGAAATAAAATACAAACCTGCCCATCGCAATGTCCGTTCACCTTCGGTGACGGACAACAACACATATTACAGAACGCAAAAGAGAGCATCAACAAGCTAGCGCTCATAGCGTGCTCCTGAAATATTTCATAAAAAAATAATATTTGGTAAATGACAGACTGTGTAAGTACAAAAATACATCATTTATACTTGATAATTGAGCAAAAGGAAAGGCACACCCAAAACAAAATCAAACACACACAAAGAACATAATGTGCAATCAATTTAGAGACATATTTTGGTGTTCCTTCTTTCTTTTATTTATTGATTATTTCCGCGCGGAAAATCCGGATGTACTGTGTACCAGGCCTTAGTCATACTATGATAATTATCTCTGAAAATCCGTTATTGTACAGTTCTAGTTTACCATTGGTCCCGAGCAGAAGGCTAATTTCAAGCAGAGTCAAACAACATTCATTTTGAGTTAAAGGGGTACCCTGACGGATGAGTTTTTGTAAGAAACACGTCGAGATCAACAGGAAAACACCCTTTACCGAGATTGCAACACTCACTTTGCTCTGGTTTCTTGGAAATAAAACCGTCAAATCGGCGATTCCTCCTTTGCGGAGGTGCTGAAAGTCAAATTCTGTCACCCAAAGAGAAGGCGTGTGCCGTCTCTTTTCTAATGGCCGCCAAATCGTTTGCACGAAATTTTCGTTATACAATCCTTTTTATTTTTATTTTGTTTCATTTTTATACAGTTTATGTAAATGAGTTTCGCTCGCAACAAAGGAAATAGCTCCCTCTTTTTTTTTACTGCATTACAAAAAAAGAAAACGCTTCAACCACAATGAGTGACATCCACCCACCCCATCCAAAATGGCTACTCTCTTCTGCATCTCCGCCAGCACCCTATAAACGTGGTCCCAGTTACCAGGAACGCCCACACACAATCACATAAGACCAACTGATCAAACTCAGGGGAGTTAATTTTGGACTCTGTGGTCATTGTCTATTTTTGTATTTAATAATTTCCTGTATTGGTACACAATTAAGTGATTCAGGGGAGTTAATTTTGGACTCTGTGGTCATTGTCTATTTCTGTATTAATAATTTCCTGTATTGGTATACCGTTGCTTAGAAATAAGATATGTTGCAACAAAATAGTATTAAACAACCCCTTATCAGAATACTTATTTTGATTTAAATCTACCCATTATATTTTAAATGATCAGTGCTTTGTTTAATATTCAAAATGTTATCACTGGCATTATGTTGATATGGCTTGTCGTTCTGTGAATCTGACATGATGGACAGCATCAGTCCCGCATGGTTAATTCCGGGAGGACGTAAAACAAAACTTTTCTTCTTGGACAGCATCCACCATTTTGCATTAATATCCGACAGCATCCGCATGGTCTAAGGAATCATTGTACCAAATATTATTACGATCGGTGTAGTGGTTTAGGTGCTAGCACACAAT
>CM065701.1:17994952-18012452 GCA_017654935.2 Phymorhynchus buccinoides | reverse complement strand
AATGTGTGCGTGTGTGTTTATTTATATGTGGATGCAATAATATGTATGCGTGTGCGTACGTGTCGTGTGAGTATGTGTTGTGAACTAGCGAGTCATTTATCTTGTCTTTGTAGTAATGGTTAACCTAGCTCGCCAATTGGACCGCCAGGTGGCATAGCGCTCGTGTGGGGCTAATCCTCTCTATAATTCTTAGTTGGGGATAAAGAGAGAGAGAGAGAGAGAGAGAGAGAGAGAGAGAGAGAGAGAGAGAGAGAGAGAGAGAGAGAGAGAGAGAGAGAGAGAGAGAGAGAGAGAGAGAGAGGGGGGGGGGGAGAGGAGTCTCTCTCACTACGCCCAACTACGAATATCGCGCGCTAAGCCCCTACTGGTTGGACTGCCCCCTGGCGGTAAAATGCGCTTCCTAAGCTGCTCATTCGATTGCATCCACCTAGGCCACTGCCAGCTGTCCGCTTTCCGGCAAGTTCCTGTACCAAGACACTCGTTGCTGGGTGACGAACGCAACACAATCGCCTCACGCCGCAGGAGAGGGAAGCGTCTGTCACGTGATCAGCGGAGAGGAACGAGGCTTGTTTAAATGCAAAAACAGGAAGTGGATCAATGCAGGTGAAGCAAAGAAAAAGAGCAACTTCAGTCCGTTGCTATTAATCACATCATTATTATTCTTTTCCAACCGATGATCTTTGTGAAAGTCTTGTCCGTATGATGGCCAGCTTTAGTAGGGGTTTGGGTACCTAGAAATGAGCACAACAGATAGAGTATTAGAGGAGGACGAGGAAGAAATGACGAGGAGAAAACGATAACGACAATAACCATAAATCAATATACGTGCTAGTTTGCTAGTTGATCTATTTTATATGATTATATTAATGAATTGAGAACGTAGTAATCCCCTCTGATTAAAAACAACAACAACAACAATAGCAACAAAAAATTGACCATTCCAACGGAAGTGTCGCCATCTTAGTCCTTATTTGTGTGTAAACAAAGTGAAAATGTTATCTAAATGTGTAAAGAAAACATCCAGATGTTATAAATACAGTTTAGATTAAGTTTCGAATTGGAACAGCCAAATACGCAGCATCGATCTGGCATTTTTCAAAAAAAGGTAAGGACTAAGATGGCGGTCTCCCATAATATGGCGCTCCTTGTGGCCGGATATGACGACACGTGGGTACCAGCAATACCAGATGCATGATGAACCTTGAAGACTCTGTCATTTGAAGAGCTTTACAAAATGGGGATTAAAAAAATAGGCTTACCGCGCAGACTTCACAGTGCAAAGTACTATAACTAAATACCTTCATTAAAAGATAACTTGATAACTTACAAGCCAGCTAGACAATTAATCACTCAATCCGCCAGCTGACCAACCAGTTATTGTATTGGGAGTTTTGACAGGCACACCAAGACACCTTTCAGAGAGAGAGAGAGAGAGAGAGAGAGAGAGAGAGAGAGAGAGAGAGAGAGAGAGAGAGAGAGAGAGAGAGATTGGGTAAAACAAACGGTGATAACAAACGTGAAACAGAAACAAACACACTAACATAATTATATACGTAAAACAATGCGCTAAGAATGATTGACGCATGTTCTGTTTTCCAGGTCAAAACATTGCTGCCAATCCTCCACTAAAACGTGTAAAACGATTTATTAGACTACGAAGAATTTGTAAGTATGCCTATACTGTCAGACATAATACCACTTTATTTGCCCTTGTTGCTGATGCAAAATCTTATTTTGTCTTGGTTGCTTAGTCAGTTATATGTCTAATGTCTGATTTATATTACCACAGTGAAACATTTTGCGCCAGCATTTAAGGGATTCCATTCCATTTTGCTGTCAGTCAGAATCTTGTGGGTTTTTGTTTGGCCAATTAATTTGAAAGTGGACGCATGTGTGCTAGTGAAATTTTTTGTTTTTTTTTTTTTTTTTTTTTGCTAGTGAAAAAGATAACAACAGTAAACATGACATATTATTGTGGGCATGTGTACGTGCACAGTACAGTATACGTATAAAACGTGTTGATTATGTTGGTTAAGGTCTTGAATTAAGCACAATAGTTTCCCACGCCTATTAATGTTATTACTTCACAACTGTAACCGTTTCAAGGGGAAAAAAAAACACACCTTAATTGTATGCTTTCTCCATATTAAGAATAATTGTGCATAATAATTATAGTTACTAATTTTTTTTTCCGATAGAGAAGGATAAACTCAATTTTGTTTTGTAAGTTTGGTTTGAATCATCTTAATACTTATACTTGAATTATCAAAATACCTATGTGATAGGTTTGGGTTCACGCATGAATTAACTAATATTATTACATATGAAAATTAATATTTGACATTTTCTTTTTTTTTATCACCTTAGTTGGTGGCAGGCGTGACCCACCAGCCCCTCCGCCTAACCGAGCGCCATACTTCAGCTCGTGCCCTGGAAACATCATCACTACTGCCTCGTCCAATCAGAAGGCAGCTACCGTCACGTGGACCGTGAACGCTGTCGATCCAGAAGGTTCCTTGACGTAAGGCTTCTATGAAACATGACTTTGCTCATGCCACTGCCTCAGGGTTTAGACTCAAACAGCCCCAAAGGTGTATACACTGTAAAATATGTAAGCTTACTCTAGACTAAAACAATCCTGAAGCTTATACACGATGCCCTCCGTTTTTAGTCTTTAAACAATTCATAGGATTATAGACCCCCAAAACTGATTTTAGACTAAAACAATCCCAAGGTTTATTATACGAAGTCCTCTCGTTTTAGACGTAAACAATCCCAAAGCTTATACACGATGTACTCTGGTTCTTAGACTTAAACAATCCCAAGATTTGTACACAAAGACCTCTGGGTTTAGCCTTAAACAATCCCAAGGTTTGTACACAAAGCCCTCTGGTTTTAGACTTAAACAATCCCAAGGTTTGTACACAAAGCCCTCTGGTTTTAGACTTAAACAATCCCAAGGTTTGTACACAAAGCCCTCTGGTTTTAGACTTAAACAATCCCAAGGTTTTTGTACACAAAGCCCGCTGGTTTTAGATTTTATTAATCCCAAGGTTTGTACACAAAGCCCTCTGGTTTTAGACTTAAACAATCCCAAGGTGTTTGTACACAAAGCCCGCTGGTTTTAGATTTTATCAATCCCAAGGTTTGTACACAAAGCCCTCTGGTTTTAGACTTAAACAATCCCAAGGTTTGTACATAAAGCCCTCTGGTTTTAGACTTAAACAATCCCAAGGTTTTTGTACACAAAGCCCGCTGGTTTTAGACTTAAGCAATCCCAAGGTTTGTACACAAAGCCCTCTGGTTTTAGATTTTAACAATCCCAAGGTTTGTACACAAAGCCCTCTGGTTTTAGACTTAAAGAATCCCAAGGTTTGTACACAAAGCCCTCTGGTTTTAGACTTAAACAATCCCAAGGTTTGTACACAAAGCCCTCTGGTTTTAGACTTAAACAATCCCAAGGTTTGTACACAAAGCCCTCTGGTTTTAGACTTAAACAATCCCAAGGTTTGTACACAAAGCCCTCTGGTTTTAGACTTAAACAATCCCAAGGTTTGTACACAAAGCCCTCTGGTTTTAGATTTTAACAATCCCAAGGTTTGTACACAAAGCCCTCTGGTTTTAGATTTTAACAATCCCAAGGTTTGTACACAAAGCCCTCTGGTTTTAGACTTAAACAATCCCAAGGTTTGTACACAAAGCCCTCTGGTTTTAGATTTTAACAATCCCAAGGTTTGTACACGAAGTCCGTTGGCTTTAGCTTTAAGCAATCCCACAGTTTGTACACAAAGAAGATGAAACATTGACTGCAGTACCTTTTGAAGGCCAACGTAGAAATGGTGGGTACAAAAAATAAGGTACCCATGAAAGGGAAAACTCCAACGTGTCGTGCCTAATAGGCACTTAGTCAGTTGGCTTCTACCCTCATAAACTGTAATCACACTATTTTTCCACTACCCACACTATTTCTCTCCCGCTGAACATTGTGAACTATCCACACAAGAGGAAAATCTACAACCTGTCAACTTTGTTTGCTGTCTTCACTTCATGACTAAGTGCTTAACCCTTTCATCGCCACTGTCGCCTCTTGACACCACAATGATTTAACACCCATGTCACTGAAAGGCATCAAATGAGGGTCTGGTATCCAGTGACCTTATGTTCTTCATTTTGGGAGGTAAGGATAGGCCCTATTTTATGCACGTCACAGAGGAATCCCCAATATTGCAGACAAAATATTTTCTCTACCCAGGTAAGTTTAATGGTACATTTTGGCTGAGGAATGGCTAGCGATGAAAGGGTTAAGGCACGAAACATTGGAGTTTTCCATTTCATAGGTACCTTGTTTTCTTTATCCACCATTTTGACGTTGTCCACAGAGACCTCTGGTTTTATACTATATTAAAACAATCCCAAGGTATATACACGATGTCCTTTGATTGTAGACTTGGGAATTCTAAGGTTTATATACAAAGCTTAAGCAATCCCAAAGCTTATACACAACATCCTCTGGTTTTAGACTTAAGCAATCCCAAGGTTTGTACACAAAGCCCTCTGGTTTTACACTTAAACGATCTCTGATTTTAGACTAAAGCAAGCCCAAGGTTCATACACGATGTCCTCTGATTCTAGACTTAAACAATTCTAAGGTTTATAATTATGCACAAAAGCCTCTAGTTTTAAACTTAAACAATTTCAAAGATTACACACGAACTCCACTGGTTTTAAACCCAAGCAATCCCAAGGTTTATACATGCAATCCTCTGGTTTTAAATTTAAACAATCCCAACGTTTACACACGATGTCCTCTGGTTTTAATCTCGATCATATCCAATATTTATACATTAAATATTCTGTTTGTAGACTTAAACGAAGACACGTTTATGTATATTACTCTGCTTTCAGCCTAAAACTAACACAATATTTATACGCAATGTCCTTTGAGTCTGTAACTCAGGCAAACCCACGGTTGATCATATACACTGATTTATTGAGCAAACTAGCACAACCAACTGAAGGTCTAGGCACAGTGCCCTTTTGGTTCAGTTTTGGACAGTCTCTGACATACAAGACTCGGGGATACTCAAGGGTTATTATTATAAGACTTATTATTCTCAATGCCCGCTTATTTCAGACTCGGTCAGACTCAAGTTAATGTATTAAGTACATGTTATAAACTTGATGATTTGCATAAATTCCATATACATCGAGCGCTCTTGCTTTCAGGCTCATGCAAACTCGAGGCTTATTTGTAGTGTGCTCTTATAGCAAAGAACAAACTCGGGCAAACTAATTTGCTAATTCACAGTGTTCTCGTCATTTAGACTCAGACAATACTAATGTTTAGTAGTCATACGCCGATTATTACATCCCTTAGCGGTGGCACTAAGAAGAACAAAAAAGAACAATTTCAAAGAAAAACATATATATCTGGAGAAATCGTAATAGGGACACAGAAAGAACAATAATTCTGGAGACCCCCGGCCCATCCTATGCACAATTCCCATCTCGTTTCAAACTTTCGCAAAGTCAAGGTTCGTGCACAATGTCATATGATATATTTTCCAGACTCACACAGTCCCATTGTACATACTAATTCGTTATTATACATTATTTTTTCTTCTCATTTCAGACTCAGGCTAACTCAAGGGTTGGCTCCAGGCAGCAGTTTTCCAGAAGGGGACACAGCCGTGGTCTACACTGCCTCTGACTCTGCTGGTCAGACCGCAACATGCGCTTTTCAAGTTACTGTAAGAGGTATGGTAACCCTTACTCTGTGTCCGTACTGTCTCCCTCTATTTTTTATCTTTCTACATTCTGTCTGTATTTACCTATTAGCAACTGCAAGTAGGGTTATTAACGCCCTTGACAGCGAGAGTGAAGCCCTTGTTGATCAGTGTCCCAAAGGGCATTCACTCTTGCAAAGGGCAGCCATTAAGTGGCATCCAATAGGGGTATTGGCGAGAGTTATACCCTTGTTTGGTCAGTACTCAACCATCTTCCCCAGCCACCAAGGGCATTCACTCTTGCAAAAGGTGCTCTTTGCTGTAGCCAATAGGGAGAAGGTCTGGATCAGTAAACTTTGTGAATTATTATTTGCTGATTAACCTACCCCGCTCTCTCTCTCTCTCTCTCTCTCTCTCTCTCTCTCTCTCTCTCTCTCTCTCTCTCTCTCTCTCTCTCTCTCTCTCTCTCTCTCTCTCTCTCTCTATCTCTCTCTCTCTCCTCTCTCTCTCTCTCCTCCCTCCATCTCCCTCTCTCTCTCTCTCTCTCTCTCTCTCTCTTCTCTCTCTCTCTCTCTCTCTCTCTCTCTCTCTCTCTCTCTCTCTATGTCTCTCTCTCTATATATATATCTCTCTTTCTCTCTCTCTCTCTCTCTCTCTCTCTCTCTCTCTCTCTCTCTCTCTCTCTCTCTCTCTCTTTCTTTTTTCTTTCTTTCTCTCCCCCTCTCCCTCCCCCCCCCCCCCCCCCCCCCACTCTCTCTCTCTCTCTCTCTCTCTCGCTCTTTGTCTGTCTCTGTAGTTAGTAGAAGAAGTAAATTGTAGTGAAAGAGGTGTTTTTTATTTGTTTATTTGTTTATTTGGTTGGTTAGTTTTCTATTCTGTGTGTTTTTATTGCTGATGTTGATGCTCTGACTACCATGTCGTTGCTATATTACTGTTAGTTGTTGTTTTGTGTTGGCGATTTTCCTGTGTCTCAATGTTCACTTATAATAGTAGTTATGAATTGCATGCTTAGAACCAAGGACAGAATGGAAGACTAGGCCCAGCCTAAATTCTTTTCCTTGTAAAATAAAGTTTCTGAGTCTGAGTCTCTCTCTCTCTTTTCTCTCTCTCCTCACCAGGCTCGCCTCGTGTTTTATTAACCCTTTCATCGCCTAAGTCGCATTTTAGCACCACAGTGATTTAACACCTATGTCACTAAAAGGCATCAAATTGGGGTCTATTATCCAAATACTCTATTGTCTTAGTTTTGGGAAGTAAGAATAGAACTTATTTCATATATGGTCACAGAAGAATCCCCAATACTGCAGATGGATTCTGTTCTCTACCCAAGTTAATTTGATGGACATTTTTTGGCTGAAGTATGGCTGGCGGTGAAAGGGTTAATGGTCAACCTATGGCGATATTTTTCACGCCAGAGGGCAGTCAATGCACTAGGGGCTTATCACGCGATTTTCTTACTTGGGCGTAGTGAGAGAGAGAGAGAGTGATGGTAGGACCACTCACTCTCTCTCTCTCTCTTTCTTTATCCCCAACTAATAACATAGAGAGGATTAGCCCCACACGAGCATCATGCCCTCTGGCG
This sequence comes from Phymorhynchus buccinoides, assembly GCA_017654935.2. Taxonomy (NCBI): domain Eukaryota; kingdom Metazoa; phylum Mollusca; class Gastropoda; order Neogastropoda; family Raphitomidae; genus Phymorhynchus; species Phymorhynchus buccinoides. The sequence goes on along the minus strand of CM065701.1, from coordinate 18,005,144 downwards.
TGAGAAAAATCGCACTAAGTCTCTCATTTCATGGTTGTTGTGTGCCAGGTTATATATATATATGTGTGTGTGTGTGTGTGTGTGTGCGTGCGTGCGTGCGTGCGTGCGTGCGTGCGTGCGTGCGTACGTGCGTGCGTGCGTGTGCGTGTGTGTGTGTGGTCGACAATCGATCGAACTAATGAACTGATCAATTTCAAAGGGAGAAAATAATGTACGTCATACTAGAAAGTTTAATAAATATTCGCATCTACACAATGTAAGTGAATTTAAAATAATAATGACAATAATTTCTTTTCTTTTTTGTTCAGCCGTAGTCCATCGGTGCTATCTTAATAATACAGGCCTGACCTTTGATTCCTCTCCAGTCGTCAGTTGTCCCGGGGATTCCCTTTTTAACCCTTTAACCGCCAGCCATTCTTCACCCAAACGTAAAACAAACCATTGAGCTTAACCGGGTAGAGCACACTATGACGTTGAAATATTGGGAATTCCTCAATGACGTGTATAACATTATTAGGCCTATCCATGCCTTGCCCGAAATTAAGAAAATAGGGGTCTTCAGATAACAGGCCCTGATGTGGTGCCTTTTAGTGACATGGGTGTTAAACCACTGTGGTGCATGAAGGCGACATTGGCGGCGAAAGGGTTAAAGTGTTGTAATTGTGTCTCTACGACAGCCTTTGTAAAGTATTGTGTCCATATTCCAGTCACCAGGTGTCTCCATGACAGCCTTTGTAAAGTATTGCGTCCATATTCCAGTCACCAGGTGTCTCCATGACAGCTTTTGTAAAGTATTGTGTCCATATTCCAGTCACCAGGTGTCTCCATGACAACCTTTGTAAAGTATTGTGTCCATATTCCAGTTACCAGGTGTCTCTACGACAGCCTTTTTGTAATGAGTTGTGTCCATATTCCATTTACCATGTTTCTCTAAGACAGCTTTTCGTCGTGTCGTGTCCATATTCCAGTCACCAGGTGTCTCTACGACAGCCTGTTTAAAGCATTGTGTCCATATTCCAGTTACTAGGTGTCTCCATGACAACCTTGTTAAAGCGTTGTGCCCATATTCCAGTTACTAGGTGTCTCTACGACATCATTTTAAAGTATTGTGTCCATATTCCAGTTACCAGCTGTCTAAATGACATCCTTTGTTAAAGTGTTGTGTCCACATTTCAGTCGCCAGGTGTCTCTATGACAAACGTTTTAAAGTGTTGTGTCCATATTCCAGTTACAAGGAGTCTCCATGACAACCTTGTTAAAGCGTTGTGCCTATATTCCAGTTACCAGGTGTCTCCATGACAACCTTGTTAAAGCGTTGTGCCCATATTCCAGTTACCAGGTGTCTCCATGACAACCTTGTTAAAGCGTTGTGCCCATATTCCAGTTACCAGGTGTCTCTACGACAGCCTTTCTGAAAGCGTTGTGTCCGAATGTCCAGTTACCAGATGTCCCTACGTGAGCCAGCTGTCCCATTTTGCCCACGGGTCACAGAGCTGCAGCGGTGTGGAGAAGAACATTCACGGCTCTGTGTGCCAGCACTCCTGTGACGTAGGTCACGTGCTGCAAGGTGCACAGGCGGTCACGTGTCTTTCGTCTGGGTCCTGGGGCAGCGCCTTTCCTTCCTGTCAACGTGAGTGGATTGTGAATTGAAACTGGTTTAAATATACACTGACCCACCGCGATTAAGTCCCTTGGTTTTTGTCTGGGTTGCTGTGACCCATAATCAAATGCCCCCAAATTGCAATGAGGCGTTATACTACTCCTTACCGAGACGAAAGGGCGATAATTTTAGGGCAGAACTGCCGATGCCCCCTGGTGACATGTCAGGAGCAGATAATCTTCTGTGGCTACATACCACTAGTTCCTGACAGCAAGGGCGATAATCTTAAGTAGGTGTCGTTCGCATTTGAGGTCGCGAGACAGGGGCAGATAATGTTCGGTATAAAACCTCATTGAGGCTGCTCTTTAAAAATATGTTTCGTTTTCAATTTGGGGGCATTTGTATGGGAGTAAAACCTGATCAAAACAAGATTTCTTACTAGCTATAAGAGGAAAAACACGTGAACCCCGTGATTTTGACACGTGAACCGGTGGATCTTTAAAGACCCAGTGACGCTGCTCGATTAAGTCCCTTGGTTTTTTTTCTGGGTAGCTGTGACCCACATCCAAATGTCCCCAACTTTAAATTGAGGCTGCTCTTTACACTGATGTGTCTGTTTGAATTTGGGGCTATTTATATGGGAGTCAGACTTGTTCAAAACAAGATTTCTGTCCAGTTATTAGAGGGAAAACAGGTGAAACCCGTGATTTTGACATGTGATTCTGGTGGATCTTTAAATTACGGTGTCACTGTATGTGATTATGTCTAATTTTGTGGGCCGTTTTCAGCAATGACTTTAACAATGATATTATTTTTATGCATCTGTGTCCAGCTGTGTCGTGCGGTGCCCCGGGCACAGTGGCAGGGGGTCAGGTGCTGTGCCCACAAGGTCACGTGTTTCCTCGCACGTGCACGGCGCAGTGTCTGGCTGGCTTCCACAACACGGGAACAACCAGCGTCACCTGTCAGAGCTCTGGGCACTGGTCAGACCAGCTGACACCATGTACAGGTGTGTGTGTGTGTGTTGTGTGTGTGTGTGTGTGTGTGTGTGTGTGTGTGTGTGTGTGCGTGTGCGTGTGCGTGTGTGTGTGTGTGACTATATCTCTACCTGCATATTTTCTCCAGTCGACATTTTACTAAAGCACTGAACTGCTAAAGAACTGCTTCCAACTGTCGATGATTATTGCTGAACGATCTCTCTGTAGACCCAACACTAATGATTATAAATAGGATTGTTTGTTTGTTTGTTTGTTTGTTTGAACATTTGTTTTTCGTCGCGTAACATGCCATCACAATTGTCTTCAAAATGTTAGATTTGGCATGGCGGAAACAATTATATTTCACCAACAATAACTGTAAGATATTGTGTGATAGGGCATATATGTAGTGATTGTTTTCTGTATATTAATATTATCTTAAAAAAATGATCAACTTTCTTTTATATTAATTAGCAAGTATTACACAGTAAGCTATGGTTTACTGAATGAAAGATGAATAATGAGTCGGTGTCAATAAATATATATGTGTGTGTGTGTGTGAGAGAGAGAGAGAGAGAGAGAGAGAGAGAGAGAGAGAGAGAGAGAGAGAGAGAGAGAGAGAGAGAGAGAGAGAGAGAGATGCTTTTGTATATGCGTTGTTGCTGGTTTGTGTTATTCTTAGACACTTGTTTTGTCTACTTGTTGATGGATACTCGATTATCAAGCGCTTTGGGCTCATTTGAGGCAAAGCGCCATATAAATGTACTATCATTATTATTTTCGATGGCTTGGAGTCAAAACGGACTATCTTTAGAGAGTCCATTGACGTATTATTGAACTTATTACGAAAACTAATAGGCCTAACTTGTATAACAAAAAGACTGCTGAAATATAAAAAGCAAAACCTTTTTTTATATTTCTGCAGTCATTGTTTGATACAAGTTATTAGGGTTTTTGTGTGGTAATAAATCCAATAATACGTCAATGGACTATCTACAGCTAGTCCGTTTTGACTCCAAGCCATCGTATTATTACTTATCTTTTTGTGTTCTTACGGCATTGTTTTTTCCCCAGACATCCAAAGTCCCACCTTTACTAACGGCTGCCCAGCCGACCTACATCTCTACTCGGGGCCGCTGGAAACTCCCGTGCCGGTGACCTGGGTTGACCCCGTCGTCAGTGACAACAGCGGTCACGTGGCGTCCTTGACATCTGACCTTGCTCGCGGTGCTACGCTGGGGGTCGGCTCGCACAGGGTCAATGTCACGGCGGCTGACGCTGAAGGGAATGAAGCCTCTTGTTCTTTTCTGGTGATCGTGAAAGGTAAGAGACGTTGATATTTGCTATCTGTGTTTGTGGGTTTTGAAATGGCTTTGGCATACTCGTCTCTAAAGTGCACGCTTCCTGGCCTTGCACACTATGGCTCCCCCCCACCTGCGTGCGCATCTCGACCCTTCCAACGGAAGTGTCGCCATCTTAGTCCTTATTTGTGTGTAAGCAAAGTGAAAATGTTATCTAAATGTGTAAAGAAAACATCCAGATGTTATAAATACAATTTAGATAAGTTTCCAATTGGAACAGCCAAATACGCAGCATCGATCTGGCATTTTTCAAAAAAAGTTACTGACTAAGATGGCGGTCTCCCATAATATGGCGCTCCTTGTGGCCGGATATGACGACACGTGGGTACCAGCCATATCTTTTTTCTCGTGGCTTTTCTATTTTTTCTCGCTTGGTCTCCTTCTTCATTTGTCTACTTTTGTTGTTGTCTGTGAGGCCTGTCCGCAACTTACCTCTCTCTATGGCTTTGTCTTTATGTGTATTTGGTGGTTTTTCTAAACACAACAAAAACTACACACAAAACCCAAACGTTTTTATCAAATTAAGTCTGAAGATGAGATTTCTCATTCATTTGAACCAATTCTTGATCAATGTGTGCAACAACAAGAGAATGCACAATAGACCAAATTCTCTTGATCCCATCAGGCTACAAAGTTTGTATATATATGCTACGCCCAATCCGTGAAATTGCCTATTTCGTGAAATGGGCAAAATGCTTTGCCCAATTTATGAAATGGACAATGCATAATTATCACATTTCTGAATCCCCGTTCACACAGGTATTGATTAAGATTGATTCCATGGTATCACACTTTTCTACATTGTATTTGCACCCCCATCCTGCCCCCCAACTCAACCAGATGCTAAGCTGGGGAATGCCTGAGCCACATGTTAAATCAAACGTTTTATCAAATTAAGTCTGAATAAAATAGTTTTAACTCATCTACAGATGAGATTTCTCATTCATTTGAACCAATTCTTGATCAATGTGTGCAAGTTATAAATTGGCTATTTCACGGACTGGGTAAACCATTTTGCCCATTTCATGAAATGGTCAATTTCATGGATTGGGCGTATACACATACATCTGACTCTGTCGTAAATCAATTTGAACAAGTGTAACAAGAGGCCTATTACTAGGTATTAGGTACTTTATAGTCATAGAGGCGTCTCTGTGAAAATCGGGTTGCTCCCACCTGCAGAGCGCATCGCAGCCAGAGGCGCGCCACCCTTTTATTTTTTTTGCATGCGATTTTTGTCACTGATGAGGGAGGAAAGGGGGGGGGGGGGGGGGGGGAGGGTAAATTTTGACCAAATGAAAACTTTTTCGTTGCCACTGGGTTTAGCGTATGCTAAGTGCATGGGCACACGGGACCTCGGTTTATCGTCTCATCCGAAAGACTCCACGTTCAGACCGTTGCAGAATGAGAGGAAAAAAATCCCCTGTACCCAGGTTCGAACTCGGGTTTACTTGACACGAAGCGAACGCGATACCACTGTGCCAGTCTGCCACTACTGTTATTATGCCCTTCATGCTTGTAGCCTAGATTTGCTTGATGTCTATTTTCTCCTTATATCTGTCTGTGCGTCTGTCTGTGTCTCTCTTTCTCTCTCTCTCTCTCTCTCTCTCTCTCTCATTCTCTCTCTCTCTCTCTCTCTCTCTCTCTCTCTCTCTCTCTCTCTCTCTCTCTCTCTCTCTCTCAATTCATTTTTTCCTTGGTGTTTTTTGCTCACATTTTCAATGATGTAATGTTTTGATATTAATGTTATGCCTCATGTAATCCCCCTCCCCACCCTCCCACATGATACGGGCAGTAAGGCCTATTCATTAACATTTTCGACTTTGATTTCTCTCTCTCTCTCTCTCTCTCTCTCTCTCTCTCTCTCTCTCTCTCTCTCTCTCTCTCTCTCTCTCTCTCTCTCTCTCTCTCTCTCTCTCTCTCTCTCCGTCTCTCTCTCTCTTCCCTCTCTCTCCTCTCCACTTTCCCTAATTCCCCCTCCTAATCCCCCCTCCCCCCCTCACCTGTCATTACCCCAAGCCTTTCTTCCTTTTTTGTGTAACCCATTTGCCTTTTTTAAACTTTTGTGCATGCGTTAGTTGACTTTGCTATTGAATGTTCTATTTTCCCCCATGGATGGGTGGAAAAAGGCATTGTATTGCTTATCTCATGTTTCCCTGTTTAAGTACAATTTCGTTTTCGTTTTGTTTTCGTTCTCTCTCTCTCTCTCTCTCTCTCTCTCTCTCTCTCTCTCTCTCTCTCTCTCTCTCTCTCTCTCTCTCTCTCTCAGTGTTTTGATGCTCGTAATCCCTCTCTCTCTCTCTCTCTCTTTCTCTTCTCTCTCTCTCTCTCTCTCAACAACACACCAATGCAATGCAACTGATGTCACTTTCAGCCCGGACCTGCCCGTCGCTCGCGGCGCCCCCTGACGGTCACGTGACCTGCACCAGTGGTGACGTAGAGGGGTCAGAGTGCACAGTGACCTGTGATGTAGGATTTCGGTTGAAGGGATCGGCCAATCTGACCTGTCTGAACACGGAGCTTTGGGACTCTCCCCTTCCCCTGTGTGAAGGTGTGTGGTGGCGATTTTACATGCATGCACATTATGATGACTTTGTGTTTGAATGTCAGCTTCTAGATATGGACGCAATAGAGTTTTGTGTTGCATTTAAGCATGTGTGCGCGAATGTGTGTGTGTGTGTGTTGTTGTTGTGTGTGCGTGTGTGCGTGCGCATTGCACTCGTGTGTGTGCTTGTGTATGTGCGTGTGTGCGGCGCGCGCGCGCGCGCGCTGTTGTGCGCGTGTGTGTGTGTGTGTGTGTGTGTGTGTGTGTGTGTGTGTGTATGTGTGCGTGTGTGTGTGTGTGTGTGTGCGCGTGTGTGTGGTTACTGATATAATGTACTGTGGCCCAGTTTTGCAGAGGCTCGAGCCTGTTACAGAACAGTTTGTGAAAGAGCTGTGTTTAGGCGCTAGTCCCAAATCATGTGAACTGGACCCAATCCCGTCATCCGTTTTGTGAATCTATCGATGTACTGTTGCCCTATGTCACCCATATTGTGAATGATTCTCGCTTGTCTGGCTCCTTCCTTTCTGTCTTTAACTCTGCTATTGTCTGCCCATTGCTAAAGAAATCATGATAGTCCGGAAAGCTATAGACCTGTGTCCAATCTATCCTTTCTTTCAAAAATCACCGAAAAGGTTGTACTTTGGCATAGCAAAATGACCTTCTGAACCCCCACCAATCCGCTTATGGTAAATCCCATAGCACAGAGACAGCCCTTCTCAAAATTGTTAACGACATTATTTTAGGTTTTGAGGACAACAAAGTTTCTCTTTCAGCCTTGCTTGACCTCAGTGCCGCCTTCGACACTATTGATCATTCCATTCTCCTTCGCAGATTCGTTTGCCATTCATGATCTTGCTCTTGCCTGGTTTGATAGCTACTTGGATGATCGCACGCTAACAGTTTGTGTTAGTGGCAAATGTTCTGAGCATTCCACCTTCTTGTATGGTGTCCCACAGGGTTTCGTCCTGGAAGAAGTGTGCTCTATGCTGCTCCTGTGTTCGATGCTCTCAATCAACATCCCTTGTCACATGAGAGTTCTGCGGACGATACAGAAGTGTATCAGCCAGCCTCTCTTGCTGAAGTAGATGGGCTGGTATCGATGACACAGGTGTGCATATTCGACCTTAAAATCTGGATGACTCATAACAAATTGCAACTAAATGAGGAACAAAAATGAAATTATGCTAGCATGTCCAAAGAAAATGCTCAATCTTTCGACCCCTCCAGGCTCTGTCACAATCAACAACACCACTATTTCTTTCTCCTCTTCTGTTCGCAGTCTTGGTGTCATTTTGGATCAAAGTCTCTCCCTTCAGCAGCATGTGTCTAATATCTGCAGATCTGCCTATCTTGAGCTTCGTAAGATCAGTTATGTTCGTCACTATCTCTCCACTGATGCCACTAAAGCCTTGGTCTGTGCATTTTGTCCTCTCGATAATAGATTATTGCAACTCTCGTCTTGCGGGCCTACTGAAGTACCTCCAAAGAATCCAAAACAATGCTGCACGACTAATTCTCAAGTCCTCCAAATTTGAACATGTAATACCTCTTCTACACTCTCAGTGTTTTTGTATGCTATATTAATCGCAGCTGTAATAGACATTCACTTTGTTCTAAGTGTATTTATCATTCATGTGAACATTGTTTTTGCAGCCATCATGTGCCCTCCTCCTCCATCTGTTCATCATGGCGTCTTCGCTTGTCCTGGAGGGCATCAGAACCCGGCTGTGTGCACTTTGACCTGTGACACGGGCTTCGTGGTGCAGTCTCCAGCAGACATCCGTTGTCAGGAGAACGCTACCTGGTCCTCTGCTGGATCATGCTTGGGTCAGTCTCATATTACGTGTATGCAAAAGTACAAAGTGGGTTTTTTATATATATAAACTTCTTCATGTTTTGTAATAATGTTTTTCTTCTTGATTGTTTACTCTGGTAATATTTGTAAAGCGCTCTGAGGATGATTTTTTTTCCATCAGAGCGCTATAGAAGCTTTATTTATTATTGTTATTATTATTTTTATTTGTTTCCCTTCTTCTTTAAGATGAACAAGAAAAACCCAACGAAATCTGCACCAACACTTGACATAGGCTTATATAGGATTTTAAGCTCAACGCATCTCACTTAGCTAAGCCATTTCACACAATTACAAGCGGATCAAAAAGCGAGGAATACAAATCCTTCCTTCCAATGTTCAGGCATCAGAGTAGTCCAAATCCAATCCTTTGAAAACCCGCGGTAAACTGGCCAGGACCGAAGAGGAACAACACGGAAAATAGTTCCCAACACCACCAAAAAAGGATGGATATTGTGATAAATCACATTTTAAAAGTTTCATTTAACAGGAAACGTAACACTGAAAAAAGGGACAACATTTACTTTATTGTAGTTTTTTGGATGACATGGAATGAATCGTTGCTTCAAACATTCCGTTGGCCAACGTTTTAGCTCGACAAAGATTTTATAATAAATCGAAATATCGCTCTTTTAGCACGGTGTTGCTGATTGTATTTCGTCTTGTCTGAGATGATTTGTGACGGAGGTTTTGTCCCTTTTTTCAGTGTTACGTTTCCTGTTCAATGAAATTTGTACAATTGATTTATTGATTCATTGATTTATTTTTTGACTGATTGTTTTAGTTATTGATTTATTTATTTATTTACTTATTTATTGGATGACTGATTGATTGATTTATCTATCTATGTATTTATTATTGCATTGTTATGTCATAATATACCAATGGTGAACGTTTTCAGACGTGACATCCCCACAGTTCACCAACGGATGTCCGGCAGACGTTCAGGTCTATGGGTCAGCCCTGGGCTCGGTCACTCGGGCACAGTGGCCCGACCCTGACGTCACCGACAATTCCAACGAACCCCTGGACCTTCGGAGTGACGTCATGTCCAACGCGTCATTTCCGGTGGGACAAACTGTGGTGACGTACACGGCACGTGACGTGACGGGGAATTCGGCCACCTGTCAGTTTGTGGTCAACGTCACAGGTAACGTGATCAAAGAGATGGATTTCAAAAGCCATACCCTCCCTCTCCACTCTTGCCGCCATCACCCCCCTCACAGAGAGAGAGAGAGAGAGAGAGAGAGAGAGAGAGAGAGAGAGATGGAGAGAGAGAGAGAGAGAGAGAGAGAGAGAGAGAGAGAGAGAGAGCATGCAAACGAAAATTAATAGCCATTTTCATTTTTTATAATGGCTTTTGTATAGTATCCCTAAAGTTCACTATTGGTTCTAACAATATTTATAAATGCTAAAGCCCACAAATGTTATAGTTATTGAAGCATGCTTATTCATCTGCTCGTTTATTTGCACACCATAACTAAATTAATTTTAATAGGCAAAAACAAAAATAATCTCTCTCTCTCTCTCTCTCTATCTCTCTCTCTCTCTCTCTCTCTCTCTCTCTCTCTCTCTCTCTCTCTCTACTTTGATTTAGTAGTATTGCGTTGTGCTGCATTTTTGCATGCACTATTTCCATTATGATGTGTTTGCTTGTTGTTGACTTCTTCCTTCTTTTTTTTATACAAATTTGTTTTATGTGAAGTTCATCAGTATGGGGCTATGGCCTTGACCTGATTAAACATACGTATTCGTATTCTCTCTCTCAATGCACAATAAGCATACAATAGTACTTAGTAAGTACCAATATTTAGAAAAAAAACATGTTTTTTAGGCACATACATATAAACATTTTGT